>OX451375.1:10002500-11202500 GCA_949629185.1 Apamea crenata | reverse complement strand
TAAAACTAACCCTAGTTCTAAAGCACACTGTCAATCAAAATCTGAATAATTTTCAAGGATAGTGCTAATTCATTGCTTCATATGTTCGAAAAATTTGTCTGTTCAACAACGTAGTTAACGCAATGAAAATTGTTGAACTGTCAAAATAAAAGCCATTGGTACTGTTGGTGTGTTACGGAATCACACTGCTATTCTTTCTTCTGCACCTGCACCTGAACGCTGCAACTGCGATTTAAATCTTTCATGTCGAAAATGATTCAACCTTCTTTTTGACTACCACCAATGGTGCGCATCTCGGCTATCGGCTATGTATTTAGAAACATCGCTTTTTATTGTGTGAGTTTTGTAATTTTTCGTTTGTGGATCCCATAAGCATGCATGGGCTCTATGTTTTTTCTTGATTCCACTCCATTTCCGCGTTGAATATAAAAATAATCGGACACCAACTGAACACGCCCAACGTCGAGCGAATCCACTGCTCGCTTGCCGGTGGCGTCGTGTTCACTGAATGTATGAGCGAGCGAGCAATCGTTCGCCGAGTCCAACCGATCATCAATGAACAAACGTGTTCGGTCGCTCAAGTATTTCCATTTACCGCGCGAACAAACGCTTGCTCACTCAGAACTGTTCAAAACGCTAAGTTAAAGGCAGCTTTAGATAAACACCCCAACATAACTCCGCGACATTTTAATCCCGCACGACGGCACATAAACCAAGTGTACGTAAAACAGTGAGAAATCGCACGCACGGTGCGTGTGAGTTCGGGAATTGATGTCGTAAATTATACAACAACAGTCAGCTGCGGTGTCGTTTACGTCTCACGTGTGATTCGGGTGCGGTGGTTGTGATAGCGGGGGTGAATTTAAACGTTGGTCTTCACTATAACTTTTTCTGTGTCGTAGGTGTCTTTGCAGACAAAAAGCATATCAGCACCAACAATCAGATCTAAAACAATTATACAAAGATACTGGTCCTGGGAAGTTAGTTGGGTCCACCACCCCGCTAAGCGTACATCCTGCTTCTTCTTCGCGTCGCGAGCACGACTATATTTCAAATCTTGTTTTTCTAAAACTTTGCCACTTCCACGGCGTTGTCGGTGGCAGCACAGAGGTCACTCTGTGTCCCAAAACATGCAGCCTGCTCATCAAGTAATTATTTCACCCCATTATAAAACTTCAGTAAAAGTATCGAATAATGCACAACATAAACTACTAGCGGAGTTAAGTCATATGCAACTGCAAATGCAACCTCTGAGTATTGTAGCAGACACCATAGCTAATTAAACACGCTCTTGGTAAGAGACCAACGGCATGCAAATTAACAAAAGGTTGTCACACAAAATGTTTATTCAACCTGCACCCTAATTGCGTAACACACAATCAATCTTAATCTGAATCATTTTGAAGGATGTTGCTGATCCATTGCTTGATATGTTCAAAAAATGTGTCATGTGTCTGCTCAACAACGTAAATAACGCAATGAATGTTGTTGAACTGTCAAAATGAAACCGATTCCGATTGATCGTGTGTTACGCAATTAGGGTATAGGGCCCTAATTCTGTATCATTCCCCGCGAAATCTTACCATGTGCAAACGAGTAAGGAATCGAAATGTCAACCGTACCTACGGACAATAAATTATGTATGTATTTTGACAGTTCAAACTACGCCATTGCGTCATAGGATGTCGGAACTGACGTGGTTTCGAAGCAAGACATCGTTAAGTGGTCATAATGAATTAGGGCCCAGATGCTCATCATAATTAACAGCCAAACGACATTTACTGCTTGACATAGAGTACCCCATGCAATGACACAACGTCACACAGTGAAGTAAAAAAGAGTTATAGAAGTATAAGGAACAGAGTGTATACTTCACTCATACTCCATAGCAAAGGGAGGATCCTCTGAACAGACGGGTGTTGTATCTGGCGGGCATCTGTCCGACGATTCATTTCGGGACGTTGTATGTATGTATGGTAGTTGCGCGGTAAACTGCTTGCGCGATGCAGGACTTTGCATGATGTCAGTATGGCGCGTAGTTCGCATGTGGCGTTGTAGATACCGCTACAGAGTAAAAAGTAGCAGTAATAAAATTACCGACCTGCAAAAACATCTTTCGCTCAACCCGCTACCAGTCAACCACACCTAACACTTCGACGTCTCTCGCCCGCCTATAAATCTAGTCCCTGAAGCGAGACGTACACAAAAATTGGCTCTCACACACACACAAACACAACCCGCTCCCTATGGATGCATCTGTTGAGGAATTTTCCTTATTTATTCCCAAACTGATACAGGGTAACGGGATTTGGAGATTAACAGATAGCCGTAAATCTTTAAAAGGAAAAACTTTAGGGGCACGTAAATTCTTTGGTTTTCATTTCACAAATAATTGCGGTGAAACGAATGAAAGTGGGCTGACTCTTCCTGTTTGCTTATGGAAATTCATTCATCAATTCGTTTGCCGTCTTCGAATAATGAGGCAATTTTTGGGTAAGTTTACGTCCACTCTTAAAACGGTGAAGGAAAACATCGTGAGGAAACCGGCATGTCCTCGAACCGAAGATTCAAAGACATGTGACATCTACCAACCCGCACTGGGCCCGCCAGCTGATTATAGCCCACTCCACCTCGAAGAGAGGAGGGCTGTGTCCCAGCAGTGGGAACGATATAGGCAGATTATGATTACGTCCACTATCTATATAAAGAAGGGCTGCGTTTTCCAACGCCAGATAATTTTACCCGAGGAATGATTTTGAATTTTTGACAGTTCTACATATTATACAAAAACTGTCTGACGTCAATGTTATTCCACGAATAAAAATTATCTGTTGGTTGAAAAATCAGCCCTAAATAAAATTGAAGTGTTTGTTTGTAATGTCAAGAAGTTTTTTATTAAATACCTATGAAAGTATATACGGTACTTACTGTTTTTGTAGCGCATGTGTGCATGTGTAAACGCAGCTAATAATGTGTACCTACCGAAAACACGTGTGTGATGTATTGTGACTGCAGGAATGCCAATTTGCATTACGTCTAAACGTTGGTAGCAATTTTTATAAACGCAATGTAATGAGCTGGATTGAGCTGAATGTTATTCAGTTGTTTTACATAACGGAGCTGTTTTGTAAAACAGTTCGCGGTTATGTAAAACAGCGGATTCGACAATCCATCTGCGTCGGTTACATGTTATATGTAGTTACACAAAGTACTCTTCCTTACTTCATAACTATTCGCTACCCCATATCTATTTGCCTTCTACAGTAGCTGTATCATTATTCAAACTGTACTCCGGAACACTTCGACAGAACTGTTCTACACAACTCTCCAAAACTTCTGTTGCCGTGTCGACAATACTGACACAATTTGCATTTTCTCTTTGAATACCGTCACCGTTTCCTTGTTAAAACTTTAAGGAAGTTCCTATACTCTATGTTGGAATAGAGGTATGGGAACAATATTGTTAAACTTGATGATAAAAGGAGTTTTCATGCGGCAGACTATAATAGTGGTATTGTGGGTGTAATAGCTACTGTCATTTGTTTCGTCTGGATATCCTTCTTCTGTTGTTAGAGACGTCTCACGAGCAACTTTTGTTTCCTCAACTAATTTGTCTCTCACATCAAGTCGACGGGTTTGTTTGAAAGTGCGCGTATGTAGCGATGCGATAGCTGGGAGATTTTATTGTCCGTGGACTTGGAGACAGGCTGGCGACGCAACTGTCTCCCGTCTATTGGTTGTAATGCAAGCACGCCGATAAAAAATTTGCCGGCCGGTTAAGTCTTTTACGAAAAAGTAGCGTTGCTGTCGCTCACGTGTGCGCATCGTCCAAATCTCAGCGAGGAGACTGGGGCAGAGACAAAAAAGTTGCTGGGCAACTAAGTTGTTCGTGGGCGCTCTCCCTTAGATGAATTATTATGTTGGCCTCCAACCTCCATCTCCACGTTGACTGCAGCAACAGCGTTCTTTATGTCTTCTCGTCTAGTAACTAATCATTTTTGATCACTTATAATACTTTTAGAATGGAAGTTTTTCGTTATAAATTAAGCAGAACTTAATTTTCAGTGAGATTAATCTACTGATTAAATCACGAATAAATTATCCAAGTTTAGAACGACGATTCAATCTAAACTTACACTGAAATGGCAATTGAAGCCACATTTTCGCTTTAAAAGCCTTTCAGCGTTCGTGTTAAAGAGACCCACTATATTTGTTCAGCGCTCGGACCAGTTAACGGCCAAATAAACATCAGCTGACCAAACAGTTCGGTACCTGCTCACAACTGTGATTGACCGGGTATGTGTCTATTCAATGACTTTGTGGCACATTTCATACGGTTCATACGGTTAAAAGCTTGGTGAAATCTCTCACCAGTAAATCTTTTAATACCATTGACCAATCTGACTGATACCATTGATTAGACTTGAAATTATATCTGTTGACGTATTTTTCTTGTTTTTTTTTGGTTGTATAAATGTAATTTTGTTAGTTTTAAATACTCCTTTTTACTGTTTGTATTTGCGTTTGTGCGTGTACCAAACAAAAAAATTTTTTTTTCTTTCTTTCAAATTGTACAGCAAAGTGACAGTAACTGAACGATGTTTTCGCTAAACGAGTTTAGTGATTTGTGGTGCATGTGGGTCTTAAGAGCCCGTACAACGGTCCACTAGCGCCACTCCTTTAAAAAAATATTATCTCGTGACTGAGAAGGAATTATGAAAATCTGCTCAATCAGCGAACTCGGTATTGAGACACGAAGCAACTAAATACGACATATAGGAATGTGGCCGCTTTTCTTTAGATCGAATTTTGTTGCTTCGTGTCTATTACAAATTTCATCTAAATCCGTTAAGTAGTTTTTGCATGTAACAGTAACAAACGTCCATCCATCCATTCATTCAAACTTTCACGTTTCTATTATTAGTAGGAAGTACTTAAACCAAACAATGGTCTACGTTTTCAGGGTTTCTGTGATCCTCTCTTATCTCGTCACTAATCACAATCACGCTGGCGTGGTTCAAGCTTTCAGGTTAACAGTACTTTATCTGCACTCAACACAAACAGGAACAGACAGCGATCAAACGATCATCGCGCTAAAGTTAATTAAAGTGAACGCAACAACGCACAATCAACTTGTGATCCGTCAAACTGATATGTGGAAACAGCTATCAGCGGATTGATGAGGTTGTTTGTTTGTGCATGTTTGAGTTTTAATGGGAAAGAGAATGGAGGGGCGGCCTCGTTGGTGCAGTGATCGCAAGCGCTTTTGTTGAGCATGAGGTCCTTGGTTCGTTGATGGCAATAAGCTCGTCCCCTCGTCGCTCGTCGTCCTATTAGTATATATAGTCATAATAGTCGATACGAAAACTTGATGATATAGGAACACTTCTGCCCTGGTTTTGGGCTCCGTGCTTCTGCCTAACACTTCGGGGAATACAGAGGCTATGATGTGTTTGTGTGGCTTTCAGGTAAACCTTACTCTATCTACACTCAACAAATAATTAAATGACAACAAATAAATGACAACAAATGAATGACTTAAGACTTATCAGGTCCTTAGTTCGATTCCTGGGTCAGGCAGTGTTATTTGGTTTTTCTAAAATGTTTTCAAGTTTCTGACATTGATAGTAACTCAGATGAGTTTCCGTTAGCACTTGTGGTCTGTTCAATCAACTCAGCCTATCGCAGTCCACTGCTGGACATAGACCTCTCCCAGGCTGCGCCACAACACCCTGTCCTCCGCCCTCCGCATCCAGTCTGCCCCAGCCACCTTCTTCAGGTCGTCCGTCCATCTAGCTGGGGGGCGTTCCACACTACGCTTGCCGATACGCGGTCTCCACTCCACGACTCGTCTGCTCTACCAGCCTTCGACAAATCGGTCCTTTGACAAACATGGCCAGCTCACTGCCACTTCCGTTTGCTTACTCTGCAAGCTATGTCGGTAACTCCGGTTCTTTTCCGGATAATTTAATTCCTGATTTTATCCTTCAAAGAGACTCCGAGCATAGCTCGCTCCATAGCGCGCTGAGCGACCTTGTGGTTGGTTGATAACGACTAATAGAGAAGTGTGAAAAAAAATGTTGCGCCGAACCCAAATATAATATGTGGAAAAGAATGGTGATGAGTTGTGATTGGTTGATACAAACATCATTTTAGCCGAAAGACGGCCACTGCTGGACATAGCCCTCCCCCAAGCACCTCCACTTCGACCGGTTTGGTGTTTCTCGCATCTAACGGGTTCCTAGGGCCTTCACAAGGTTGTCGGTCCACCTTGTGGGAGGCCTTCCAACGCTACGTCTTTCGGTACGCGGTCGCCACTCCGGATTCTTTCGGTCCCATCGGTCATCTGTTCTGACCTACCCACTGCCACTTAAGTTTGCAATTCTTCGGGCTATGTCGGTTACCTTCGTTCTCCTGCGGATCTCTTCATTTCTGATACAAACGACAGCAGTAATATATTATCGCAAGATAGGATTACTTAACTTTCTATAAACTTATCAGTTCAGTATAGCAACCAAATTCGCGCGAAAACCTACCCATTTTATATCAGAATTAAGCGATGTATGAAATGAAATTGGCTTGATTTTTAACGACTGTCAAAACTGAATTTTAGAGCTGCACACATCCGGAGATCCGTTAAGTCCGGATTCAAATAAAAATTGCTTTTGACATAAAAAAAGAAACAGATTACTGGTTGATGAATGGATGCTTTATTTTAATTTAAATATTGAGGCAGACGAATGAGGGTTTTATTACCAAATAAATAAAATGCATCGTTCAATTTCGTACATTCAATTTCAGAGTAATCTGTTAGTGACCTTTGGCATACGTTCAGAATCATATTTACTCTTGCATTTGTATAAATTGGTGTTGGCATCGACTGTGGTCGCATTTAGTATTTAGATTTTCCATGTCTCCGTTTTTGTTATTTTGAAAATCTTCGTGTGCTTACACACGAGTGACACGCGCTGACGACAGCTGTTGCTGTGCGCGACAGGGTCCATAATTGCTTCTATTGACGGCACGGTTGGCGCAGTGGTTAAGCGATTGACTGCTGCGCTGCGTGTCGCGGGTTCGATTCCCGCACGGAACAAATATTTGTATGACCTACATGTATTTGTTCCGAGTCTGGGTGTTTTTCTATCTATAATATGTATGTATTTACAAAAAAAATTGTATATAAGTAGTTTATCAGCCATCTTGTTACCATAACACAAGCATTAGGTTGCTTAGCTTGGGACAAATGGTGCTGTGTGAAATGTCCAGGGATATTATTATTATTATTTATTATTATTATTTATTGTTTTTTTATTTTACCAACTTAAGTGTACATTGTGGATTGCAATAAACGATTTGAGATTTGACGACAGAAGCAACTGCAACCGTTAACGCATCGGCGGCTGCTTCGACCACATGCTGCTCGTGTATTTGAGCACCGTATGCAAATACACGTTGTCAACGTCAGCTGCTGACGCGTCGATGATTACTGCTCACACGCGTTGACGGCTGTCGCCAACGTGCGTCGACGCGACCGTTTCAGTTGCCTGTGTCGTCGACGCTTGTCGCACATGTAGGTACATGCACACTTAATTATAATAATAATTTATTAGTATCTATAACTTGGTGACAATTTTTTTACAATAATTTGGTAAGTACAGACATGTGAGACTAATTTATCTCCTGACTCCCAAACTAGGTTGTGACTTGGGAGTCAGTGATTCCACATTGCAGTTTTGATAATCACGTTTGAAAAATGTCTTCAAGAGCGGTGGTGGGCCAGTGGTAACGGCCGCGACTTACGAGTTGTAGGTCGTAGGTTCAAACCCAGACAGGCGCTTTACTTTGTGTAAATAATTTCATCACCACCGCTCTCAAAACGGTGACGGGAAACATCGTGAGGAAACCGGGATGTCATAGAAGCAAAAATTCAAAGACATGTGACATCTACCAACCCGTACTGGGCCCGCGTGGTGGATTATGGCCTACTCCCTCACTCATCGAGAGGAGGCCTGTGTCCCAGCAGTGGGAACACTATAGGCTGATTATGCATCAATATTTTTCTCTAACTGTGAGGACTAATGCGGGCGGAGAGTAATGGTGCGGGCGGAGAGTAATGGGTAGCTCACCGTCCGATCAGGACCAGGCCCGTGCCGGACGGCGCGTTGTGTTCCACGCGCGCCTCAAAGAGATGCCAGCAGATGACGGGGCCCGATAGGGTCGAAGCCTGCCAGGGTCGCGGGATCGTCCGAAAGGGTTACCGCTGCCCTGGAACAGAAAGGGCTAAGGAAAGAACACGGGTGGGTTTTAGTCAGTAAGAGTCTGACACTCCCTTCCGCTCCACCCAGAGCGGGAGGGGTCATTTGATGATTTCCAATGAAAAAAAAAAAAATATAGGTATCCTTGTTAAACTTCCTCACTCTATTATAAAACTTTGTCTTGCCGCTTTACTAAAAGCTTTTCCAGCTGGCAAGTTACTCGTTTTCTTTATGTATATCCATCCAGGTATCTGACATAGCATCCAGCGGGGTAATTGTGTAACACACTACCAGTAGGAATTAATGGTTTCCGTTTTGACAGCACAACAACATCCATTGCGTTATTTACTTAGTTGAGCGGATTTTTTTTCGAACACATGAAGCAATGGATTAGCAATATCCTTCAAAATGATACAGATTGTGATAGAAAGTGTGTTACGCCAATAGTGTGCTGGTCTTTTCTGCTATAGCTTTTTAACATGAGCGTAAATAAACAGCGCTTTAACATTATCACAGTTATAACAATGCTTCATTCACTCGCATATCTGAGCCGAGATCCGGCCCAGGCCTCCACGTCCCGGTCACAAAATAGATAGCGTACAGAAGGTCGGGTTACATACGCCCATACAACTGGTGACGTCTACGTACATTCGCAATGAGTATTTGTTTGTTGAAAGTTATGCGCTTCAGAATTCATCGTCTATATTCGGAAATACGACCGTGCAATGATGAGATCTAATATAGAGCTGTTGTAACCAGGGAAGTACTTGCCTATTATGACAATGTGTACAAAATTATAGATTAACAACTCGATGCATTTCTAAAAACTTTTCTAAAGCTTTGATTGACAAATGACGATCTGCGACCGGAGTAGGTAGCCGGACAGAGAGAAAACTTCATACAAACGCGCAATGATAGGTGCACTACGACAAAGCGCGGTAGTAAAAAACTTAGAATTACCTCTGATTAAATGGGAGGTAACTCTGTGGTGCGACGTTCGTGCTAATTTGGAAGCTAAAACATCACCGGAACGCATACCTTTTCAGTGCCCTAATTCCCTATGACCACTTAACGATTCCTTACTTTCAAACTACGTCAATTCCTTAGTTAATCACGACATCTGATTATAACGTATTCTCTATGACAACATGACGTGGTTTGAACTGTCGAAATACATGTTGTCGGTTGACATTTCGATTCTTTGCCGCTAACAAGACACGATATTGACGTGATTTGCACGTGTTAAGATTTCGCGGGGAATAATACAGGATTGGGGCTCTGTGGGGTAGTTACGTAACACACTATCAGTAGCAATGGGTTTCATTTTGACAGTTCAATAACATACATTGCGTTATTTATGTTGCTGAGCAGACAAATTTTTCGAACATATGAAGCAATGGGTTAGCAATATCATTCAAAATGATTCAGATTATAACTGTTGTGTGTTATGCAATTAGGGTGCAGGTTTACCTTTATGTTTGTGTTCGTACGTTGTAAAGAGTTGGCCTTCTGTACCTCTGCACACTGTTGTGCGTAATAACAGTAACACGCCAAGTTTCATCAGCGTCCGCATAAATATCCTTTATTATCGTCCCCTCATGAGAGATCCGGACAAATGACGGACAACTAGGACACGAACACGGACACGGACATTCATGATTTGGTGCATTCACAGGCTGGGACTTTCGCGTGGTCCACTTCTGTGTGGTTGTCGTTATGTACCGAAGGTTTTTAACTGCGGTGACCGTTCAAATGCCATTATTTTTTAAAGGGGATAAAACAGTGTACCTACCATTATCATCATCTGCTTGCCTTTTCCCAACTATGTTGGGGTCGGCTTCCAGTCTAACCGGATGCAGCTGAATACCAGTATTTTACATGAAGCGACTGCCTATCTGACCTCCACAACCCAGTTACTGGGTAATACGATACCCCTTGGTAAGACTGGTTGTCAGACTTTCGGGCTACTGACGACCCGTAACGACTGTCAAAGATCCACGAATGACAGCCGGGACCAACGGATTAACGTGCTTTCCGAGGCACGGAGGGGTCTTGGTATGTGAAAATGGTCACCCATCCACGGACCAACCGCGGCAAGCGTAGCTTAACCTGATCGATCGACCCGTGCGGCTGTTATTACTTAGCCACAAGCCTCTCACTTAGCCACAAGCCCATTTACCTACCATTATGTTAGAAGTTAAATAAATAATGAGTGTTTTATTTCTGTAAATTAGTTTAAAAACGCTTTTACACATAAATAATGAACTATGTTTTAAAAGTAGCCGATAAATAAAATAAAAAATCCATAATAGCCGATTCATTTAATTTGCGAACCGTTATTGACTAAAATTAAGACTCTTGTACCTTTACCGATAATAAAGCAAATACCTTATACCTTTGCACAGTAGAACCTCCCATTTAGAAGTAGCTATCACGGGTAAAAGTAGCTTACGAATCTTGCCCAGTTTGGCAATAACATTTGTAAGCAAAACGATTCGTTTTTATTTATAGGAACCGAGCATAGTGACGTTTTACGAGAGCGAGGTGGCTTATTGTTTGCCGGGACTCACTCGGTAAAACTATGCAGTTTTCTACCAATGTTTGGCAAGGATGACGTCACGCTCTTTTGTTCCTCTAAACCTTTTTAGAGGTATGAGGTACCGAGTGAATTGTTTCTCTTTCTCCTTGGAAAAGAGGAGGCTCTCATGATTTACTGCTGTTATGAATAATTCTTATACACTTTAGTTCCTATAAAACTGTCAACTACTTAGAACAGGACTTGGAATCTAAAAGCGTTTCACGGTTTGTGGGTTAATTTATTGTGTGCATGAGAATGTTGGTTCCTTTAAACTTGAATAAAAAAAAACGGGTGGCACTCCGGGAGTGCCGGCAGAAGTGAAAACTTGAATATTAACGTTGTGCATTTTTGATATTTTGGAATGCGGTCTACTCTCCCTCCGTCTTACGAATTTTCGATCAGGTCACGTGTCCTGACGCGAGGTCCGTCTTACGAATTTTCGATCAGGTCACGTGTCCTGACGCGAGTTTAACATTTTTTACCCATCGCAACAAAAGTGCACAACGCCACTAAAGAAGTTTTCACTTCAAAAACTCAATTCAGAACAAACCTAGGAATTAGCTGTAAACGAACCAATACAACGTGAACATCGTCGTAGACCCAGTGAACGTCGTCGTTGATTTCTGTAAGCAGATCATTTTTGAGACACTATTACAAGTATAAATATGATGAATATTTTGTTGGTCCATTTTTTTTAAACTAGATTGCGCCGGCATTTCCTAACTGGATGATCCCTGAGAAAAAATGTCGAAACCAATTCAGAGTTAAAAGTATCTTTTAAAATCCAAAAATTATATGATTAGGATTTTATGTGAAGCTAACAATGGCCATGTCAGGAAGGGCCTTTTGAAGAAAGAGTAACTTTGAGTTGACCTGTCCCAACAGACGGCATGTATGCATCAGTCATCGTGTAGCTCAACCCAATTTTAGGGAGCTCAACGACTCGTCACACGACAGTGTTATAGTAAGTTGACGTCTCCATGGATGTCAGTCAATTATTCACCAGCAAAGCTCTTAATCATCAAAATATCACAATAAAACCATTTATTTATTCCAAAATTGATTTAAAATTCACACTAGAGTTCGTTTCACGCTGTATGTGTCGGTCATAAATCTTTTGTGGCCACAGCGAACATTATCGGCCCGGGTGTGTATTCCTGTCTGTTGCCATTCCATTGATGCATTTGTTAGATAATACGTGCAGCGGTATGTAGGAATGAGGCAATGGAATTCGGCGTTGCAATGTTTTCGTGTCGGGTTGTTGTGGTTCGGAGGTTAAAATGGAACACAGGTAGTACTTACTTATACAGGCTGTGTGTTCGATTGTCGCCACGTGTGAGTGCCTACCTAATTAATTTTCCAAAATGATAAACATTTTAGGTAAGTAAGTTCTTTACCAGATGTCTACCTACTTCTCTATTACAGTCAAAGTTGGTATAAATGCTAACCTAACTATTAAAATATAGGTACCAAACAAATAAACCCACTTCGAATTAAAAAAAAATGCGTATGAAGAGTTCAATTTACTGCAATAAAACACCTTATGGTATTTTAACAAACCGTTGACAAGACTAATTTACTCTGCATATTTACTATTGAAAATTTCGGAATAAAATAAAACTAAGAAACCAATTCCCTAAACATCGTTCCCTGTTAAAACAGAACCTAAAACTGTTTATCCACTATGTTCCACCAACTGTGCTTCGGCCATCTTTTTTGTGTTGAGATGGTTACTATGATAAATCAGTAGACGCACTAACGTATTCGAATCTACTCGATTTTTGAATCTGAAATACAACTAAGTATCCGATAGAATTTTAGTTTATGACAAGCACAATTAGATTTAAATGCAGATTTTAGGGATTTTGAACGTAGGTTTTGATAGGTTATATTGTATAGGAGTAGGTTTTAATTTTAGATATTGCAATACGTATCCGTATCACCTATAAATATGAACAAAGTCTTCAAACTTAATAAATAATATTATGTCCAAAATGAGTATTTCTAACACTACGGTTTCCTAGAAGAGCGGTGACTGCCACATTGAAACGTTATTTATGAAAGTAAGGTATATTTCTAGAGAGCGTTTTTTGACACCCTAAAGTCAAACCCATATTTTTCTTTATGACAGCCATCATTACTCTCCTTCTAACCGTAGCTTTATTAAAAAGTTATTCAACCTCAAACTCAAAGCATTTATTTCAAATAAACCAATTACAGGCACTTTTGAATTGTCTAGGGGTCGGTCTGTCAAAAAGATGAAGCTAGTTGCCCATTCCAAAGCGTAGTAGGTACCTATGGAGTAGAACGGGCGAGAAACTCCGCGGGCACTCTTTTAAATCAAAATAATATTGGTTACAAAGTATTTGTCCTTCATGTTAAAAAAATATGTATGTGAGAACGATGCAGAATGTTAAAAGCGAATTGAAAACGTTACGTTCGTGTTTGGCCTATAGACGCCCGGAGCACAGATGCGCAAAAATAATGGATGTCCAGCATCATAAAAGAACGATTCAGGATTCTGATCGTATGCTAACGAGCGAAAAACCAATTCCCTTAAACAATACAGGCTTGAACCAGGCTGTTGACGGCATTGAGTACCTCTCAAACAAATAGAAAAACGAAATTAATATTAAAGGGAACAAAACGCCTGGAAATTAATTTGATTTGGAGCCTCCTGTTATATAATTGGGGTACAAATGACTTACCAACTCCCTTCATTCCCAATTACTATTGGGAATAAAGGGAGTTTTGATGTCAGATTGGCGAGTGCTAATAGAAATGTTAGACTTTAAAAGAGACCATGACCTCTGAGTTTGTTTCGGGATTTCTTCTCAGGGATCAGTCAGCTAGGAAATGTCGGCGCGTCTAGTTTAAAATATTGACGAGTAAAAGTGTCTTAAAATATCTACGTATAGAAATAAACATTTCATTTCATTATAAACTAATACAATAGTCGAAAGTAACATAATTTAAAATTTTATGATTTGACTTGTGACATAAATTTTTATCTTTTTTATTATTCTTCTGATTTTAATGTAATTTGGATACCTAATTGTAATGATTTAAATATAGATTGCATGCATGATGTTTCTTAATATATATTTAGTTATAGAAATTCAGACACGATGTAAAAATTGTTACTGAATAAATGAATTGAATTGAACTCAAAACAGTTATTTCAAATCAATCAATTTCAGGCACTTTTGAATTGTCGAGGTGTCGGTCAGTCAGGAAGCTGAAGCTAGTTGCCCATTCCAAAGCGTAGTATATATCTAACGGGCAAGAAAGTCCACTTTCACTCTTTTATTTAAATCAAAATATTATGGTTACAAAATATTGGTTACATCATTCATGTTGAAAATATCTACCACAGACTGCTTATGTACTAATTACCGAGATATACCTACATATAATATACAAGGTTCGTTTTGCATCCTCGTCAAATTCAAAGAGGTAACTGAGCTACTGATTCTCGACACGAATCAATAATAAAATAAGTAGGTATTTTTTTTTCTAATTTTCGGAAATCGGCATGTGTGGGACACGCATTTTAAAACGCGGCCTGTGTGAGACCGCACTGTAACTGCCCTTTTACACACACATAAACACGCGGCCGCTTATACGGTACCGTAACGTGATTCTGTTCTTTGAAAGTGGTGTATTCTGAAATACTGTCAAACTTAAATACCTTGTTACCATAACACAAGCATTAGGTTGCTTAGCTTGGGACAAATGGTGCTGTGTGAAATGTCCAGGGATTTTTTTTTTTTTTTAAATAACTCAAAAACCAGGTATGTATTCATTATTTACCAGGGATCGTAATTTGATTTGATTATTGATGTCTTTCATAACAGCCTCCTGAAATTTGACGAGGATGCAAAACAACAGCTTGTATATTTAGATTTTTAACTTTAGGTAATTAAAATTTAATATAACATTTTATTATTATATAATTTATTTTTGCTGTGCCCTGACAGGGTCTACAACGGTTCTTAGCTCTAATCCTTTTGTTAAAATCTTGTTTTACCTTATGGAACGCAAATAAATGGATATGAATATATTTTTTGACTACAGATCCAAATATGTATACAGGTTCAAATTAAATGAGCTAACGAAACTCCGCAGACGTGATGGGTATCAATGTCTAAACATGAAAAAATAAAAATATAATAGATTTTATGTAAAATAGTATTGTTACTAAAATTTACAGTTACAGAGTTTCACTAGCTAATTTAATTTGATCCTGAATTATGTCCTAGAAGCAATCCACTCGTAGTTTGAAGCTAATCGTTTTGTCAGCAGCCATTGAAACGGATAAGCAGGGGAGAATTTCGTGGAACTATTCAATAAATAAATCTACAATGATTTGTGTTATCAAACAATTTATTATTTTTCTGTTTTTTAGTTTTCGTAATTAGTAATACAGGATAAAAAATAATCAGTGCGTCAAATGTAGCCACGAATTCAACATAATTATGACTTTAGAATTTTTCATCGGTTAACCTAAAACAAAAATAGATTTCTATACATTTTGACTGCGTAAATAAATATTGCGCTTTTCTGTGAAACAGCACATTTTTTTCTAATAATAGGGGCTTAGAATTATACAGGGTTATTTGTAAAACACCAACAACCTCTTAAGAGGTCATTGTACTCATCATTATGAACAACTTTTACTATGGGACCAAAACTGAAATCGCGAAAAAAAAATCAGCTGTTCCCTACATTTATGTTCGCATAACTCGTCAAAATGTAGGGAGCAGATGATTTTTTTTTCGCGATATCTGGTTTGGTCCCATAGTAAGAGTTGTGCATAACGATGAGTACAATGACCTCTGAAGAGGTTGCTGGTGTTTTACAAATAACCCTGTATATTATGGTGAATTCATGGGTATCAGTTTGCGCACTGGTTATTTTTTTTTCATAAAAGTTATTTTGCCTAGAGAAATAATTAAAATTATGAATTATTTATCCAAGCAAAATGCGAGAGTAATAGTCAGACGATGGCAAAGACTAGCCATCTACGCGGGAGATATTAAACTGCACCAGTGTTTTGTGTGTGTGTGTGTGAGACAGAGTAATAGTGAACTAACACACATCAAACACGTCAGTTAAGACCGTGATTATAATCAATTTCATGATTGGTTTACGGCTAAGACGTCACAATAAATCTTTGCATGTCGTATGACACTGATTAAAGATAACGAAGGCAGTCGCTCCTCTCATTTATATCCAAGGTGTACTAATTAAGGGGTACTACAGTAGTAAAGCTTTATTTTTATAATGGGATTTAAATACACCTCTGCTTAACCCTTCGGGGATTATAGGCGTGATGTTATGTTATGTTACGTTAAAAATAATATGTTATGTTAAAAATAATTTGATCATTTCATGTTTCTTTTGTAATAATCATAATAAGTCGGTAATCAATTATTTTATAATTAACACTCAGTAGGTAAGTAAGTAATGAGTAAATATTCACCCTTATACGTTTCTCAGAACTCAAACCATAAGCAGCTCTTAATTAAACGTCACAATTCCTAAATAAACACAAATGAGAAAAATAACATGTTGAGTGGCGACTCCCACGAAGTTTATTTATTTGTGGGCGTGTCGACAACTCCAGATTATATGTATTAGGCAATTGGCACATTTTGAATTGTCTGCAATACATAATCAGTCTTTAATGTTCTCACTGCTTAATCATTCTTTAAGGGACTACTCATACTTATTCAGCTCGCAGTTACGCGTACGCATCCGTTCAGCTTTACGACCGCGTACGCATTCCATACAAAATCGTTGTTTTCTATGGACAAAAGCTGAACAGAGCTGAATAAGAGTGAGTAGACCCTAATGATAGATAATAGATAAAAACGTTTATTTAGTGCAACAAAAGACACACAATACAAGTAATAAAAAATAGAACAATAAAAAAAAAAGTGAAACAAAAAAATCAATCTCTAATGGGACACAGGCCTCCTCTCTTCGAGAGGGAGTGGGCTGTTATCCACAATGCGGGCCCAGTGCGGGTCGGTAGATGTCACATGTCTTCTAATTTTTGGTTCTTGGACATGCCGGTTTCCTCACGATGTTTTCCTTCACCGTTTTGAGAGCAGCGGTGATTAATTTATTTACACAAAGTAAAGCACCTGACTGGGTACGAACCCACGACCACGACCGGACTAGCAGTGTGTCGTACCTCTGGGCCACCACACCCACCACTACTCTTAATTACGTGATTATCAAAATTGCATACGTGCTTTTTTCTTTTACTTCATTGCATTAACTTCGTGCGAGTCGCCTAAAGAAAAATTATATTATTTAAAAGTGACGATTCACCCGTTTCGGGCCAGTTAATTCGTGCGAATCGATTAATAAGCCAATAAATTATCGGGAAGTTCCTTAGAAGGTCCCGTATTTTAAATGCTGATTGGTTCATTAACAGAGAGTATAATTGGTTTTCGGATTTCTTGTTATTGTCAAACACGTTAATTATTATACTGGTAAACAAATAAATAACGAAATAATGGGATTTCGTAAGACATTAAAATTTATATACAGGATGAAATTGAAAACTTGCGACAAATAGAAATAGTAACTGCTACATAATCATTATAAATTGTCATTTCCCAAATCTAAATTATTGAAAAAAATAGAGTATTTATCGTCTTAGATGGTGCTTATTGCCTTCAAGTAGACAGAATTATCGTCGTTTTTTATTTTTTTCATGTTTCATTTTTATTTTAGTTACTTTTGCTTTAAGTATAATTTGTTTTTTTTTTTAATTTTTGATTGTGTTTAGTTTAGTTTAGTTTTATGATCTTCCTATACGAGTCGCAATAAATACTTTTTCTTTCTTTCTCTTTACTTTCCCTGCGTATGGTCAGACACAAAGTCACGCACGATTAACTTTTACATATCGAATAGTGTCTCCAACGATACTTTTCTATTTTTTTCCGAAGACATCTTGGTTTGGTACAGTTAGCAAAAAAAGGGTCCAGCTGCGAATGACTTTATGTTTTATTGCTTTTGTCGGGTTGTCTTTATCCGTAAAACAATATTGTTTTGCTGAAGTAACAGAAAAGATAAAAGTAAGGTAGAGTTATCGTGAAGTGTTCTTGAAGACTCTGTATATTTATGTGGAAAGTATTGATAAATGGTGCTGAGCTACTGATATTCTTAATCTTTCTCTACATATATTTTTTATTATTCTCTGTATATCTTAGTTATTAAGTTTAAATTAAAGTAGCTTTTCGTGTCTGCGTGACCGCGTTGTTCTTCTAAACTAGGCAACGATTTCAATGCGGAATTATTATCATTTGGAGAATTTATTCCGAAAAATGTATGTGTATAGTAAGTTCGTATAGTTCGGAACAAATATTTGTATGACCTACATGTATTTGTTCCGAGTCTGGGTGTTTTTCTATCTATAATATGTATGTACCTATTTACAAAAAAAAAATTGTATATAAGTAGTTTATCAGCCATCTTGTTACCATAACACAAGCATTAGGTTGCTTAGCTTGGGGCAAATGGTGCTATGTGAAATGTCCAGGGATATTATTATTATTATATTAAACTCAAACTCAAATCATTTAATTCAACTAAACCAATTACAGGCACTTTTGAATTGTCAAAGGGACGGTCAGTCAGAAAGATGAAGCTAGTTGCCCATTCCAAAGCGTAGGTACCTATGGAGAAGAACGGGCAAGAAACTCCATGGACACTCTTTTAAATCATAATTTCTTACAAAATATTTGATTACATCATTCGTGTTGAAATTAACCATGTGAGAACCATGTAGAAAAGACGTGCACGTTAAAAGCGTCCGTTATAGAAAACATAAAAACAATTCAGAAATTAAAAATTACAATAAGCCGTGGCAGCTAAGAGATGACCAGTCCCTACTGACGGTGCCCGTTCACGAACATGACGTATGGATCAGCACCATTCAGCTCAACCATTTTGAAGGGAACTTAATGATCCAACACACACGCCACCACCAGCGAGACATTAGAGTGAGCATGACATACTGTCAGCCGCCAGGGCACATTTAAGTCAATGAAAGACGTAACCAGTAAATGGTAGCTTTATAGAAAGTACATAGTGCTCACACGTGTGCTATCTATCTATATATATAAAATTCAAAGTCCTGACTGACTGACTGACTGACTGACTGAGACATCAACGCACAGCCTAAACCGCTGGTCCTAGAGACATGAAATTTGGAGGGTGTATTCTTCGTGAAGAGTAGGTATCCACTAAGAAAGGGTTTTTCGAAATTCCACCCCTAAGAGGGTGAAATGGGGGGATTTTGTTTGTATGAAAAATCTTATTCCTTGAGTTAATAAACTTGAAACTTGGCACGAATACTTATCTAAGTAAATTATGAAGTTGGCCATTTTTTGTTTTTATAAACTACCCCCTAAAAGGGGATTGGGGGGTTTCAAAGTTTGTATCGAAGAATTTTAGCGCGCGGTCCGATTTAATCGAAACTCAGTATTTATACCTAAAATTGAAAGAAAAGAATAATGTCTATCAAGGTTTTTCGAAAAGCTACCCCTGACGGCCTGAAAATGGGTAGTCAATTTTACAGGAGAGGATTTTACAGCGTGGCTTGATTAACTCGAAAATTGGTATAAATAATCTTTGAGTCAAGTTATGAACACATCCCAAATGATTTTTCAAAATTTTACCCCTGTGGGGGTGAAAAGCGGGGATACAGTTTATATGAAAAATCTTATTCGTTAGGTTAATAATCTTGAAAATTGGCATAAATACTCGCCTAAGTAAGCAATAAAGTTTATCATTATTAGTTTTTCAAAACTTACCCTCAAAGGGGATATAGGGGTGTTAAAGTTTGTGTGGAAGAATTTGAACGCGCGGTCCGATTAACTCGAAACTCAGTGTACTGTGTGTGTACTTAAGACTAAAAATAAATAATAACACGTATGAGGGTTTTTCGAAAATCAACCCCTAACGGGGTGAAAAGGGGTAGTTAATTTTACAGGCGAGGATTATAAAAAGTGGCTTGATTAATTATAAAATTGGTATAAATAATCATGGAAAAGCTACCCCTGACGGCCTGAAAAGGGGTAGTCAATTTTACAGGGGAGGATTTTACATCGTGGCTTGATGAACTCGAAAATTGGTATAAATAATCTTTGAGTCAAGTTATGAACACATCCCAAATGATTTTTTTTAATTCCACCCCTGTGGGGGTGAAAAGCGGGGATACAGTTTATATGAAAAATCTTATTAATTTAGTTAATAAACTTGAAACTTGGCAACAATATCTATATATATAAAATTCAAAGTCCTGACTGACTGACTGACTGACTGACTGAGACATCAACGCACAGCCTAAACCGCTGGTCCTAGAGACATGAAATTTGGAGGGTGTATTCTTCGTGAAGAGTAGGTATCCACTAAGAAAGGGTTTTTCGAAATTCCACCCCTAAGAGGGTGAAATGGGGGGATTTTGTTTGTATGAAAAATCTTATTCCTTGAGTTAATAAACTTGAAACTTGGCACGAATACTTATCTAAGTAAATTATGAAGTTGGCCATTTTTTGTTTTTATAAACTACCCCCTAAAAGGGGATTGGGGGGTTTCAAAGTTTGTATCGAAGAATTTTAGCGCGCGGTCCGATTTAATCGAAACTCAGTATTTATTCCTAAAATTGAAAGAAAAGAATAATGTCTATCAAGGTTTTTCGAAAAGCTACCCTTGACGGCCTGAAAATGGGTAGTCAATTTTACAGGGGAGGATTTTACAGCGTGGCTTGATTAACTCGAAAATTGGTATAAATAATCTTTGAGTCAAGTTATGAACACATCTCAAATGATTTTTCAAAATTTTACCCCTGTGGGGGTGAAAAGCGGGGATACAGTTTATATGAAAAATCTTATTCGTTAGGTTAATAATCTTGAAAATTGGCATAAATACTCGCCTAAGTAAGCAATAAAGTTTATCATTATTAGTTTTTCAAAACTTACCCTCAAAGGGGATATAGGGGTGTTAAAGTTTGTGTGGAAGAATTTGAACGCGCGGTCCGATTAACTCGAAACTCAGTGTACTGTGTGTGTACTTAAGACTAAAAATAAATAATAACACGTATGAGGGTTTTTCGAAAATCAACCCCTAACGGGGTGAAAAGGGGTAGTTAATTTTACAGGCGAGGATTATAAAAAGTGGCTTGATTAATTATAAAATTGGTATAAATAATCATGGAAAAGCTACCCCTGACGGCCTGAAAAGGGGTAGTCAATTTTACAGGGGAGGATTTTACATCGTGGCTTGATGAACTCGAAAATTGGTATAAATAATCTTTGAGTCAAGTTATGAACACATCCCAAATGATTTTTTTTAATTCCACCCCTGTGGGGGTGAAAAGCGGGGATACAGTTTATATGAAAAATCTTATTAATTTAGTTAATAAACTTGAAACTTGGCAACAATACTTGTCTAAGTAAGTAATACAGTTTGTTATTATAAGCTTTTCAAACTACCCCTCAAAGGGGGATATAGGGGTGTTGAAGTTTGTGTGGAAGAAATTGAATGCGCGTCCGATTAGCTCGAAACTTAGTATTGATACTTTCGACAGAAAATAATCTATATATATAAAATTCAAAGTCCTGACTGACTGACTGACTGACTGACTGACTGACTGAGACATCAACGCACAGCCTAAACCGCTGGTCCTAGAGACATGAAATTTGAAGGGTGTATTCTTCGTGAAGAGTAGGTATCCACTAAGAAAGGGTTTTTCGAAATTCCACCCCTAAGAGGGTGAAATGGGGGGATTTTGTTTGTATGAAAAATCTTATTCCTTGAGTTAATAAACTTGAAACTTGGCATAAATACTCGCCTAAGTAAGCAATAAAGTTTATCATTATTAGTTTTTCAAAACTTACCCTCAAAGGGGATATAGGGGTGTTAAAGTTTGTGTGGAAGAATTTGAACGCGCGGTCCGATTAACTCGAAACTCAGTGTACTGTGTGTGTACTTAAGACTAAAAATAAATAATAACACGTATGAGGGTTTTTCGAAAATCAACCCCTAACGGGGTGAAAAGGGGTAGTTAATTTTACAGGCGAGGATTATAAAAAGTGGCTTGATTAATTATAAAATTGGTATAAATAATCATGGAAAAGCTACCCCTGACGGCCTGAAAAGGGGTAGTCAATTTTACAGGGGAGGATTTTACATCGTGGCTTGATGAACTCGAAAATTGGTATAAATAATCTTTGAGTCAAGTTATGAACACATCCCAAATGATTTTTTTTAATTCCACCCCTGTGGGGGTGAAAAGCGGGGATACAGTTTATATGAAAAATCTTATTAATTTAGTTAATAAACTTGAAACTTGGCAACAATACTTGTCTAAGTAAGTAATACAGTTTGTTATTATAAGCTTTTCAAACTACCCCTCAAAGGGGGATATAGGGGTGTTGAAGTTTGTGTGGAAGAAATTGAATGCGCGTCCGATTAGCTCGAAACTTAGTATTGATACTTTCGACAGAAAATAATTAATAATAAGTATGTAAAGTGGTCGAAAATTGTCCCCTGACGGGGCAAATAGGGGTAATTTGGTTTTTAGGGGAGGATTTGAACTTGAAACTGTATGTTACATTTTCACGCCTAAACCACTGAACTTCTGATTTGGCAAAGAGATAGATGGCATCCTGGGGAAGCACATACTTTTTATCCTGGTAGCACGTTCCCATGGGATAACTTCCGACATCCACGCGGGCGAAGCCGCGGGCAGAAGCTAGTGCAATTATACAATACTAAACAATTGAGTTTATACAATGCAAATATAGTTTTCTTCCAATGTTCCGCAGCTCCAGCAATGTTTCCGAATGCTCATTAGTTTAAGCGCCCCTGTGGAGCTGGACCAGCATTGAGCCAAGCATTTTTGTCAGCGATGTAATCCCCTAACTTATAATATGCTTGGCTACATAGTGTGCGTTTAATACAAGATTTAAATTTCGTTTCATTCAGTTGGAGTATGTGGGGAGGAATTTTATTGTAACATTTTAAACAGTACCCCATGAAGGTTGAGTCTACTTTAGCCAGTCTGAAACCTGTTTGAACTAATTGGTCCCTATTTCTAGTCCTATAGTTGTGTTTTTCACCTCTTTTGTTGAATAGATTTAAATTTTTTCTTACGTACATGATGTTTTCATAGATGTATTGACAAGGTACCGTCATGATGTTAATATCTTTAAACAGTTCCCTTAAAGAATCGCGCCTGCGGAGGCCATATATTGCTCTGATGGCTCTTTTCTGCAGAATAAAAATGGACTCGATATCTGCAGCCCGTCCCCATAGTAAAATACCGTAAGACATGATACTATGAAAGTAACTAAAATAGACTAGCCTCGCGGTATCTACATCAGTAACTTGACGGATTTTTCTTACAGCGTAAGCTGCTGAACTTAGCCTTCCTGCAAGAGATGTTAAATGAGGACCCCATTGCAGCCTTGAGTCGAGCGTGATCCCCAGGAAAACAGTTTTATCGACGAATTCTAGTTTCTCTTTGTTCAATACTATGTCACAATCACTACTTTTAACATTTGGTAAAGCAAATCTTATGCATTTAGTTTTTTTCCCATTTAATACCAAATTATTAGCAGTGAACCAATTTAGTACCAGCTGTAGGGCGTTATTTACGTCGTCAATATTTGGTGCACGTCTATTTATCTTAAAAATTAAGGAAGTATCGTCAGCAAATAACACCATTTGTGGTTGGTTCTTTATTAAATGGGGTAGATCATTAATATATACTAAAAAGAGGAAAGGACCTAAAATCGAGCCTTGAGGAACACCCATTTTTACTTTTAAAGCAAGAGAATTGACACCATTTATTTGAACTTTTTGCTGTCTATCATTTAAATAAGATTTGACTAAACTGAGCGCAAGTTGACCTAGTCCGTAGTGCTCCAGTTTAAAAAGTAAGGTTTCGTGATTGACGCAGTCAAATGCCTTGGAGAGGTCACAAAAGATTCCTATGGCATCTTGGGCCTCCTCCCACGCTGTAAATAAATTAAACTTAGATATTATTATTATGTTAAACTTAAATATATTTTATCTAAATCTTGATGTGTTGTCAAGTCATAGAAATCGTGCGAAGAAAGGGCGGGTCGCTAGTTTTGAAAGAATATTTTTTCTCCCCAGGTACAGTCGCCAAAAGAGATAAGTAACCAGGGCGTTGGATATAGTTGAAGTTTAGTAAGAAACCGATGGATATTTTTGAATGTTTAATTTGATAAATAAACCGTTTGTTTTCTATTAAGTAAATTAAATTTTATTCGAAAACATCCATCGGTTTCTTGCTAAACTTCACCTATATCCAACGACCCTGGTTACTTATCTCATTTGGTGACCGTACATCCACACCAACCCAACCACATTCACAGCCCATTTACAGCTTAAGGCTACAAAAAAAACTTTATAAGTATTTTTTTTTTTGTCAAACCAAAGTTTCTATATGACTGATAAAAATACCCGGAATCTAACAATACAAATAGTAAAAAAAAAAATTGTATAAAAATCAACAAAGCAAAACGTTTTAGCGGTATTTGTTTCAGGAACTGAGAGCGACACCAATATTCCAAATCGAAAAATAAATTATTAAAGGTTCGCATTTCAATACATTTTCCATTTCCAATATTTGGATTAGAAAATAAATCCGTTTTCTATGTTTCCAATTTCGTGCTTTATCAACACAATCTGTTTTGTTTAATTAAATTCAAACATTTGTTATTGACAGCTTACACGAGCGAGTGTGAAAATAACTGACAATAAAATATTTTATTTTCTTTTGTTTGAATTTGGGCATTTTTCTATTTTTGATGCCCTTTGATTATTTCCCCTCCTTTTTATATACTTGTACATATTATTATTTGAAGTTTGTTCTTATATCATGTTGTAGCGGTATCTACAACGCCACATGCTAACTACGCGTCATACTGACGTCACGCAAAATCCTGCATCCGCAAGCAGAGTTTACCGCGCAACTAGCATATATACAACGGCCCGACATGAAACATCGGGCAGTTGCCTGCCAGACACAACACCCATTTGGTCGGAGGATCCTCCGTTTTCTATGGAGGATGATTGAACTTTACACCCTGTTCCTCATTACCTCTATGATATAAATATAATATTTTCGTAAAATAAAATAAAAAAATATATACTTTATTTAAAAAAAAACTTTTATAAATAAGGTTCGTTAACTTAGGTCATTGACTTCAGATTTACATTATTTTCAGGCCTGCCTTTGTCAGCAAAGTTGTAATACCAAAAAAATTGTCTATCGATCCTATCAAGCCTCGACTAATGAGGCTGAATTCATTAATTTAGGTATTCGAAAACTCTTCGGACCAGAAGAATTTGAATACCTAAATAATTAATCATGCGCAAATATATAAACAATGCGCATCTATAAGTTAACACAACTGTCGAAATGCCTAATGTTCCCACTGCTGGGACTCAGGCCTACTCTCTTTGGGAGAGAGTGGGCCGTAATCTACCACGCGGGCCCAGTGCGGGTTGGTGGATGCCACATGTCTTCAAAGTTTTGGTTCTAGGACATGCCGATTTCCTCACTATGTTTTCCTTCACCGTTTTAAGAGCAGTCGTGATGAAATAATTTACACAAAGGAAAACTGTTGGATAGGTTCTGTCACAACTGGAAGGAGGATGCGCAGGCTCGCGAAAGATGGGAGGAGTGGAGGGAGGCCTCTGCCCAGGAGTGGGACAGCGTAGGGTAGTGAAAAAAAAAAACTCGAAACTCGGGGCCGTTACCGCTGGGCCACCATTGCTCTCTATACTATGCGCCTCTGCCTACGCCTTCAGGAATACAGCCTTGGTGTTATATTTAAAGGCCTGCGCAGACGACGGACTTTTCTCCGCGGCGGATAAAAAAGTACGCTCCTTAAGTACTACTTAAGGAGCGTACTTTTAATCCCTCGTTTGCGTTACTCGATACAGTTGTAAGCGATCTATTTTAGCGGACAAAAATCCGTCGTCTGCGCAGGCTATTAACCTCATTAATTATTGTGCATTCTAATTCAATTCTCGTGTCGCAATGTTTGTTACCAAACTCCTCCGAAACGGCTGGACCGATAGGCTAGATGCCTAAAAAATCTAATCAATCCGTCAGTTAGATTATCAAAAAATATTGGACCCGTATTTTTTAGCAAGGCGAGACGTCACTACCTCTCTCTCAAATTTAGACGCGCTTTATCTTTGTAATTTTTTGTTTGATTGTCAAAAGAAAAAATACGTGTCCATTATTTTTCGATACTCTAACTGACGGACTAAATATAATTATTACTTTTTTTACCCAGGCATCTACCCTATTACGGGCCCTCTAGGGCACAGCAAAAAGTATAAATTTAATTTGTTCTTAAAATAAAAAAAAGGAAAACAAATTAACAATCTGCAATTTTTTTAATAATTATGTTATTAAGCACCAACCAAAACGCCTAACATAAGTTTGAACAGCAGATTTACTTATCTGACATTTATTCGGTACCCAAAAAGTCCGGGTGTCAAGTTTGGAGTGATTTGACTTGTTGAAGAATTTAAAAAAACACGCACGTTCCTATTAAAAGTTGAGAACAAACTTCTCCATTTATATAAAAGCCGTTTGCAAAGTTCTGGAACTGATAAAAATTCAGTCGGTGTACCGCGTTTCATTTGTTACTTAGTAATGGGTTTTAGTCTTACGAATACTTCGTCTAGAGTTTCTGAGTCACAGTTGGTTTCCTCTTAACATTAATGGGCTTTGTTTTCAACTATGAGTTCGTGATTTCTTAAATGTCGACCTTCATGCGGCGGGCGGTCGCCTGCGACAGCATTTTCACGGTCGATTATAGTACCCGTCGCATGCGACCTGACTTCGCACTAAAGTCGGCAGCTACTTTACTTTGGAATCTTCGATTTTAGTCACCTGCGGCCAGCTTAATTGCCATTTAGACAGTCTGTGTGTGTATGCGGTTAAAGTCGCCTGTGTAAAGGCAGACGTAACTACCTGAAGTCAAATGAACATAGCAGCAGGGTGTGGACGTGGACTATGTATGTGCCCCAACTTCGCCTGCCCTCTGTGCCCCAAAAAAATGCAGCGATAGTGACCTCTGCGCTGCCAACGACGATGTCGTGGA
The DNA here is from genome assembly GCA_949629185.1 of Apamea crenata. Taxonomy (NCBI): domain Eukaryota; kingdom Metazoa; phylum Arthropoda; class Insecta; order Lepidoptera; family Noctuidae; genus Apamea; species Apamea crenata. The sequence goes on along the minus strand of OX451375.1, from coordinate 11,175,489 downwards.
AATGGCGAAGTTTCGGCTCAACAAAATGTTATTCACTGTCGTGCCATCCACACGACGAAGAACCGTTCAAGGTACCTACCTGAATTGAAGTGGCCGACACTGCTGAAAATAGGTCTTTACTATAAGTTTAGCAAAAGGCCTCTACCTAATTGTTGTGGTAATTAACAACAATTTAAAGGCTTCAGTTAAAGTGATTCATCACTCTCCTGCCCGTTTCCTTTAATTTGGAGTCGGTGCATCATGTGTTTCTCTATTAGTCGTCAGCTCGGTGGTCACCCCCTTTCTAATCATATCATCATTCACACGGTCCATCCAGTTAAAACGATTAAAAACAAACGCCAACTATATCCGTTGATCTAATAATACGCTAAATACCAATGCATTGATATCCCTCCCATGTTAAAACGGTAAGTACTATAAATAACATTTGAACTCCCCTATCTAAAATGAAAACACCTCGACCTAACATCTGAGCCAATGTATAGATGATGTAGTCTTCGAAATCAAAAGCAATTTCATGCCTGTGGCGCACCACTTAGTCAGCGATCAATTTGAATTACTGAGCGGTAGCAGGCAATTTTAAGACAATAGAACATAAAACGTTTTAAACACACAATTCGGAAAAAAAATACCAAACCTTTATGGGCCTGTAAAAGAATGTTTACGTTTGCCACGGTCCATTGTTTGATACGATACGTCATACGTCAGTGACACTAAAACAATGGTTTCCAAGAAAACCAGCTACATACGGCCGCAGTGACGGCTGATATGAAAATAATGTTTGTGTGGTGGTTTGCTTTTACGGTGTCAAAAATGCTTTCTAGGAAAACGCACTTTCATAAATGACGTTTCTGTGACGAAACTATGCGGCGGCCATCACCCTTCTAGGAAAGCTTTGAAACGTGAACTACTAAATCTAATTTGGAGATTATCATTTTACGTTATTGTACAGACGCCAGCACATCAAGCTACTACAATCTGTCAAATTTCTTTATTAGATTTTCAACTTTATCGCTAAAGCGTTAGGGTTTAAGGTTAATTGGGAAAATTTGACTGTTTCGGGTAGCTTGACCTGCTGGTGTCTGTACACACACACACTGACACTTGCACTAAGAAAACCGTCCTATCTGCAACGATATATCGTTACTAGATAGGAAGGACTGTTTTCTTAGTTTTTGTGTGGAAAAAATTGACTTTAACAGTGCCATTATAATGGAGGGAACTCTTAAAATCAAAATAAACAAGTTGTGACACTTATCTTTGACAAGTCTTGGTAAAACTTTGCAACAAAATGTCTTGTCGCTTTTGAAACTATGTAAATATTTTATAGGTAACCCCATTATTTCTATATTTATGTCTGTAAGTATAATATGATAAACAAGAACCTAATTACTGTAGAAGCACTGGCGGACTGAGGGTAAGAGCAGTCCGATCGGGCCCCTAGTCCTACGGGGCCCACACATCTCGAGAAGCATTTTTGAATCAAATTACAGGCATTTTGTTGTTGTAGGCCTTCTGCGTACCTTGCAAAATTTAAACGTAGTGTGCCAAAATTTTCGAGCTCGCTTCGCTCTTGCATCCTATATTCTCTTATTTCTCAAAATTTTCTGCTTATATCGAAAAATTACCAAATGTCGTGTAAAACATGTATTGACGTTGTTTCAAACATGTACTGTTATCTATTTTGTTGAACTTTTTGAAGTTTTTGAAAATTCTTCTACAAGTTTTGCATGCAACATGTTTAAGGTCCAAACTATAAATAAAACTATGTAGTAGAATACATGTTCTATACCTTGGTGTGAACGCTTGCATTGCATATTGTTTTACCCTGGCTACACGGACGTGCGGTTGACTGTACAATGAACGCAGTTTGACCAAAATTCGTGTTACCATGAACTTACTCTTTAAACAAATCAGATTCCACCTTAAACTGTGAAGGCTCGAGCCAGTCTCTAGATTTTGACAAAATACATGAAATAAATTCGGGTCAAAAAAATTCGGTTTATCTTATTTATCGCAGAATAAACTCCTCAAAATTTTAAAAGACGATCTATTAAAACGGAATATAATATTTAGTTGCATTGCATGCAATTAAACAATCATGCAAGCAAGCAAGAATGCATGCAAGGAGCCAGCAAACATACAAAGGGTTAAAAAAACGTGTTACCGTCGACTAACTCTTTAAATTCAAATCAAGTCTCACTTGGGGCTTATTTTTCCATCGCCAGATAACTTTTATTCGAGGAATAAAAATGACGTTTGACAGTTTTTGTATGAAATAACTGTCAACATTTCAAAATTATTCCTCGAATAAAGTTATCCGATGATTGAAAAATCAGCCCAACTGAAATGGCTCGAGCAAATATTTCGAGATTTTGCCAAATTACATGAAATAAATTATTCTCGAGTAAACAAAATTAAGATAAGACACTGATTGGCTGTTTGATGTGTTAATTCTTATTAAATGTCAACAAAATTAGTAGACGAAGGTACGTGTAAATATTAAAAATGTTTCAAGACCTATAGACGTCGTGCGTGTATGACCAGAGGCATGAACGTAAACGTTTCGGGAAATACCTGGATGAAAGACGCACAGGACCGGGAAGTATGGTAGACGAAAGTGGAGGACTATTACCAGCAGTAGGTGATTCCAGGCTGAAATGATGATTGCTGATGATGATAATTCTACAAAGTAATTTTGCAGCACTACTCGTGTATTTAGTTAATGTCCCTTGCTTTATGTTTTAGATGTAAGAACGTGATATTTTACAATTTAATTTATTTTTATCCGAATCTATTTGAATGTTTTAATGATGAAAGAATTTAATTTAACTAATTAATTTTATGTTTTAATGTGATTTATTTTATTAATGATTTTAATTTTAATTTATTTGAATGCTTTTAATTTTATTTTTCTGTTAAATTGTTAAACCAATTTCATACTATTTTTTATGAAGTTGTTATTGTTATTAATTTGTAATCGTTATAATCAATTTATTTATATTTTATTATATTTTAATTGCTTAACCAAAACCTGTGTATGTGTTGTTAGCCTATAAGTAATTGTTACACTTGTTAATGTAGGCATACAATTGAAATTAATATAAGTGTTGTGTAAACAATTGTTGGCTAACCAAATAAATAAATAAATAATGAACGTAAGCGAAGCAAAATGAAAATATAACAGTGATTGGCCAGCAGTGGGACAGTTTCAAATTGTCTTTATTAGCAATCTAACAACTAGTTTTACAAGTTATTTAAATTAAAGGTTAAAAAAAAACAAAAAGAATTTATTTCAATCCATTTAAGATCATAATTATGTTGTATACATTTGAAATAAAACACGTATGTCATGTCATCGTGTGTCGTGTCATGTTAAGACATCAGAAAGCAGATCAGCTTTTCGATAGCTCACGGTCGAGAAATTAATGTATGCTAGTAAAGCAAATTTCGCACTATTTTCGCATTCAATCAGAAGTGAGCCACAAAAAAGCCTCTGCTCGAAATAAGTACAAACACGAATGTTACAAGTTACAAGTTACCTAACTCATTTAAGGAACTTCCCGTCCCCATGTTCAAGAAAAAGCTGACAAGTTGGTTATTGGATAATTGCTTTTATGACATTGGCGAATATACGGAATATTGTGAAAATCCAAAATGACATGTACCTTCAGTCAACAGCAAAAGTAGATGATCAAAATCAGAAATTGAAATTGAATTGAAAACTGATCACGAATATATGGCAGCTGTACTAGTAGGAAATGTTTGGTATAATTTACAATCACATACTTTTGAATCACTTCGACGCCACACAGTTCTGACGCGAAGTCCGTTCATTGGTATTGAATTTCTGACTTTGATCATCTGTTTTTGCTGTTGACTGTACAGACGCCAGCTGCACATCAAGCTACCCGAAACTGTAAAATTTTCCCAATCAACCTTGAACCTTATGCTTTAGCGATAAAGTTGAAAATCTATTAAAGTAATTAGACAGATTGTAGTAACTCGATGTGCTGGCGTCTGTACTTAATTTTGAACTCAAACTCAAATCATTTATTTCAATTAAACCATTTACAGGCACTTTTGAATTGTCAAAATTAAATAGTCGGTCAGTTAGTCAGAAAGTTGAAGCTAGTCGCCCATTCCAAAAACGTAGATCTCTATGGAGAAGAACGGGCAAGAAACTCCACGGACACTCTTTTAAATCAAGATATTATTACAAAATATTTGACATTTAAATTAACGGTTATCTAATTATAATAACACTAGCTGCGCCCCACGGTTTCACCCGCATAAGTTTCGATCCCGTGGGAATATCGGGATAAAAATTATCTAGATTCAGATTCATTTATTTGAAAATGTGTATCCTATGTGTTAATCCAGGTTATAAACTATCTGTGTACCAAATTTTATCAAAATCCGTTCAGTAGTTTTTGCGTGAAAGAGTATCAGACATCCATCCTTCCATCCATCCATCCATACAAACTTTCGCATTTATAATACTAGTAGGAATAATTCATATTGGATTTATTTAATCATACAATAGTACAAATCATAAAATTAATTGTACTTAGTTATAAGAATGACATTTGAATATTTGTTCACCATATTTTGTGGTAGAGTGTATAGAACTTTAGATATATTAACACCATACTATGTAAAACTCACCATCATCACATCAGCCGAAAGACGTCCACTGTTGGACATAGGCCTCCCCCAAACACCTCCACTTCGACCGGTCTGTGTTTCTCGCATCCAACGGGTTCCTGCGGCCTTCACAAGGTCGTCGGTCCACCTTGTGGGAGGCCTTCCAACGCTACGTCTTCCGGTACGCGTACTATGTAAAACTAAATTCTTACAAATAAATAAATTCTAATGCTCATCCTTCCGCAGTAGTTTTCAAATCGACTTCCCATCTTAGAAATGATGATAAAAAAATGGTATCCCAGAGAAGGAAAGAGGAAAAGAGAAAGACTATTTCAAAGATGAGAAGGCTGTCAATATTATAGGTTACTAAAAAAAAAAAAAAAGTTATTGACAAAACCGGGCTGTAAAAATAGCCCGTCACGACAAACTGCTGCGTCAAAGCTTGCTCGGCGTAATAGGCTGATCATATACTTTTTTTTGTTTCCACTACAATGGGTGCTCATCCGCGTGGATCCTGTGACGCTGTCAGTATTTACATGCCAGTGTTTCAAATTCACAAAAATGTTGTATAAAAATGTGTTTTATAGTCACGATAGCTAGGGAGCGGGGGGTGAGGAGCTTGTGGCTCAGTAATAACAGCCGCACTGGTCGATTGATCAGGTTAAGCTACGCTTGCCGCGGTTGGTCCGTCTTTACATAACAAGACGCCTCCGTGCCTCAGAAATCACGCAAAGCCGGCGGTCCCGCCTGTCATTCATGGATCTTTGACAGTCGTTGCGGGTCGTCAGAGCCCGAAAGTCTGACAACCAGTCTTACCAAGAGGTATCGTATTACCATTAACTGGGTTTTGTAGGTCACATAGGCAGTCGCTCCATGCAAACTACTGGTATTCAGCTGCATCCGGTTAAACTGGAAGCCGAATCCAATATACTTAGTTGGCATAAGGCTAGGTTAGGTAGATGATGATGTGTACTTAATTTATGGAATAGAGAAAATTAGGGATTTCCTAAAGAAAAGCCTAAAATATTTTTATTTCCTCGTCTGCGGTAAAGCCTAAAGCTGCTTTCAGACTACCCTATAATATAATAGCATATAGTATATAGCTCATAGCACAAAAATATCGCGCACCATACATTGTTATGGATACGTTCACACTGTACTGTAGGTACTATACAGGGTTATTTGTAAAACACCAACAACCTCTTAAGAGGTCATTGTACTCATCATTATGAACAACTTTTACTATAGGACCAAACCTGAAATCCCGAAAAAAAAATCAGCTGCTCCCTACATTTTGACGAGTTATGCGAACGTAAATGTAGGGAACAGCTGATTTCTTTTTCGCGATTTCAGTTTTGGTCCCATAGTAAAAGTTGTTCATAATGATGAGTACAATGACCTCTTAAGAGGTTGCTGGTGTTTTACAAATAACCCTGTATATTATTGGCTTACTATTAAAATTAATACTAGGTCCTTCTTTGCTATACTATATGGCACTATAGTATAGCGTAGTCTGAAAGCAGCTTAATAGCGAACTCAATCAACGTTTTTCTTTTCTTTCTTTCAAGAATGTTTTTACCTGATTTTTGATTGATTATTCACAGCTGTTCAATATGCCTTTGCCCACTGGTTGTGCAGTCATGTTTAGTGTATGTCTAATCTCATGTATTTTTCTTTGCAATAAACTTATTACTTTATTTATTCATAGATGCCAATTACCTAAAGAGTAATTTAAAAAAAATCTTCTCTTTCACTCTTAACTTCATATAAGTACAGAAAACGCGTGATTATAAATATTAAAAAGAAAACTCAAAACACACAGAAACAATGGACACAAACATGGAAGCTACCAAAATTCTCCATAATATAACCCCGCAAATGTAATAAAAATATAAACTTGGTGAGGAAAAACCCTTAAAAGCAGCAAATTATTTTATCGCCTGAAACGTTTTTCACACGTCCTTACTCTATTTACATGATAAAGAAGGTTTTTTTCAACATTTTTCCTAAAGACCGAAGGCTTTTTGTATTCGGGACTGGCCACTATAAAAAATAGTGAGCGAGGTAATATTTTCTAGAAGAATTCGTGCGTCGCGTTGCCACTTTCTGACCAAAATGCTAATGGTGACATTTGGAATTTCAAAGACTTGAATTTTATGTGAAAGAAATTCTATTTTCTATCAAAAATATCTTTACACTCAATACCCTAAAAAGTTTTTCTTATGAAATCAAAAATATTACCATAAAGACAGGTATTTAAAAATGATCTTACATTTGATACCCTAATAGGCCAGATGCCTAAAAAAATCTAATTAGTCCGTCAGTTAGATTATCAAAAAATATTGGACCCGTACTTTTTGTTTTGTCAATTATATAAAAAATGATGAAGATATCGCCCGTTAAAGTTTCGCGTGACGTAAAGTATGCGCCTTGCTACACTTTTTAGCATGGCGTGACGACACTCCCAAATTTAGACGCGCTTTATCTTTGTCATTTTTTGTTTAATTGACAAAAAAAAAATACGTGTCCATTATTTTTCGTCTAACTGACGGACTAAATATAATTACTATTTTTTTACCCAGGCATCTACCCTATTCTCGAGGAAGGCTACTTAGCATCACACTAAGAAACTTAGGAGCCGAGCAGAAGCAAAAATAGTCAGAAATAACACAGTAATAGCGCGAGTAGGTGATGCGATGCGACGCGCTGGGTCGGAGGAACAATAAATTTCATTTCAGAACTTAGTTTATAATAGTAACGCTTTCGTAACTTTATTTCTGTTTAATACGACCGTGGTTATATAACTTCGCATAAATTTAACTGTATTCCTACCTCCCGTAGGACATTAGTTTAAACTCAACTCCGCAAAATATATATCGTCTGAGCGCCATGAGTTATGGCCTGCAAACTGGTAACTATTTTGTTCGTTACAGCTATGAAAGTTAGCGAGGGGCCCGTGGCTGAATAATAACTGCCGCACAGGTCGATTGGTCAGGTACGCTTGCTGCGGTTGGTATGGCGACCATCTTTACGTACTGAGACCCCTCCGTGCCTCGGAAAGCACGTTAAGTTCTCGTCCGGCGCGGTCCCGGCTGTAATTGTACAAAAATCAAAGATCTACAAACAGCCGGGACCAACAGCTTTTTGAATTACAACAAGAAAATATTAAAATAACTGTAACCTTCGCTTTTAACTTTGGATTACTTATCAGGAATAAACAGATTGTTTCTATGGTTATATTTTAAGTTAGTCATGATATTTCATCCTGTGTTTTATCTTTACCGTCCCTTCCTATTGTATTACCTGGATAATAAACTATTTTCATTATACGAGTCCAGCATCTTAGTCACTTTCGCTAACATTCTTGTGAACGGGCAATTTACAATGCTAGGTATGTCACAATTTCGAAAACCTCGAACCAATTCCTACTAGAGTAGAGTGTAATAACGTAGTGTACTAGAAAGTCCTTGTGTTCGACAAAACCATTTGATCTCACCATTGTCCGACGTGCAAACTTCAGGCATTTACACTCCCGGAGTCCTAAATCGAGCTACCGCGCATTTCCATGCACCTAAGGTATAGCACGCCTAAATAAACAAAGATTTTGTATAGAATACGTACGCCTTCGTAAAGCTGAGCGGATGCGTACGCATTTAACATCGTTGTTTTCTATGGACAAAAGCTGAACAGAGCTTAATAAGTGTGGTTAATCATAATGAAGACTCAAAGACAAAACAAAATTCAAGCAGTTTTGAAGCCGAAATACTGGCCATTATTTTGTTGGCAACATTGTTCCGAATTTGGCTTGTAGCTAAGTAACAACAGCCGCACGGTCGATCAGGTTAAACAACACTTGCCGCGGTTGGTCCGTGGATGGGTGACCATCTTTACATCCAAGACCCTCCATGCCTCGGAAAGCACGTTAAGCCGTTGGTCCCGGCTGGCATTCGTAGATTTTTGACAGTCGTCACGGGTCGTCAGAAGCCCGAAAGTCTGACAACCACAAACAAAGTCTTACAAAGAGGTATCGAATTATCCAGCAACTGGGTTGTGAGGGTCAGATAGGCAGTCACTCCATATAAAATATTGGTATTCAGCAGCATCCGGTTAGACTGGAAGCCGAACCCTACATGGAAAAAGCTAGGCAGTTTGATTATTGTTTCGAATTTGAATTCGCGACCATTGAAAAATGTACAGACGTTTATACAGAACAAGCACGTTTGCTCGATTTAGGAGACCGGTAGTGTATAAACCGTAGGTAGCCTAGCCAAATACCGATACGGCAGTAACGATAACCGGCTTTACAAACCGACTGCGTACAACACAAAAGCGTTTTCCTTTACCTCCCAGATTCAATGACTTTCGGATTTCCCAATCAACATGCCAAACGAACTCGCAGCAAAAATTCCAAAATAGAAAACCTCTGAACTTTGTTTGTTCGCGTAGTTATCTTTGTATGTACATCGTGGGTTGTTGTTTTACTTTGTTGGGAAAGGTGGGTTAAAGGTGGGTTAAAGTTTCCAAAAAAAGCGGTGACCACCCACATAGCGTCCGCAATTTACCGGTGAATGACGTCACTGAAACGTTGTTTATGAAAGTACTAGCTGCGCTCCGCGGTTTCACCCGCACCAATTTCGATCCCGTAAGAAAATCGGGATAAAAAGTATCCTATATGTTAATCCTGGTTATAAACCATCTGTGTGCCAAATTTCATCTAAATGCGTTCAGTAGTTTTTGCGTGAAAGAGTAACAAACATCCATCCATCCCATCCATCCATACAAACTTTATCGTTTATAATATTATTAATTAATTAATATTAATTAGTTAATTATAATACTCCTCATCATTTAGAATTATGTAAATGGCCTCTGCAAGTTGGCTTTGGCCCCTAGTACGCCTTTCAAAGGTCCGGGACCCCAGGGTCCCAAGATACTCGTATGTCAAAGACAACTAAAATAATTCCTTCATATTAATATTAAAGTAGGAAGTTGGTGTGTTTTTCTGGAGAACGTTTTAGTGTCGTGTGCGTAGCGACACGAGCAGGAGGATCGACAGCGGGTCGCTCGTATATATTTGAGTATGGTGCTCAAATACACGAGCAGCATGTTGTCAGCGGCAGCCGTTGACGCGGCGCCGGTTGCAGTTGCCTTGCATAAGTTTCCATCCTGTGGGAATATCGGGATAAAAAGTATCCTGTGTGTTAATCCTGGTTATAAACTCTTTGTGTGCACAATTTCATCTAAAGTCGTTCAGTAGTTTTTGCGCGAAAGAGTAACAAATATCCATCCATCCATCCATCCTCCGTTTCGCGATTATAATATTAGTAAGATAGTTGGACAATCGCACCCCATTAAATCGATCTTTGGCTTCTCTCATACAGTTGCTACCCTGCGAAGATCGTCGTTCCAACTAACCTGAGAGCTTACCCTATAATTGTCCAAGATGTTTGATTCGCAGTCTCTACTCAAGAAAACCGACCCATTATCACTTTAGCTTGCTTATTCTGTGAGCTACACCGACTACTCCACCATTATCGTCGTATTTAGATGAGTGAAATATACTTTATGTATGTATTAATAGTATAATGTAAATGGTACGCCACATACTACCTACTATATTTGTATCTCCTTAATTTTTTAATCCATCCAAAGGTTGTCTTTAAAAGATCGCTCTTAGCGATAAGACCGCCCATTGTGTCACCCTTTGTTATATTTTATTTATGTTCTGTAACTTTTATGTTGTACAATAAAGAGTATTCTATTCTATTCTATCGTCTATTTCTCACTCATTCCATTTTCATCCTGCAGTCCCACCTAAAAACTCGTTTAAAAAAATCGTTATTCTCAAAACGATTCTAAAAACAAAAGTGGTTGAAGCAAAAGTTCGGTAATTAAGTCTTGTGGACGTGATCTGGTTACTGTGAGGGTACTATTCAATTTTAGACGAAATTGAGGCACGCATCGCGAGTGGTTTTGGTTGAACAGATGTATGGGCTTTGAAGTTAGAGGGTGTGAACACGGGTGACGATTGTGGTGAACATTTTTGGTTGAATTTAGTTTCCTAAGACTAAAGTTTTAAAATAAACACAACTCTATCTATTCATTTATCATTATATTCTCTACCTAACCGGGACCAACGGCTTAGCGTGCTTTCCGAGACACGGAGGGGTCTCGGTATGTAAAGATGGTCACCCATCCGCAGACCAACCGCGGCAAGCGTAGCTTAACCTAATCGATCGACCTGTGCCGCTATTATTATTTAACCACCTCATTCATATAATTCTAGATATTTATATTAATTACAAGCTTTCTTCCTAGCCACACACAAAATCAGATAAAAGTACGTCCTACATACAAGGTTGAAACATGGAGTTAGAGAACAGAGGCTTTTACGAGAGGTTTGCACGAATCAAATGGTACAAGTTACCGTGTTATTAAACAATGTTATATATCTGTGTATACCAGGAGTTATTACTTAAGAACGGTTTTATCTGCTTTTTTAATGTGACGCCTTTTTCAAATCACACCTGTACTATTTTCTGAGAGCTTGTTTGTACCCGTTAATCTCGGAAACTGCCAATCGGATTAAAAAAAATCTTTGTAAATTTGAAAGCCCGATTCTTGAGGAAAGGTATAGGCTATTTAACGTCACGCCAGGACTCTTAAAAGCCGAGTAATAAGAAAAAAAGACAGAACGCTAAGCGGAATCTAAGTGATAGCGTGGTCAGGTGCGTGATGCGACGGGATGGGATAAAGAAAAAGGGGGGGGGGGGGGGTGATGGGGGAAAACAAGAAATGACACACGGCACTTAAGAGCGTTTACAACGTACGTCATTTCGTATAAACTTTCAAGTCCTTGTTTTTCGAAATGCATGAACCTATTTTAATTAAACTTCATACGCATAAGCAGGATACATAGGTCTAAAAGTTAGTAAAGAACATTTTCGAAATGTCTTATTAAATTAAAAAAAAGCGATAATATTAAAATCGGTCGAATTTAGCTGTATCACTATTTTTCGAAAATGTTCTCCATTAACTTTTTAGACCTATATATCCTGCTTATGCGTATGAAGTTTTATCAAAATCGGTTCGTGCACAACCACTGCGCCAACCCTGTCGTCGCGCCTTCATAAATGACACTTACCGTTTTCAACCCAACTCTTCCCCTTAGGGGCGGGTCTGTAAGTACGCAAAAACCTTCTAGTCTCGCGAAGTTACCGTTTGTCCAATTAAGACAATTACGCAGGGCCCCAACTTTTCTCTCTTGAGTCCGATAACTCTTACTTTTGCACTCTCTTTTAGTTCTGGGTGAGAACATAGGGCGAGCGAAAGCGGGAGAAATCTTGTTTTCTTATAGCCTCCCGGCTGTCATCGATAGATCTTTGATAGTCGTTACGAGTAGTCAGAAGCTCGAAAGTCTGACAAACATTCTTACATAGGGGTATCGTGTTACCCACTAACTGGGTTCCGGAAGTCAGATAGGCAGTCATTATCATCAGCCTACAGCAGTCGTCTGCTGGACATAGGCCTCTTCTATTGCACGCCATTAAGCTCGATTCTCGGCAACTCTCATCCAGCTGCCACCAGGTAGGCAGTTGCTCCATGTAAAAAACTGGTATTCAGCTGGGTCCGGTTAGACTGGAAGCCGATCTCAACATAATTGGGAAAAGGCTAGCAAAATTTTTTGAGTCTTGCAAACAGTAACAAATGCGGAGCAGTGAGGAAAATTGTCGTGAGGAAAGTTTTGATTAAGAATTTGGATGGCTATAGTAGGGGAAGCAAATGGACCAAAAGAATTATGGATGAACTGTGTGAAAGATGTTATGTTTAAAAAGGGGTTGGACTACCGAGATAGCTGCTAATAGAGAAGTATGGAAGAAAAAGACATGTTGCGCCGACCTCAAATAAAATTGGGATGAATAGGTATGCAAGAGAATGATGGTAGTCTTGCGTAAAGTTATGTATACATAGGTTGTTGTAGTGGTGCGTAATAGTTGGCATCTTTCTCCACATTACAGAATATCTGGCGAAATGTGGGACTTGATCTAGCTGTCTTCCTAACCCCTTCGGGAAATACAGGCGTTGTTATGTTAGTTTTATCCTGCACAAATAAGGTATATTTGTTTAAACTTTGAATACCTTAGTTTGTTAGACCAAGTAACCGTCCTCACTGGACTCTCTGTTACGACCGTCCTGAGGGAAGCCGAGAACAGAACGACGTGGAAGAACATCGTGTATAAAGCCACGAAGGCATTTTGGGGAATGACCTTCAGTTATGAAGTTCTTCAAATGAAATTGGATAGCTTATATTATTATCGCGTAAACCTCATTTACGTGCAAAAGAAAAAGGCGTAATTTTTTTGGCCACTTAATCAAACCTTAAATAATTTCAATTTTGCTTTCTTAAATTATTATTGGGAGGGAGACATTGCCATCGAGGTAGACCACGGCGAAGGTGGTGTGACGATGTGGTAACATTTGCAGAGCTAATATGGTCAAAGATTGCACAAAACTGGGAGATTTGGAAGAAACACGAGGAGGCCTTCGCTTTGCAGTCGGACATAAAGCAGGTTAACAAAAAAAAAATGTTATTGAACACTCATATAATGAATGCGCTCTTTTTGTGAACCTCAAACAATTCATATTTGGGGGTCTTAAGAACACTAAATAGCCAAGTACGACCAACATGGAAGTAGCGCTCGCTAGCCGCTGCGTTGTTTTGTGTGTATGAAACCATATTTTTTGATCATCATTTATCATCATCAGCCTATAGCAATCCACTGCTGGACATAGGCCTCTCCTATTGTACGCCATTCAACTCGATTTTTGGCAGCTCTCATCCAGCCGCTACCAGCCATCCTGCGAAGATGGTCGCTCGACCTAGCGCGTGCACCTAGGGCGTCCTAACTTACGTTTACCAATTCGCGGTCTCCACCCAAGAACACGTCTACCCAAACGTTCATCGGTTATATGGTTAATATGGCCAGCCCATGGCCATTTTAGCTTGCTTTTTCTGTGAGCTATGACGACAACTTTGGTTCTCTGCCGAATCATCTCGTTGCGGATTCGGTCCTTTAGAGAGCCTCCAAGCATGGCCCGTTCCATAGGTCACTGAGCGACCTTGAATTTATGGAGCAGCCGTACCGTGAGAGTCCACGTTTCAGCTCCGTAAGTCAAAACTGGCAGGTCGCACTGATTGAAGACTTAGTCTTTAGGCTCTGTGGAATACGCGACGGGAAGACTCAAGGAGAAGGGAGAATTTCTTGGCAGGTTAGATAGATTAGCAAAAACCCTCAAAATTGGAGTATCTAAACCAATTTAAATAATTAATATCTACAAAGAGAAAACACCCACTATCATCAATGTTAAGAAAAAGGTCTGTCCTAGTGTGGGCGAAAATGAATTAATTACTCGTCATTTCAATGAATCATTAATGTGACATTTACTGGTTCGAAATTTGCCACCACAAGCCTACCGATTAATCCGCTTAACAAAATTGCGCTGCACGCGCTCGCTGGGGGATTTGCAACGTGTTTATTGAAAATTACGCCTCAGGCGCTGCATCCGCTGCGCTGCGAACACGGTTCTATGTTTTGCGGCTTTATGCGTAATAATGTGGGGCAGGCAAATTTTTAATTAAAAGCCATGGCAATTTTTAAAGCCTTGTAGGTGGATTTGCCGCAAGCGTGACTGCTGAGCGTGGGGTCCAACCGGTGTATTCTGTAAAAATCTCACCGTGAAAACTTAGGTGAACTACCGATGTATTCTGTTTAAATCTCACCGTGAAAACTTAGGTGAAGGGAGCTCGAAGTGAGCTATCATTCCACTTGATGTTAGGGATTGACACTATTAACAGTTCACTTAGGTAGATGTCACATGTCTTCGAATTTTTGGTTCTAGGACATGCCGGTGTCCTTGCGATGTTTTCCTTCACCGTTTTGAGAGCAGTGGTGATTGGTTTCTTAAGCCATGTAAATCAAATAAATAAATAAATGCTTAAACCTATACCTGATCCATAGATACTTATAGGATAGAAGGAGATGCTCGTATTGACTTGTAGTTGAAAATGTATCAGAACTCCATGTCGCTAAGACGATCCCACTACCGCACCACTACTACACAATGTAGTTCAGTAAAAGCAATAGATACAAAGTCGCGCACACACTTGAAATTCATAAATCAGAACGTACTAGGTACACAATCAATTATAAACCTTAACTCATCAAACACAGCGTGCATTTACGAGTACCATGAACCGTACATCTTACTCACACAAAAACGTTTTGGTTTTGGCTTCGGTTTTTACAAGAAACCACTGAACAAAACGGCATTCTTACCTATATTTTTTCACGATCGCGGTCGAAAGCGCACTTCGCGGAGACGGCCATTTGCATAGACATGGTCATTTTCAACATGCTGCGACGTCACAGATACGCCCCCCTGCCACTTCTCCGGTTTTTTACATTTCTATGGCCTACTCCTTCATACAAGCTGCATGTTAATTTTATAAAAATATGCTTGTGTGTTTTTCCACGCGTGTGTGTCCTAAAAGGTAGCGTTGTCCTGTCTACTTATGAAAATTAAATCTGTCTTCATCGAACTTATATTGTTTATGCAGGAGATTATGGTAATTGGCTCTTTAACTATTATTTTGTCATTGAGGACATTGAAGGGTTACATTATTACACGGGACAACAACAAAATGACAGTGTACAATATACCTCTGCCCACGCGTTCAAGTCATACAGGCAAAATGTTCCACAGTTTCACAATTTTTATTAAAAAATCTTTTGTTAAATATTTCCAGCATTTTCTGCCATTGGTATGTGTACATACCTTATTTGTATTGATTGCTCGCGTAACAAATATTGGCTATAACCTTAACAATTATTACATAGTGACGATTTATTCGATAGCGTTCGAGTAAGTGATCAATTTGATCGTTTTCATTTGCAATCAGGGCAGGGTTGGTAGTTAACTCTGAATGCGGGTGATTGTTGGACTTTTTGTTTTATTTCTTATACTCTTACATTCTCTTTGTGAATATGTGCGTGTTTTTCAGTACAAATACAGGGCATTTTTAAAATTAATTGGTGAAACTTTACGGCAGTCATGAGCATCGGATTTTAGCTGTCGGTAATTTCTCTGCAATATAATATATTGTTGTTCACTTCGTTTCGTCATTTATAACAATGTTTGCAATATAACATTGACGCATTGAATGTACATAGCTGTTATAAATGTTGGCTATAATCATAACAATTACGTAGTGACGATTTATTCAATAGCGTTCGAGTAAGAGTGATCAATTTAATCGTTTTCATTTGCAATCAGCGTCGTGTCGGCAGTTAACTCTGAATGCGGGCGATGATTGTTGAACTTTTTGCTATATTTTTTGGTATCGAGAGAATGGCTAGATTCTCTTTCATCTGCCCTAGCCTTTTCCCAACAATATGGAGGGTCAGCTTCCAGCCTAACCGGATGCAGCTGAATACCAGTATTTTACATGAAGCGACTGCCTATCTGACCTTCACAACCCAGTTACTGGGTAATACGATACCCCTTGGTAAGACTGGTTGCCAGACGTTCGGGCTTCTGACGACCCATAGCGAGTTCCAAAGATCCACGATTGACAGCCGGGACCAACGGCTTAACGTGCTTACCGAGGCATGGTGGGTCTTGGTACGTAAAGATGGTCACCCATCCACGGACCAACCGCGGCAAGCGTAGCTTAACCTGATCGATCAACCCGCGCGGCTGTTATTACTTAGCCACAAGCCCCTATATTGCTATTCTCTTTGAGAATATTATTATATTGTGAATGTGTGTTTTTCAATACCAATACAGGACCTTTTTAAAAGTAGTTGATAAAAATTTCACATAGGTACGTGGTGGATAACGGCGTTAAATACTTCTTTTTTATTAAAAAAACAAAAAAACGTGCGTCTCGGGACGCCCGACAGACTGAAATGATAACTCAAACTAATCTATGGTACGAGTACCTATATGTCTATCGCACACTAAACACTAAGTAGAGAGAGAGGGAAGCGTCTGTCCGAAATACGACTAGCGCTGTGGGTTAGAGTGAGAGAGGAAGCGCCTGCCTACCGCTGCCGTATGCGTGAGAGAAAGGGAAGCCAGACAGACTGGCGCCGTAACGCGTTACGTTACGAAGCGGTTTACCCTCCCATAAGAAGTTATCACTTCAAAAAATCAATTCCCCGCAGAGTAACTGCGACATCTTACTAATCTTGTACTAATCGTGGTAGATTATAGCCCACTGCCTCTTGAAGAAAGGAGGCCTGTTTCCCAGTAGTGGGAACATTATAGGCTGATTATGATACAGTTTGTCCGTGCAGGTTTGCACTTTTGTATGAATCAGTTGTTTTTTTTTCTATCATGTGTGCTTTGGAAGTGAGGTTGTCTGCCCAAGTATAATCATATACTCTTTGCATTCCAATTTACCTGCAAGGAAATCGTTTGGCTTGGTATGGGCATGTGATGAGAAGGGACGAAACGCATGTGACTAAAAGAGTGATGAATATACATGTTGATGGATGAAGAGGGAGAGGAAGGCCGAAGAAAAGATGGATGGATTGTGTGAGGAATGATATGAAAGAGAAGGGAGTGAATGATAGCGTGACGGTTGACAGGGGAGAATGGAAGAAGAAAACGTGTTGCACTGACCCCAAGTAACATGGGATGAGGGCAGGAAGATGATGACTTCTCTATTAGTCGTCATCTCGACAGTCACCCCCTTTCTAACCACATCTTCATTCGCACAGTCTATCCATCGTTTCGTTGGTCTTCCCCTACTCTTATAGCCATCGATATTCATACTCAAAACTTTCCTCACGACATTTTCCTCATTTTAAATATACCCAAGAAATAACGCAACTAATCTACGCTCGCGATTAATTTGCCAAACATGTAAACAAATAGTTATTGTAAAAATAACTTTAATTCCTACACAAGAAAGTTCAGTTTACGATACAACTTCAAACTTTTTTAAGACTTTTTAAATAATGCTTGTCACTCTGAAATAAACTTAATTACCTACTGACATGAATTGATATTTGTTTAACTTGAAATAACATAAATTGGAAAAGTAAATTTGGATTGATCTTAGTTGTTCCCGCTCCATCTTTCACTAAAGTCGCTCCCAAAAGCAAATACCCCAAGGCGAAACAATAAAACTTTGTCAGTCTCCCTGAAGGATGAAAGTTGATCGCATCAGATGTTACATAGGTAATAACAGATACTGGTCGAAAGAAATGTCACACGTCCACTAGAGGACAATGTTAGACTGTTTTTATAGGCAAAGTCAAAGTCAAAGTATTTTATTTGTTTAACATAGGTAATATGGTACATGGTATAAAAAAAATTGCGTTGTATCACTATGTTTTGCCTTGCAAGGCGTACAAATTAGGCGTAAAAAACTACAAACTAAATAAAACTGTTTCAAACAAGTAACATAATAATAATAATAATAAAAGGAGGAGGCTCCCACCTGAGGAGGCTCTCGTTGGGCAGCTGGATCAAGGGCTTGATTCAGAAAGCGGTACTTCTGGACACGGCTCGTATTGTCAGGAGGTTCCTCTCTCTGGAGCCCTGCCCGCCGGTAGCTTGGACCCTGTTCGCGATACCGGTGGGCTACTATTTTTTATATTTTTAAATGTTTTTATAATTTTTATATGCAAATATTTAAAAATATAATTTATATGTTTAATTTTAAATAAAGGAAATAATAATAATATTTATTTATTTCTTCATAGTAAACAAGATAGAATAACAAGTGGATCGGACATTTTTTATTTTATGCTTCTATCATCTAGAAACTCATTGTTCGTTATAGGGAACAAAACTTTATAAAAATGATAGAGATGGAATTCTTGAGAGGGTTTAATAGCATTAAACCAGTTACAATTGAATACTATTACAATATTTTGGACTTAGTTCTTTTGGATAAAAATGATTAGAGGGCACAAACTGCATGTGTAGTTGGCGCCTTGGCGGTCGGTCGAGCAAGTGACGTTTATAGCGTATAGTCTATGGTGACGTTAGAGAGGGGCCGCTGTTAGCAGCGGCTGCGCAATACTGTTGTGTGGCCAGGTACGGTTGATATGTTCCGATGTAAATACGGCGTCAACATCTTCCCGGCCGTTGAAAGCTCTAGTGCAGCTTTCAAGCTTCATTTATCTTCGGAGGTTGGAAGTAGAACCAGACGATTGAGAGCTCTCTTTATTGTGCCTTGAGCTGTGGCTATATCAGCTACTCTAGGTGTCTGGTCGGGGCCAATGTAGAGTCGGCTAACTCTTCCCAGGCGCCAGCAGAGAGGCGGCGTGTTGGCTTCCTTTATCAGGACTAGATCGTCGAGCTTGAGATCCCGGCACTTCACTCGCCACTTGGTCCTTTGTTGGAGTTCGGCGACGTACTCGGAAGACCATCTGTTCCAGAAGTGCTGCTTGGCTTGTTCTAGGCGCTGGAACCGGTTGAGGCGATTTGTGCTGGAGTCCAGGTAGCTCGGTGACGGGAGCGCTGTCATCTGTCTACCAATCAAAAAGTGAGCCGGGGTGAGAGGCTGGAAATCGTTAGGGGACGGACTCAAAGGACATAGGGGTCGGCTATTGAGGATAGCTTCTATCTGTGTAAATACAGAGGTTAATTCCTCAAATGTTAGGTGAGAGTGACCTATTGTTCTGAGTAGATGAAACTTTGCTGATTTGACGCCGGCTTCCGCAAGACCATTGAAATGAGGAGCGTATACGGGAGAGAAGCGAAATTCAATGCTCCGGCTAGCAGCAAAGTCACAAATAGAGTCACGATTAGATTGTAGGAATTTGCCAATCTCCTTTGCAGCGGCAACAAAATTACGGCCATTGTCGCAGTAAATAAGTTTGGGCACCCCTCTGCGAGCAATGAACCGTTTTAAGGTTAGTATGAAAGCATCTTTGGATAGTTCACTTACCACTTCTAGATGTAAGCACTTATATCTAAAGCAGACGAAAATGCATAGATAGCATTTAGTTATCTTGCATCCTCGTCCCTTGCGATCGGTTATTAGAAAAGGACCGGCGAAGTCAGTGCCAACAGTACTGAACGGGAAGTCAGGTTCTACCCTATCAGTGGGTAAGTTTCCCATTATATTGGACATGGTAGTCCCTTTGAAGCGACGACAGACAAAACAGTTTCTTGCTACTTCTCTAGCGAGCTTGCGACCTCCTATAGGCCAGTAGCGTTCACGGATAGACGAGAGTAGATGCTGTGGTCCAGCATGCAAGAGTTCAGTGTGTTTAGATTGAAAAATTAGTTTTGTTAAATGGTGATTCGATTTTAGAACAATAGGATGTCTTTTTTCATAAGGGTAGGCAGACGTATCAATGCGTCCTCCTACACGAAGTAGACCAACATCATCTAAAAAAGGATTTAATGAGCACAGGTGAGTATTAGTTTTAAGTGGTTTGCTGGACTTTAGGTCGCTTATTTCCTTTTTGAAGGATTCAATTTGAGCTATTTTAGTGAGAACAGTCATAGAATTTTCTAGTTCATGAGCTTGTAGAGTTCCCTTTAGCTTATTAGTGGGATTTTTACAATTATAGATAAACCTATAGACCATGGCATATATTCTTTGTAGAGTAAATAATTTTGAGTACCTTTCAAAATTTACTAAGGGTACCACAGGTACATCCTCCGCCACCAAAGCGGGCAACGCTTTCAATTCAGGTAGGTCAACTACCTTTCTTGTAGAAAGAGAAGGCCACGATGATTCTGGTTCCTTGAGAAAGGCAGGCCCATGCCACCATAGAACCGAATCTTTGACCTCTTGGGGTTCCACACCTCGTGAAGCGAGATCTGCGGGATTTACAGTAGTGGGAACATGACGCCAAGCGTTAAGGTCGGTGAGTTCACCTATAGCCGCTATTCGGTTAGCTACAAAAGTTTTAGTCTTATCAGGAGATTTTAGCCAACCTAACACAACACTAGAGTCAGTCCAGTAGACGCAGCGCTTTAGTTCTAGTCTTAGAGCTTTTCTGACAGCGGAGCTTAATTGAGCACCTAGCAGAGCACCACAGAGCTCTAAACGAGGGATAGTGCAAGCTTTGATGGGAGCTACACGGGCCTTCGCACACAGTAGATTGACATGCACGTTGCCAGCCATGTCTAGAGATCGTAGGTAGATACAGCTTCCGTAGGCTAGCTGCGAAGCATCACAAAAACAATGAAGTTCAACTTCACATAAGTTATTGGCACATACCTGTCTTGGGACCTTAAGACACGATAGAGTGCTAAGTTGTCGACTGAATTTTTCCCAGACGACTTGGATAGAGTAGGGAACGGGTTCGTCCCAATCTTTTTTTTCGGACCATAGTTTCTGGAGTAATATTTTTGCGCTAATAGTGCAAAGGGATAGTAATCCTAGGGGGTCAAAGATTTTAAAGGTTGACGACAAAATACTTCTTTTAGTGAAGATCGTGTCAGGGACATAGGCGAGAGGGAAGTGAATATGGTCGGTCTGAGAAGACCAGCCGATACCGAGAGTACTAGAGGCATTGCTTATAATTAGATCCTCAGACTTGATAGAGTCGGAAGATAGAAGATCAGGTAAATTGGATCTATACTTTCTGAGTGGGAAACAGCCTTTGGCAAGTTCATTAGAGACTGAGCGCTGAATGTAACGGAGCTCTTCTTCCGTGTCAGCCCCAGTTAAGAGATCATCACAACCTAAATCTGTAGTCATGTCTGCATTATCCTCCCCAGAGGTTCTCTTGTGTACCGCAAAGGTGCGACTAACTAACCCAAACTCTAATGAAACAGTTAGCGTTAGGGCTTTACTTGACAGCGGGAGCCAATCGTCTTTCATCACTGAACGTGTGAAGCGGATTCTCAATTTGACTCCTCAGCCATCAAATGTCAGTATTGTAGGTATAGGTAACAACACCTTAGACCTAAACCCAGAGCGCTGTTCTATAAAACTTCAATCTAATTCAACTTCATTTGAAGTTCTATTGTGCTGCCTAGTATTGAAAACTATATCTGATGACTTGCCCAAGCATCATTTCGATATTAGTTCACTAAACTTAAACGACTTTGAACTTGCAGACCCCAGCTTCAACGAACCATCCCCTATTGACATGCTTATCGGCTCAGACCTGTTTTGGAACTTGATAGGTTCCAAACAGCGTTCCCTAGGTTCCAATAAACCTAATTTTCGAAGCTCTAAGCTAGGATGGCTCATCGCAGGTCCTGTGCCTATTCAAATTCGCACTCCGCCGACTAAGTCTCTAATGTGTAATTTTCTGCTAAAAACTGAAAATCCCACCAACATCCAGGAGGAGTTATCTAAGTTCTGGGAGCTGGAAAGCGTCCCTAAAATCCAACCTCTATCCGAGGAACAAAGGCTTTGCGAAAGCCACTATCTCTCCACTACTAGCCGTGAAAGCAACGGTCGTTTTTGCGTAGGTATTCCACTAAAGGATGGACTAGATTGTCTGGGCGAATCCTACTTCATAGCAAAAAAAAGGTTCTTCAATCTAGAGACTAGATTTAAAAAGAATCATAATAATAATAATAATAAAAGGAGGAGGCTCCCACCTGAGGAGGCTCTCGTTGGGCAGCTGGATCAAGGGCTTGATTCAGAAAGCGGTACTTCTGGACACGGCTCGTATTGTCAGGAGGTTCCTCTCTCTGGAGCCCTGCCCGCCGGTAGCTTGGACCCTGTTCGCGATACCGGTGGGCTACTATTTTTTATATTTTTAAATGTTTTTATAATTTTTATATGCAAATATTTAAAAATATAATTTATATGTTTAATTTTAAATAAAGGAAATAATAATAATATTTATTTATTTCTTCATAGTAAACAAGATAGAATAACAAGTGGATCGGACATTTTTTATTTTATGCTTCTATCATCTAGAAACTCATTGATAGAGTAGTAAGCCTTTTCACATCCACAAAAAAAAAAAAAAAAGCCTTTTCAATTAAGATTTTTTTAACTTGCGATTTAAAATGGTTTATGTTGGTCATGCTTTGTAAAGTTTTTGGTAGTCTAGGTTATTTATTTATTTATATATAGGCTTACCAACTGAACACGTACACGCAGTCTTTGTCATAATTATAAATGCCGCATGTATATAAATTATAGGAAAGCACGGCACTATTAATTAGCTTACTTACTAAAAGAAAATATATTTTTATAAACATCTAATCTTATAAAAAGTAACAGAATTTATTAGCTAAGACTTTTTACCTTAATTACAATTTACAAGCTAACACACACATGTACAGGGTAAGTTTTTAAAGACCAGAAAAACAGGGTACTTAATTTACAGATTATCAGACTGAACAACTTTCTCACGCAGGTCCCACACGCTTTTTTTTCTGTAAAGACGCATATTGGCATGTTGTCATTAAATATGCTCGTGGAAACATTACTATGCAAGCAGCAGGGTAATTGCGTAACACACGATCAAGAGCAATTGGTTTCACTTTGACAGTTCAACAACATACATTGCGTTATTTTCGTTGTTGAGCAGACACATGACACATTTTTTGAACATATGAAGCAATGGATTAGCAATATCCTTCAAAATGATTCAGATTGAGATTGATTGTGTGTTACGCAATTAGGGTGCAGGTTCAGCCGATCGATTCTGTAAAAATCTCACCGTGGAAAATTAGGTGAGGAGCTGTCAATAGTGTCAGTGCCTAGCATGAGTTGGAATGACAGCTCATTCCACGCTCACTTCACATAATTATGTAAGTTTTCCTGGTGAGATGGTTACAGAATCGCACTGCAGGTTTACATAATATCAGTAGGTACTATCTACATAGTAATTTTATCTTCAGTCTGACTTCACCAAAATCCATACGCGCCTTTCTGGAACCCACTAACATGTCGAATGGAAAACTAATGAGGTTTTTCGAGAATTTCTGTCCAACTGAATTGGCACAATTCGTCTGTTCAGATTGGTTTCGCTCTCTGTATAAATCAGTCTGCCTATCCTTTTCCCAACTATTTTAGGGTCGGCTTCCAGTCTAACCGGATGTAGCTGAGTACCAGTATAGTACGAAACCCCTTGGTAAGACTGGATGTCAGGCTTTCGGGCTTCTGACTACCCGCAACGACTACCCGTAAAGATGGCCCCCCTTCCATGCACCGACCGCGGCAAGCGTATAGCTTAACCTGATTGATCGACTCGTGCGGCTGTTAGTACTTAGCCACAAGCCCCCCTACCTGCCTGGCTACGCGGCCATGTTAAGTAGGAATATTTTATGACATAAAACATCACGTTTGTGTTCGTTTGGACGGGGTTAGCTGAGGTGGTGCCTCACCATTTCACTCTCACGTAACTTTTCACTAGTTATGTCTAAGTACCGTAAGATAGCGGAAAAAATATAACTCTTAAACCCAGTTCCTATCCTCCAGGTATTCATACCAGTATTTTACATGGAGCGACTGCCTATCTGATCTTCACAACCCAGCTGCTGGGTAACATACTTTAAAGGTTTCTAACTTTGACGGCACGGTTGGCGCAGTGGTTAAGCGATTGACTGCTGCGCTGCGTGTCGCGGGTTCGATTCCCGCACGGAACAAATATTTGTATGAACTACAATTAGTTGTTTCGGGTCTGGCTGTTTGTGTATGTGAATTTATATGTCTGTAAACGCACCCACGACACAGGAGAAATTCCTAGTGTGGGGCAACGTTACTACCCGTACAAAAATACTACCCGTAACGACTATCAAAGATCTACGTATGACTGCCGTGACTAATGGCTTAACGTACTTTTGGAGGTTTGGAAGGGTTCCGAAATGTAATGAATGGTCATCCATTCACGAACCGACCGTGGCAAGCGTAACCATTGATCAACCCGTGCGGTTGTTATTATTAAGCCACGCGTCCCTCCCATCTCTCTCTCTCCATGTATGCCAGGCTTATAGAGTGGACTGGTAATTCTTTCGTTTGTTCATCAAATACTATAGCTCCAAAAACGGCTTCCTAGTGCTTAGATTTTGGGATTAAAACCTTAAAGTCATTGGTTGTAAAAACTTCTACAAGAATAACCTATGGGCTATCCTAAAAAGCGTAAAAGTGTTATCCTAAAAAGGCCACTTTGGCAGAAGCCAAAGTGGCCTTTTTAGGATAACAATCCTATTATGAGGGCCTAAAAAAGTCACTTTGGCAGAAGCCAAAGTAAGTGGCCTTTTTAGGCCCCCATAATAGGATAACAATATGAATCATATTAAAAATCGTAAAATGGTCACAAACTGACAATTCATTATATGATATGTGTGCAATTCGTATCACGCAATTTACCTGTTTGACAGTTTTGTATGGAAATTCGTAAAATGGTCCACCAATGTTTACACCAAATATGATTGATATGAAATGAATTGTAGGTGATTAAACTATTAAGTGTAACCATTTAACGAAAATTAGAGGAATTGCTAATGATCTGCTGGGAATTCAGGAAATGAATAGCTTTTTCCCCCTGGTACTTTTATAAGCAGTTTTCTACCCTAATTTCTGTTCTTTGTTTCGAACCAATCTCACTGAAAGCCTAGCAAGAAGCTCCGCATTGATCAAACTTCCCTTCCACTCCCATTGGGAACTTATCAGTACAGGCGTTATAGTCTCCCCACATGTGTAAGCTTAGAGTATTAATGAGACAAGTTGTCGTGCTGCGACCATAAATTTTGAAGGGACAGCGAAATTATAAATAGTTGGGCATAAAAAGAAAGAATGAAAAGTATTTATTGGGACTCACACGGGAATATCACATACTAAAGTAAATAAAACACACTTATTTTATTTCTCTAATTTGCGATTGCTTTCACACTGACAGATTGTTTCGGATATGGTGGTTGGAAACTTCGATGTAATTCTCTTTCTTGTGCCAAGACACAACACCAAGAAAACAATAAAAGAACACGATGTGACAAGAAAATAACTTTGACAAGCAAAATATGCGATTTTTAAGCATACATATTTTAAAAATCTTAATTTGTTTTGGAATGACCGCTGATCCTCTATTTAGCTGTGGAAAATGATACCTACTTTATTCACGACCTAAATTCTTTAAGTTTCTTTGTACTCACACGTTTTGCCCTAAAAATACGGTTTATTTGCCGTGTGTAGGCACGGGCGTCAGTGTTGTGTAGATCACTATGAAAGCTTGTTGACAGACACGTTTTTTCTACGGCGCCATTTATACGCCATGCCTTAAAGTAACCATACCATGTAAGGACCTAAGCCTTTCGCAGAAAATAGCTGGAAAAAGGCCTCAGTTACGCCACTGTAACCGATTCACCACTGCATTTCTCTTCACTCTCCGCATTCAGGCAACTTTCGAGCCTGAATCAAGCATTGTAAACCTTTGAAGCATGTCTAATCCATACTCTAACGTCGAATCCCTTCGCAAGGTTAACAATTTAGTACACCTCTCACGTCCAAAGATAAAATTCAGGCAATGCGTTGGAGTATACATACGCAACATGGCATATCAATGGATATGTTAAATACGGAATGATACCTTTGTGATTTCAGTGGATTTACCTGATTGGGTTTGGTTTTCTTTGATTTTGAATTAATTATGGACATTAGGGTGTTAGGCATTCATGCCCATAGTTTTTCTAATGAAAAGTGGTAACATAACGTTACCCCTTTTGTCCCCGGAGGGTTGGGCAGCAGTGTACCTTTAGTACACCTGCATTTTGCCAGGTATGCTTAAGTCCCATATCATAGGGCGTGCTTATTGCTATCAACCAGGCCCAAATCCAGACTTCAGGCGGTTCCTGAGAAATTCCAGATGGGGAAACCCAATAACACTTTGCCCAACCTGGGAATCGGACCTAACGACTGTCAAAGATTCACGAATGACAGCCGGGACCAACACGTCCTTCCGAGGCGCGGAGGGATGGATAAAAGGAAGTTCACTCATCCTCTGTTGAAAAGGGATACTCCGCCCAGACGGGTGTTCTGTCTAGTGGGCCAACTGCCCGACGATTGATGTCGGGACGTTGTATATTATGCTAGTCGGGCGGTAAACTCTGCTTGCGCGAGGCGAGTTTGCGTGTAATGTGTGTTTGGGTAAGTTTTATATATCTTATACATACCCAAACATTATTATTATTATACATTATTTACTTGATATGATAATGTCAACTAACTTTTTGGAGGCTACTGTACATACTTACTATGCTGTAAGGCCTCCAGTGCGTAATTTATCTTGAATGGTAAAACGTAAAAGACCCTAAAAGCTAAAAGATAAAGCCCATAATTCACTAACAATCTTACTAATAACTAAGTTACGAAAACGCTCTCTTAGTTAAACAGACACTTTATTACAAAGTACAAAAAACCTACCAAGAAGGGTACAACTCGTGAAACGGTAACTTCACAGAACTTCCGGGGGTTTTGAGAAATGGCCTTTATAGACTTAATTTATTACCGGCCTTTGCCACAAATTCACTTTTTTTAGGGTTCCGTATACAACTGGTGGAAACGGGACGACGATCTTTAAGGCTCTCCCCCAGATATCTGTTTTCAGTAAATTTTGTGTAAGGACGGCCACAAAGTTACTCACTGTTGCGATAATAACCACGCAATAGAAGTAGGACACTTGCGTTCCTCCGTACTGCGATGTTCATACATGAGTACTTAGATCATAAAATTTTGTATTCGGACGTATACGATCTCACACGCACCTGTGTTAATAACGTAGTAACGTGTAGTGCGGCGGGGCGCCTGTAGTATAGGTTACACGCACACTTTAGAAATATCGGACGATAAAAACGCAGCTGTGTGGCAAGGAATCGGCCGCATTATCGCAATAACGCATCCGATATTAATGACCGATTAAATAACGTGTCTGTGGGGAAGAGCCTTTAAAATCGTGACAGCGAGACAATATACACAGAACATGCGTAATGATGGCTTACCATCATCATCTACCTAGCCGATGTAGCTTAGTATCAATATTTTACATGAAGCAATTACCTGTCTGAGCTCCATTACCTAGCTACTGGGGATATTGGAGCAGCGGTGGCTTCGTGGTAACGGCCTCGACTTACGAGTTGTTGGTCGTGGGTTCGGAACCAGGCAGGCGCTTTACTTTGTGTAAGTAATTTCAAGGTGAAGGAAAACATCGTGAGGAAACCGGCATGTCCTAGAACCAAAAAATTCGTAGAAATGTGACATCTACCAACCCGCACTGGACCCGCGTCTTGGATTATTAGCCCACTCCTTCTCGAAGAGAGGAGGCCTGTGTTGCAGCAGTGGGAACATTATAGGCTGATTATGATAATGATGAAAGCGAAGGCAAGGTATAATAATAATAATAATAATATCCCTGGACATTTCACACAGCACCATTTGTCCCAAGCTAAGCAACCTAATGCTTGTGTTATGGTAACAAGATGGCTTATAAACTACTTATATACAATTTTTTTTTTTTTTTTTTTGTAAATACATACATATTATAGATAGAAAAACACCCAGACTCGGAACAAATACATGTAGGTCATACAAATATTTGTTCCGTGCGGGAATCGAACCCGCGACACGCAGCGCAGCAGTCAATCGCTTAACCACTGCGCCAACCGTGCCGTCGATATAATAGTTTTGATGGTACGGAACCTTTAGTGAACCAGTCCAACTCACACTTGGCCAGTTTTTTTTTATTCTTTCATAAAGGTGAGAGCAAAAAGCAGTATTCCAATGTGAAATAATTTTTAATTTCAAAAAGAAAAATGCTGTGTCCAAAGTTATGGATGGGATCGAGATGATTAAACACGGGGTTAAAATAAGGGTTGTTTACCCATCAATGAGGAACGCTTTTGAGTTATTTATAACATTAGGGTACAGTATTTTTATCAGACATCTAATTTTAGCCAGATGGATTTCATGGAGCAGTGGTGGCCCGACGGTATCGATCCCGACTAAAGAGTTGTAGGTCGTGAGTTCGAACTCAGGCAGGCACTTTACTTTGTGTAGTTAATTTCATCACCGCTGCTCTCAAAACAGTGAAGGAAATGTCCTAGAACTAAAATTCGAAAACATGTGACATCTACCAATCCGCACTGGGCCCGCGTGGTGGATTATGGCCCGCTCCCTCAGAGAGGAGGAGGGAACATTATAGGCTGATTGTGTATTATGTGGATTTTATGTAGAGTGCTTGTGGCTAAGTAATAACAGCCGCGTGGGTCGATGGATCAGGTTAAGCTACGCTTGCCGCGATTGGTTCGTGGATGGGTGACCATCTTTACATACGAAGACCTCCGTGCCTCAGAAAGCACGTTAAGGCATTGGTCCCGGTTGGCATTCGTGGATCTTTGACAGTAATTACAGGTCGTCAGAAGACCGAAAGTCTGACAACCAGTCTTACTGGACTAGACTGGACTGTTTAGTGGTTGGTGTGGTGGTTTTGGTGGTTGGTGGTTTGGTGGTTGGTGGTGGTGGTGGTTTAGTGGTGGTGGTGGTGGTGGTAGTGGTGTGTGGTGGTGGTTTGTGGTGTTGGTTGGTGGTGTGGTGGTTGGTGGTGGTGGTGGTGGTTTTTCGTGATGGTGGTGGTGGTATTATTTTTGTGGTGGTAGTGGTAAATATTATGTTACCTAGTGACTGTGTTGTGTAGGTCAGTTAGGCATTCGCTTTATGAAAAAGTCTGGTACTGAGTTGCATCCGGTCAGACTGGAAGACGACCCTAACATAGTTGGGTAAAAACTAGGCAGATCGATTGAGTATAGTCCGCGCAGAACTAGTTGGCCGCGCCTTAGGTATGTGAGCGGTGGGACGGGAGGGACAGCGGGTGTGAGGTAGCGGGTTGCAACGCCCGTACGTAGTGCGCGGGGCCCCGCCGTCCCACCGCTCACATACCTAAGGCGCGGCCAACTAGTTCCGCGCGGACTAGTCCAAGGAATCTTTGGTGCGTTTACTTATACTCGTATAAATCACACAAACAGAAAAACATTTGTTTCTGTTTCACAAACACGGAACAACTGTATGTAGTACTAATTTACATTCGCGAAATATTCGCCAAAAATGTAAACAAATATGGGTTTATGGAAAAATAACTTTAGTTTTTGCATTATAAAGTTCAGTTTACGCTACTACTTCAAAGATTTTTATAACTTTTTCAATAGTGCTTGTCACTCTGAAATCAACTTAATAACCATCGGAATAAAGTTGATATTTGTTTAACTTGAAATGACGTCAATTTAAAAAAAATGTAATATTGGTATAATGGGGATAAAAAGTTGA
Organism: Apamea crenata; assembly: GCA_949629185.1. NCBI lineage: Eukaryota > Metazoa > Arthropoda > Insecta > Lepidoptera > Noctuidae > Apamea > Apamea crenata. Next base: position 11,145,581 of record OX451375.1, on the reverse strand, counting down.
AAAAAAAATATTGCCAAGTTATAAACGTTTTAAAATAAGGGCTAGACAAAGACGGCACTACCATAGAAGTGATATCACACGCCTATGTAACTTCATACTAGCGTCATATATTGTTAGTCATCAATCAATCAACTCAGCCTATCGCAGTCCATTGCTGGACATAGGCCATTCCCAGGCTGCACCACAACACCCTGTCCTCCGCCTTCCGCATCCAGTCCGTCCCAGCAACCTTCTTGAGGTCGTCCGTCCAACTAGCTGGGGGGCATTCCACACTACGCTTGCCGATACGCGGTTTCCACTCCAGGGGGCCTACTCCGAAGTGCAAAGTGCGAATGTTCGGATCGGACCGACACATGGCTGAACCGAATATTATTAAAAACGCGGAAAAAGTTCGGATCGGCTACTTGGGTCGGGACCATAGTCAATATTCGAAAGAGTGTAGGAGTGTGCGATCGGAACCGTCCGAACCAAATAGTAACTTCGTAGCAGAAAACGACCGAACATTCCGCTGATACTACTTCGGAGTAGACCACCAGGACTCGTCTACTCCACCGGCCATCGGTCCTTCGACAAACATGGCCAGCCCACTGCCACTTCAGTTTGCTTACTCTGCAAGCTATGTCGTCACCACGTCATACATTGTACATTGTCAGTATCGCAACAAGGACGGGAATAATCCACAACAAAAATCCCCAGATTAACCTTTGCCACGAAACTTCCTTGAATGATTAACAAATAAAAAAAAAATGTATTAACCTGTCTCGTCCTTCTGGCATGGTGTAGGTCAAAGAAGGTTAACCCGACAAAAATATACATAAATTCACCCAAAAAACACAACGAAAGCCTACAAAAATGTCCTAAACATACCTTTTCCTCAATTCCACATTTCTGATTACAAAATACACCTCGTAATGTTCAGTTATTTCCTTCCGAAAGTGATAAAAGAAATGTTTTAAGGCTACGTTATCATAAATTAGGTCTTTAAGGCAAATTTATCAAAATCCCCGGGTTTTACCGGGCTGCTTTTTCATCCCTTTATCCGGAGTAAAAAGGGTTGTAAATTGACTTCTTATCTGCTTGCCAGTTGTTTCTTACGTAATTTACTTGCGAATGCTTGAGTTGTTCTGTTAGCCTAGTACCTTGTGTTCCAAGTCACATTAGTGTACGGAGGAAATGTATTGGAAAATTGAGTCGTTTGGACCTTTTTTCTCCGAAATCTGGATGCTAATGGATTGACTTGATTGTTGATGTATTGTGTTGTATTTAATTTGCTAGCGAAACGCTGCAGACCTTTTGTTGGTCGCCTTTCACTCATGTGCTGTGATTTTTCTTGCGAACTCTTGAGATATTCTGTTCTCCTGGTACCGACCTTGCATGTCTCAAGTCACGTTAGTGTCACAAGGAAATCGTACCGGAAAATGGGGATTGAGAGATTGAGAGCTTTGTATTCCAAATCTTGCACTATCGTGAAACTCACTTACTGTATCGAGTGGATACTGATATAAAAGGTACGATTGAATTATACTGAACCTATCCATTAACCAGGTTTTCTCTTCGTTGTGTTTTGTACGTATCTAGAGTATTATTTAAGTATTAAGTTTTGTTATAGGGGTTAACAGATGTGTTTGTAAGTAGATAAGTAATTGCAGATAATCAGACCTTTGCGAGGCAAATGCTACTGCTGCCGACGTCACCAATTCTTGTCGAAACTTATACAGGCTGGCAGAGACATCACCGCGCAAACTGTACTCATGAATTCAGCACATGATTCTAGACCTCGTAGCGTAGAAATTTTTCGTCGGCTATCGAAAAAAACTGCCGTGTCGTGTGTAGAAAAGTGCAATACCTACGCGGTCAAAATGCCTGGAGCAGCAATTTAAAAAGAAAATATAACTTATAACCGCCATCATGGGTAGCATCGAAACTGCGCCATTACACCTCGACCACAAAGCAATGCACGCTCCCTCAACAATATGGGAAATATGGTGAGTACCTACCTAGCACGAGTAGCATCATGGCGGCGGGCGGATGTTTGCTCAGCCCGTCGTGCTCGTGGAACTAAACTACGATAAGGATCTTTTGGCGTGGACAGGGGGTGCTGTTGGTAAACATTTGTGCAATTGTTTTGTGAAATGTCGTTTGAAATGTATTGGTTCTAAAAACAAGATGGCTGCGTCAGTCCAGGTCCGCACGAGCACGTTTTTCCCGCGGCGATTTTTCTTCGCGCAATGGGCTTTGAACTGAGTGCTTAGCGCTGAGAGTTGAAAATCCAACAGTGTGTTTTTTTTACGTGCTGGGATGCACTCTGTTAGATTCTCTATGTTCGGCTCAGCACAGAGATTTGAAAATCCAGTGTGTGATAAAATCCCGCAGCGACATTTTTAGGTCCGTGAGATCGCGGACCGGGCCTGGTAGCACTATACACAATCTTTGTTTCATTTTGCAAAGTTTTCCCGGGAAGTTGAGGCATTCTTGTGTTCCAGTTCGAAAGGGTACAGATGTTTCTAAATCTTAGAAGCTGTAAACTGCAGACCTAGGGTCGGTTATTTCAAACGGTTGGTTAACGTAACATACGTACGTCAAATATTAATGATTACGTAATCGTAATTATTTGACGTGATTCAAGGCCATTATTTTTGGTTTGACGACAGTTAGTGCCATTTTTGACGTCTACGCGTGCGTCAAGTAGACGTGAAACAACCAGCTCTTAGTAGAGGAAACTTTCAAATAACGTCAATCTTCTGATCATAAAACTGATAGTCAGAATCATTTGTAAATATCAAACTTCCGTCGGATAGGTGATTGAAATTTAATTCACTATTAAAAATCAACTCTTTCTCCCACATTTTAAAGTTCGATTTCCAGTGACGAAGTAAATAGGACCTTTAGTTCTAAGATAGTTCTAAGGCTTTAATATTACAGAGCTAAGAATTATTAGAGTCGGTGAATTCATTTATTATTTTTTATCTTCAGGTTCATTCGGGTCAGATCGAAAATATGGGTTCCGGAAAGGTTTTTATTACGGCTTTACGGATTTGTATGTGAAAGAACAGATGTTCGGTGAAAACTGAATGGAAAGCTAAATTTTTGTCGATGACTTTTTCTTTTCTTCCTATTTTTCAAATGGTAAAATCCGACGGCTTATTAATCCCGTGTACGCGGAATAGGATTGTGTGATATACAAGGCTTAAAACAAAAAAATAAAAGTTTGAAGTAGCTTTATTTTGTGAACGTAACCCAAGTGCACCAATACAATTTACTACACCATGAACAATATTTGCCTTCGACAGACTAAGAAGATGAAACATGCTATTTACTGATTTTTTTTTTGCTTCTATTTGTATTTTATTTAGAAACGTACAGGCTCAGTCTTGCGATATATGAGCCCCACAGGTTGGCTGTCATCCAGCATCAAGCATAATAATAAAATAGCATGTTTCATCTCCTTAATCTTTACCTTCAAAGTGCTCTCGCATACGCAAGAAATGTGTATAATATTAATTTACTAGCTGTGCCCCGCGGTTTCACCCGCATAAGTTTCGATCCCGTAGGAATATCGGGATAAAAAGTATTCTATGTGTTAATCCTGGTTATAAACCATCTGTGTGCTAAATTTCATCCAAATCCGTTCAGTAGTTTTTGCGTGAAAGAGTAACAAACATCCATCCATCCATACAAACTTTCACGTTTATAATATTAGTAGGATCTATTTAAGACATTCGTTCATACATTTTTACAAAGATAGAGTTATTAGGGTTGTTAGTAATACACACAAAAAAATAAATAAACAGGTCTTAGTAATTTATTAATATACAAAACAAGTTACAGAATAATAACTTAGTCTATTTTCTATTTCTGTTGTCCACTTGCCCAGTACGCAGTAAAAGGACTGTTTATTTTGCACGCTAACGTTCTGAGGACAGTGTTGTAGACAAAACTGTACTCTGACTCACCGTAGTTCCAATGTACGCTTGTGCGACAAGCAATAATATTAAGTCTTCGACGTAAGAGGCACCCCGAGGTTCGGTTTAGTTAGGTTCCTTTAAACCCTGCAGACAGAAATAGGGCTCCGTCGACTAAGTCTTAATAATATACTTGTCGCACAATCGTGCATTCGAACTATCGTGAGTCGCAGTACAGTGTTGTCGCACAAGTGTTATTCGCACATCCATTTGTCGAGCTGACGTAGTACACTCGAAATTGTATTGCTTGATGTGTCATCATAACCGGCCTAAGATAATGGTCCCACTGCTGGGAAATAAGCCTCCCGGAGAGAGTATAATTATCTACCACACGGGCCCAGTGCAGGTTGGTATATGTCACATGTCTTCAAATTGTACACGTTTTCTCGCGATGTTTTCCTTGATATGTCACCTTACGATAATCCAAGCCCCTTACGCATTGCTTTTAACAAAATGACTTAAAAATATCAAAGAGATTTTCCCTTTTCTCTCTATTTGCACGAATAAACATTGTTTCCTCAACGTTCCATTTAAATTTTTGATATAAGTGTGTGTGTTTTACGCTTAGTACTTTGTAGAGTACACAGTTAAAAGTTAATCAGCTGTGAAGGGATTTTGTATGTTAAGTTGAGTATACTTGTGAAATGTCGTGGAAGTCAATATGAGAGTCGTTTTGTTGAGGATGCTTAAGACTTTTGAGTTGAGCTTGAGTGCTTTAAAGGCTAGAATGTAGACTGGAAAATACTTTTTATGTCTAGTATTTAGTTGGGAGTTTGATCTACTTTTTAAAACAATTCTTTCAATTTCATATTCGTCTGGGAGGGGGACGCTCTAGAAGTCCTTACTGGTGATGTTCTTCAAAAAGGTTAGGTGCGTAGTGCTCGCTTCCGGCGTGCGTGTATGACCAGATGGCCAAATCTCGTAGGTAATTAAAAACGTTCAAAATCTAGTTGCAATCTCATCTCAGTGACAATCAATGTCATAAACTTATAAAAAATGTAGGGAAATTAGAGGTATTTTTGACAGATTGAGACTGAGATCAGACTGTGAACGTTCTTAAAATTACGAGAATCACCCCTCAGATTTATGAACATAAACGAAGCAAAAAGAGTACGTTAGGATTGTAGCAGGTAGGGTTCTGTAGTTTGTGTCCATCCGTCCATTTTGTCTTATCAGTGATTTTATTTAAAGGTGCAACTAAGTCATGGTAGATCATCAGATCCATCAGTATGGTTCATGGCTGCTATACCATACCTTACAAGAAGGAGACTGGCGTATATCTAATGCAGTTCCCAGTCTGCATAGGAAACTTCAAATCAAATATATCCAACAGTTTAGTCACTAAAGCTTTAGGCTTGCCACTTAACTAAGACAGTTCCTTAGGTAGCAGGGCGGTGCGGGAGGGGCGTCAGTTGTCACAAGTTCTGGTTAAAGACATTTAATTTTCATAAAGAAATTTACATTTCACTTACATGAGAACTATAAACATAAAATATAAAAACTAATCATTGTCCTTCGGCACTCGGACTCAAAATAGATTAACCTGACGTATTTGAATATAATAATAACAACAAAACAAAATTAAAGTAACATTAGTATGTAAGAGTATTATAAATTATTTAGGTTCGTGGGTACTCCCAAAAGTCCAACACTGTGCCACTATGCGTAACTACCCTGAAAGAGTGCGGTCCCGCTGTCACCATGTAGATACATCACAGTAATACAACTTTTGTTTACAGCGGCTTTTTTTTTATTTATTTTTTTATTTGTTAAATTATTTTTCAAATTGGGTTTATGTTAAGTTGGTTGGCAAGTTGACGAATCACTGAGCTCTCGCATCACGTCATCACACCCTTCCCGCACCGCGCTGCTACCTCAGGAACTGTCACAGTTAAGCGGTAGGCCTATAGTCAAAGACTGGCAAAACCCACAGTTTGGACCAGCACTGTTATCAATCGCGAAATTACATAAGTAGGTTTTTCAACAGCTATCTGGTGAGATGAAAAATCGATATCTGAGCCGACTTATGACCTTTCATCCGTTTCTCGTAATCTGATTCAGTTACAGCGTTCTGATGACAATACATTTATTACTGTTGTACGAGTCATGTATCGTACATGGCACGCGCGCATTGTATAGATCAGCACTTTTCCGTCGCCTTGCTCAAATTATAGTGTAACGCGACAATACACGAACAACGTCCATTGTCAGCTGTACAGTCACGAGCAAAAGTATGTATACACTCGCCATTATTCAAAAACGATTTACTCCTTTATTTTTCATTGAAATTTTATGTTGTTACGAACATAGCATTTTCGAACCCATAGGTTTATGTAATGTGTCGTATTTCAACGTTCCATTAGTTATTTCACGAAAAAATTGCAGTTGAAAGTCGCCAAGTGTTGACATATTGGTGTTCGTGACTGTACTCATTCACACAACATTCATATAGCATTAGTTACGTGGTAGGTAAATATATTCAATAAACCATCATCTATTGCTATCCGTGACTTATCATTCAAGCTATCATTCAAGGTGTGTGCGACCCATTCAGCAGCTCATGCAACCGTATTCTAGGTTTAACAGTAAAGTAACAAAATACCTACAAGTCTCAATATCTTTCTATTTCGCCAAAACTTTCATAGCTCTACAGCTAAAACGATATCTACTAAATTGCGTCTACCAAATTACATGTCATAAGTTATTCTAAAGCCTTCGCACTTCGCTTCACGCTATCTGCCTTTTGGTAGTAGGCAGAATATTTGAATAATGCTGGGAACAGACGACACCAGTGGAATGCTAGCTTTAGCTAAGCCCACTTCGTAAACGTCCAAGGCTGAAAACTTATGTGTAATGTTCTTCTCGTTACTACTAACGAACTACGAACTAGGAATATTTTTTTTTACAGGACCGCACCTGGGAATCTTCAGGTTACCTAGAAGTTCTTCTTGTTGTCTTCTAGTTAGTTAGTTTAGAAAGTCTGACATCCAGTCATACCGAGGGGTACCTATCGTGTCACCCAGTAACTGGATCATGGAGGTCAGATATGCAATCGATCCATGTAAAATACTGGTATTCAGCTGCACCCAGTTAGACTGATAGACGACCCCAACATGTTTGGGAAAAGGTTCTATTAGGCCGATTGTTTTAAAGAGAAAATGGAAATGAACCTAAGAAAAGGTTCAGTAAATGGACTCGCATCGTTCCAGCTTTCAACAACCTTGTTTCCTTGTTTAGTCTACAAATAATTACACGACTGCCCAAAAAGGAGTGTAATGTATTCAGGGTTGATGTATGTTTGTATGTATGTATGTGAGTTTCTTTATTCCACCATAACTTTTAAATGCCTGAACAGACAGATAAATAAAATTGTCAATGCAGTCGGGGGACCTCTTAGATTAAAAAGTGTTCCACAGAATGGTCCCCCGACTGCATTGACAATTTTATTTATCTGTTTAGTCAGGGAATACAACTTGTTTTTTATTTTTACTTTTTAGTTCGTTTTTTTTGCACGGTAGTCGTGTTTTTAATTTAATTATTTATTTTTATTTTACCAACTATGTTGGGGTCGGCTTCCAATCTAACCGGATGCAGCTAAATACCAGTATTCCTCAAACTATCATACGCTAATACGTGTTTGTCCTGTCTGTACTCAGCTTTACGTAAATATTAGAAGATTGAGTGTAGTTTGAAGTTTATTAAGATATATACAGACGCAGGGCTTTCGAAATGAAAGAATAACATGAAATGTATGTACTACATATCTGGTTAAATGCTGTTGGGATGGCATATAAAAGGATTATATTTTAAGCTCCCAAAATATAGTTTTTTGTTTAAATTTGGTGTTTAATTTTTTTTTGTACTGTACAAAAAACACCCAGAATCCAGATTCTAGTTAGAACTTATTATTATACGTTTTTGGCTGGTATACTGATTATAAACCATAGGTTTAAAAGAAAAACGTAACATATTTTTAGTATTTATATTGAAAAATATGTGTAGAGCCCTCAGTGTTTTTCATGGTTCAGGTTATTGGGTCTTTCCATCAGGAATTTCTCAGTAACAGCCCGGAGTCCGGATTCGAGCCCAGTTGATGGTTAAGTGAACAGTAGTGGCCAAGTGGTAACGGCCGCGACATACGAGTTGGAGGTAGTAGGTTCGGACCTAGACAGGCGCTTTCCTTTGTGTAAATTATTTCATCACCATTGCTCTGAAACCGGCATGTTCTAGAACCAAAAATTCGAAGACATGTGACATCTGCCAACCCGCACTGGGCCGCGTGGTGAATTACGGCCCACTGCCTCTCACAGAGGGAACATTATAGGCCGATTATGTATTATGTATGATGGTAAAAGACTCGCCCACATTAAAGGTGACGGTGACATCTCGAAGTAATACGGACTTCGAAACGTGGGTGTACGTACATAAGTACACCTCTGCTTAATCCTTCGGGAAAAAACAGGCGTTATGTTATGTGTAAGTAAACTTAAAGTTAAATATAGCATCATAACAGTAGTGATTGTGGTACTTTATCAGTTCACAACCCTCAGAAACCCCGTTATGAAGCTCAACAAAGTCAATATAAATATAGAAACTTTATATAAAGATTGGCGTGAATTCTAAGAAAAACCCCCACATTTTCCTAGGAAACGTAGTATTGCGTAAAATGATTTTTATCTTTTGTGACGCGAAGGCTTCCTCTGTACTTTTATGGTTTTCTTTTTATTTTGTTACACTTCGTTACTCTAACAGCAAGTGTGATGCGATGAGATTATTGGATTTGATGTCAAAGTCAATGAAAGAGATTGGTTGGAGCCGTTTGGTGCTGGCTGTCATTCGTGGATCTTTGACAGTCGTTACGGGTCGTCAGAAGCCCGGAAGTCTGACGACCAATCTTACCAAGGGGTTATTATCTATTCTGGAAACTGGACTGTTCGTAAAAACAAATTTTATTTGTAAAATTTTCCTCTGTTAATAAAAACCCAATGCGTGCTCAATATGTGAATAAACTGTGTCTAGTGAAATGTAAAACGTCGTTGATGCAAAAGAGTTTTTTTGGTATAGCTCCATGAATTTATAATAAAATACCTGATGATATAAAAGAGCTGCTGCCAAAGTTTAAAAAGGTACTTAATAAGTTATTGATTTGGAATTTACTTTATTTATTTATAAGTTATGATAAATGTTATTACAGAATTTTTAAATGACGAACTGAAATAGGTAATTTTGAATTTGTATTATTAAATCTTGGATAATTATGATTATGATTTTGATTTAATTTAATTTGGATTTAATTTTGATTTGACTGATTTAATTTATTTACATAATATTGTTGACTGTTTAATTTATAACCCTATTTCTACTCATCCATATTTACATATGTCTTGATGGCACAACATAGCGCACTATCCATATTATATTTATGATCCTCAAATGTTTACCTATGTTTCACAAATAAATTATTTTGATTTGAAAAAAAAAAATCATTGTAAAAGCCAATTATTTTCAAAAGAGTAACCGTGGGGTTTCTTGCCGGCTCTAATAGGAAACGACCAATTGGACCCGTGCACCTAGCTTCTGACGTTTCATAAGTGCTTAGAGGTTTATGTGAAATGAAATATTTTAATTTTTGAAAGAAATCAGTTTTTTAATAAATGTGGAAAATGACGCGCCATAGTGATTGAATTGAAATAAATTAATGGTCATTACTTTTTAGAGAAAGAAAGAAAGAATAATATTTTATTCTGCACAAACAAAACGCACAATTACAACTAAAAAATAATAATATAAAAAAATAAGAAAAAAGACTTAAGATACACATAGTCAAAAAGACTCGTACTCAAGCATAAAAATGTTGACACTCTTGTCTATTGCTTGATGTCAAGGCCAGGGACCAATGACAACTCACATTGACATGGTTCAGACGCTTAGGGTTCCTTACCCAATAGCTGCCAACGGGACCCTATTACTATAAAAAAAAAAAATATAATAAAAATAATAAAATATTTATTTCACTAAAAACATAGCACTTTGCACTGTATACATTATCTGCAACTAATATTTACATTAATATGCAATAGTAGACTCTATCTTTTAAACTAGGACTAGCCTGTATCTTAAAAGATAGGGTTCAGCCAAAATGGATTCTGTTAATATTCTGAACCAAAAACAGGTGAAAAACAGTGTCAATGATTTGTACTAACAGCTGTTAGAAAAAAGTGAAAATAAAATGATAACAAAAACTAGTCTTATGTCACACAAGGAGTGTGATAAAGCAGACATGCATCCGTGTGTATATGTTAGGGTGTGTGTGAGGTGTGTGGGTGTGTGTGTGGGGTGTGAGTGAGTATTACTAAGGCTTCGCTGTCCGTCCGACCGTCCGTCTCTCTGTGACAGGGCTGTTATCTTTTGAACCATAATAGGTCCTCATCTGCCTAGCCTTTTACCAACTATGTTGGGGTCGGCCTCCAGTCTAACCGAATGCAGCTGAATACCAGTATTTTACATGGAGTGACTGCCTATCTGACCTCCACAACCCAGCTACTGGGTAATACGAAAACCACTGGTAAGACTGGTTGTCAGACTTTCGACTACCCGTAACGACTGTCAAAGATCCACGAATGCCAGCCGGTACGTGCTTTCCGAGGCACGGAAGGGTCTCGGTATGTAAATATGGTCACCCATCCACAGACCACCCGCTGCAAGCGTAGCTTAACCTGCACCCTAATTGCGCAACACAAGATCAATCGGATTCGGTTTCATTTTGACAGTTCAACAACATTCATTGCGTTATTTACGTTGTTGAGCAGACACTATGACACATTTTTTGAACATATGAAGCAATGAATTAGCACTATCCTTCAAAATTATTCAGATTGCGATTGATTGTGTGTTACGCAATTAGGGTGCTGGTCGATCGACCTCTGCAGCTGTTATTATTAAGCCACGGGCTCCTTGAACCATAATAGGTAGACACTTGAAATTTTCCCATGTGATAGATTACAGCCCATTTTTATTACAAGCCCAAAATAAAAGAAATGCCGTTTTAGAATGGTGATACTTTTCACAGAAACCCTCTTAACACTTAAATCCATGATACATGTTATTCGCGTATCAGTATCGTGACGCAACTAATAAAGCGTGGTTCGCACAAGTAGCGAAGCAATCAGCACTATTGATCTAGCCAAGGGTTTATGTTGTGGTTCAAGTGTGAAAAAAGAGCCCTTGTAAAGTGTCAAGTGTTTCTGTTGAAAAAATAAAAATGTTATGCAGGTGATGTATGAAAAGCGGAGTGGAAGCAATAAAAAACTTGTGCCAATTAAGAACGGTGCGACGTGTTTTAATTGCCCAGTTGACATTCAGTCATATTCATTTTATACTTAGGTACTATACAGGGTGATAGGGAAACTCGACTTATTCCTTGAAAGGGGTTATACTAGAGGTCATTAGCAACTTTAGTCCAGTCAACTAAGGGTCAAAACTGGGTGGTAAAAAATTAAAATTTTGCTATTAAAGACCTTTTATTTCTGAGATTATGTAAGTTTTGCAAGCATTTTTTTAAAATGATCACTCTATTTTCAACTTTCAGAAAATTATCAATTAAAATGTTTGGAGTGGAGTAGTTTTTTCTCATGATAAATTGTTTTTGGTAACAAGTCAGAAAATTTCTAAAAAATCGAAGGACTGACACAGCTCGGTAACCATCAAGTTTTGAACTCTAGCTAACTGGACTATATTTGTTGCTAATGACCCCTCTAGTATAACGCCTTTCAAGGAATACGTTGAGTTTCCCTGTCACCCTGTACAGGGGCCCGTGGGCTAAATAATAACAGCCGCACAGGTCGATCGATCAGGTAGCTACGCTTGCTACGCTTGCTGCGGTTGGTCTATGGATGGTAAAGATTTACATACCGAGACCCCTCCGTGCCTCGGAAAGTACGTTAAGCCGCTAGTATTCGTGGATCTTTGACAGTTGTTACGGGTAGTCAGAAGCCCGAAAGTCTGACAATCAGTTAAGCCTGTTGTCAGACTTTCGGGACTTTTTTTCCACAACCCAGTTACTGGGTAATACTATATAAGCCAAGGGGTATAGTATTATCCAGTAACTGGGTTGTGGAGGTCAAATAGGCAGTCGCTCTATGTAAAATACTGGTTCATAGCTGCATCCAGTTAGATTGGAAGTCGACCCCAACATAGTTGGGATAAGGCTAGGCAGATGATGATCTCTACATTAAACGGGACTTAAACTTATCTGGCGAAATGTCGGTTTACTATAAGTACATTTCTGCCTAATCCCTTGGGGAATACGGTCATGATGTTACGTTTTGTGATCTCTATACGCGCAGCGTTCTCTGTGGTACGCACTTAAAACCACACTCAATCAACTTTGTTGATAAATTGCAGATAATTTAAACACAAATCAAATATTAACTATGATTTCCAAAACTGGATGAGATAAATACGTTGTTTACGCTACAAGCGCAGGTAAATACAATTTAATTTGTAAAGGTTCATATAGAATGACGATACAGTATTTAGCTAAGTATACCTAAACATTAAACTGCGTAAGTATATGCTCAATACTCAAATCTTTATTGTATTCCATATGTGTTACATAGATGGTATATATAAGGTAAAAGATATAACGACGATCTAATGACGTTCCCAGATTGCACACGTAAATTCAATCAAATATAAATCCAAAACTAGTCACTATAGCCAATGGAGTATTGTCGGTGTTATTAGAACCCAGCAATGCATAAATATGTAAGCTGTCACGCCCTTTATGCCTGGAGGCTTTTATTTGGGTAGGAAGTTTTTTTATTTAAATTTTAATTAATTATTTTTTAGCTTGAGTACGTATAGTTTTTATTATATTTGTTGGTATATTGGCGTGGCTAGCTGACATATTATGGCAAATAATTTAATTTTAATTACCGAACATAGGTACCTAGTATTGTATACAATCAAGTATTTTTTTTTTTTAATTGAACAGACAGCTGTGCTGCTGGGGAGTTTGTTGCGCCACTTCTTCCCAGCGATAGACTAGGAAGTGGTGAAGGGCGGGCGTTTTTGGGGGACTGTCTTTTGTGATTTTGACGTTCAAAAAGTGCTGATTCTCAGCCTAATTTGAATAAATGACAAAAAAAAAGAAGTGAAGTACCTACTAACATAGGTTAAAACTCCAATGAAACTTTGTTATCTAAAAAAAATGAATTATTATTATTATAGCTAGTCAAAGATTGGCAAAAACCATAGCCGGCCCATCACTACTATTTAGTTTGTTTGTAAAAACCACTTTTTTAAATTTCGAAGTTGGGATATAATTGATAGTTCCAAAATACTTTTAGGACATCTGTATTGCCAGTGTTTTAATTTATTGTCGTATTGTTGTCTCCACATTAATAAAGCTGAAGAGTTTGTTTAAACGCGCTGATCTCCGGAACTACCAGGCGGATCTTGAGAAAGGCTGCTATTTAACATCACGCTAAGTCGAAGAAAAAGAAGAAAAGTCAGAAAAAATTTCCGCGAAATTGAAGTACCTAATAGCGCGGTCAGGCGTTGTGATGCGACCGGGTGGGTCAGGACAGCAAGAAATTTAACGCGGACGAAATCACGGGCACAGCTAGTGTATATTATTAGTAGTCAGTCAACAAAAGTGATAAGTATGCAGGGTCGTCGGATATACGTGGAGTTTAGTAAGAAACCGATGGATGTTTTCGAATGAAATTTAGTTTGATAAATGAACTGTTGGTTTTCTATTAATTAAATAAAATTTTATCCGAAAACATCAATCCATTTCTTGCTAAACTTCAACTATATCCGATGATCCTCCATACTGATCTCTTGTACAAAAGATTTCCCATTGAACCAATTTAATTAATTTTTTTTCTGACCCCTCCTAATCTACGGTGCTCAGAGTTTGTACTTTCAAGATACAGTCAAGGATCAAGTCCTTGACCGCGGCTTGAAAGTCCAAACTCAAGGTTAGCCAAAGGGCGATGGAGCGTAGCGTATCGGGTATTAAACTCAGCGACCGAAAACGTAATACCACGATACGCTCCAAAACAGGAATCGCCGATGTGGGCAATAAGTCTGCTGCATTGAAGTGGGATTGGGCTGGCCATGTGCATACGAGCGACAAGCGTCGACGATAGAGACAACTACAGCGTCAACGCGTTTCGGAGGCAGCAACATGCTGCTCGTACTCCAATACAACAGCGACACGTTGTCGACGGCAGCCGCCGACACACGTAGACGCGCGCCGTCGACGCTTGTCGCTCGTGTGTATGAGCACTAAAATGTAAAATTTCAAAGATAAAAGTCCTAAAAGTTTCGTAAAAACAAAATGAGGCTACCCTGAGTTAAGGAGGGAGAGTCTGCACTCAAACAAAGTCACGAACAACACCCACTAAATAAATAACAATAAAGTAAGAAAAATGAAGCCAGACACAATAATAAAACTGACTACCCACTTTATTTACTATCAAACTTTTAAAACTTATGCCGACTTCGCGAAAGAAACTCCGAAGCTATTTGTCTTAGCTCATAACTTCCAACTTAGACATTTCACTAACTTCCTTACACGACAGTTTTGACGTAACACTATCAAACCTCTATGGTCGGCGAAAAAAGTTTCAGATATTTTCACGGCAATATCCGACCGCGGAATATCCGATTTTATGTTAGGTATATTTAGGGATGTGACCACAGTACGTATCCTTTTTTATGTACCTTTTGTGTTCTAGATAACCAAGGTCAATATTGATTTAGGTTTAATGATGTATAGGTAAGATTTCAATAGGTCCAGTTTATGTGAAGATTTTGCAAGGGTTGTTGAAGAAGGGTTTATGACATTTTGATCGTAATATTATGCGGATGAGCAGCTGAATCGGCAATTCGGGTGGATGCGGAAATACCTCGAAGAATATGAAACATCAGTCTTGATTATCATACGAATGGGGGTACCAATCTTTTCAGGTCGAAGCCTAAACGACTCGACGTAGTTGAAAAAAGGACAATGATAAATGGTGACAAAACTAACCTTGATACTCGTATTTGTCGACTTTCATACAGTTCATTAATGCATTATTAAATACATTTGAATGTTGCTGTTTATGCTTATGCTATGTTTATATACATATTGCTCGTTAGTGTATATCCAAAACATTGGGTCAGGTTCAACACCCATTTGAGGTAGCAATTGTAATGTCACACGACCTCGGTGATCAAAGGCGGTGGTTACATCAGCCGGATACACGGAAATAGAATTATATGGAAGCGGTTCTGAGGAAACAATTGACGATCTCGGAGGATGGGAGCTGTATTGTGTTGTGTTATCTTTTGTTACAGAAATACTTACATAAAGGCAGATATTCACGTAACTATAATTATATCTTAAGGCCCTTTGTGCACACACGTTTTTCTTGCCGTGAAAAACTAGGGTTTATTCGCCGTGTCGTCATTGTTGTATGAATCACTATGGAAGCTTGTTGACCGACACTTTTTTTCTACGGCATGGTTTATACGCCGTACCGTAAAGAAACCGTGCCGTTTACAAAGAGCCTTTAGACAGGTATCTTTTCAGGACTGAACGATATGTCTCGTATGTGTTTCAATTTAAAAACGATCATCTGTTCAAGCCGCGGGGCTATTACGTGACGCACATAAACTGGCAATTCATCGTGGGCGTTTCTTTTGACATACATTGCTTCATACGTTTGAAAAATCCGTCTGCTCAACAATGTAGATAACGCAATGAACGTGGGTGAACTGTCAAAATGCGATCATTGCTAGTTAGAGAATTGACCGGGACATATATCGATGTATGAGAGAAGATTAGATGGAGCTGCTAACATGTTTTTCAACTACAATGTTAACACATCGAAGGACATGAACGAGACACAATATAAGTTATTACGTCGAGGGGCGTTCAGTGTCCCACTAAGTGTTAAGTTTATTTTTGGGTTAAACTCATCTCAACTATGGCACCCTTCATTGTGCGTGCGTCTAAAACGCATTTGGCCGGTTTTTTTTTAAATCTAAAACACGTTCAAAAGCGATTTTCACAGTCGGGTACTGTGTACGCGTAGGGACCGGTGTGTTTTTTTTTAATTTTTTTTAAAAACTTTGCCCCTCACTAGGAATTTCTCCTGTGTCGTGGGTGCGTTCACAGACATATAAACTCACATACACAAACAGCCAGACCCGGAACAACTAATTGTAGGTCATACAAATATTTGTTCCGTGCGGGAATCGAACACACACATACACACACACACACTGCGCTGCGTGCGTTGTGTGCTGTATATATATGCCCAACCCCTTCGGAAACACAGGCGTAAAGTTAAAAGTTATCGTCCCTATTTTTCTAACTAACGCGATCCAGTTATAATAAATACCTAAGGTCTATTCCAATTTATGTTTCCTATTGGTGTTATTTCAAAGTTAAACAAATACCAACATTATTTTAATGGCAATTAAGTTGATTTACAAGTGACTAGCTCTATTGAAAAAGTTATAAAAATGTTTGAAGTTGTAGCGTTAACTGAACTTTGTTTTCTTTATTTTTTTTTTTTAAAAAGACGTTGTCCCACACTAGGAATTTCTCCTGTGTCGTGGGTGCGTTTACATAACTAATTGTAGGTCATACAAATATTTAAGAATCATTAACTTTGTTGTGTGGAAATTAAAGTTATTTATCCATGAACTCATATTTGCTTATATTTTTGGCAACAAAATCGCGATAGTTTTTTTTTAACTCCAATAATGTCTTAAAGAAATCTTTTAATATCTTAGTGGTGATAACAATATTGAACCACAAGTCATCAATTCAAACATCCAAAAACATTGCGTACCGAATCCTTGAAGGATTGAAGAGCAGCTGAAAAAGAAAATGTTGGGAACGGCTTTGTAGACAGTTATCTCTAATTGGATTCGTTTGGTAACAAGAGTGGTTGTTCGTATCTTGCGGTAAGCAAAATGGAAGCAAACAAAACTGCGAAATTGCAAAAGTCTGCCTACAATGTTTTCTGAGCGAAGTTAACACATTGAAATAATGATTGTGAGTAAAGATTTCTTCCATATTCCGTGCGTTGTGTACCTAGTAGTGAAATTATCTTTACTATGTGTCCTTTTTGTTTTTGTAAAGGTACCTACCAAGGTATATGTATGCAGTAAGTTGTTTAACTTAGTACCTGAAGGCCAATTCTCGTAATTTAAAACGTGCACGTTCAAAACGTCAAAATCCTGTCAAAATACAGGGAAATTAGAAGTATTTTTTGGCAGATTGAGACTGAGATCAGACTGTGAACGTTCTTGAAATTACGAGAATTACCCCTCTGGTGTAAGACAAAGTCAAAGTATTTATTTCAAATAGGCACCTAATAGGCACTTTTGAAAGTCAAAATTTACAATAAAATAAAATTGATTCTAGTCGTTTCCAAAAGGTATTTTTCGTATGGAAATAATTTGCAAGAAACTCCACAGGTACTCTTTTAAAATGTTTTACAATATTTTGTATACAATAATTATATTTGAATTGAAATTAATTACCTATATGTGAAGACGGTGTACACCTACAGTTAAATTACTATGCCATAATAGGTAAAATAATTAAAAATGAAGATGTTGTTCACATATTTACAGACTTTGTAAAAGTAGACGATTTTCATTAAAAACTAGCTGAACGAAATTTTCTTCTATAAAAATCTTGTCCTGACAGTAAAAACACAATAAAAAAAGAATTATCCAACTTGGTGCAGTCGGTCGGAAGTTATCGTACATACATTTCGGTGATTTATTTTTATTTAGGTATATAGATTTAACAAGAAGTAATAAGTCAATGTGTGAGTTATTACAGAATGTAAATCAATGTAAAAAAAAATATATATAAATTTTAAGATTAAATTAGCAACCAGTTCGATTTTGCCTAGATTCTTGGTATTATTCATTTATTTTCTTAGGTTCAATAATTATAAAATAGATTAAATTAGCAATCAGTTCGATTTTGTCTAGATTCTTAAATAAACGTTGGTATTATTCATTTATTTTCTTACGTTCAATTATAAAATACTAGCTGACCCGGCAAACGTTGTTTTGCCATATATAAATTATTTCTAGCTGCCTGGCGCTACTTCGTTCGCGTGGTGTCCTACCCCCTACCCTACTCCTACCCTACTCCTACACTACTCCTACACTACTCCTACCCTACTCCTACACTACTCCTACCCTACTCCTACCCTACTCCTTCACTACTCCTACCCTACTCCTACACTACTCCTATTCTAGGGTGGACATCCCTTATCACTTAAGGGTTTAAAAAAAAAAAAAAATTGATAGTAGGTAGCCGATTCTCAGACTTACTGAATATGCACAAAAATTTCATCAAAATCGTTCAAGCCGTTTCGGAGGAGTATGGCAACGAAAACTGTGACACGAGAATTTTATATATTAGACAAGTATTGAGATGTCAATACTTGTATTTTATAATTGAACTGATGACTGACTGACTTTGATTGATTGAGCTTCAAATGGTAGTCAAATAATGGTAGAAAGCATCATCATGCTTTCTAGAAATCCGTGGTGACTGATAGCTTATCAATTTGATTACCATTTGAAGCCTTTTTAGCAAACGCAAAACCGTGTGATTGAAATAGTGGTCAAAAACGAGCCTACCCAATTCTACTGTAACATATAACTTTCTACTACATTGTTTTTATCGGTACTAAATCATCTGCCTAGACTTTTCCCAACTGTATGTGGCTATCTGACCTCCACAATCCAGGTACTGGGTAATACGATACCTCTAGGTAAGACTGGTTGTCAGATTGTCGGGCTTCTGACGACCAGTTACGGCTGTCAAAGATCCACGAATGACAGCCGGGACCAACGGTTTAACGTGCTTTCTGAGGCACAGAGGGGTCTTGGTGTGTGAAGATGGTCACCCATCCACGGACCAACCGCGGCAAGCGTAGCTTAACCTGATCACCACAAGCCCGTTATCGGTACTACAAATAAATAAAATACTCTTCTAGTCTTACATTTAAAACTTTTGACCCATTACAATTCCTGCAAAAATAAATTACAAAGTTTTAAAATATTACCAAAAAAAAAAAATATCTTCAGATAAAATTGATATCTTAATAATTGTGAAACTGAATTACCGAGTAGATATTCAGAAGATGGGTGCTATTAAGTTGACAAAGGTCCGTTCCCGGGTTAAATTCTTCATCACAATTTATATTATTATCAAGCTGGTACAACGGTTTTTCATCTCTGAATTTCACGAATTTCACTAGTAAATTCTTCTCGGTTTCCTTTGTGGGGGATTTTTATTTAATTTTGTTAATTCAGCTTTTTCATTGCGTTGCGTTCTTAGATTTCTTTTGAGAATTGATTTGTCGTCATCGAATTTGTATTTAAAAAGTCATTTGTGTAAAAATCCATTTTTTTTTTCTAAAGGAATAGATTAAAAATTGATTGACACTTCAAACCATACTGAAGAAGGCGAATAAAAAAATCGTGGGTTAATCTTGACATTTCAAGCCATAATTTACAAGTGCTCTCAGACATTTTTTTTAATCTATTTGTATAAATGGATTTGGGTGTCCTTCCTTTGCGGATTGAAAAACTGTAGGATAAAAATATTTGAATAGTAAATATTTCGCGCAAGTGTAACCGTGGGCATAGCCGGCTGACATGCATCATGCTGAGATAGGAGCCTTTTAGCCTCGTATAAGACTTTCTGTTTCATTTCTCCTCTTGTTACTTTTTTAAAAATATAATTTGTTTTATTTCTAACTGTGTTTAGTTTATGATCCTGTACGAGTAGCAATCAATACTTTTTCTTTATTTATTTCTTTACATGGCATAGTTTTCAATTTTCATAACATTGGTGTAGCCCACTATCGAAAGGAATTGTTTGGTATGAACATGTGATGAGAAAATGCATGAAAATGTGTGTAAAATAATTATGAATACAAATGTTGATGGATGAATTGTGTGAGGAACAGTATGAAATAAAAGGGAGTACATTATAGCGTGACGTGTGTCAACAGTCATGCTGACAGAATGGTAGAAGAAAACGTGTTGCGCCGACCAAGTATACAAGACAAGTCTGGGAGAGGTATGATACCGATCGACATCCATGATCGGTATATTATTGCCCAGTGTCCAGGTTGTGACGTTCAAATGGCAGTTCTGCACAAAACATTGAAATTCAGGCATCAGAAACACTTAGTTAGTCTAAAAGGCGACACAAACCTTGTTTGAAAGAGTCTAGATGAATAAACACATAGAAGACTTTTTGTTTTAACCAAAATTTCCCTTGGGTTTGCGAAGTCGCGGACAAAAACCGGTATTCAATAAGGAAAATTGAGAATACTTGGAACTGATATTGATACCCTGTTAGAATATTGGTATATATTACAAAGGTACTGATGTCTAAGCCTTTAAGAAAATTGTGGTATGGTTTCTTTTGATGTATTTTGGTATTGTAAAGGCTACGGTTTCCTGGAAGAGCGATGGCTGTCATATTATAACGACTGTCATGAAAATCTGTCATTTTCACCAGTCAATCAACTCAGCCTGTCGCAGTCCACTGCTGGACATAGGCCTCTCCCAGACTGCGCCACAAGACCCTGTCCTCCGCCTTCTGCATCCAGTCTGTCCCAGCCACCTTCTTTAGGTCATCCGTCCATCTAGCTGGGGGTGCCACACTACGCTTGCCGATACGCGGTCTCCACTCCAGGACTCGTCTGCTCCACCGGCCATCGGTCCTTCGACAGACATGGCCAGCCCATTGCCACTTCAGTTGGTTTTTTCACCAGTATTTCACACTAGGGTGTCAAAAAACGCTCTGTATTTGGAAAGCCGTTATTGTGTGACCGTTCACCACTTTCTTAGGAAACCAAACCTTAGAAGACAAGGTTTAGGAAAAAAAATATGTTTCTTTTATGTCTTTATTTTTGTGCACCTTGTTCTCATGGGGGTAGACAAATAGTACAGATGCCACGTGCAGATTCCTTTAGTCTTGTCCACAGTTATACATGCGCTTTAAACGTGAGGGGCGTATATAGAGCAAGGTCAAACAAATATCAATTTCAATTAAATGCTATTATTAAAATGTCATAAAATGTTTTAAGTTGTACTGTTGTAGCGCAAACTGAACTTTATGTTCACACATGAAACATAAAACACACTTTAACACCCACGTGTTAAAGTTATTTTTCCGAAAAGACATATTTGTTTACAGGTTTGGAAACTAATTCGCGAAGGTAGAGAGAAACTACCGAATTTGTTAATGTTTATTGGGTTTGTGTAAGTATTAGAACTGGCCTCTTAATGTTGTCGCACCTGTCCTGTGATTTTACTGGCATTCATAACTTTGAATCCGCAATACTGAAGTGCTTCCTGAGGCAGAAATAGCCAATGTCGGCTGTCGCTGAAAACCAGCGCTGTGGCTCTGTCTCGCCATAGGGTCGTAGCATTATGTTGAGTGATTGCCGCAAATAAACCTTTTTTTTATTATTTCTCACTTTTCTTTTTTCGATAATGGTAGATAGAGCTTTTAAGACAAACCCTTTTAAAAAGAGCATAAAAAATTGTTACGAGGTATGTAAAAATGGATTCATTTCCTGCATTGAAAAGATTTTTAAGACTGGCGTCAAATAGCCATTCCTTTAAAACATTACCAAGGGTCCGCCATCTTGTGTTTTTAAAAGTCATCAAATACGAGTAATTTAAACAAACGACTTAAGTGCGAACACACATAAAATCCTCCAGTGTTTTTGTGCTTACCTATAGAGATGTTTATAATGAAGATCTTAGGGAAGTTTCTCTTAGGTTGGCTTCAGTGATTCATTCTTATTTTGGGTGCCGGCCATGATGAACTCAACGCCCTTCGTTCCTTTTGAGAATTTATTTTGTGTTTTTTTCTTTTGGAGATCATGTCTCAGCAAGGTATGATATTCTGGACCTTTTTTGTGGAATTCGTAGGGTTTCTTTTGTTTTTTTTTTGTGTTTTTAGTATTTACCTGCAAAAAAAGATGACAGGAGGAAGCCTGGACTTGAGACATCGCGCCCTCTTTCCCCGAAGGGTTGGATGGAGGTGTCCCTATATCAGACCATGTTATGTTCTCTCTTGTGATACTTTAAAGGTATCTTTGTACGTAGGTACTATAATAATTAAGTAGATAGCTATAGAAGTAAGACCGCGAGTTAAATCGACACTTTCATTAATTATGTAAGTGCGCTCACTGCGAATCACACTCGGATTTGTACTTAATTGGTAATCCTACTTAATATTATAAACGCGAAAGTTTGTATGGATGGATGGATGGATGGGTGTTTGTTACTCTTTCACGCCCAAATTACTAAACGGATTTGGATGAAATTTGGCAAACAGGTCGGTTATACTCAGGATTAACACATAGGATACATTTTATCCCGATATTCCCGATACAAACGGATGAAACCGCGGGGTTCAGCAAGTGATAATTGATATTATTATTTTTGGGTCATTGTTACAAGCATTTTCTTAATTATACTTAATGATTTGAAGTGGATGATGGTAAAGTTATACAGTCAGCCCCAAAAAGATAAGGAAACATTTTATTGTCAAGAACTTTTGTTTCATAACATTGTATCCACCGTACGTTTTGGTCATAGGATCAAAACATACGGTGGATACAATGTTATGAAACAACAGTTCTGATGATGAACAAGTGTACAGATGTTTTGGGACATAACTTTTATTTCGTTTTGGTAAAAATAAATTGTATACTATGTTGTGTTTATTTGTTGTTTTGTTCGGTGGATATAATGTTATGGTTACAATGTCAATGTTGTGTTATGTTTTATAGATCATAAAATGTTTCCTTGTCTGTGTAAGTGTGTATATGTACATGTATTTCGGGCTGACTTGTAACTTATTAAAGATTTATTTTCAGGAAAAAATCACACGAGTATTATTTGCTGTACGGGTTTACTCTTTCCGCCATGTTTAAGCTGTCTGTCAAGTGTCTTCATCATAATATTCTATACTGTATAAAAATATCATTCAGTAGAAACAAATGAAGAAATAAGTTATACCCTTAGCGCCTTGAGCCGCTGAATTATTTAGCATCTGTTTGTTTGGAGGTTAAACCAAGAGGAGTTACTTGAATATTTTAATAAAACTTCTTCAAATTGCTATCAATCAAAACGCTACACTCTTTGTTGTTAGTATAAAGATGGCTCTTGAACTTTGGGTATTGGCCAGAAAAAAGGAGGCAGTATTGGTCTCACCGCCAGCATGGTCGACCTTCGAGTGTTGGTGCTGGTGTAATTAGAGGCATATGAGTCGGAGGGGCTTGTGGCTAAGTAATAACAGCCGCACGGGTCGATCGACCAGGTTAAGCTACGCTTGCTGGGGTTGGTCTGTGGATGGGTGACCATCTTTATATACCGAGATGTCGCACCTGTTATTTGTGGATCTTTGACAGTCGTTACGGGTAGTCAGGAGCCCGAAAGTCTGACAACCAGTTTTACCAAAGTGTGTTATTACCCAGTAACTGGGTTGTGCAGGTCAGATAGGCAGTCACTCCTTGTAAAATATTGGTATTCAGCTGTATCCGGTAAGACTGGAAGCCAACCCGATCATAGTTGGGAAAAGGTTCGGCAGATGATGACCACCATAACCTAATCGCCAGTTCTTGCAAACTTTTCCTCGGGTAAATGAATAGGTTGTTACCGTGCCGCAACTTTTAACTTTTATTCCTTTGGTAACCCGACTCGGTAAGTTTTAACGACGGAGTCCTTTGCTATTATACCAGCGCCCTTCATAAAAACACTTGAATGGGCGCTTTTTTTAAATTTTATCTTAAACGACGCAATAAAAAGTTTTATTGAATATTGTGACTAATTGTAATTTATGTTATTTATATTCCATATTGTTTTTATTTAGCATGCAATCATATATGTACGCCTCTTGGCATAACATAGCGACCTATGAACTTTAATAAGTATAAGAACTGTATTCACTAGCTACGAGTATGTTACACTAATAAAAAATAATTATGATTTTGAAAAAAAAAAAAAAATTAAACCTCCTTTATCTGTCAAAGTCAAGTAAACTTCAAACAGACTTCTTGTGGGGCTACTTTTGGAAATCAATATTTTTACTGAAAGAGAATGCTTACTATGCCCATACTTACGAGTATATGTAGTTTACAAAATCTTTCCTTACAAAAACTATTCTACTCAAAAGTGACGTGTTACAAACTAAATCTTCAATGAGTAGCCAGAACGGCACAACACTCATAATTCAATGGCAGTTCATACACCACGCGACTTAGTAACGCGTTATTTACAAGTGTGTGATTGGTGGTGTCGTGTACGGACCGTGTTGTGAACGAAAGGCCTTATGTTTAAGTGTGCATACAGACGAGCGAATATATACGCGAATGCTAAGAGAGATGTGTGGTGTTACACTAATGGATAGAATAAGGAACGAGTACATAAGAGGACGCCTGAAAGTGGCACCGGTAACTGAAAAGTTGTGTGGAAATCGATTGTCATGGTATGGGCACGCGTTACGGAGAATTGAGGAAAATGTCGTAAGGAGAGTTTTGAGTATGAACTTAGATGGCTATAAGAGTAGGGAAAGACCAAAGAAACGATGGATGGACTGTGTGAATGATGATATGGTTATAGAGGGGGTGACTACCGAGATGACGACTAATAGAGAAGTGGTGAAGAAAAAGACATGTTGCGCCGACTCCAAATAAATTGTGATAAGGCCTGGAGAATGATGATGACACACGAGCGGCAGGCGTCGCTGACAGAGGTAACTGCAACTGTACACTAATACTCGAGCGACACGTTGTGCGCATGTTTACCCCCCACTTTTTTTTTGTATATTTGTTCTTTTTTTATGCGTCCTGTTTGCCGCAAATAAATGTATTTTCTTTCATTTCTTTTCTTTTTGTCGGTGGCAGCCGCTGATTCGCGTTGATGGCTATCGCTGACACGCGTCGACGGTTGCAGTTGCCTCGGTCCTCGACCCTTGTCATTCGTGTGTATGCACACTAAAGATGAATTAATACTTCTGTTTTTATAAATTCTGTTTTATCCAAAACCCGGGAGTAATTGCGTAACACACTATTAGTATAGCAATGGGTTTCATTTTGACAGTTCAGCAACATTCATTGCGTTATTTACGCTGTTGATAAGAAAAATTTTTCGAACATATGAAGCAATGGATTAGCAATATCCTTCAAAATCATTCAGATTTTGATGAATAGTGCGTTTCGCAATTAGGGTGCAGGTAATCTTGAAATTCCCTTAACTTTGGTACATGTCTATTCATGACTGACATAATCTCACCGCCTGTATCTGTCCAACCGCCAGATTACTCGTACAATAATGTTTTCCCGGAAATTATGTTACCTTCATCAAAATAATGGATCCATTAATTACGACAGGTAATGAGACAGGTAAACCACAAAAGGGTCTGCAAAAACAGATACATTAATAAAGGGGGAACTCCTTTATTAATGTATCTGTTTTGCATTTGCTGGTAATTATGGACGTGAGCTGTCAGTGTCAATATTCCACAAGAATGGTGACACTGACAGTTCTTGAACGTGTTTAGATGTGCTGATCGCGTTTAGTTTCATTGGTGAAATTCGCCCTTAGTCTTTTATTGATCAAAAGGGCAAAAGCCTTCTCGCTTCGCAAATTGCGCAATGGCCATTTTAGACTATTTAAAAAAAAAACGTATATCATAATCATTATCAGCCTATAACTTTCCCACTGTTTGGGACTCAGGCGTCTTCTCGGTGAGAGGGAATGGGCCATAATCCACCACGCGGGCCCAGTACGTATTGGTAGATGTCACATGTCTATGATTAATTAGAATGCTTTCTTCCATTCGTGAATGGTTATAGATTAACGTATTCAAAGAGTAACATTAGCTCATGTATGTTTTGGACAAGTAACGTTATGACTATGATTTGGCCAGCGGTTTCTCATACCTTCGGACTTTAAGTGGTGCTAGTAAATATGCGTGTACAGCCTATAGAATTCCACTGCTGGACAAAGGCCTCTCTATTGAACGCGAACGATATCGATCCTGGGCGCATCATTTCAGCTGAAAGACGTCCACTGTGGGACATAGGCCTCCCGAAACATCACCACTTCGACCGGTTCTGTGCTTTTCGCATCCAGTGGATGCCTACGGACTTTCCAAGGTCATCGGTCCACCTTGTGGGAGG
This sequence comes from Apamea crenata, assembly GCA_949629185.1. Taxonomy (NCBI): domain Eukaryota; kingdom Metazoa; phylum Arthropoda; class Insecta; order Lepidoptera; family Noctuidae; genus Apamea; species Apamea crenata. Next base: position 11,119,363 of record OX451375.1, on the reverse strand, counting down.
CCTTCCAACGCTTCGTCTTCCGGTACGCGGTCGCCACTCCAGAACCTTTCGGCCCAATCGGCCATCTGTTCTGCGGGCGATGTGCCCTGCCCACTGCCACTTAAGTTTGGGAATTCTTCCGGCTATATCGGTTACCTTAGTTCTCCTGCGGATCTGATCACTTCTTTTACATACATATTTCTAAAGATAAAATTATAGGCAAAAGCATTCCCTACTTAACGAATTTACAAGCGAGCAAATCTAGTATTTCACAGAAAGTTTAGGTGTTCTTGCATTAAGAGTTTTTTTATATCACAATTGGAGGGCCGCCGGGTCCAAATGTCGTATTTTTGAGCCTACTATAAAAAGAAAAATTGTTTGTGACACAGTGTAGCTGATTCCAGTAGGTGAACAGCAAAAAAATAAGTCAATTGTTTAAGTACAAAATGTTATGTCGTTAAACAAATTGTTTTATGTAAATCCTGTCAAAGCATAAACAAATTAGATATTTTGCTTAATTAATTCGTCGTACAAATATTTGATGAGTCTGTGAAATGTACTTGTTAATGTTTCTAATAATGTTTATCGTGAAAACATTATTTCGAATCCTGTGATCTTTTCTTCGACGGCACGGTTGGCGCAGTGGTTAAGCGATTGACTGCTGCGCTGCGTGTCGCGGGTTCGATTCCCGCACGGAACAAATATTTGTATGACCTACATGTATTTGTTCCGAGTCTGGGTGTTTTTCTATCTATAATATGTATGTATTTACAAAAAAAAAATATGTATATAAGTAGTTTATCAGCCATCTTGTTACCATAACACAAGCATTAGGTTGCTTAGCTTGGGACAAATGGTGCTGTGTGAAATGTCCAGGGATTTATTTATTATTTATTTATTATTTTAAGTACTTGTGCTGTGACAATATATTATACTCTATCCATTATGTTAACCGTTTTTTGACAGATCGAACTAGTGAGCAATTATATATTTTTCGGCAAAACTGATACACGTACGGTATTATAATGTTTGTAAGAAGTTATAAATAAGATAATTCAATAAGATTAGGCAGTTTATATACTTATTTTACTACGCATTTTAAAGTTAACTTTTACGTAATCTGGAATAGTAACGTTCTAACGCAGCTGTCAAAAAACGGTTAAAGTAGTGGGCAGAGTATATTTTATGTAATTACATCCGGCAAACACTGGCCGTTCAGCCTCGCAACTAACTTAGCTAACTTGCCAAAGTTTTTACCACGGTATGCACTTAAAACTTACATCTCAAAACGACACTAGTGTGGCCGTATAATAATATTTATTTCCCAAATTTTCGTAATTCACTTCTCTCTGTTCAAAGCTGCTAAGGACCAGTTCTTGTTGAAGGAGACCAGCTCATCCCGCCATCTTCGTCTGGGCCTGCTACGATGTAGAGACCCTTACCCCCTTATTACAAAACAAGGTTTTTCTTTCGATCAGGTTTTAACCACTGACCCAGTTATTGAATTAAGATCCCAACTGATAGAGAAATGCAGTTCTTTTTACAAAAATGATAGCTTAGTTCGGTAATAAGTTGTCATTTTAGTATTTAGAACTCTGCCTAAATTGAAATAAAGTTCGAAATACAAGTACTGGCTCAATAGTTTAGGCTAGAACTAAAGTTACGTTTCGGTTTGAAATAAGACGGATTGGTCGTAAGTTTGGCCAAAGAGAGTGGTGGAAAGAGAGTAGGTAGGCTAATAAGGCATCGTATGCCTTATATGGTATAAAATGCCTTTGTTATTAAATCCGCCTATGAACATTCGTGTGCTTAAATTATTAAATAAATAATACTGTTATCCGTACAGTACAGTGTGTCATGTTTAAGCCCATGTAACAACACAGGGCTTAAAGGTGCACCGCTGCCTAACCCGTTAGGGGAATACAGGAGTGATGTTATGTAGTTGTGATTATGTAAATATGACATCTTCTTATTTGCGGAAACAGAGATGCAAGACAGATTATTCGAAACATCGCCATCATTCAACATCCCAACTTATATTAATCATCAATGGCGATGAAGATTCATCATCATTATTTCAGCCAATAGACGTTAACTGCTGGACAAAGGCCTCCCCCAAGCATCGCCACTTCGACCTTCAAATTGCGTAACACACTTTCAATCACAACTTAAATAATTTTGAAGGATTTTGCTAGTCCATTGCTTCCTATGTTAGAAAAAATTGTCTGCTCAACCACGTAAACAACGCAATGAATCTTGTTGAACTGTCAAATGAAAGGCATTGCTCTTGTTAGTGTGTTACGGAATTACCCCGCTGTTCTTACTGTTAAAAACAGCGGGGTATTTATTTCAATTATCCAGCTTTTCTGTGCTCTACCCATACAGTGGATTCCTGCGGCCTTCATAAAGTCATCGGTAAACTTACATTAGCCTACTGATACTTTTACACTGTGCCACCATTCCCTTCCATTCCCCTTTAATGATACATAAACAAACACTTTTGTCAAATGTTTTTCCCAGCAATACGTTTAATAACACCGCTCAGCAGAGACCGTCAACCTTTGGGCTCTAACTAATGCGAGCACATTTTAGAAATTATTCTATTTTCGCTGGACGAAAAAATTTTACACACACCAGCGCATCTTGTTCTTGATTTATTTATGTTGTAGGGTTCAATTTTTAAAACGTATGTGCAACGTTTTTTCGACGAGGAAAGGTTGAACTCAATTAAATATTGATACAGTTTTCTGCTGCATCTGAAATAGATTGTTGAATAAGAAAATATAAAACTTTTTGTAATTGTGCCCGTTTATGCTAGTTATTATGTTAAATATATATCTGCTGCATACATAAATCTGAAATAGATTGTTGAATAAGAAAATATAAAAGTTTTTGTAATTGTGCGCGTTTATGCTAGTTATTATGTTAAATATATTATACATAATATTCAAGTATAAAGTAAAGTAAAACTATGATTTACATTCATTACAATTCAATTGAGGAAAGTTAAATTATAACTGTCAAACCTTTAAAAAGAAGACAGCAATAGATGTATTAGTAACTAAATTGAAAAAAAGGTAAATAATAATTATTTTCAATGACTTAAACAGTAATGATATACAATAATGTTTAAATAAATTATTGCACACATGAAGTCGAACTTAATGACATATTTACGTCTTTATTTATATATACACAACAAAAATATATAACAGAGAAATACATCAAGAACTACAAATTATACAATGGGCGGCCTTATCGTTTTCTCCGATCTTTTCCAGAAAACCTTGGAATGGACAGTGATTTTTCCAGGACATAAAATAGGGCTATCGTTGGTGCAAACATTATGTATACAATACACTAAATTAGATACAGATATATATAATATGTCTCAGGTTTTTCATAAAATTAGGTTTTTGATCAAACACTGGAAGATGACACATTTTAAAATCAATTTCATCATAAACCTGTGACAATCCAGATTTTTGATCAAAAACCTGAACTAGTTTTGGTTCCATTTAGTATATATGTATTTATACATAAAACATACATACATAACATACATTACAACATGTCATACATTTATACATAAATAAATGAGTGTCTTTCTGCCTACCCTGAAGGTAAAAGAAGTTAATTTATTTACATTACAGTTAATTTCAGGGGAAAAAAGCAGAAGTGTCTGCTAGAATCTGATTAGTGAATAAATATGACATTAAGATCTTGTACCTAGTGCTCATTTAGCAGCATTCAAAAGGAAATTAGGACCAGAAAAATTGCAAGAAAGAAACATATTTGAAGTACAGCCAGCAGGAAAAGTTGAAGATGATATTATAGTTTCAGAATTAATTTGGTATAAACATAATAAGTATTGCTTATAATAAGCATTCATTAATTTAATTATCGTCTTCCAAAACATAAAATCAATATCTATCAACATTGCAAAGAAAAAGTAGCAAAAAATTAAAAACTTATAATTTTTGCTTACTTTTGTGATCTTACGTAAGAACGTCTTACGTAATAAATGAACAGCGCCTAAAGTATTGCCTAATCTACTCATTAACATGAAAATAACAGTTGTCAAGTATTAGGTCTATTAGGTAAGGTAAGGTAAAATAGGCATTTATGGAAAGTAAAAAATATATACTTTGCCATAATCGGCCCTTTATATCGTGTTGTTGACTAATAACTACTGACATTCACATAAATTCATTTGTTTTTTTTTTTAATTATTCATTGGTTTTCTTTTTCAAACATTGGTCGGGTCGCCCTAATGTGAACGGCGCTATTGACATACATACGCCAATATGGATCCGACACGTTTGTCGGGCCGGTAAAACTGTCGGTCCGACCTAATGTGAACCCGGCCTAAGTGTGCTTTGTTTTTGTATTTATTTGTATAGTAAGTTAGTCATTTAATTTAGTATCTAGTGTAAATAGTTAGTTATCTATACATACAATAAAAATAATTTAAACTTAAAAAGAAAATACATTAGCAACTCTAAAACGTCACTTTCAATGCTGACCCTACTTCTGTAACTCACTACGTAACATTTTATCTTCTTAGCTAATGTGAATTAAATAAATACAGAAACACAAACATTTTACTGACACAATCAGAATTAATTGACAGCGTCATTAAGGACGGCGAAGATCGAATATCCGTTGTAGAGAGCCTGGAAAATAAAAATGAAATGTCAGATAGCATTTTTATAAAATTATAACCTAGGGTTTTTAGTCGTGATTACTTTTGTTCGAGAGGTAGCTTTTGACCGTCTCGTAGTACGTTTTCGCGGATAAAGGGTAGATATTGTTGGTGTAAGTCACATCTTTTTTTGGTTCATATAAACTGTTTCTGAAAAGCAGTCGGGTGCATGCACTGATGCACCAACGGCTTAGCAATAGAATTTAGCTTTAAATACTCCTACAATCCCTGTAGGATCGTAGGAGTATTTCAAGCTTACATTCAAAATTAAAAAAAAAAATACCCCACAAAAGTTGGAACTTTGACCATTATTATATCTGTAACTAGATGTTTCCCAGATATAGCCCAGTACAAAAATAATAATATCATAATAACGGACAGAACAAGTGACACTTGTTGCTATTAAGTAAATTGAAGGCAACATTATTTTATTCAAATATCACTCTATCTAAAAACAAAAGAAATCACAAATAAATCTGAAAGCACGTACATTTAACAAACAAAATAAATCGTCTAAATAGAATTACGCAAATCCAATACTTGATGTCAGTCACATTTATTTCTCCATCACTTATACTGCCCCAGTGATGTACTTCAAAACCACCCCTCAAAATTAATTTAAAGCCGTATTTATAAAAACCATAAATTATTTAGAAAAAATCCGGTATATTTTACGAATGCCTCATTAGGGACTACTCAAATAGAACTCGGCTTCGTTCGCTCTAAGGCAATTATTTAGAAACGGAACGATTCCGATTTTCTGCATTTATTTATATATTTTTTCTGCATTCAGCAGAAAGCAGCCTAGGTATTTCTAGGCTGTTCGTCGGATCGTCTTATATCCAGCATGGTAACAGAATTAAAGCAGGGCTTGAAAGTTCATTCAGAATAATAATAATTATAGTAATTTATTTCTCTCAAAAAGGTACAGTTTTGATTGATAGGATCGAGTTACATTTTAAAGTTTATCCTTTGTGAGAGTGCCCTTTGAGCACGTTCGCCCTTATGCACAGGATGCACTACTGCCAGCTTAAGCGCATTTGGAAAGATGCCGGAGGTAAAAGAGTGCTTATTATTATTTTTTGCGTTAGTTAAAAGGCTTTATCTTTTAAAAGTTGTTTGAAGTATTTTATTTTCGGGATTTTTTTTCATATGCATTTTGTCGTAGGCATCTTAGGAGCCCTGGAGTCATCCAGGACTTTTTTTTTTGGATGGGAAATCATCAAATAATGCCTCCTCCCGCTCTGGGTGGAGCGAGCGGAAGGGAGTGTCAGACTCTTACTGACTAAAACCCACCCGTGTTCCTTCCTTAGCCCTTTCTGTTCCAGGGCAGCGGTAACCCTTTCGGACGATCCCGCTACCCTGGCAGGCTTCGGCCCTATCGGGCCCCTTCATTTGCTGACTTCTCTTTGAGGCGCGCGTGGAACACAACGCGCCGTCCGGCACGGGTCTGGTCCTGATCGGACGGTGAGCTACCCATTACTCACCGCCCGCAGGCCCGCGCCCACGGTGGCCGGGAGTCGTCACGCGGCTCCCGACGCCCGGAGCGTCTCCCGCGGCGGCTGAGGCGTGAGGTTCTTTCACTCAGCCTTCCCGCCACCTCCTTCGCTAGCATGACTGCTTGGCAGAAAGAGGTGACTGCCTCCCACTCCCTCTCGCCCCGGACCATGGCTTGAACCAGGGCCGGACGCGAGAGGTCGCCGCCGTTGCCGATCGCCTCTACGAGGACACGGCGGGGCTCCGCGTCATCCAGGGCTTCCTCAGTCTTTTACGGTTTGGCAAAACCTTCAAAATAGAGTTTTGAACTATGATATGGTTAAGGGTGTTGATAAAGAAGTCAGTTGCTTCATTAACATCTGGGGTGTTATACACAGGAATAAAATCGGTCTTAAGTAGGTCCAATTCAATTTAGTCAAAATCCAAAACTCGGGTCTGTCTAGCTTTTTTCAGTGAAATATTGGAAGGGTTATTGTTCTCCATAAATAATAAAACAGTGTCATGATCAGTGACCGAAGTATTGGCGATAAAACAAAAAGCAGCTCTTCTAGTTTTTTAAATTAAGTGGTCGAGACAGGATAAAATTAAGTTTTTAAAATTAAGTGGTCGAGGAGGAATAAAATAAATATATAAACTGTAGGCAGTTTATATATTTATTTTACTACGCATTTTTTAATTATCTTATTTATGACTTCTGAAACTCACACGACACACGTGTATCAGTTTTGACAAAAATATATAATTGCCAACTAGTTCGATCTGTCAAAAAACAGTTAACCTAGTAGATAGAGTATAGGGTATCACTAAACATTAACTAGGTTGTCTAAAGTCTTGCTCTTATTCTGTTGCTCTCTCTATACTATTGACCTAGTTTCAACTAATACTAACACAGGGAATGAAAACCTCAGTAGTTATTCCTCATTTCTGTAGCTGACAGTTTTGGTTAACAGATGCGAATTATCAAAATCCCTTTTCATTGTTTGATGTGCAGAATACGTTAAGAGATAAAAGTGACGTGGCATTTTTCATGACTACTACGTGTAGTCATGATAAATTGTATTGTGAGGTTCTTTCGAAAGCATAGAAAAATGCTATCTAAAAATGCTAGCTTTTGAAATTATGCTGTGTTTTAAATTTAAAAGTTAAATAAAATAAAACGGATGAGAAATAAACCAGTTTCTCTCTTTAGGGCTGATTTTTCAATCGACAGATAATTTTTATTAGTGGAATAAAATTAACGTCTGACAGATTTTGTATGAAATAACTGTCAAAAATACAAAATTATTCCACAGATAAAATTATCTGGCGTTGTAAAAATCAGCCTTTACATTATTAAAAGAGACTACACCGTTTGGAGAAATAAAACTGTCATCAGTTGTTTCTTTACTTTACTATTAATTATTAGCTAATAAGCTAGATTGTAATGTAAATAAAGTGTCACCAATTGTGATACTTTATAAAAGGGGAAAAAAAAGTTGTTTCTTATTTTTACGCGTCATGTTCGAGAACGGGCGCCGTCGGTTGAGACTGGTCATCTCTTAACTGCTAGGGCTTATTTTTAATCTTATATTTTGAATTTTTTCTTAATTTTTTTTTTTACATTGTTCTCACATATAGAAGCAACCAGAATAATGTACCAAGGATTTTCTAATATCTTGATTTAAAAGAGTGTCCTTGGAGTTTATTGCCCGTTCTTCTCCATACTTAGAGATCTACGTTTTGGTATGAGCTTCAACTTTCTGACTAACTGACCGACTAGGTATTTCATTTTGACAATTCAAAAGTGTAAATGGTTTATTTGAAATAAATGAGCTTTGAGTTTATGGGTTAAAAGCTCTTGCGGATTAAGACAGTATTTGGATTTTAGTCTTCCCAGCCTACATATTATACAACTATCACGAACATTTCTCATGAAGCAATATTATTACGAACATGTATAATACTTTACCTGGCTAAAAGTCTGTATAGACAGCAGTGCCATACCACCAGCACTCAGCTTCAGGGGTCTTTGTGCAGCTACGATTACTATCAGCAGGTCTTTTTGCAAGTCCATTGGCCAGGAGGTCCATGTAGATTCATAGGCTGCAAGTGCGATGCCTTCGCTCTGAGGAAAAGTAGCATACCATTTGTAATAGATTATATGATCACAAGATTGCAGATCGGCAAGCGTGGTGTAGGACGCCTCACAGCTAGATGGACCAGCGACCTTAAAAAGGTAACTGGGACAAACTGGATGCGGAAGGTGGAAGACAGGGTGTTGTAGCGCAGCTTGGGAGAGGCCCATGCCGGCAGTGGACTGCGATAGGCTGACTCGATTGATTGTTAGAGCAGTGGGGGCCCAGTGGTGCCGACGGTGACTTACGAGTTGTAGGTCCTAGGTTCGAACCCTGACAGACGCTTAATTGTTACATCATCACTGCTCTCAGAACGGTAAAGGAAAACATCGTAAGGAAACCGGCATGTCGTAGAACCAAACAGTCAAAGACATGTGACATCCACCAACCCTCACTGGGCTCGCGTGGTGGATTAAGGCCCATTCCCTCTCACCGAGAGGAGGCCTGTGTCCCAGCAGTGGGAACATTATAGGCTGATGATGATTGATTGTTTTACATTTGCAGTATTGCAATCAAACGTAGCTTGCTACGCTCTGTTGAAAACCAATGTCAGCCACAAGAGTTAGGTACGGTAAAACGGGGTGAATAGGGATGCAGGGGTGAATCGGGACGAATCTTTAAAATGGATTTGAACTAAAATAATATAGTTTGTTGCTAACAAGGACACTTAAACTTTAATTAAAAAACGGTGAACACGTTAGTCTTTTCTGGCAACAAACTATATTATTTCAGCGCCAAAATCCATTTTAAAGTTTCGTCCCGATATACCCCGTTTTACGGTAGTGGCATTTTTACTGCCTATTTCGGGAAGAAAGCTTTAAAAAAACATTTTTGCTTTTACCAGAGGTAAGTAGAATGTCTGTTCTTATATGTATTTCACGAGATAAGGAATGGGGTTATTTCAATTTCACATTTCATATCCTTTACCTTAGCTTTACTTTTTCTTTTAAAGATGGCGGATGTATAAGCGGATTAATACGTCAACAAAGGAAGATTAGAAGTCAGTATAAATGTATACAGTAATGTGTGAATCTTTTCTTAAAATTAAGTCAGAATTCAGTTGTATTGAGGAAAGTGGTAAATACCCATAAAAAAACACTTAAAATTGACTGAGGTAAAGTCAATTTTATGGATGACTAGCTACGCCCCCCGGTTTCACCCGTATAAGTTTCGATCCCGAGGGACTATCGAGATAAAAATTATCCTTTGTTTTATTCCTGGTTTTGTTCTATCCGTGTGCCAAATTTCATTCAAATCCAACGGGTAGTTTTTGCGTGAAAGAGTAACAAACATCCATCCATCCATACAAACGGTCACGTTTATAATATGAGTAGAATTATTATTATTATAAGCCTGCGTTATCCCACTGCAGGGAACAAGTCTTCATTCCCTCTTTCCACTTTTTCAGGTCTACTGCGAGTGTTGGCTAATCCTTTAAGAATGAATTCAGCTCATTCCGCCATCTTTTTCTGTGCCTGCCACGTCGTCATTTCCTGCTATTTGGTAGTTTTTGCGTAATTTTGCTCCGATGTGGCCTGTCCAGTTACATTTTAGTTTAGCAGCTGTACGGCCAGCATCCGCTATTTGGGTTGTTTTTATGAAGCTTTTAGTAAAGTATGCTTAGTTACTTACTTGAATAATAAGTTCGTTTCCCAAGTAGCAATAGATGTAGGCATTTATAAGTGCAATGATCAAGTATGCTAGGAATGTAATCAGCAGGGTTATTTGTTCAACACCGACCTGAAAGAAATGTATGTTATCCATTTCAAAATTATGCTATGCAAATGAATCCTAGCCTTTTCCCAACTATGTTGGAATCTATTTCCAGTCTAACTGGATGCAACTGAAACCAGTATTTTCAAAATTATGCTAATCAAATGAATCTACGTAGCCTTTTCTCAACTATGTTGGGATCGGCTACCAGTCTTACCAGCTACAGCTACCAGTATTTTTATAATGATGCTAATACTCTTAAAATTCAGAGAAGATTCTAGCCATTTTTATAAAAATGGCTAGAACGTAAAACAAGATCTCCGAGTTTCAATTTCAGTGTAATTGGATTATGATAAATCTTACAATAGTTAAATACCTACTTAACCTTTCTGGAAATATAAGTTATATTGACTCGGGTCCTAGAGATTGGATGAAGAGGAAACTTAACTCAAAACTTCTCAGAATTACATACTCATTAATTAGTCGAACGTACTTCCAGTATTTGTGCTTTTCAGCTTGTGTGGGTATAATATTCATCAAAGGCATTCCTAAAACCATTCTGTTATGAAAACGACGATATAAAAATATTGTTGTTTTTTTATTTATTCGGTCATAGGGTATGTATTTGTCGAATAGTAGAATACGCTGTTTTACGAAACCGCAAGTGGTTTTACAAAACATCTCCGTTTTGTTAAACAACTGAACAACGTTCAGCGGTTTTCCATAATTATTGAACTTGAACACGCAGAATTGCACTTGATTCGCGGTTTTGTAAAACAATGAAACATAGATTTTAGTTTAAAATTTTGTCGCTCGTGGCTCTGTGTGTCGTAACAACAATAATGGCGTCCGAAACAGAAATAAATAATACGAGAAAACAAGTGAAAACAGTGATTTTAATGACATTATTAATTAAACGTTATCAGAGTTTCATGAAAGATGCTCATTGTGACTGCAAATAAGCCAATCTGCATTAGGTCTAAACGTGTGGTAGCAGGTAGTTTTATAAAAGGTAGTGCAATGAGAATCCAGCTGAACGTTTATCAGTTGTTTTACATAACGGAGCTGTTTTGTAAAACAGCGGATAGATAGCCGAATGGGAGTTTTTAAATGTACCTACACGAGTTGCGTTTTTTATTAGTATAATTTGTTTACTTTATGAATCGCAAACTATTTATGTTCAAATCTGTAGTCTAGTGGAAATATAACATGGAACTGTACTTACCACGGTCACCATAACTGCGTTTAAACACAATTCTACAGTCACAGCCAAGTTTTGAACAAGAAAATATTCTTTGAAAATATTTTCCATTTTCATTGAATATCTGTAATATAAGCAACATTAAAATATATTTTTTTCCAACCTGTTTTGTCTCACTGCTGGGGAAACATCTTCCAAATAGCTTTCAATTTCATATGGTTAAAAAAGTCCTTTACATGTAGAATATTTTCACATACTAAAGATTATTTTGAACTAGCAGCGCCCCGCGGTTTCACCCGCATAAGTTTTGACCCCGTGGTAATATCGAGATAAAAATTATCCTATGTTGTGTTAATCCTGGTTATAAACTGTATGTGTGCCCAATTTCATTTAAATCCGTTCAGTAGTTTTTACATGAAAGATTAACAAACATCCATCCATCCATCCTCACAAACTTTCACGTTTATTATATTAGTAGGATAGGAAGTAGGAATAAAGAAGTAGGATATATGTAGTAGGACAGTAGGATTGTAGGATATTTTGTGTATTAAGCATATTTATGATCCTGTACGAGTCGCACTATATGCTTTTTCTTTCTTTCTTTCTTTCTTTTAAGCAACCAGACTTGACTAGATAAGGTATTTAGTATATCAACTCGACATGAGCTATAGCTAAAAACATCAACACAGTAATTTTTAAATATTTGTTGATCTTTTTGACCAGGAGTCAGAAAGACCAATCATGAAAAACCTCAGAGCAATTACTTACTATGTTAATCGAATACAATATACTTTATATTCTTAACAAAGATTCATGTACCACCCCATAAATAATAATATTCCTGTTCATTTATTAGAAGCGAACGTGCGTCAATTACAAACCGAGGGATAGATTTCTATGTACAATATCGAGGGCTAATTTGCTGGTGTTGAAACAGTTATTAATCCTACGATACAATCAGCAGAAAATTGCAAAGGAAATAGAAGTTTACATTTATAAAATAACAAGCTGTGTCCCGGTGGTATTTCCCATCGGTAAAAATGACGAACTGCCATATAAACTTTCATCCTCTATACAAGGTGCAAGGTGGTCTTGCATCCTCGTCTAATTCAAGGAGGTAACTATGCTACTGATTCTCGACACGGATCAATAATAAAATAAGTAGGTATTTTTTTTCTAATTTTCGGAAATCGGCATGTGTTGGACACGCATTTTAAAACGCGGTCTATGTGAGACCGCACTGTAACTGTCCTTTAACACACATAAAAACGCGGCCGCTTATACGATACCATGACGCGATTCTGTTCTTTGAAAGTGGTGTATTCTGAAATACTGTCAAACTTATAAAACTATAAGAACAAGCATGTATTAATTATTTACCAGGGATCGTAATTTTATTTGAGTATGTCTTTCATAACAGCCTCCTGAAATTTGACGAGGATGCAAAACAACAGCTTGTATAACCCTTCTACAAGATGAAATGATACATTTTTAAATGTTTTTTTTTAGTGCTGATTTTCGTGTTATAACGAACCCTTTTGCAAAATTTCATGTTTCTAGATCCAGCGGGTTAGGCTATGCGTTGTCTGTCAGTGAATGAGTGTATGATTTTTATTAAGAAGAAGATTCTTCTTCTTAGAGTGTCGATGGAAAAAATATAGTTACCTATTTTCTTAAATTTGTTTGGCCCAAAATTCAAAAACGTGGATAGCATTCGCCGACGCACCCATTAGGTCCTCACGTGGGGTGAATGAAAGGAGTGACATACCATCCGAATTTGGTTACGTCCGGCGCACCCTGGGCAATCGACTTCTGTCGATTGTCTAATCCTTTCACCACGATGGCAAATATAAGAAGATTAAAATTAAACAGTTGAATACTTTACCCCATCAAACGTATGTGCTTCTTTATGATCCTCTTGAATTTCATCCTTGTCACCATTTCAGTCTCCTTCACATACTCCAAATTCTTTAGCTCTTCCTGCACAAGTATGAGTTGATCACACAAGTACATTATCATACTGCACACAAGACCTTGCATCGCAAAGGCCCTACAGAGTCCGGGTAAAACGCAGAACGCCATAATTTCCAGTGAGAGTATCAAATTCATTAAACTCTCCATTGGATCGAATGGTAACCAAGCTTCTACGGACATTGTTCCTTCAAATAGAGCTAGAAGACTAAAAGCTCCGACCACAGCAGCTGTCATCCCGGTTATAACTATAACATAATTCGCCATCAATTTCTTTCGTTCATCTGTAACTTCGTCTCCAGAACTTTCAATTTCGTCAAGAAGTTCTCTGAGCTCATCCCTCTTGATCAAAAATATTATCGTTTTGAAAAAGAAGTTGTATACCGCCAGACATTTGTCCAAATTGGAGAACACGACTATGACGTCATCCTTATGTTGGTAAGTCCCAATTCCGGCTAAGGTAAGAAAAGTTATGGTTAGGAAATGAATAAAGCATTCGTAGATTTTGTAAATGAACTTTTGGTTTGGAGTCAATGTTTTTTCTGGCCATAATCCGACGAAGAAAAGGAATTTCATATTAAATGAAAAGAAACCATCGTCTATCAAATAGAAACGATCTAGTACGGAGAGCGCCATTTTGCAAATGACTACGACGATTTGTCAGTAATGAGTGTAATGGCGTGGACACAAGTGTTGTTGATTTTATTCAGCTATACTCTTAATGACGCTTCAACTGAATATGCATGACATTTGAATGTATTTTTATATATTCTCGCAACCTACTTAAATAATATAGTTATAGCTGTACAAGAATCGTTTGGCGCGTGACGGAAAACAGAACTAACGCCGCCAGCTTGTTTTTTCAATACATTTCACAAAACAATTGCACAAATGTTTACCAACAGCGCCACCCTGACAACGTCATTCGAGCGTCAAAAGATCCTTGTGGCAGTGTATGTTACTGGCGGACTGACTGACAGCAGTTCATTAAACCACTAAATAGCTTGGAAGATATAAGTGTGGTGTCTAGACGGGAGGACGTGTAGATGGAATAAGAAGAACTTTATTTAAATTCAACCTTAGGCGTGTCTTACGGGAGTTCAAATTACTATGTCAAGTAAAACACCCAAGTCACCTAAAATAAAACATTTCTAATAGTTACAGAAGAAAAATAAACCCGATATCTTGTAGCCTTACCAAGATCTTGATCTCAATCTGTAAACGTTTTATGTACAGCTTATCAAACATGTTGCTCATTTTCAGATCGGTTCATGTTCAACAAAAGATGCCCACAGGCAACGCTATCTCTGAGAATTTCAGCCGTAGTTTTCGTATGACATCGTGTACCTACTTCCTTGATTCAGTCAGCAAGCAATTTGACATAAGTTTCACACTATGCCCCAACTTCATAAACTCCATTTTGGAGTGTGTGTAAACTTGCTGAACGTTTCGCTATCGACCATTTTGGACTTCAAGCAAAGTCCGCCAATGTGTACCAAGCGTTATGTCACGAAGTTTGCACAAATTATGCAACTTTGGACTGAAATATCTTAGGTAATAACTGCGAATTTCCACATTCCCTGTCTCTTTCTATCTTGAATGTTAGAAGAAGATAGCGACAAGACTTTGTGAACTATAAATGACAAATTATGACTGGGTAATGTCATAACTGTTGAACAATTGACTAACTAGTTTGTTAAAGGGCACCCTAGCTTCTTAGGAATTGTTTGAAATTGATGTATTTATCATTTATGAACAATTTATTAGTTTTAAAGTTCAGTGGTGAGTTATTAATTTTATTTAATGTCTAGGTTATGTGATCTATAAAACTATTCACTATTATTCCATCAAGCCGTAAGATACAGACTAACTGTCTAGTTTGGGGCTCACTAGCTAATAATATTTTGTAACCTAGCTGTAGGTAGTATTTTAAGCTACTCATGTCGTCTTAACTTTCTGTTAACCACTGAACCTGCTTACTGTTTTACCTGGACAATAAATATTTTCTATTTTCATTTATGATGATATGACATGACACGATATGACTCACACTTTCATTTGTTTGAGTAGTTCGTAATTGGTTTTTGATATCTTTGATCTTCATTTGTTGCGAGTTTGTGACGTCACTCATCCTTCTCCTGCCCGTCCCAATTATTTTGAGGTCGTCGCAGCACGCCATTTTCAGGTCGATCAAGTAGGCAGATACAATAATGTTCTCTATGCTTCCTTTTATTTATTTATTTTAAATCTATCCATAATAAGCATCTGCCATACTTTGAAAGTTTCTAGCATAGCAGGAATTTCCCCTTTGAAAATGGTCTTAACACTGCGTGCACTTTACAGCATCACTTCAGTTTTAGCTGGGGATTTTAAGTTGGCATTAAGTATGTCGGCTTAAAATCTCTCGAGCATTGCAAGCTGTGCGCTGCAAGTGTGGAACAATAGTCACATTTAGAAGCGTTTCCGTTCCAAAAGTGAATCGAATTAAATTATTAAAATCTTAGAATTGCGACACTCGTTTTTCTAACTAATAACAGCCGCACGGGTCGATCGAACGTTAAGCTATGCTTGCCACGGTCGATTCATGGATGGGTGACCATGCATTACATATCGGGAGCCCTCCGTGCTTCAGAAGGCAGAGGCGTAGAACTTTGACAGTCGTAACGGGTAGTCAGAAGCCCAAGAGTCTGACAACCAAAAGTCTTACAAAGGGGTATCGTGTTTATCCAGTTAGGGTCAGTTCACACCGAGGCAACGTATTCTGAACTCTCACAATGCAATGTGTACCTTTTCGTGTAGAAAATAAAGTATATTTTGAGTCACTCTTTTAAAGTGTGCGCGCAGCGTCGCGTCGCGTCGCGTCTCGGTGTGAACTGACCCTAACAAGGTTATGGAGGCAGTCTGTCCATGTAAAATACTGGCATTTAGCTGCATCGGGTTAGACTGTAAGCAAACCCCAACATAGTTGGGAAAAGGCTAGACACATACTCGTTTTGATTAAAGAAAAAACTTTTTAACAAAAAAATTAAACCGCCGAAAAAACTGAAAACCAAAAAATAATAAACCTTTTTTATTTAACCTTAGTAACTAAGTTCTTAAACTAATGTAAGTATACCTAAGTAATAATAATAATAATAATAATAATAAATTGTTTATTGACACAAAAATTTCAACATTGGTACTTAAGTATGGACAGTTGTTTGTTACATTGTATATGTACTGATGCTGAATCCCAAACTAGGCCAGGAGCCTGTATCTTGGGAGACAGGGTTCAGTCGCAGCAAAGGTACACAATACTGTTTGTACATAAGGTTGCTGATTATTAAGATAATTACGCTATTAATTTTAAGTTTGTGTTAGTATATGTGAGTCTGTGGTTGATAGTGTGTCGTGGTGTGTGTTTGTGTGTGTATGTGTGAGGGAGTGTATGTGTTTGTGTGTGCGAGTGGATAGATTGAATTTGAATTAGTGTGATTTATATTAGATAGCTAAGAAGGTCTTCGGTTTTTTGATAATCAAGTCGTTGAAGCCATTCAGTAATTTTCACTTTAATTTTGCGTCTACATAATGAAACGATGTTAAGTTTCTTATTTAAATCATTGAGTAATTTTGAGTCGGCGCCAAACAATCGATCAAACAGAGATCACTAAATTGCCTTAAATTTAAACGGCGCCGACTCAAATTTTTTTAGGTATACTTACATTAGTCTAAGAACTTAGTTATTAAGGTTAAATAAAAAGGTTTATAAATTATTTTTTGCTTTCAGTTTTATCGGCGGTTTAATTTTTTTGTTAAAAAGTTTTTATTTTATAATTTTTTGTGGCTATAATCTACTAATTGTTTGCCAAAGGGCAGGCATATGTGGCACTGAGTAGAGTAATAATACACAACTCAACATTCAAATCTGTGAGTGAACAATAAATCACCCCTATTTTCCCACACTTAGGGTTGGAATTTTTTTTTCAGGGACCAACTTTGGGGTAACCCTTTCCATTAAAAAAATAATTATCAAAATCGGACTACTCTGTAAAAAGTTATGCGTCGCGACGCGTCGACGCGTATATATATTTTTTTATGGTCATACATAAAAAAATATATATACGCGTCGAATTGAGAACCTCATCCGTTTTTATCGTCGGTTAAAAATAACTATCAAAATTTCCCAATCAATCTTGAACCTAATTCTTTAGCGATAAAGTTGAAAATCTATTAAAGAAATTTGACAGATTGTAGTAGCTTGATGTGCTGGCGACTGTACCCGTACAGAGGACAGTTTTGGTAGATTAATTAATTTATTTTGACAATTTTGATTTGTCTAACTTTTACTGAGGAATTCAAACTGTTTCTCATACACGCATCGACAGAATCTTGGAATATCTTAATCATAAATTACGAATTACGAGTTTATAGTTCAAAATCTTTTGTTTCCATAAAAAAGTTTATATACAGATTGAAACCTCTTTTAATCTATTTTCAAAATAAAAAAATGGAAATAAAAAAAAACAAAAGAAATACGGCGGCAAAATTGTTAGCAGTTACGCTAGTAAAAATTATAATTGTTTTATTAATATTAATTAATGAAAAGGGATTACATTGTTTTTCTTTTTTAATTTGACATGCCGTGTTAGCTTTAAGAGCCATGTCACGTCTGCGCATCACATATGCGCGTGATCGACCAAGGCGAGGGCGCGGGGCGTCGGGGTACCGAACAAAATAGTCAGCGCCTGACGTAAATTGACGTATTTTTAGTAGCCAACTTTTTAATCACGTCTAAACTGTCTATGGAGTATCTTAATTTGACAGGACTAAACTAATATTTATCTTCTGTCCTTTTCTTAATGAAATGAAAGAAAAAGATGCACTGAACTTAAATTTAGTTTAGTTTGTGAACAAGGGAATCGGCACCAATATCTATTATTAAAGGTGTTTTACCGAAATGGATACAGAACACTATTAACACTTCCGACTTTTAAAATAACTATAGCCTTAAGCTCTGCCCTCAATCTCTTATCCCCATGCCATTCAATACAAGGGTAAACAGTCAATACGTGGCAATGCTGCGGTTAAAGAAATGCATCGCCACTCTAAAAGCGTAGAGTGCTTTCCAAGCCACTTATATTGAGAATGTTGGAACTGTAGCTACTATTTGTTCTCGTAATGTTTGCTCTTCAGTTTTCCCTTACTTGTATAACGGTCCTCATAATACCACGAATGTATTCTCCGAAGGGAAGGATGAGTTGTTTAAATACCGAAATTACTTCAGGTGCGCCAGGTGTTTGCTAGTCCTTTGTTTGTTGCTACAGGTACAGCTCTGCCCTTTTTTTTGTTTCGCGTTGCAAATACTCATGGACTTGCTCCATCTTGGGGGTGATAGAGGGGTATGCCGGGCTCTTACCGGCTAAAACCACCGTGGTGTTCCACCTCTGCCTATGGCTGGGGGTGCGGGATTCGTATAAGCGTTCACCGCTCCCCCGACAGGCCTCGACCCACTGTTTCTCAGCGGGTCCTCCCCGTGCGGCCATTCCCACAATGGTCGCACCCCTCATGTGGCGTGGGTGGAACACTGCGGCGCCAACTCGAGCCTGTCTGGTCGGACGACGGACAGTATATAACACTCTACCTATGTACTGACATACTACCTGGCTGCGTGAGAACCAGTAGTAAGGGGTCGTGAACATATGCAATTTGTCTTTCGTCGACGTATTTGTAAGTCTCTGGAGGTTTATGCACTTGCGTTATATTTTCTTTACAAAACCCCTTAAAAGGCTACATGTAATGGTTTATTTGTCTTTCGCAGTAGCCGTGACAAATCGAAAGTTTTTAAAGTATAATTAAGATATTATTATCTAAAACATATTCATCATATACCGAAGAAAGAAGAAGCATATAGTACGACAACACCGGGGCGTGCTTACTCGGCTGCCGTTAATGCAACTCCTGCAAAACATCAGAGGCAACCAAAACACACGAGTGCCCAGGGGCCCTCCGAACGAGTTCGAAGCTCGTTACCGCCGGTAACAAGCCGAGGACAGGCAGATAAAGAAGGCTTCATTCGTGTTGAGAAAAAGAAGAAGAAGCCTACTCTTCGCAATCAGTGCGGTACCGCAATGGCTGGTCCGAACATGTTGCTGCTTCCCGCTATTCCATCGACGCAGCTGTACGTGTGCCGTCTACATCACTCTACGACGGCAGAGGAGGTCGTGGAGTATATAAAGATGAAGACCAAGTGCACCTTGAGAATCGAGAAGTTGGAGTCGCGCCACAAGATTAACTTCAAGTCTTTTGTGGTGCGGGTTCCGACTCACCATCTGGAGACTTTCATGAAGGAGGAATTTTGGCCGATGGGTGTCGTGTATCGTCGTTTTCGCGGAAGGCTACATGACACCTCGACTCAGCGCAATACGTCGCCGACCCAACGCAGTTAATACATTTATTTTGTAGAATAAGGTTTTTTTTGTATGTATTAGTTTATTATCGTATAAGATTATTTTGTGTAGTTTATTTATGGGCCTTAATTGCCTGAAATAAAGTGATTATTATTATTATTTCCTTTATTTAAAAGTAAACATATAAATTATATTTTTAAATATTTGAATATAAAAATTATAAAAACATTTAAAAATATAAAAATTAGTTGCCCACCGGTATCGGGAACAGGGTTATATTATTATTATTATATACCAATTCATTTGGGATCGGCGCAACATGTCTTTTTATTCCATACTCTCTGTTAGTCGTCATCTCGGTAGTCACCCCCTTTCTACCCATATCATCTTTCATACAGTCCATCCATCGTTTCTTACAAGTAAACATTTCATACAAACTTTCAAGTCCTTGTTTTTCGAAATGCATGAACCGATTTTAATGAAACTTCCTACGCGTAAGCAGGATATATAGATCTTGAAAGTTTGTATGAAATGCCGTACGTTGTAAACGCTCTTAAACATACGTCGAATATTGTGTTTTAGGAGGTACTGTTTTCTTATTAAGCACCTTGTAGGGACTATAGGTAACAATAATGCTGGCGAAACAAAATGCAATGTCCCCCGTGCACATAGTTTGACGGCCAGTCGTTTCGCGCCATGGCAATAACTTGTGTTCGATTTACTAATGTAAGAGACGTCAGTACTAGAGTTTGGGTAACAGTTAAATAGACTTTATTTACCTCTGGAATTTCATTTACTCTCCTTTCTATGACTACATAGAACAATCCCAACTCACCTATTTGCGGCAAAGACGATTCCTAAGTGTTTTAATGCTAATAAGATAAAAAAACTTAACTCTTTCTTATACCAAGACTTTATAATTATTTTTTTCTTTTTTTTTAAAAACGTTGCCCCACACTAGGAATTTCTCCTGTGTCGTGGGTGCGTTTACAGCTATACAAATATTTGTTCCGTGCGGGAATCGAACCCGCGACACGCAGCGCAGCAGTCCAACCGTGCCGTCAAATTATAACAAAAATTATACGTTGTTCTCAAGCGATGAAATGGCTTCAACAAAACAACAAAAAAATCCTACAGCATCATAAAAATAAATCCTAAACATAAATAAATCATACAACAATATAGTATATTGCAAAACATTTATTCCAGAAAAACTTATAGTATATCTGAGGGTAAAAACCGGTAAATATCTAAAACTAAAATCCAACATGGTGTCGTGCAAAAAATCCTACGAGAGTCCTAGACAAGAATAAATCATCGAAGAAAACATTCATGCCAAAAAAACTTTTCAGACACTCTGAGGGTAAAATCAGAAAATATACATAACTTATCATTACTCCGCCTGATGTTATTCATGCGTGATTCACGCCTGTGCTCCTCGAAGGGTTTGGCAGAAGTGTAGCTTAAAGGACACTCACTGTAATGGTCTTAGGCTTGAAATGGAAGAAAATGACGGATTGATGACGTCTCAATCTGTCAAAATTATTGACTGATTGAGACTGAGATCAGAAGGTCAATTCTCGTAATTTAAAACGTTCAAAATCTAGTCGTAGGAAATCGTTTAGCTTGGTATGGGCATGTGATGAGAAGGGACGAAACGCATGTGACTAAAAGAGTGATGAATATACATGTTGATGGATGGAGAGGGAGAGGAACGCCGAAGAAAAGATGGATGGATTATGTGAGGAATGATATGAAAGAGAAGGGAGTGAATGATAGCGTGACGGTTGACAGGGGAGAATGGAAGAAGAAAACGTTTTGCGCCGACCACAAGTAACATGAGATAAGGGCAGGAAGATGATGATGAATATCTAGTCGCAGTTTCTTCTCGGCGACAGACAAATGTCAAAATCTAGGAAAATAAGACGTATTCTTGACAGATTGAGACTGAAATCGAGACTGTGAACGTTCTTAAAATTACGAGAATTGCCCCTCAGACTGTGAACCTTGTTAAAATTATGCGAATCACTCCTCAGAAACTGTCAAATTTTCCCAATTAACTTTGAACCTTATGCTTTAGCGATAAAGTTGAAAATCTACTAAAGAAATTTGACAGCTCGTAGTAGCTTGATGTGCTGGTGTCTGTACCTACATAATCAGCCTATAATGTTCCCACTGCTGGGACACAGGCCTCCTCTCTTTTGAGAGGAAGTGGGCCGTAAACCACCACGCGGGCCCAGTGCGGGTTGGTAGATGTCACATGTCTTTGAACTTTTGGTTCTAGGACATACCGGTTTCCACACAATTTTTTCTTCACCGTTTTGAGAGCAGTGGTGAAGAAAATTATATAAATTACAGAAAGTAACCTGACTGGGTCTGAACCTACAACTCATAAGTCAGGGCCGTTACTATTGAGCCACCAGTGCTCAATATATGAATTGTAAATATCAAAAAGGGAAAAAAACAAAATGGCGTTCATGTATATCGGATAAATACGAGGCCTAGAAGGGATCAATAGGCAGTCAACAGAAACCCTGCGACGCGTACACAATGTAAATATACGATTACAGTTGTGTGTGAGAACTGGCAATATTGTGAAATGTACACATTTATATAAACTTAATACAAACAGCCTCAGAAAGATTAGAATTCAATAAGAATTTGTGGCGTTTGTTTGGAGGGTATGAGGAACAGGGTGTAAAGTTCACTCAACCTCCATTGAAAAGGGAGGATCCTCCAACCAGACGGGTGTTGTGTCTGGCGGGCAATTGCCCAACGATTGATGTTGGGAAATTGTATCTATGCTAATGGCACGGTAAACTCTGCTTGCGAGATGCAGGATTTGCGTGACGTCAGTATGACGCGTTGTTTGCATGTGGCGTTGTAGATACCGCTACAAATTCATTTTGATTGACAGTTTGTGTCCCATTGCTGTAATACGGTAACAATGAGTAGTTAAAATGAAGTACCTTTTTTTTCACCCTATACTGTCTCACTGGTTGGCAAAGACCAAATCCTTCCAGGAACTCTTTTCCCTCGCCACCGCTTTCTACTTAGCGGCGCCGGCCATCTTTAGGCACGCATTGTGTGGAGACTTTTGCCCAGCGGTTATCCTGCATGCGGCTAATGTGACCTGCCCAATCCCATTTAATTGAGCCGGCGCGGGTTTGCGGGTGGCGAGCAATGGGCAGCTCGCCGCCCGGTAAGGACCAGGCCCGGGTCGACGGCGCATTGTGTTCCACGCGCGCCTCAAAGAGACGTCAGCACGAACTGACGGGGTCCGCTAGGGCCGATGCCTGCCAGGGCCGCGGGTTGTTCGAAAGAGATACCGTGGCCCCTGGCACCACAGGCAACTGAAAGAACACGGGTGGATTTTAGTCAGTAAAAGTCTGACATGCCCTTCTGATGCTCAGCCCAGAGCGGGAGAGATCATTTGATGATTTCACATCCAAAAAAAAAAACCCATTTGAGCCTGGCAGCCTTCTTGCCTACTTGCCTTGTCAATTGAACCCGTTTTAGAACGCAGCATGGTGTTCCGAATTTTGTGCTTTCTTTGATTAAGTACCAAATGTGTAATAATGTCTTGTGGCTACAAATTGATACAATACTATAGAACACAGATTGTGGACACTAAAATGAATCATTCTTTATTTTTTTGACCTGTATTATCAAACGGTTAAGTGATATGGAAGTAGTACTTACCTTTATATTTAATAGATTCATAATTAATGATACGTTGGCACGTGGCATTTATTTAGGAGGATAAAAATATAATATCGTAACCTAACTAAAACTATTAACAAACTAAAATACGGCGTCGAAAAATTCCTCCGCGTCGCTGTCGACTAGTAATGTACCCAAGAGACAAGCGGCGTTGCCATGTTGTTTGACAAAATTGAGCCTCTGACCAAGATAAAAGACAGCCCTTGGGTATGGAAGGTACAGGTACCCTTGGGTCATGGGAAGTGTCAAACAACTGTTTGGAGATTTTGTTAAATGTCGGTAGGATTTCAACGATATTATTTTTGTAAAAGAAAGTACCTAAAGATGTTTTACAGAAAATCGAAAAGTTTTTTTTATACAATTTCAACGATATTATTCTTGTCAAAGAAAGAAAAGTTCTGTTTTTACTGCAAAACTGAAATAATTTATTTTATACTAACAGCCTGCAGCTGCCAAATTCAATCGCTTATGCCTTATAAGATTTTTTTCCTGAGATCGAACAATTTAATCTTTAAACTTGTTTACCCTGTTTCCTACTTAGTTATTATTTTTAAGTATAGTTCTTGTGGCACGATTATTACGTGGACTATAGTGCTAACCTATAAAAAATTGTTAAACTGACCTTAAATTAATTATTATTATTAAAAGCCTGTGATCTCTATTTCCACTTTTCTTTATTTAAAGCTATTAAACACAGTTATTGGATAAAAGTAAAAAGTATTTTAAAATTGTAACAGTGTAAACAATTGTGCGTGGGCTATTAATTTTTTTTTCATGTTCAGCCTATACTGTTCGACGGCTGGACAAAGGCCCCCCCCAAGTCCTTCCAGGAACTCTTTTCCTGTACCAGCCCTCGCGGTACGCGTCAGGTAAAGAAAAATAAAATAAGTAAATAAACAATGTCAAGGTGGTGCTAGAAAAGGATGCATGGAAGGATTTGGGGGAGGACTTTGCTCAATAGTGATAGACAGTATAGGTTAAATCCTACTAATATTATAAACGCAAAAGTTTGTATGGATGGATGTTTGTTATTCTTTCACGCAAAAACTACTGAACGGATTTGGATGAAATTTGGCACACAGATAGTTTATAACCAGGATTAACACATAGAATACTTTTATCCCAATATTCCCACGGGATCGAAACTTATGCGGGTGAAACCGCGGGGCGCAGCTAGTAAATAAATAAAAAAAACAATGTCATTGTTTTCTTACTGTTGTGATTCACGTTAAAGACAGTCGGAAAGCCATGATATTTTGTAAAAAAATGCTCAGCTAACAAAATCAAATAATAAACTTTACATCAACAACTCTTCTTCCTTTAATACAACATACACACATAATCAGCCTATAATATTCCCACTGCTGGGACACTGGCCTCCTCGCTGCTCGCAGAAGGATTGGGCCATAATGTCAAATGTCACATGTCTTCGAACTTTTGCTTCTAAGACATGCCGGTTTCCTCACGTATTTTTTCCTTCAATAATGTCTGTTATTCCCCTTAGCTTTCGATATAAAGCTACTAGAAAATCCTAACACAACTATATTACAATATTATACGCAAGCTGCCTGAGCAATCACAATTTTCCGAGATAAGAAGCAAGAAAGGCAGCATATTGCTTGGCGTCCGGCACACGACAGAAAACCTATAACTGATATTATATATGAATCTAACGTGTGATGGTATTATCACAGTATAAGTATTCACAGTAGTTCGTGCCATACATTTGACAGGTTCTGAGAAATGTAAAATATTTTTGACATTTCTAAATATTTTAGTACCTTTTACATACTAAGCACTGTCAGGGAAATTAATGATAAAATTGTGTATGACAATAATTTAAGTCAAATTGACTCCTTTTCCCAACTATGTTGGGGTCGGCTTCCAGTCTAACGGAATGCAGCTAAATACCAGTATTTTACATGGAGCGACTAGGCAGTCGCTCCATGTAAAATACTGGTCAGAGAGGAGGAGGAGGTTTTGGAGGTCAGATAGGCATCTGACCTCCAAAACCTAATAACTGAGTAATACGGTACCCCTTGGTAAGACTGGTTGTCCGACTTCCGGGCTTCTGGCTGCCAGTAACGACTGTCAAAGATCCACATGACAGCCGGGACCAATGGTTAAAATGTGCTCTCCGAGGCACGGACAGGTTTCGGTGTGTAAAGGGTCACCCATCGACGGATCAACCGCGGCAAGCGTGGTCTAACCTGAAGGATTGATTATTGCGGTTGTTATTAATTAGCTACGAGCCTCTGAGGTTGGTAGTCAATTTGCTAAACAATAGATTTCATTTCCCTGACTTTACATACAATATAACTACCTACTTCACTTCGGGACATAAGCTTACATACTTTCCACACGATTATTTTGCGAAAAAAGTCCCGTTGAACTACTGCAAATGTTACACTGTGGTATTATCAATCTTGAAAATATCTGTCACAAAAAGTTATTGAACGGGTCAGTATCCAAGCTTTGGGAAGAGGTTATCTTTTGTTTTAGGACATTGGATGATCAATCAATGCGTCTTACTTGACTTAAAATTCGCTGAAATGAAGGTCGTGAATCTCATATGTAATGTATGGGAGATATTTTGTATGTTGCTTGCGAGCTACATTCCCTGTTTTTTATTGCAATCGGTTCAGTTCACACACACACACACGCACACACACTCTGTGCCACTACTGATTTTAATAAGTTTTTGTTCAGGTTTCAGTCGGCCCACCTATTCAAGAATACTAAGAAAAAAAAGTCCTCTGTTGAAGGAATCTTGGCAATAGTCTTGCAATGCCATCAAATTATTACCGCAATGATATCGCAGTGTAAAAATGAGTTTTATTTGAATTTGATGGTCCGGTAAAACTATGCGCTACGATTCTCTCATGCTATCAAACTCATGCCGTGGTTACGTGCATTTCTGTATTGCCATATGTGAAGATTTTTTAATGCATTCTATTAAATAATATAATTGTTACTTAACAATTTTCTAAAACTCTGTCTTTTTCTTAGCTTTGTCTAAGATGGCGGAGGATACAAGATGTTTTATTTTATTTTCTTTTAGCCCCATTTGGAAATAGCATATTCTGTCCTCTTGTCATTACGAATCTTAAAATTATTGTGACAATGCCTTTTTAGCTGGCAAAATAATATAATAAGCTGTAATTTGATGTAATGGGATTCAAGTTCATCCACGTTCAGTTCCGGCCTCGGTTGTCTGTGTCATAAAATATTATTTGTACTTATAACACCTGAATTTAAATAAGCTTATTTAAAACAGGAAATCGGTGGGTTTTGGGTTATATTTTAGTAGCTATTACTAAACCTGTTATTGTGAAACGTGATATAAAAGGTAGGAGTTATTATATGTTTAACTATTGTATGCATGCATTTATGTATGCAGAGAGGTCTCATGTTGTTTGTCATGCTTTTCTCTGGTCTTGTTGTGTTCAGTTTTACTACAAACTTGTTGAACAAACATATATATAGGCAACACGATCACTGGCGTACAGACGATAAAAACGATCTTCTTATTGTGTTGATGGCAAACATATAGTTTTTTTCTTAAATTTGTTTGGCCTAAAGCACAGCAACGCGGATAAAATTTTCTGACGCAGCCCTGCTCAGTCAGCTGTTCCCTAAATTTACGTTCGCATAACTCGTCAAAATGTTTTTTTTTTCGCAATTTCAGGTTTGGTCCCATAGTAGAAGTTGTTCATAATGATGAGTACAATGACCTCTTAAGAGGTTGCTGGTCTTTTACAAATAACCCTGCATTCCTACTAATAATAAAGCTGAAGAGTGTGCTCGTTTGTTTATTTGAAAACGCTAATTTCTGGAAGGGTACTTCAATGCCTGACCTGGTAAATCAGATTTGATAAATTATTTTTGCATTTGATATACAGGGTGACAGGGAAACTCGACGTATTCTTTGAAAGGGATAACCCCTTTCTAGGAATACGTCGAGTTTCCCTAGAGATCATTAGCACCAAATTTAGTCCAGTCAACTAGGGGTCAAAACAAGACGGTTAAAAATAAAAATTTAATATAGCCCAATTCTTGAGTAAGGCTATTTACCATCGCGCTAAGACAAGGGTCTTTGCTCGGTTCCTAGGAGGAACCGAGCAAAAAGAAGAGAAAATGAAATAATGGCGTGGGCAGGCGATGCGATGTGACGGAGTGGATCGGGGGTACAAGAAATTGACGCGGACAGAAGCTAGTGACGAGAATAAAATAAAAGAAAACGGATGACACCAAAGGGGAAAATAAATTGAATAGTTTAAGCAGTTGACTTTTATGTAAGTCGTCTAGACGAAGTTGCAATCTCTTAGCATTTTACACTTGCTCCAGTTTAACAAAACGGGTTGAACTATTTCGAATATTTTAACACTGTTTCTAGAAAATAGAAAGAAAGAAAGAAAGAAAGAAAAAGTATTTATTGCGACTCGTACAGGATCATAAACTAAACTAAACTAAACACAGTTAAAAATAAAAATAAAACAAATTATATAATTTAAAAAAAATAACAAAAGGAAAAATGAAAACAAAGTCCTATACGAGGCCAAAAGGCTCCTATCTCAGCATGATGCTTCGACATTTAAAAAATAAATGTCGCAGCGCTGGTATTCTGATAGGGCCCGCTGTGATGTCACGGGCAATTACAGTAATAAATAAATAATAAAATAGATATAATTATGTAAAATATAGCAATAAAATAAATATTGTTTCTTTTTATTTTTTTAATTCGCGCCAGACGTAACCTCATCACTTGTCTATGCCCTGAGTGTCAGAAGCACTCTGTGGCATTGTTGTGACAAGTGAACGGTCGCATGCGCCGAAAATAAAAACCCGGCGAAAATAAATAAATACACTATACATTACGGCTGTGTAGTCATGTAGTGGAACAGTATTACAATGAAAATACAATAAAAGTGGAATTTGGAAAATGGAGAAATAGAAATAAACTAATGATGAGAGTGCTATCGAGTTATAACTTTTAGAAACAAATGACAGACAACGAAACAAAACATTGTGTCGGCATTATTAATTCGTCTATAGATGCTGCCAGTAAAAGCGTGGAATAAAGAACGTTTTGAATTATCGAACATTAACCTATCGAACACAAAAACAAGATGCGAAACAAATGCTGCCTGTTCAGTGAACAATCGCCGCAAAACGCTCGGACCACCAATGCCACCTGCGTGCACATCAAAATATGATGCTAGCTTTAGTGTACCCGTTTATTTCAACTGAAATGCAGCTGAGTTATAGGTACAGACGCCAGCACATCAAGCTACTACAATCTGTCAAATTTCTTTAGTAGATTTTCAACTTTATCGCTAAAGCATAAGTTTCAAAGTTGATTGGGAAAATATGACAGTTTCGGGTAGTTTGATGTGCTGGTGTCTGTACGTTTGGAGAATAGTAGGTAATTCTCAGAGGTGTCCAATCCATACATAACATACCGCAACAACTTGCGTCGATCTTCTCAATATTACTCTTAGTAATAAGTGTATCTCGTAATGAGAAGGGACAACACCCTTCTCTTGCTTGCTATACTCTGCTTTTTCTATAAATATCAATCTATAATATAAAAATGAATCGATGATTGTTTTGCTAAGCGCAAATCTGGAGAGCAGCTGAACCGATTTCGCTAATTCTTTTTTTAAAATATTCCTTGAAGTACGAGCATGGTTCCTACGGAAAAAAAAATGTAAGAAAGTTGCTTCACGCGGACGTAGTCACGGGCAAAAGCTAGTTTTATTATAGAAACTTCGACCCGTAACTCAATCTGCGTGAATTTTCTTGTTCCTCTGACCCGAACTCGTCGCATCGCATCGCCCGTCCACGCCACTTCCACTCCACTCCACCACTACTCCACTCCACCACTCCACCACCACCACCACCACTCAACCACTCCACCACCATCACCACCACTCCAACACTCCACTCCACTTTGCTTGCGCTTAGCGTTCTTTAGAGAGAACGCTAAGCGCAAGATTTTCCTGAGTCAGCCTATAATGTCCCGTGCCGGACGGCGCGTTGTGTTCCACGCGCGCCTCAAAGAGATGTCAGCAGAGGACGGGGCCCGACAGGGCCGAAGCCTGCCAGGGCGGCGGGATCATCTGAAAGGTTTACCGCTGCCCCGGAACAGAAAGGGCTAAGAAAGAAACACGGGTGGGTTTTAGTCAGTAAGAGTCTGACACTCCCTTCCGCTCCACCCAGAGCGGGAGGGGTCATTTGATGATTTCCCATCCTCAAAAAAAAAAAAAAGCCTATAATGTTCCCTCTGCAGGGACACAGACTTCTCTTTTCGAGCCTTTGCTCAATATGGGCCTATCACGCGGCCCCAGTGCTGTTAGAATCATCTAACGTAGATGACAATATGTATTACATTCCTAACTCCCACTCACTGGCTAACGACCACAGGAAAGTCTGAAGGTGTGGCAAGACAGTGCTTCCTTACCCAAATCATTTGTTCTACCCGCTGAAGACCTCCCACCTGGACAGGAATCGGGTAACCTGGAAGTCTTTAAACAGACGCCGGACCCAGGTTGGCTGAAGCAAACAACCCTGTTCAGGTGGAGGTTCATAGACGACTCCGCCTTGGAGTGTAAAGGTGCTGTTCCACAAACGATGGGACACTTAATATCGTGCCCTGCGTGTCCTGTCAGCTGCACGTTACAGGAACTGATGGACGCTGGTGATGGCGCCAAACAAGTGGCTGAATTCTGGTCGAGTCCATTTAGATTGCTATCGACACGCTAAGAACGAGAAGATTAGGTACTAACCTAAATAAAAAAAAATAAAAAATTACAAAGGCAAATAACTAATTTAGTTTAACAACATCGTAAGCATTTAAGGGTCGGTTCTTAAGGGTTGAACGTACGAAACGCCGTAAAGGGCTAATGTCGTGAAGCAAAAATGTTTACGACCAATTAAACGACTGTTATGTAATGAATTATTAATGAGAGGAGTTTATGGTGGCATAATTTGGGCTTAAAAATAAGCCTGTTTTGTAAGAGAGCGGTTTATAACCTCTAGAGGTTATGTTAATTATAAACAACATAATACAGGGTGGCAGGGACATCGATGCGCAAACTGTATTAATGGGCAGCACATGAGTTTAGACCCCATAGCGTCGAAATTTTTCGTCGGTTATCATAAAAAAAAATTGCTGTTCCATATGTTTTGACCGCGTAGGTATTGCACTTTTCTATGAAACAGAAGATTTTTTTTTGATTCTTTCGGCTAAAAATAGGCCAGCCTTCTGGTCACATGAAGAGTCAACCAACCGCTTGCCGAGCGCCCAGACGCAAAAATGTAGCTGCTTCTGAGAAGGACATAATAAAAAAATCCAATAACACTGTGCCCAACCAGGAAATCGAACCGAGGACCAACGACGCAGTTTAGAAACAGAGAAATATTATATATTACGGTTAATTTAGTAAATGGCCCGTGTATAACTTATTCAAATCATCATCTTAACAATCATCTGCCTAGCTTTTGGGGTCGGCTCGTCCACAACCCAGTTACTGGGTAATACGAAACCCCTTGGTAAGACTGGTTGTCAGACTTCGGGACTTCTGACGACCCGTAATGACTATCAAAGATCCACTAATGACAGCGGGACCAACGGTTTAACGTGCTTTCCGAGGCACGGAGGGGTCTTGATACGTAAAAGTTGTCACCGATCCACGGACCAACCACGGCAAACGTAGTTTAACCTGATCGATCGAAACGTGCGGCTGTTATTACTTAGCTATAAGCCCCTCCCCTTATTCAAAGCATGGGTAGCAAAAAACCCTTGGGTAGCCTCTGCTTACTATGTCAAAAGGTTTCAATGTGTTGGTTAGGTTTTCTCTTCATACACGGGGACTTCATAAGTGATTGAAAATGTTGGTGCCCATTTTTTTTCGTTATAATCTTTCTTGTTTTTCTTTTGTATACTTGTACATAATATATTCATTGTAGTGTTAGCTTGTATATTGTATTTAAAACTTTTCAAACAAATAAACTTGAAAAAAATTCTCAAGAATTTACTTATCCTGTTATAAACACATTTTAAGACACGGTTTATGGCGGTCTGTGGTGTGCGGTGTGTGTGTATGTGGTATGTCTGTGCAGTGTTCTATCGATATCCTTGGTTCTATTCTATTCTAGTTTTGGCCATCAAATCAAAACCATTACAAATCTCTCATAAGTACCCACTTCGAATGTAAAACACTTAGGTAGGTACGTCAAAGATACAACTATTTCTACTGTCCTTCCAGGAAATACTTAAGTACGGTTACCGATAACTTAATCTACCGTTCTACAAGTAAGAGACAGGTATTACGGGTAGGTATCGGCTGATTGGTCGTCCACGGTAGTCGAACGAATTGAGTGATGGATAAAGTACTTACGTAAATTAAGCGTACCTAAATTAGGATAGCTTTAGGATACCTTGTAATGGTTCAGTAACTGGGTTTTGGAGGTCAGATAGGCAGTCGCTCCAAGTAAAATGCTGGTATTCGGCTGAATACCAGCTGCCCCGCCCGCAAAGGGCGAGCCCCTCAGTGAAGATTCCATCTTCACAAATGCCCGAGCGGCTCAGTCCACAAAGGCCCTCCCCATGGGAAACGATAAATTAGTTCGCAATCTCGCTGTCACAAGGCTGGTATTTTATATACAGGTGCTAACAGGATGCAGTTGCATTCGGTTAGACTGGAAGTTGACCCCAATAAAGTTGGAAAAAGGTTCAGGATCCTAATTCACTATGACCCCTTAACGATTCCTTACTTCGAAACCACGTCAATTCCTTAGTTAATCATGACATCACACAGAACCGGTTGAACTGGCGGTGCTTGTGGGAGGCTTATGTTCAGCAGTGGACGTCTTTCGGCTGAAATGATGATGACTGGACATAGGCCTGCCCCAAATGCTCGGACACCTTATCCTGGTTGAAAAGAAGTTCTAGGAAACACCTGTAATTAAGTTAACAACAATATCTTTCAACCTTATTGCTATATTATATGTAGGTATAGTCTAGAACAGTGTGAGACTTTTCAAAGTTTTCAATAAGATTAATACTAAACTAACTTAGCACTTAATACACTTTATTTTTCACTTAATATAGTTACTAGTTACAGTTAAAGTTTGTTCACCCCACTGTAACTTGCCATACCTATTAATAGTATATTCTTCTCTAATCAAAGAGCTATACTCAAATTAATAACGCGTAAACAATTATTTACACAATTAATTAACGCAGGCAGATCCGGCTATTATTCAAGTAACAATATCTTGCTATTCGAACTATTCAAACACTTCAAACCAAAGCCACCCTTAGGGCTTTAACAGACACGCTACATTAATTAGTTTCAACGATCAGCGCTGTTCAATCAATTTTAGCTGAAATAACAAGTGTTTCAAGTGTTTCGAAAAGTTTAGATTTGTCCGTGAATAGATACGTATCTAAAAAACACTAAACACTTGGTTTACATTGGCTTCGTGAGTCAGATGTGCTAACATTTTCGACGTCTTCTTCCCAGCGAAAGCATTAGGCAGTGGTGTAGGACAGGCGATTTGGGGGACCGTCTTTTGTAATTTTGACGCTTGAAAAGTGATGATTCTCAGCCAAGTTTACATAAATTACTTTTGATTTGATTTGATTGGCATCGACAACAACAATCGTGCAACGAAACGTCATATTTTGTCAGTGAACAGTCAGATTTTTCAGCCACTGGGTCTTGTGTTGTCGAGGCAAAAATAATAGTGCAGATGTTATGGATAGCTAAGTGTGACTGGTATGAGCGTAATGAACGCAACCGACGACACACGCGCGCCTTCCTAAATCTTGCTGTACTTTCCATTTTGGAAATCCTGTCTTATTAATTCTATCCGATATCCAATTCCTACTAATATTATAAATGTGAAAGTTTGTATGGATGGATGGATGGATGTTTGTTAATCTTTCACGCAAAAACTAGTGAACGGATTTGGATGAAATTTGGCACACAGATGGTTTATAACCAGGATTAACATATAAGATACTTTACTTTTTATCTCGATATTCCCACGGGATCTAAACTTATACGGGTGAAACCGCGGGGCGCATCTAGTTCAATATAAGTTAGTTTTACATTTCATTGCTTTTTATTTAAAGTTCGAGTTAGGTCTTTACAAGCGCTATGACCGACCTTTTTGCCAACTGATGCAACATCAATATAAAATGAACACTGAGCGCGATATCGACGCGACGTTCGTTTCTAAAACGTCGCTAAATCTGCATCGAAGCAAACATACGATTTTGCTATTACGACCGAAGTATCGCAATGCGCAATGCAGCATTGATAAAGTCATGTCTGTTAAACCCCTTATTTAAACCCTCCATTTACAAACGCGGTAACTAATTCATATCGCCGGTTGATAACCATTGTTGACCTATTTGTGAAGCTATTGTTTGACAAACCGAGTTGTTGGTTTATACATTGTGATACGTAATGATTCGATAAGTAAACCTTTGGCTTATATTAACTTAACATACATTATGGAACCACCTGTTGCATTTAACTTCATTTGTAAGTACACTTCACCCCCTTTTGACACACTCAGGGGTTACGAATTGTTACATTTCTTATACGGTAGCCTTCAAAAGTTAGTCGACATTTTTCAACTTCAGCTGTGACACACAACATTATGGTTTAAAATTATAGTTATCCATTTGTTTGAACTGCTATTACGTTTTTATTCACTAAGGGCTGATTTCTCCATCGCCAGATAACTTTTATTCGAGGAATAAAATTGACGTTTGACAGTTTTTGTATGAAATAACTGTCAACATTTTAAAAATGTTCCTCGAATATAGTTATCAGAATGATTGAAAAATCTGCCCTAATTCAACTACCTACGCCTTATCATAAAAAATACAGTCAGGTAACCTCTTTGGAGTACCTGATTATTATCATAATGTAGCATCACAGCGAAAGTGGAAATTGTCAACTTTTGGAGGGCACTGTAAATACACGTCTAGTTCTGTTATGTAAAATATTATTAATATTTATTTACATGGAACATACAATTAAACAACATATTACAGTTACAATATTAAAGATAAGCTGACACTGAAATATATTGTCCATAATTATATTTTACACAAGTATACAAAAAAAAAAACTAAAGAAAAAGGCAGGAGCTCATTGGGCATATTATTAGTGTTTCATAATCATAATCATTTATTAATTTGCGAATATGGGTACATAAGAAAAGATCTCATACAAACAATAGTGACCATTAGTCATATCCTACCATAAGGCATGCAAATTTATAAATACAAAACTAGAATTTAACAATAAAATACATTATTTAAAATATCGTATGGAGAGAGAACATTATATAAGTGTATCCTGTCAATATTCACTGACACAGTAATATGCTTTTTTTACTAACAGTGTTTTTATATTGTTTTTAAATATATTAAGTCACCTATCTCCAGAAGTGAAATTAGTAAATGGTTATATATTATGCGTGGAGCCATACATAATATGATTTTATTTAATAACGCTGTTTTATTGCTTGGTAAACCCACCCGTGTTCCTTCCTTAGCCCTTTCTGTTCCAAGGCAGCGGTAACCCTTTCGGACGATCCCGCTACCCTGGCAGGCTTCGGCCCTATCGGGCCCCGTCATTTGCTGACATCTCTTTGAGGCGCGTGGAACACAAACGCGCGGTCCAGCACGGGCCTGGTCCTGATCGGACGGTGAGCTACCCATTACTCTCCGCCAGCAGGCCCGCGCCTATGGTGGCCGGGAGTCGTCACGTGGCTCCCGACGCCCGGAGCGTCTCCCGCGGCGGCTGAGGTGTGAGGTTATAAGTAAACCCTTGGTTTATGCTTGTGTTAAATTAACATAGCTTATATCACTACCTGTGGCATGTGACTTTGCTTGTAAGCACACTTCAATCCTTTTTAGGGTTCCGTAGTCAACAAGGAACCCTTATAGTTTCGCCATGTCCGTCTGTCTGTCTGTCCGCGGTTTAGCTCAAAAACTATTGGTACTAGAAAGTTGTAATTTGGCATGAGTATAAAAGTTACTGACGCCAAAAAAGTGGTAAAATAAAATTTTGAAAAAAACAATTATTTAGGGTACCTCCTACATGTAAAGTGGGGATGATAATTTTTATTTTCGTCCTTCCCATAGTGGGGGATATCGTTGGCTAAGTCTTTCAAAAATATAAGGGGTTTGGGAAGACCGTTTTTGATTAAGTAAACCGTTCGTGACTTATCAAGTTTTAAAGTACCAATTTTCGTTAGAGTCAAGTGTCCCCCCACCTCTACCAACTATTAAACGGTTGTATGTAGTTAGAAATTCAAATGTCACGGCAGTAGTACCTGTATATAACGAAGTTTAAAGTAAAACTATCACACTTAAGTGGGCTTTACAAGTTTACGAGTAATAGTCGACCAATTGTATTTGACTCGAAGATTTCGAACAACTCCATAAAATTCCTCAATTTTATTTTTTTAAGTGAATAGTGTAGCTCTGTGTCCTGTATTTAAATTTAAAACACCGTCTATGACAAGTCTTATCCAAATCTCAAAAAAAATAATTAAAACTTTCCGTGCAAAATTGTCGGATCGGATGAAGATTTGTATAAGAAGTCAAATTAGGTAGGTAGTCATGTTTGGCTTTTACTTAGAGCATGGTACGAAACTATCAGTCAGCGAATGCGACCGACACTTGGCTGTTATCAAAACTACGGAACCCTACACTGCGCGTGGCCCAACACGCACTTGACCGGATTATTGGGGTTGAAGCCACGGCCGAGTTATAAAATTATATCTTAGATCACCTTCTACACCCGTGAGAGTATTGGTGGCCCAGTGTTAACTGAAAGGCGCTTTACTTTGTGTAAATTATTTTATCACCACTGCCCTCAGAACCGTGAAGGAAAACATCGTGAGGTAACCGGCATGTCCTAGAACCTTAAATTCGAAGACATTTGACATCTACAAACCCGCAATGGGCCCACGTGGTGGATTATGGCTCACGGAGCGGAGGCTTGTGTCCCAGCAGTGGGAACAATAAAGGCCGTTTACGCTATACTTTCTAACTGTAAAAAGCAATCCGTTATTACATGACATTAAATATCTAACACAGTTTTAGGAATTAAACCCAAAGCTGTCCGATCAATGTTTAATTTCATCGTTTTCTGTATCAGAAGAGGTCATTGCCCTAAACTGCAAAAGAAACCAATCATTTCAATGATTAAGATCACGAAACACGACAATAAATTTCACGGAAATATGATTGAAATGTTTGCCAAACGAACTGAAAATAATTGATTGATTGTATTTCAAGTCATTGAATAATATTGACACGATTGCGTATAGTTAAACAATTCATTAAAATATTGAAATTGATATTTAATTCAAGCATTTATTTGATTTACATGAATGCCTTTTATTTGGGTCAGGTATTAGGTATCGTTATTCATTCATATAAACATTAATGAGATATTTCTACGAACTATTAAGTAGGTTGATCCGTGAGGTCATTGGTTGTGTAGCGGTATCTACAACGCCACATGCGAACAACGCGTCATACTGACGTCACGCAAATCCTGCATCTCGCAAGCAGAGTTTACCGCGCAGTTAGCATAGATACAATTTCCCAATATCAATCGTTGGGCAATTGCCCGCCAGACACAACACCCGTCTGGTCGGAGGATTCTCCCTTTTCTATGGAGGTTGAGTGAACTTTACACTCTGTTCCTCATACCTCCAAAGTTGGATTCCCAGGTCGAGCAAAGTGTTATGTTTCTTCTTTGTGGCACTGATACGACTGAAATTTATATCTTGTTGGCCCAAAACTTTGTCACTTCCGCTGCGTCGACAGTGGCAGCGCAGAGGTCACTTTGACTGCAATTTTTTAGGACACAGAGAGCAGGATAGGAGGTGGAGTATGGTTTGCGAGATAGCTCCACAATCACACCCGTCAAGGTAGCCCCACTTTACCAGGTTGAACTTACATATTCCCACTTATGTCTGGAGACAGTTCAGGGACTTTCAAGTGGACTACGGAAGGTTACACCTTTGGAGGTATGAGGAACAGGGTGTAAAGTTCACTCATCCTCCATAGAAAAGGGAGGATCCTCCGACCCGACGGGTGTTGTGTCTGGCGGGCAATTGCCCCACGATTGATGTTGGGAAGATTGTATATACCTATGCTAATTGCGCGGTAAACTCTGCTTGCGAGATGCAGGATCTGCGTGACGTCAGTATGACGAGTTGTTCGCATGTGGCGTTGTAGATGTTGGGTTTTTCCATCAGGAATTTCTCAATAGCAGTGCGGACTCTGGATTTGTGCACGGTTGATGGCAATAGGCTCACCCATTACAAGAGACTTAAACCTTACTGGAACTTTGTGGGTTTACCTACTATAGAGGCCTGAGGGACAGGGTGTAAAGTTCACTCATCCTCCATAGAAAAAGGAGGATCCTCCGACCAGACGGGTGTTGTGTCTGGCGGGCAGTAAGTAGGCAGGAAGTAGCCATGAATTATACAGAGAAGACAATAATAACCAATCCTACTAATATTATAAACGTGAAAGTTTGCGTGGATGGATGGAGGGATGGATGTTTGTTACTCTTTCACGCAAAAACCACGAAACGGATTTGGATGAAATTTGGCGCACATATTATTATGGTTTATAACCAGGATTAACATATAGGATACTTTTTATCCCGATATTCCCACGGGATCGAAACTTATGCGGGTGAAACCGCGGGGCGCAGCTAGTATTCTATAAATAAGTTATTACATCATCATATTAATAAACTAAGCCTATCCTCAATTCACTGCTGAACATAGGCCTTTCGCAAGTTGCACCACAACAGCCGATGGCCAAAATCAACACATTAAGAATTTATGCATAAGCCGTTGGTCCCGGCTGTCATTCGCGGATCTTTGACAGTCATTACGTGTAGTCAGAAGACCCAGTCCAATCCACTTACTGGGTAATACAGGCCCTCCACTCCTTCCATCTGTTGCGAGCCCACGCATCTTCCTTCCAGCGTTGACGGAACCTATTCAGCTCGACCCGCCATCTCCTTGCTCAGTTTACAAAAAAAAAATTGTTTTCTCTAGCACTGGCACATTGCGATTTTTTTGGTGAAGTTTGGTTTTTCTTTATTTATTTATTTCTAAAAGAATATATGTGATTTAATTATTTATTTCTAAAAGAATCTATGTGACATCGTACAGCCAGTTTCAATAAGATTCCATAGAAATATAAAGTAGTTATGTGTTATATTTGCACATGGCTTGTATTTACGACTCAAATAAATATCTCTATGTGTAAAATTTGCCTATCTTGTTTAATTTTCGCATTATTAATAATGTTATCTATTCAAAAGTAATCTAAAACTACGTCAATTTGTTGTAAAAGTAAATTATTTGAATACCCTGGGTATTTTTTTGAGAAAATCAGTTTTTTGCGTCGCCTGTAAAGTGTGTAAAAATCACATAGCGATTATGCGCAGCGACGATATGCCAGTAATTTCATCGGCACTCATAACCTTCAACCGGTGCCAAGAATAGGCACCTATTCATGAACACTCCTAAAAACTTTAGCATTAACTTCTCCTTTTGCCATTCTAACACGCGAAAACCGACCTAAAAGAACCTAACTTTTACATTTAGAAGTTTTTTAGTACATCCACCATAAAGACAACATGGGTTTCATAAGGCTCTTTGTACACACACGTTTTTGTTGCCGTAAAAACCGACGGTTTATTCGCCGTGAGTAGGCACGGTCGTCAGAGTTGTATGGATAACTATGGAAGCTTGTTGCGGGCCCATTTTTCTACGGCGCGGTTTATATACCGTACCGTAAATAAAACGTGCCGTGTACAAAGGGCTGCGGGGCCTTTGTACACAAACGTTTATTCGCCGTGTGTAGGCACAGTCGTGAGCAGTAGTGGCCCAGTGGCAGGACGTGGGTTCGAAGTACTTTATTTAAATAATTTCATCACCACTACTATCAAAACGGTGAAGACCTAGAACCAAAAATTCGAACACATGTGACAAAAAACTTGTCAAAATGTAGGGAAATTAGAGGTATTTTTGACAGATTGAGACTGAGATCAGACAGTGAACATTCTTAAAATTACGAGAATTGTCCCTCAGGTCACAGGATTTTTCTACGGCGTAATTAACACCGGACCGTAAAGAAACCGTGCCGTGTACCAAGGGCCTTAAAAGCTCGCTCAATCAGCCTATTTTCGTTCAACCTGTTTTACGGTCTCACTGTGTCGTACAGTTTATTACCTGTAATAGTTCTTAGAACAGTTGTCAGGCGAATCGTTTGAAGACTGATAAATAATTCTAGGTATTTTAGACCGTGGTATCGCAGTTGCTTTCTTTAGCAGAAAATTACATGTCTATAAAT
This sequence comes from Apamea crenata, assembly GCA_949629185.1. NCBI lineage: Eukaryota > Metazoa > Arthropoda > Insecta > Lepidoptera > Noctuidae > Apamea > Apamea crenata. Next base: position 11,079,648 of record OX451375.1, on the reverse strand, counting down.
AGTGTCCTGGGTTCGATTACCGAGTTGGGCAAAGTGTTATTGGGGTTTTCCATCTGGAATTTGCCGTAGCAGCCCGGGGTCTGGATTAGTTCCCGGTTGATGGCATTACGACCTTGTGAAGGCCGCAGGAACCCGTTGGAGGCGAGAAGCACAGAACAGGTCGAAGGGGAGGTGCTTGGGGGAGGACTATGTCCAGCAGTGGACGTCTTTCGGCTGAAATGATGATGATGATGGCAATAGGCACACCCCCTATTACATGGAAAGAGAGAGAGTAAAGAAAGAAAATACATTTATTTGCGGCAAACATGACGCATAAAAAAGAACAAACACAAAAAAAATAACAAGTTGAGGGTAAACATGCGTCACATTCACGCAAAACGGCCATTACTCAGCATAATGCTAAGACCCTATTAGATACGAGACAGAGCCCCAGCGCTGGTTTTTAGTGGCAGCCGGCGTTGACGTGATGACGGCAACCAGTGCAGCATGCAATTATACATAAATGAATGAAAACAATAATCAAAACAAGAAATAAAATAAACCATTGCAACATAATATATGATTCAACACAAACAAAACAACAATCAAAACATTAAATTAAATAAACATAGGTCCTTTAAAAAAAAAACATGAAATATAATTATGATGTGGTAACATTCCGGGCACGATTCATGGTCATCAATATGGGACTTAAATATAACGAAATGTGGGTATACTACCTATCGGTGCACTTCTGCCTAACCCTTCGCGGAATACAGGTATGATGTTATAAACAAGCTGACAATTTGATATTAAGCGGTTACTGCCAGAGACGTGCATATGAGCTATCCGATGAGTTGCTGACAAGTTGTTATAATTTCACAAGCAACCGTATCTATCAAACAAAGAAAAAAAGAAAAACCGTGTATTTGCGGTAAACATGACGCAGAGAAAGAACACAAACAATATAAAAAAAAAATTGGGTGAAAATATGCGTCACATCCACAGTACACAAATCGACCATCTCTCAGTATAATGCAAAGACCTTATCGACAGAGCCCCAGTGCTGGTTTTCAGCGACATCCGGCGTTGACGTGATGACGTCAACCGGTTCAGCATACAATAAGATAAACACCCAAAAAAAACAGCAATCAAAATAAGTACCTAATAAAATAAATATACAATACCTAGTTCTAAATTTAAACATGATATTTATAAAATGGGAACATCTAAAACATCAACACATTTTGACAAAAATAACTACGTCATTTACATCTTCGGAGTATAATTTTATAAAGATTCTATAAGATGACATACATAATTATATATGTATAGTACTGGATATTCTTTTATTTTTACCCCACACAATGAAACACAACTCAAACGAGAAACCATTGTTATTTTTCTGCGAATCGGTGGAAGCCATCAAAACTACAGTTTCTATGAACGGGTGTAGGTATATTACAAAACAATTTACGACCATTATATTAGTTCTGCGAACAATACTTGTTTTGCGAATAGTTGGTAACAAATATCGGTCTGATTTTAACCCGTTGCTTAAGTGAGTACAGTAACTTCTCGGGTTTACTTGTACTTTTTTTATGGCATCTCGCAGTTCAACCTATGAGGTGGTCGTCTGCTTAACCGGGCTTGCCTGTGGATGCCTCAATAAATTAAGGCCTCCAGCCAGGGCTTAAAAAACTTAAAAACTAAGTGACTACACGCTAAGGACATCCCCTGTGGGATACGGACCTTGGCTTAGGGCATCGCTGGGCAGCAAAGCCGTCATCTACGCATTTTGTACATACGCCAGCACACCAAGCTACCCGAAACTGTCGAATTTTCCCAATAAACCTAGAACTTTAATGCTTTAGCGATAAAATTGAAAATCTATTAAAAAAAATTTACAGATTTTAGTCTGTACATCAAACTTTTTATCAATCAACTTTTCATCAAATTTTTTAGTCTGTACATCAAATATTTGTGCAAAAATAATTGCTGGGAAACGAGTTTTATTTTTGGTGCAAAAATTCGATGTTTATGGCAGTGCGCAATGTAACTCACGCACGGCAAAACATTGTGCTTATGGGTGCATGCAACAGTACAGAGATCGTGCGAGTATTTAAAGTTACCAACATTTAAAATTTGTTTTCGTAAAAAGAAGTCGGAATATCTCCATAACATTATAACGTGAAAAACAAGTGACTCGCGGCTTCATTAAAGATATTTTTACACCCGAAATAGAGACAATAAGTATTTTAATCACACGGAGAGCATGTTGTAAATGAACACAAACAAGGTATGTGTATTTCAGCCTTCATCCTTTAGTCCGGCCTACGCTTAGACGGTGTACCAATTAGCAATGATCCAATCCGACTGGCCACAAACTGTCCGTATTTGACAGTAAATCCTTGATATCGGTGCTCGGTTTGTTAGGGGTCAACCACATTACCGGATTCACATTCCGATTATTCTCGGTGACAACGCTTGCCGATGATTTGTTTGTTTTGTTGTTTGTTTTTGTTTTTAAAAAAACGTTGCCCCACACTAGGAATTTCTCCTGTGTCGTGGGTGCGTTTACAGACATATAAACTCACATACACAAACAGCCAGACCCGGAACAACTAATTGTAGGTCATACAAATATTTATCATGATTATTAATCATCGTCACCATCTGCCTAGCCTTTTCCCAACTATGTTGGGGTCAGCTTCCAGTCTAACCGGATGCAGCTAAATACAAGTATTTTACATGGAGGTCGCTCCATGTAAAATACTGGTATTTAGCTGCCTATCTGATATCCACAACCCAGTGAATGGGTAATACTGGGTAATAATTTTGGGCTTCTGATGACCCATAACGACTGTCATAGATCGACGATTGACAGCCGGGCCAACGGTTTAACGTGCTTTCTGGGGCACGGAAGGGTCTTAGTATGTAAAGATGGTCACCCATCCACGGACCAACCGCAGTAAGCATAGCTTGACCTGTTCGATTGAACCGTGCGGCTGTTATTACTTAGCCACAAACCAAACTATACGTATCCAAAATAAAAAAGCATCTAAAAATACAAACGATGATCTAATTCCGTATCCATTGAACCAAACGAGTATCATACTGGAGGTCAATGGGCAACGCATTAGCCGATAACGCGCAATGTACACTACGCACGCAAGGTTGTCGATACGAATCAAATTTATTATGGGAAGACGAAGGTTTTTTGCCATTAGAACGATTGCTTTTGTGGGGCAGGTGCGTTTGAAGAATGGTTTTATAATAGAATAGAAAAATAATGGAATATTGTTTATTGTTGCTAAGGAGGAGGTTTTATGTTCGGCTTTATGTGTTTTTTGTTTTATTGTTTTAACGGCTCCGTTGGTCTCGTGGTTGTAAGCGCGACTGCTGAGCGTGGGGTTCTGCAAGCATACGCAGCAAGCATACGAAATATCTTTCTCTTTATAATTTTAGTTTAGATTACCTTTTGATCAACTTGTTTAATCCCACAGAAGGACAATGACCTCCAAGACAACCATAAATCTATCGCCAACATATAAAAATCGTAAACTTCTTCAAATTGAGACCGTTTTATTTGCCAATATAAGCTTTATTGTTCCTATCATAAAGTTTATAGTCCCATAGGTTTATTTAATGTAAAATACTGCGCGTTTCAGGGTAGTTACACATTCTACACACGGCATCGTGTTATATGCCTTGGGAGCGATTCACCTATTGGTAGAAAGGCTGGTTACAAACCTGCTACTAATTATCTGCGATTATACGAATTACTTTTTCTATCGTAAAGGTACAAGCTTAATCAATCTACCTAGGTCCTAGCGTTTTTCCAAATTTGTTGGGTTCGGCTTCCAGTCTAACCTATTCTATATATAACAGTACAAAACACTTTTTTACAAAAAAAAAAAACACCGATTTCCAAAAAACGATTACAAAGTGAAAAATTACATTTATTTCGGAAGTCGGTGGCAAAAAAATGAAAATATAATAGATTTTTCACTGTCTTGTGGTACCTACCCCGCACAAATTCGTATACCTACACTTGCTAAGTAAATAACAGTGACAGGAAGTTATTATAACATCATCAACATACAGTAATTGAAAAAAATACGTATTATTGAAGCTAACTCAAAATCCACTCATCAGAACTTGACACACATATGGGACCACCCTATAAAGGATGATTTCCACCAAACGGCTCGCATCGCATCGGATCGGAAAGGATACGAACGGATGCGGCGACAGCCGATCGCGTCATGACGACGCATACAATCGGCTCCGTACCATCGTTTGCGAACGTATCTGTTTCTGCGCATAGTCAATAGTTTCGCTCCTGCCGTGTTGACGTGTTCTAATGCCGAAAGGATTCGATCGGATACGAAGACAGGCGAACGGAGCTGATTTCACGTCGCAGCATACTTTCGGCTACGATCGCGTGTCGCGGAAGACGTCTGCGTTCAAGCTGCTGTGCGCGGCTTGGTAATATAGACTTTAAATACTGTGTACACGATTTAATATCGTTTAAAGATTATGAAATCCGTTCCGATCCGATGCTATGCGGGCCGTTTGGTGGAAATCATCCTTAAGTATACCATTTAAAAAAAAAAGAATAATTTCGCAAATCTATTTATTAATGACGGAGTTGTGAGGTAACAAACATAAAAAAAAATACAAACGAATTGAGAATCTTTTCCTTTTTTTATAGACTGCTAAACATAAATACTCGTAGTTCCAATCCAATCCCCGAGTGTCATATTGAATTTCAACTTAAACTACTTCTACCAACAAACCTGCCAAGCTAACGACATTTCCGTATTAGCATTTCAATCGTACGCTCACAACGATCCTAATCAGATACATAGACATTCAACTTGTTTGTTTGTGCTCATTAAACTAAGGAACTATTGACTCACTTTGTACAGCCGGGGACTGTTTATTAAGTAACGTTTTAGAATTTTGCTGTTTCTGTTATTTTGGTTTGATTTAGATTATGTTTGTACATCTTCTATATACATAATATATATTTGTTAAGTTTGTAGATGGAAGGCAAGTAATACACACGGAAGTTTACGGACGGTAAACGCACTGACAATTTAATTTAATATTCAAATTGACAAGGGGGCGGGGCTTATGTCATCTTGACAGTTCATCATCTGCCTAACCTTTTCCCAACTATGTTGGGGTCGGCTTCCAGTCTAACCGGATGCAGCTTAGAACCAGTATTTTACATGGAGCGACTGTCTATATATCAGAGGGGCAATTCTCGCAATTTTAAGAACGTTCACAGTCTGATCTCAGTCTCAATCTGTCAAAAATTTCTCTAATTTCCTTACATTTTGACTAGTTTTTGACATTTGTTTGTCGCCGAGATGACACAGCGACTAGATTTTGAACGTTTTAAATTACGAGAATTGGCCTTCTGACCTCTTCTCAGTTACTGGATAACTAAAAATACTGGTAACTGGTTGTCAGAATTTTGGGCTTCTAACTACCCTACTACTTTTATCTTTGCACTACATTGTAAATATTAATTTTAGGGTAGATTTTTCAATAGCCCGATAACTTTTAACTGAAGAATAAATAATGCGGTTTGGCACCTTTTGTATAGAATTTAAATGTCAACCTGTCATATATTTTATTCTTTAGTTATAAATTATCAGACTATTATTACAACAACAAGCTTCATATTTGTGACTGACCGACTCCTTGATAATTCTAAAGTGCCTGTAAATGGTTTAATTTAAATAAATGCTTTTAGTTTGATATTATTATTAATTGTGCACGATATATGTTATAATTTACTTTATAATAGATATAATATTTGTCGGCGCCTCCGCTTTTCTAGACTGTCAATTGACTTCTTTTACAAATGTCAAGTGTCAAGAACGAACACCGAGCTCTGGTGAGGCAGCCATCTTGTAAGACGAGCAGTTTACTTCAGATCATGGTGAAGTGCGCATGCAACCACGTGCTCGGTGGACGTTATATTTTGAGTGCATCTCTCTTGATCTAAGCGATCTATAATTATTTTGTGAAGTGTTTGATTGAACTATTGAGGATTATTATGTGAAGTGACCGTAACAAGCGTTATTTTATAAAACACTGCCTTCCTACCCGACAATCCACGCCTACCAGATCATGGAAAACATATTGCATGAAATTCGATCCACTTTATATTAAATAATTGACTACCCAGCAAATTCACAATATTGTAAATAAAATTAGTATAAAGTTATTTCGTAGTTAGTTTAAAATTCATCATCATTATCAGCCTATAATGTTCCCACTGTTGGGACATAGGCCACCTCTCGGTGAGAGGGAGTGGGCCGTAATCCACCACGCGGGCCCATTGCGCGTTGGTAGATGTCACATGTCTTCGATTTTTTCGTTCTATGTCATGCCGGTTTCCTCACGATGTTTTCCTTTACTGTTTAGTTTCAAATTAGCTGCCTGTATACCAACCTTTTTGTTTGACTGTACAGATCTGTACAATTTTTGTTTATCTTTAAGATGAGAATTTTCTCATCTTAAAGATAAAATCAAACGAAAGCAATGAAGCGCAATAGTGATGTGCCAAAAAATGAGTAATCGATTCTTATCGAGCCCACTACTCGATTGAGGAAGCGTCAGCACTAAATAGGCTAGATCAGGGTTGTCAAAAATTAAGGAAGGAAAGGGAAAGTGCTTTATAACCGGAGGCTTACAAGGAAGGAGGGAGGATGACAAGGATACCACTTCACTTTCTACAAATAACTTCAAGTATGCATATATAAGGTCCCATTAAAATAGGTGGACAAACTTTTAGAAATCATTCAGACCACCAAAATAAGGACAATGGTAAAAAAATATATAAGAAAATCGCATTAGATACTTACAATTAAAATAATCAGCTAACAAAAATACACTTATAAATGGTGGTTACCCAATGCATAAACACTTTGTTAAATACAGAATGATGTAAGGATGTAACAGAACTGTCTGTGTACATACTTACGAGCATGCGCGCAGCGGGCGCGAGTGCAAGTACCTACCCATAATGGATGGATGTGGTAGATATTTATTATTTTAGGCCAAAATAAAATCATTATAATCAGTGTTTTTTTTGCTTGGATATCTTTGGTTAGACGTACTGAGCGCTGTGGTAAAATTTGTCCATCTATTTTAATTGGACCCTGTATATTAATTTAGCAGCAGTTTTGTCGTAGTATTAGTAGTAGTTGTCGTTGTAGTTACCAAATGAACAAACATGCCGTGAACGTGTGTGTACGCGCAGGAGCTGTCGGTACCGTTCGAGGCAATGGCGAAGTCGGAATAGTGTATGTGCATGTGTGTGTTATGTGCTGACGATACTCGTCTTCACGTATACATTTGCAGCGTACACACGTACATTTGTTTACAACAAGTAAAACGCGTCGCTTCGTAAGATAAAAATTCTATGTAGGTATGTGTAATTTATGAAGAGGTGTAATTTGGTTCGAAGTCTAATGCTAGACAAAGGCCAGGGGCTGCAGTCTCGACATTCATAGCGATCGCTTTACGACCGAATTCGGTCGCAAAGTCCTGTCACTCCATACATTACACCTGTCAATCCGGGACTGCAGGGGCAGGGCTTTTACTTTTTTGGAACAGAGTCATAGAATAGTGGATTTCTTTAAGTATTAAGTATTTGGTTGTCAAAACCGTATTGCATAGTTTTCAAGAATTTAATTTCAAAATGTGTTTTTTATTTTGCTAAATGAATACATTTATTTTATTATAAGATAAGATAATATTTATTTTGTAAAACATGAGTACAGTATGAAGGTCTTATAATTAATATGAGGTGGCTACATGTTTTGCCATTTATGGCATACAAAATTAGTTGCACTTGACAATATAAAAACAAAAAGAGATAAAAAAAAAAGAATTACAATGTCAAAATTAAAAATAAATTGAAACAACAACGTCTAAATTTAAATTCCATTCACAATTACAATATTAAAATTTAAATTCAATTCAAAATATACAGAAAAAAAAAACAAATTAATACACATAATCATAATTCTATACAAGCAAAATATCGTCTAATAATTCATCTACGCTGTAGCTTGTGGTGTCCCATTGCAGGGTAAAGCGGCCTACCTTCCCACTTTCCACTTTTCCCGGTCTACTGCGATTGTGGGCCAATCCTTTAAGAAGGAGTCCAGCTCATTCCGCCGTCTCTTTCTGGGCCTTCCGCGGAGTCGTTTCCTGCTATTGGGCGGGCTTTTGCATATTGCTGCTTCGACATGCGATAGATATGCCCAGTTCCACTTTAGTCCAGCAGCTGTGCGGCCAGCGTCCGCTATTTGTGTTTTGGAACGAAGTAAAGAGTTCTTAATGCGGTCTGTGAGTTTGAGACCTAGTATACTTCGTTCCATAGCTTCGTGATAAACAATTCTTCGTATATTTGCCTTTTAATGTTCTGCCAGCCCTGAACTAGACATTACTCCGTCAATATATCGAACGCGGCACTGCTTTATGTCTCTGATAGAATTATCGATATTTTATGTCACGATATGGGTTTACGAATGAAACTCCTGATGTAAGAGGTTCTAAAAGGATAACGAAGACTGGTTACGGTACATTAAAGCTAGAAGTTTTAAGTGCGTTCGCACATAACTAGTCTGAAAGGTTTCTAGATCGAAATTATTCAGCAGAATGTTTACTGTCAATGCTTAGGATTGAGCAAGAGATGATAATACCTACGTTTGATTTATTTTTCGATGCGTGCTACTCGTATTACATAGGGTGACGTCATCATAGTATGGTCAACAGGGTATAATGTGTAACATGATTTTTTTTTAGGGTTCCTCTAATGAAAAAACAAAACCCTTATAGGATCACTCATGTGTCTGTCTGTCCGTCCGTCTGTCTCTGCCAACTTGTCCCGAATTTGCTAGACTGAGTAAGTTGAAATTTGGTACACGTATGAATTTTTGATACCCAAATACGGAGGTGTACCGTAAATAAATGAATTTTGAATATTGGGGTGACCCCAATATTCAAATATAGGCCATCAATAAAAAAACTGCTGTTTCATAGAAAAGTACAATACCTACTGGAACAACATTTTTTTTTTAATTTTAACGTCCGTTTGTCCAGAGTCATGTGCTGAATTCATGGTTACAGTTTTGGCGTCGATGTCCCAACCACTCTGTATATCCAAGTGAACAAACTACGCACCCGCCTATGCCTAATTATTCTAATACTACAATTATTCATAGTCAAACCTTCCTAAGCAAGTCAAAAGCCAAGAGTTTCATATACAACAACAAGAAACATAAAAATATTTCTTCCCTTCACGACCAATACTGAACACTTAACTCTATTAATAATAATAATAAATAATATCCCTGGACATTTCACACAGCACCATTTGTCCCAAGCTAAGCAACCTAATGCTTGTGTTATGGTAACAAGGTGGCTGATAAACTACTTATATACATTTTTTTTTTTTTGTAAATACATACATATTATAGATAGAAAAACACCCAGACTCGGAACAAATACATGTAGGTCTTACAAATATTTGTTCCGTGCGGGTATCGAACCCGCGACACGCAGCGCAGCAGTCAATCGCTTAACCACTGCGCCAACCGTGCCGTCAACGTATTAACTGAAGACTCCATTTTACGTTGTACAGAAGTAATAGTTACATAATATGATTGTACAGACCTGCTTGGTTAAACAATGGATATTTTCTTCATTGGAAAAAGAGCTATGACTGTTTCTTTTTTTTTTTTCGAAAGTTTTACAGCAAACACTAAGTTTGACACACCTATTTTAGAGAGAAAGCTAAGGTGGCAGTGTTAACGGTCGTTGTCGTGGGTTCGAACTCAGACAGGCACTTTAGGTACTTTTTTTAAATCTCATCACCACCGCCGGCTCTCAAACGGTGAAGGTAAACATCGTGAGGAAACTGGCATGTTCTAGAACCAAAAATCCTAAGACATGTTATATATACCAACCTGTATTGGGTCCACGTATATATACATTATATACGCAGTACACACGGTGGGACTATAGCCCACTTCCTCTCCCAGAGAGGAAATTTTTTCCATCGATTTTGGACTGAAATTCGAATACTGAATACCTTCCTTAATAATGTCCATCGTTTAACCTGTCAGCCTGTATACAACCTTCTGTCTAGATCACGTGAGACAGGGATGAATCGTTTCATTAGAGCGAGAGGGCGCTCTAGAGCAGGACAGATGTAGGTATGTTGAATTAGGTTAGTTAGTGCTGAGCTAAGACAATATGTTATTGTCTTTGGAGGGCCAGGGACGGATGTAGGACTGACGAGCTGGCTTTTATATTTTATTTATTTATTTAATTCAGACACAGTGATCCATATTCATGTTAGTATAATTCAAAATTATGTTAGTAACCAAAGATTAAAATACATGCCAAAATAATACTATTATGTATAGCTAAAACTAAAATTAAATAGCCAGAATACATAAAATAAAATTGTAAAATAAATTCATTAGCCAAAATCGCAATCATCTTTAAATTCATTAAAAACTTTAAAATCATTTACATATTTAAATTGATTATAACGAATATTAATTAAATCAAACTTTTAGGACTATTTTAAGTTTTTTTGGTTTTTAATTTTGCTTCTTGACAAATTTCTGTTGTTAAAGTTTTTAGATCAGTTTGTTTCTCAGTTCACAATGTACACATTGGGTTGTTCAACTTGGCTACAGTCACAATATATTCAAAAATAGTTTTTTTGGGTCCAAGTTCTACATAACTTAAAAGTATCACTTTAGTTGACTCCTTCACTAACGATAACCCGAAAATTATGAATGTTTCAGTTCACAATTCTTGTCTTTTAATCTGGGTGTAAATTCTCTTATTAATTTTACGAGTTTAATTAGACATTTATAATGAGTTGTATAATAAATTATTATAATATGACATTTTATTTTCAGTTTTGTGACCCTATTCTGATATTCTGTTGCAGTATTTTAAATTTTGATTTTATGTAATAAAATAATAATAATAATATAATTTTTTTTTTTTTTTAACTGAATGAAATGTGTTTTTTAACCGACTTCAAAAAAGGAGGAAGTTCTCAATTCAGATGTTTATATATTTTTTTAATTCCTAGGGCCCATAAATTTTGATTTTCTTCCGCTTTTTGCACCCAACCACAGCTAATATGGTTACGATTTACCCCACGTAGAACCCTCAATCCGTCCCTGCACGCATCGGGTAGCCCGTAATCTAAAGGGATTTGTATCGCTGCAACAAAACACCGCCATCATGATATATTTGAAGACTCAATAGCCCATAAAAACCATTTTATAACGATCGTTGGAACATTTTGTAGGTTTTTACGGTAAGCCAGATATATGTATGTGATGTGTTTAAGCCTAATTCTGGTTGTTTATGTTTGAACCTGTTTTATCTTATGTACATACAACGTACCGTTACAATGGCAACATTAATTTAACACACGGGTAGGGTTAGTGGCCAGTTATCATGAAAATTATAACAACACAAAATAAATCGTAATTTGAAAACTATTGCCGGCGCCCCTCGCCGATATAGGACTCTTTTTTCCTTCAATTCGCTTAAGTACTCTTTGAACGTTATTCGTTTTAATTTTATTGATGCAATGTAATCCGTGATTCCGGCAAATGACCCCTGCGCTACAGTTCCTTAAGTACATGTTGAGCTGCAAGATGCTATTTTAGAAAATTATAAATAAAGAAATCAATCATAATGTTTAATGAAATTAAAATATGTTCATAAAACGAAAACGCAAAACAGTACAATTGTGTTAAATTAATAACGCCATTAAAATAATTAAAAAATCAAGGACCAAATAATGGAATTGTGAGATTTTACAACCTTTTTGTCATTCACTAAAATATAAGGATGCTTTTTATCACAATACCTATCTATGCTATACAAATATCAATAATATGTATTTGCAGTAATATGTATATTTTGGCAGTAGAACAGGGTACGATGGAAGTACTTAGAAGTCTTTGACAAGCTGTAATTTATTAAGTAATTAAATGAAGTTGATTGAGTAAAACTGGTGTTAAATTACGTGGAACTAATGGCAAAGGTTGCAATAGTACAATATGGAACTCAACTATAATCACATGGAACTAAATAATTGCAGTAGTTCCATATGAAAGAAATGTCGGGCTATAAAACTAGTTTAAAATTACATGGAACTAATGGTACAAAGATTTCATTTTTTACGTTGCAATAGTTCCATGAGGAACTAGCTACATGGAACTACTGGGAATAAAGGATCGTGTATGTATACACTTACATTGTAATTTGTAACTGTTTTATGTCCCAATTAAGTAAAAAAAAAAATACTTTAATGTACCCCTATGTAGGACTTTTTTTTTTTTTTTTTTTTTTTGTGGATGGGAAATCATCAAATGACCCCTCCCGCTCTGGGTGGAGCGGAAGGGAGTGTCAGACTTTTACTGACTAGAACCCACCCGAAGGACTAGGACTTGAAGACGAGATTTCGGTCGTCTGGCGGTGAGATGGGCAGACGATATTGTTGCCATTGCGGGCAAAACCTGGATGAGGCTGGCACAGGAGCGTTGGGATAGGCACAAGAAAAAAGATCCTCTATCATTATGATCAGCTGTAGGTGTAGTAGGATTTTGGATAATGATGATGATGATTCGTATGTAACGCATAAACGGTCGGGGTTCATTTTAGAAACATGCTTTCTGTAAGGACGTAATAATATCTTCCTTTCGTCAGCTATTTAGGCAGCGTGTCTGTCAGTTAGTCTGTCACAGAACTTATTTAATTATGTATTACATCATCAAAATATAAACCAGGAAACAGCAAAACAACTAAAGATTACCACGAAACAACGTCAAACAGAGTCTGTTTTCATGAAAGCTAGTAATACCACAGGATCACGTATTTCATAATTACTAAAGTTTTGTGTCAACTACTCCCGCCTCATTACTGACGGACCAACGTAAATGTACAAATAAAGGGAAGTATATAGGATGGTGAGCCGAGCTGGAAAGGTTTCGTCAAAACTCGAAGGAGGACGTGCGGGCTCGTGAAATATTAAAGGGGTGGAAGGAAGCCTCCGCCCAGGAGTGGGATAAGGTAAGCTAGTAAAAAAAAAAAACATATACGAGTATGTCGAAGTCATTCGTTTGACTATTTGGAACGCCAGCGCCATCTCGTAGCGCTGGACAGAATCTAGCCTGAGTTCGTAGTGGGACGAGAGCAACAGCTACAAAAGCGTTGTGAGCAGAGCTCTCGAGATGAAACATTGGACATCGTACGAACAACATGTATTGTGCTCAGAAACTGTCAGTGTTCCGATTCGTTGAATGTGTAACTACAGTGTGTGATTCGCTAGTGTGACTAACTTGTTCGTAAATTATAATCTGATTTGAACTGAAAACCGTTTTTCTATTGTGCTATAACCAACACTACCGATAGTACGCCCACAGTAATTAAAATATGCCTGATGTTAACGAGAGACACACATACCATCTCCGACAAGTATGTGTATATATTATAGGAGCAGTGGTGTTGACTCAATGGTAACCGCCCCGACTTACGGTCGCGGGTTCGAACCACGCCAGGCCTTTTATTTTGAGTAAATAATTTCATTGCCACTCACGCTCTCAAAACGGTGAAGGAAAGCATCATGATGAAACTGACATATCTCAGAACGAAAGATTCGAAGGCGTGTGATATCTACCAATCCGTACTGAGCCCGCGTGGTGGATTACGGCCCACTCCCTCTCACCGAGAGGATGCCTGTATCCAGTCATAGCCTTCATCATCATCCTCATTCACTTAACTTTTTGCAGTAGGGTAGTTTCCTGGGTAAAAAAATTATAATAATTATATTTAGTCCGTCAGTTAGATTATCAAAAAATAATGGACACGTATTTTTTCTTTTGTCAATCAAACAAAAAATGACAAAGATAAAGCGCATCAAAATTTGGGAGTGGGGTGACGTCACTAACTTGCAAGAGTGTGGCAAGCAAGTGACGCCACGCGAAACTTGAACGGGTGATATCTTCATCATTTTTTTTATATAATTGACAAAACAAAAAATACGGGTTCAATATTTTTTGATAATCTAACTGACGGGCTAATTAGAACCTATTCATTTTATCACCAATTTTTTTTCAAGTCTAGTGGTCGCAAGCGCTGCTGCTGAGCCTGAGGTCCTGGGATCGATCCCAAGGTCGTTCAAAGTGTCATTGAGTTTTTCCATACTGAAATTCGCACTAGCAGCCCGGACAGGCTCACTCCCTCTTAGGTAAATGGGACTTAAACATAACTGGCGAAATGTGGGTGTACAACCGCCTCACCGTTCTGGGAATACTGTCGTGTTGGCGTAACTTCACTAAAAACCCATGCCTATCCCTTGAGGGACAACAGGCGTAGCATTAAAGGGTAGTACATATGCCAACACATCAAACTACTACAATCTGTCAAATTTCTTTAATAGATTTTCAACTTTATCGCTAAAGCATTAAGGTTCAAGGTTGATTGGGAAAATTTGACAGTTTCGGGTAGCTTGACCTGCTGGCGTTTGTACGTTAACAAGTAAATCACAGCACAGCTGCGGAAACAAGGAGCTTGGTTAAATATGCATGTTCTGTGATTGTAGGAGAGGGTTCACTTATTTTGTAATGAAGGACTTGTCGGGATGTTTGACCCAAATCCTAAAACCCTGGTCACGTCTTTGATCAAACAGTCTGGTAAAGTAAATTGGCTGACCAAAATAACAAGCAATTGTCGACATAAGCTTTCAAAATAGAAAAATTAAATTGATTTTTAGAATTCGGGGTTAGCCTTTGGTCCTTAAATCTTCATAACAAATAAATTGAATATGTTTCTAGATACCAAGAGGCTCTAGCTGATCATTGAATTAGGGTTCATTTTTTCCAATTAGGATACGTCGAAAATTGGCTACGTTACGCGCTACGCCGTAGCACAATTGTTCGACGCGCTACGCCGTAGCACAATTGGTTGACGCGCTACGCCGTCGCACTATTTAAATATGGTACGCGCTACGCCATAGCACTAGTATGGGACGCGCTACGCCGTAACACTATTATGCTACGCGCTACGCCGTAGCATTATTGTACAACGCGCTACGCCAAATCCGCTACGCAGCTTTAAGGTACAAACTTTGTGGACCGTAGCATAGCAGTGATATATATAGGTATTTTATCATTAATGTGAAATTTCTGTGTTTAGGCAAATACATAATTATGTAGCTTGAGATTGTAGTTATTTATTAAACACCGTATACAATGATAAGTGACTGACTGACGTGAAATATTATTAGCCAACCCAAAAAAAGTTAAGTTACTTAAATAAATATTACTTTAGATATTATATATAGGTCTGTATCGTCGTCTTACTGTATTACATGGCTCAATGGCCAACACGCGTCGCGATTTACTGTTACGACTCACTGACTACAACCATGCATAAATTACTGGCTGTGACATGGCATGGTCCTGCACACAATGGGTGATAATGGTTACAGCTTAATTTATGGATACAATAGATAGTACAATAAATCTTTATTGACGACTAGCTGTGCCCCGCGGTTTTACCCGCATAAGTTTTGAGCCCATAAGAATATCGGGATAAAAAGTATCCTTAATGTTAATTCTGGTAAAAACCATCTGTTTGCTAAATTTCATCTAAATCCGTTCAGTAGTTTTTGCGTGAAAGTGTAACAAACATCCATCCATCCATCCATAAAAACTTTCACTTTTATAATATAAGAAAAGAGAGAGAAGAAATAAGTGTTTCTGCATTATTTATGTTTACGTTATCTGTTTTAGTTGACATACATACTCAATTAATTTCCAAATATTTCTTAGAAAAACTAACGGGTATATGATAAAAGGCTACTTGTGTTATGGTTAAGACTCCAATGACCAAAAACATCAAAAAATGCGTGCCGCGTCGCTGCCTTCTCTATCAAGTCCTTTATCCAGCCATTTAAGGGAATGCGCTAAGGTATTAAAATATGATTCGCGACCGTAACAAATATGACTTTACAGAAATATAATATATAATATAATAAATCAGCAATACTAAACTATTCTCAAATGTCATGATTTCATTAAATAGTCTTTCAATAGTAATTTGATCTTGAGAGTTGTATTGATATTTTTTGATTTTTATAATTATAACTCTTTATATAAATATCGGTTACGTCCGTGAATCGTAATTAGATCAACATACAACCTGCACCCTAATTGCGTAACATACGATCAATCGGAATCGGTTTCATTTTGACAGTTCAACAACATTCATTGCGTTATTTACGTTGTTGAGCAGACACTTGACACATTTTTGAACATATGAAGCAATGGATTAGCAATATCCTTCAAAATGATTCAGATTGAAAATGATTGTGTGTTACACAATTAGGGTGCTGATCATCATCATCAAAGACGTCCACTGCTGGACATATGCCTCCCATATGTCCAAGCATCTCCACTTCGACCGGTTCTGCGCGCGGTGTGGAACCCGTTGGATGCGAGAAGTACAACCAACCAGTACAATTCTCGTAATTTAAGAACGTTCACAGTCTGATCTCAGTCTCAATCTGTCAAAAATACCTCTAATTCCCTACATTTTGACAAGTTTTTGACATTTGTTGGTCGCCGAGATGAGACTGCGACTAGATTTTGAACGTTTTAACTTACGAGAATATGGCCTCTGAAACTGACCTGCAAACTGCGAAAATAATAAGATAATTTGAATTTCACGAGCTTCACGAAATATTCCTTCGCTATTCTACATCTCTCATAATAAAACATACCATATTCCCTATTCCAAACATTAACCCGCATATAACTACTTTAGTACATATATGCATACATTAGTATATGCACGTCCACAAACAATGGAATATGAAAGCTGAGTAATGTCCGTGTAATGTTAGTTTTATTTGAAAGCCTTGTGTCCAGGATCGTTTACTGCCGGGAACAATGGCTTTACGAGTTGTATGATGTTGTTGTTCTGAAATAAATGACGTGTGATGTTTAAATGCAAGAGAGACATGTAAACAGGATATACATGGCCAAATTAAATTTGATAGAGAAGTTCTGCAGGCGTGATGGGTATCGTCATCTAAATACGATACAAAAAGAAAAAACTTAATTTTTTTTTTTATGATGATAGATGGCGATGGCGGTGAAATGCTCCTTTGATAAACATTTGTCCTTGGCAGCTCTGTACAGAGAGGAGAGGTGGAAAGAGAGTAGGGAGACCTTTGGTCCTTCCTTTGGTCCCTGGCTTTGACATCAAGCAATAGACAAGAGTGTCAACATTTTTATGCTTGAGTACGAGTCTTTTAACTATGTTTATCATAAATCTTTTTTCTTTTTTTTATATTATTATTTTTTAGTTGTAATTGTGCGTTTTTTTTGTGCAGAATAAAATATTTTTCTTTCTTTCATTTTTCTTCTTTACTTTTCCCAGCAGTGTATGCAGGTAAACGACCGCTGGTAGTGTTGTTACTTGAAGCATCAGTTGGGAAGATCAGTTTTCTATTGTTTTATCCTGTTAAAATATCGATAGCAATCACAACTGTGAAGTTCATACAGAAAAAACAGATTTTTCAAGTGACTACACTGACTGTAACGAAAAATATAATTTTTTTATCAAATTTTTAGATCGATACCCATCACCCGTCTGCGGAGATTTGCTAGATAATCTAATTCGACCCTGTGTTAGTAAAAGAGGTGGGCACAGACTACTGAACCATTATTTTGACGGGTGGTTGAACTCGTGGTTCTAACTATGGTTGATTATCATCATTTGGCGCAGAAGTCTTTTATCAGTAAGTTCGAAATTAACTGCTCCATGTTCACCAGAGCAGTGGTGGCCCACAGTGGTAACTGCCGCGTTTTACGTGGTCAGGTCTTAGGTTCAAACACGGACAAGCGCTTTACTTTGATTGAATTATTTCACCTCCACTGTTTTCCTTCACACAAGGCACAAGTCATCGAAATTTTGGTTCTAGGACATCCTAGAATAAAAAATTCGAAGACTTCTGACATCTACCAACCCGCACTGGACCCGCGAGGTTGATTACGGCCTACTTCCTCTCACCGAGAGAAGACCTGTGTGCCAGCAGTGGAAACATTATAGGTTGTACTCGCCCTCTAAACAAAAAATGGGTGAAGTAGGGAAAGAGACGTCACCATCCACAGCGTGACCTCAACAAATGACGTTTTACCTCAAAAATCGATCAGTTGAATCAAGAAAATATAGCGTCCTAAGGCAAACAACGCTTCTAATCATAGTTGAGACCGCAACTCAGTAAATTTTATATAGAACGAAGACGTTAATTGGTGTGAAGTAAGAAATTGCTTTAAGCTTTATTATATACTTATCTTATTCATTTTGTAGTAATATTCTCAACCTTATCCTTCTATTCTCCACCATCGATTCTTCCCAACCCTTGTTCTTATCATCCTTCGTACACATCATGGATCTTGTGATCCGCCATCTTTGATACATCAATTTTTGGACCTTTCTCATTCGTTTTTGGTCCTGTCTTCTTCTCCATTCTTCGATATTAATGTACCATCATTCATATTCAATCTTTCATGCTCTATTCTTCACCATTCTGCATCCTTGTCCCAGACCACCGTCATTCATTCTGGTTCTTTCTCATTCTAAAACAGCTCACCCTCTCCTACAATAATTCAATCTCATCTATTGATTCTTCCTGTTTCTTACTCTTATCATTCTTCTGCATCAGCATGTGATCCGCCATCTTTGATCATCATCATGTATGATGATGATCAAAGATGGCTGATCACGCTGATGGATGGATGGATTTTGATCCTATCTCCTCCTTTATTCTTAGTATTTAAAGCTTCATCTTTTTTATACAATCCTCAAAATCATCCTGCTTTCTTCATCCCCATTGATAGTTATTTACGTGATTATTTAATATTTCATCTTTGATGCTTCTTCATCCTTATTTGTTCCTATCTCATTCTTTTTCGGTTCACTTTCCTGTTTCTGTTTTCGTCTTTCGTTCCATCCTGCTTGCTCAATCTTTAATCAAGAAAATAAAGGCAAACAACGCTTCTAATCGTAGTCGAGACCACAACTCCGTGAACATAAAACACTGTATAGAACCAAGACGTTAATTGGTGTAAAGTAAGAAATTGCTCCAGAACAAAGGTTGGAAAGTTATTGGGTAAGTTGGTCGGGTTGCTTATTGTGCTAAAATATCGGGTTGTGGCTTTATAGTTAGCGATTTTATGATTAAAAATGCTACATCTTCTTCTGAGCGTGTCGACGGAAAATTGGTTTGAAAAAATGATAAAAAAACTGTGTATTTTCTAATAACAAACATGATTCTCGATTCAGGACAAATATAACAGCTAGGAAATTCAAATAAGGAAAAATATCACATTTTATATTATATATTTTCATATATTAATGGATGAATAATTAATTCAGATATTTTTCCCTATAACATATTTATGCTCGTGACTATAGGTACCTACTCAGTAACGCTTACCCATGCGTCTGCGAATACACAGACATTAAGTTCTCCCATGCTCCGCAAGATGAAAAGTATGAACGAAAGAATGTAAGATATGAACGAACTGAGAAGACAATAGTGATAAACTTTCTTAAGAAGGTACGACTGGTGTAACCTAAAGCTTGGCATCCACTGTTTTCATGCATCAACAGTGCTCCGCGCATCTGCTTTGTCGCGATGGCTGTTTTCATGCAAACATAATACGACTCGTGGAGCACATTTGGTGCATGAGAATGTTGAAACCCAGCTTAAGGCAGTCATTTTCACAACTGTGTAATGATACCTACTATAGGCCAACCGCTTAACTGAGACATTGCCTGAGGTAGCAGCGCGGAGGAGGGGTGTCGTGACCTGATGCGAGAGTTCAGTGATTCGTCAACTTGGGACAACTATCACCCCTCCCGCACCGCGCAGCTACCTTTTTTTTCCAGGGCGGCGGACATCCATCCGCCACCCTGGGGCCGGCGGCGGGGTCTGTCAGACTCCTACTGACTAAAAACCACCACGGTGTTCCATCTCACACCACCGCCGGGAGTCGCGGGAACGTACGATCCTTCCGCAACCCCGCGCGATCCTACGCGCCGCCACCGCGGATCCTGATGTGTAGGGGGCGACGGTAGTCCCCACGTCCGTCGCCCCTGGACCCATTTAGGGGGCTGGAAGAGGGCGTTGTCCACCCTCTGCCGACGCCCGGTGCGCCTGCTGCGGGCCGGGTAAGTGGACGAGATGTCCTTCTCCCTTTCCGCAGCCTCCTTCTGCGAGACGACTGTTTCGCACCTCGTCGTTTTGCACCTGCGTCACCCGAAACGACAGGGATCCGTGCCTCCTCCCGAGCTAGCTCACGAGCATCGGCCGGACCGCCTCGATGGTGACGAGGCCAGCGGTAGGGCGTGTAAGCCGGTCCCGCCATTTCGCCACCAGGACCTCGCAAAGCTGAGACCGAGGCAGCTCCATGTGTCGCTGCATCGGTCGCTCACCCCGCGCCCTCGCTTCCACGCGCCACCAATATATTTTTGCCTCGAGGTCCCAGGGCGGGCATCCAGCCAGTACGCAGGCCACCTCGTAGGAGATCGTACGATATCCCCTGATGACTCTGACGGCCATCGCTCTCTGCGGTTTCCGCAGTATTGCGATACTGCCAGCTGTCAGATCAGAGGCCCACACGGGGTCCCTTTCCGCAGCCTCCATATGGATGATGGCCATACAGGGCCATCGATGGCACGATCCCTCCTACAGGCGGCTCTACGTGGGGATCGTGCGAACGATGGCCCTGGGTTTTTCCATTTGGAATTTCTCAGTAGCAGCCCGGGGTCTGAATTTGTGTCTGGTTGATGGTAATACGCTCTCTAAACTGGCGAAATGTGGGTGTACTATGGGAGCACCTCTGCCCAACCCTTCAGGGAATATAGACGTTTTGTTTCATCATCTGTCTGCCTTTTCTCAACTATGTTGGAGTCGGCTTCCAGTCTAACTGGATGCAGCTGATTACCAGTATTTTACATGAAGCGTCTGCCTACCTAACCTCCACAACCCAGTTACTGGGTAATGCGATACCCCTTGCTAAGACTGGTTGTCAGACTTTCAGGCTTGTGACTCGTAACGACTGTCAAAGATCCACGAATGAAAGCCGGGACTAACGGCTTAACGTGCTTTCCGAGGCACGGAGGGTTCTCGGTATGAAAAGATGGTCACCCATCCACAGACCAACTGCGGCAAGCGTAGCTTAACCTGATCAATCGACCTGTACCGCTGTTATTATTTAGCCTTGGCCCCTCATACAGACGTATTGTTTATGTTATGAAATGAAAAAAAAAAACTATCAAAACGCTGTTTTAGTAGCCCGTTTTTTCGTTCATTGCGTATAACTAGCACAGAAAATACTGGCGTTTATTGTAACAGCTCTGGCGCTTGAATACACTCTACATGGAATTAGTTGAGTGGATTGCTAGGAAAGTTCTTTAGCTAACACAGGTGATTTACAATGTATAGTTTTTATTACCTAGAGATTTAGCGTCGTATCCTACTAATATTATAAGCGCGAAATTTTGTATGGATGGATGGATGGATGTTTGTTACTCTTTCACGCAAAAACTACCGTACGGATTTGGATGAAATTTGGCACACAGATGGTCTATAACCAGGATTAACAAATAGAAACCTTTTTATTCTGATATTCCCACGGGATCGAAACTTATGCGGGTGAAACCGCGGGGCGCAGCTAGTTAAATAATAAATTCATGTTAAAAGTTTGTGAGTATAACATAGTCATAATTTCAAGCATGTATTCCCCAAAGGGTTAGCTGCATAGTAATCACACCGTCCAGTAGAACTTTGGAGTGCTGATTCGGCACAGTCGGATTCGAATTAATTACATAATCTGCGTTCGCGATTTATTGGCCGAACATGTAAACAAATATGAGTAGGTATGTGGAAAAATAAGTTTAATGCCCACACAATAAAGTTCAGTTTACGCTACAACTTCTAAAATTTTATAACTTTTTCATGAGTGCTAGTCACTCTGAAATCAACTTAATCACCCTTGAAATAAAGTTGATATTTGTTTAACTTGAAATAACATCAATTTGAAACAAATTTGAATAGGCTAGATATATTTCTGGAAAAAGCCGCTCGGCCTAGTTCGAATTGTGCCAAGCCGATACGAATATGATTTAGCGAGGGTAGATGCCGAACAAAGTTTGACGAGCTGAATGAAAGCCGGATGTGTAGTAATTGTTTCGGCTCGGGTTTATTGTTTAACAAGTGATCATCTGCCTAGCCTTTTTCCAACTTCGGGTCAGCTTCCAGTCTAACCGGATCAGCCCCTTACCCTAACCGGATACCCCTTAGTAAGACTGGATGTCAGACTTTCGGGGCTTCAGACTACCCGTAACGACTGTCAAAGATCCGGGAATGACAGCCGAGACCAACGGCTTAACGTGCTTTCCGAGGCACGGAGGGATCTCAGTATGTCAAGATGGTCCCCCATCCACAGACCAACCGCGGCAAGCGTAGCTTAACCTGATCGATCGACCTGTGCGGCTGTTATTATTTAGCCGCGGGCCCCTCCAAAAGCACAACCTACATGCCTACATTAACCAGTACACATTAGATTAAAAACACCTGTCTGAGTACTGTTTAATAAGAGGCTTATGTAAATTAAACTCTAACTTCATTTACACTTAGTTGAAAAGCAACTGCGCAGTTTGAGCGTTTGTACAACTAAGTCCACTTTACCTAACGGCATTTTGCAAGAGAAGTGATAGAAAAACTATACTTTTGCCAGCGTTTCAAAAGTTCTCCTTACTTTCAAGTTTTGTATTGACTGAAGAACACTGAAGTTTGAAACTCTGCGAATAACTTTGATTAATTAGAAATGTTATTTTGAAGTT
Source organism: Apamea crenata (assembly GCA_949629185.1). Taxonomy (NCBI): domain Eukaryota; kingdom Metazoa; phylum Arthropoda; class Insecta; order Lepidoptera; family Noctuidae; genus Apamea; species Apamea crenata. The sequence continues at coordinate 11,056,674 of OX451375.1, read as the reverse complement.
ACTGTAAGCAATAATTATTGATAAAAACTACTTCAATAAAATTAACAAAATCAATCAAAAGTCATTTATTCAGATTAGGCTGAGAATCAGCACTTTTTGAACGTCAAAATTACAGAAGTCAGTCCCCCAAAACGTCCACACTTCACCACTTCCTAGTGCTTTAGCTGGGAAGAAGAAGTAGCGCAACAAACTCCCCAGCAGCACAGCTGTGTGATCATTAAAACTCTTCACTCTATCGAAAAGCTGGCATTCCAGGTAAGGTAGTACACTTTTTTTACAGTTATAATAAATTACAACTACCTACTAATAAATAACCTGTCCAACAGCACGGAAAAGACCTCTTCTCATACAGAGAAGGCACAAGCATTGACCACTACGCTTGCTTAAGATGGGTTGGCGATATCAGAGGGGCAATTCTCGTAATTTTAAGAACGTTCACAGACTGATAGTCTCTATTTCTCGAATAAAACCTCTGATTTCTAATTTCCCTACATTTTTAACAAGTTTTTGACATTGATTGTCGCTGAGATGAGATTGCGATTGTGTTTTTAATTACGGGAATTGGCCTCCTGGTTAGACACGCACGCCGATTTTGACCTACTACGCACCTGACCTTTCTGAAGAATATCACCACACACACAACACACCACTACCACCCACCCATCATCACTATAATTTGAATTTGAATTTTCTTTTGGCTAAGTAATAACAGCTCCACGGGTCGATTGATCAGGTTAAGCTATGCTTGCCGCGGTTGGTCCATCGATGGGTGAGCATCTTTACAAACCAAGACTCCTCCGTGTCTCGGAAAGCACGTTCAACCGTTGGTCCCGGCTATCATTCGTGGATATTTGGCAGTCGTTACGGGCCGTCAGAAGGCCGAATGTCTGACAACCAGTCTTACCAAGTGGTATCGTATTACCTTCTGGGTTTTGGAGGTCAGATAGGCAGTTGCTCCATGTAAAATACTGGTACTCAGCTGCATCCGGTTAGACTGGAAGCCAACCCCAGCATAGTTGGGATAAGGCTAGGCAGATGAATTTGGGTTTTTGATAACGTGCGACTCATTGTGGTATTTGGTTTGACCCTATTTATTTAAAGATCTGTATAACATTACCATCCCTTTTTATGCTGTTCACAAAAAAACCCCGAATGTTATTACTTGTCTCAAATAGAAAAGTTATTTTTGTCCCTAAAACTGACTTCTCGGCAATGTACATGTTTTCTCAATGTTAGCCATTCCGATAAAATTTGAGGACCAAGTTACATTGGTGGTCCAAAATATTTGAAGCTGGCTACTATATTCTGACCCCCAATCAGAAAACCCTTTGAGTCTATTCAGTAGTTGAATCCACGATATTTGTATTTGAAAGGAATAAATAAAGATTTACTAAAATACCAATACAGTGAAAGTGAATATTTTTAGATGATTCCGTTCTTTTGGAATTGTTTCGAACTATTTTCTCATTTCTTTTTATTATAATCGTTGAGCTGAATGGCCTTTAAGGAATGCGTTTTCGTTTCAATAAGAACAAAGCTTTCGGTTCATAGATATTACGTAGAGAATGTGTTATTTTATGGATTCCATAGTAATTGGTTTGTTGAAATTGAAATTGTTTCTTTTTTCGTTAAGTCCTGGCGATCGGTTCTGTAAAAATCTCACCGTGAAAAGTTTTTTTTTTGGTTAGGTGAAGTGAGCTTAGAGTGAGCTGTCAATAGTGTCAATCCCTATTAATAGTTGGAATGACAGCTCACTTCACCTAAGTTTTCACGGTGAGATGGTTACAGTATCGCACTGCTGTTTCTTATCCGATTACGGTGGAGCCCAAAAGGAGGATAGTATTTGGAAGATAGGAGGGTAATATTTCGAAGGTAATGAGTGAACCACCATTAAATAAATAAAATAAATAAATCCCTGGACATTTCACACAGCACCATTTGTCCCAAGCTAAGCAACCTAATGCTTGTGTTATGGTAACAAGATGGCTGATAAACTACTTATACACAATTTTTTTTTTGTAAATACATACATATTATAGATAGAAAAACACCCAGACTCGGAACAAATACATGTAGGTCATACAAATATTTGTTCCGTGCGGGAATCGAACCCGCGACACGAAGCGCAGCAGTCAATCGCTTAACCACTGCGCCAACTGTGCCGGCAATTGAGTCATTGATAATGACTTAACAATGGGTTTAAAAATACCGTTAAAGAAGACTAGAGTCACATGTTCTTCCCGTTATTATTATATTTTTATTTACTAGACCCTACCTGGGAACCTTCTGGTTACGGTGATATTGAACTTAAAGCTCCAACTTTTCTGACGGTTTTTTAATGAAATTAAGCTGTAAATGACACTCCTATTAAACTCACTTTCCCACTTAACTTAAAATACACGCAATTCTGTGCGTGCTTTATAGTGCGCACTTCCGTAAACAGCGAATTTTTACACCAAAAATAAGTTTCTTAGCAATTAATTTTGCCGAAAGTTACTTAGTTTGGTTTTTGTCGTAGACGGTTTCGTGAACAGTCGTATTAACCGACGAAAAAAAAAAACGGAGGAGCCCATGATGTATGTATGACCACGCATAACTTTTTACAGAGTAGTCCGATTTTGATAATTCTAAGTTGGTCCTTATTGTTCACTCACAGATTTGAATGCTGAGTTGTGTATTAATACTCTACTCAGTGCCACATATAGCCCTTTGGCAAACAATTAGTAGATTATAGCCACAAAAAAATATAAAATAAAAACTTTTTAACAAAAAATTAAACCGCCGAAAAAACGGAAAAGCAAAAAATACTAAACCTTTTTTATTTAACCTTAATAACAAAGTTCTTAAAGTAATGTAAGTATACCTAACTAATTTTGAGTCGGCACCATTTAAATTTAAGTCAATTTATTGATCTTTGTTTATTGATTGTTTGGCGCCGACTCAAAATTAAAAGAAAAGAAAAAAATAAAGAAAAACGTTTATTTGGACACAAAAAACAAATAAAAAACAAATTACAACAAATTACTTAGGTATACTTACATTAGTTTAAGAACTTAGTTATTAAGGTTAAAAAAGGTTTATGTACAAAAGGCTTTTCATTTTTATTACACCACTGCTACGATAATATAAACTCACGAGACTTTTTCAAACAATTTCGGCATCTAAGTTTGCATAAAGTTAGATAAATACTGGGATGAAAAAGTAGAACAAGTTTGTAAACAAGACTTTTAGGTACTTACCTTTTTTCTAAATCTAGGGCTGTCATTTGCATAGTTATTTACCTGGACAAGTATAACCGTAAATACTTAGAAGCGATCAAGTTTAGCCAAATAAATTCCTTTCTCACATAGCTGGCGCATGTCACCTTTTTGATATATCATTTCCATTCAAAATGTTGGCAAAGACGTAGTCGGAAAAAAAAAATAAGGTGCAAATAAAAATTAACCTTAAGGTTAGCATATTATTTTATTCCTTGACTACTACCGTCACACGCATAAGTACCTTACAGTTACGCTTATTCAAAAGCAATTTTCTCGTGCAATAAAGTTGGCTACTTTGACAAGTATTATGTAAATATAAACATTTAGAACTAGGTATTGCATATTTATTTAGTTTTTTTTTATCTTATCGTATGCTGCACCGGTTGACGTCATCACGTCAACGTAGGCTGTCACTGAAAACCAGCGCTTGGGCTCTGCCTCGCATAGGGTCTTAGCATTATGCTGAGCGAAGGCCGTTTTGCGTGGATGAGACTCATATTTTCCCCCAACTTTGTTTGTGTTCTTTCTCTGCTTCATGTTTACCGCAAATAAACATATTTTCTTTTTTCTTACAAAATACTTTAGGAGAAAATCGCTTTTGAATCTTGCATAGTAGTAAGGTATTTATGCTCGTGAATTTACATAATTCAGAAATTTCTTAGGTTGACCCTTGCGAACTCTTTCATGAAAAAGGCAAGATTAATTTTCCTTTCGGTTCTGGCAGTCCAGGGTTATACCTGCACTCTATAAATAAACCCCTATACGTTCTCAAAACTAGGACAAAACAGGGTACCGTATGTGTGACACCTCTGCCTACAACTGACCTATTTAGTAGTACTTCATCAACACGCCCCTATTCCCTGGAGGGGTAGCAGAGTTGTATATTACACCTGCATTTCGCCATATATATATGTTTCTAGTCTCATGTAATAAATAACACGGGCTGATTTTTCCATCAACAGATAACTTTTATTCGAGGAATAAAATTGACGTTTGACAGTTTTTGTATGAAATAACTGTCAACATTTCAAAATTACTCCTCAAATAAAGTTATCAGATGATTGAAAAATCAGCCCTTAGTGCAACAAGGAAAAGAATATAATCCAAAACTGCTTATTCTACAGTCGCTCTTACGAGCACTCAGGGCTGGGAGCCGGTACCAAAAGTACAGGTTCTGTACCATTACTGACCTGACTTCTTGCCATTTCGGTACCTGAGTACCGGCTACAGACGGTACCGGTTTCATACGGGTACCGGTACCACCTAACAATGCTATATTATTACTTACTTTATCTCTTTTCTCACTCTTTAACTTACGGAAATATTTGTTTGATACAGGGTGCAGGTACCACTCTGGTACCGGTATCAGACTAAGGCCAACGGTATCGGTTCCCAAATATACCGGTATTTCAAGCCCTGCAGTACAGTCACAGTTAGTAAACTCTAGTTTAAAACTCGGGCAAACTGTCAAGGAGAACCAGCTTACTATTTAAGTTTTTTTCTAAAAACAATGAAGTACCTTTTACTTCTAAGTTTGTTTGTGTTTATTTTCTTCGTTCAAGTTTAGTTGTCTGCCGGTAGTAAAGACCGCTTTGTTTTAAATTAAGTGACCTACACACCTAAGAAGTCCAGCTAAATTATTTCCTTCTGGAATTCTACCCATGTCATGTCATGCTTCATGATCGTGAACGGGCGCCGTCGGTTGAGACTGGCCATCTCTTAACTAATGTTATATTTTAAATTGTTTCTTTTTTATATTGTTCTCACTTAAAGAAGCAATAAGAATAATGTAGCCAGGATTTTGTAATAATACCTTGATTTAAAAGAGTGTCCGTGGAGTTTCTTGCCCGTTCTTCTTCATAGAGATCTACGTTTTGGAATGGGCAACTAGCTTCAACTTTCTGACTAACTGACCGACTATTTAATTTTGACAGTTCTAATGTGCCTGTAAATGGTTTAATTGAAATAAATGATTCGAGTTTGAGTTTGTAACATTAGTTTCTTCAACCTATAATCTACTTGTGGCGGCATCATCGGAACTACGCATCACTCTGACGTCACGCAAAATCCTGAATCGCGCAAGCAGAGTTTGCCGCGCAACTAGCATATTATACACTGTCCCGACCTCAATCGTCAGGCAGTTGCCAACCAGACACACCACCCGTCTGGTCGAGGGATCCTCTCTTTTCTGTGGAGGATTTATTTATTTATTTATTGATTACAAAATCCACAGCTCTCTAACATTATGCCTTAAATAAATAAGCTGGTCTTACAGCCAATTACGGATTTACAATTTATTAACTATAAGTACAAATACATGCAGCAGAAACAAACATACAGAGCTATGTGAGATGGTAGCACCAACTAAGCATTTCTAAGTGTACAGTGTGTGTGAGTGTGTAGGAGTGTGCATGAGGAGTTGCGAATGGGTGTGTGAATATGTTATAGTGGTAGGTATGTGGTATGTGGGTATGTGGTGATTGTCTGTATTAAAAGAGACTGTGACCTCTGACTTTGTTTCGGCATTTCTTCTCAGAGTAGTCAGATAGGAAACGCCGACCTCATCTAGTTTTAAAATATGATTGACGTGTAAAAGTGTTTGTACAAACCTACTTACAAAATAAAATCATTTATCATTTATACGTCCTATTCAATTCAATTTAGATTTATTTGTCAATTCGTCACATACTGACCTTATTAATTGCTTCCTGAATGTACCTTTTTTGGTGTTAAATATATCAAGATGAGAAAAACTGGAGGATGAGTGAACTTTACACCCTGTTTCTCATACATTGCGATATACCTACTTCATAACAATCTTTAATTCATTCGCTGGTTCTAGAAGCATAATGTTTTGCTCAAGAGTTTCTCCTATAATGAAGGTAAGCACTAAGAAGGATTTTTGAAGAAAATTCATCCCATAAAAAGAATTACGTTCGTCTTTATTGCCGATGGGACATCCCATCGGGCGCACGGCTTGTAAATTATAATTACTATAATTATAAAGCTCTGGCAACATTCAGGCAAATCCCGGTAGGCACGCGGGACGTGACTGCGCGCGTTGGTTGTTTTAATATACAGGGTCACATTAAATTAGCTAGCGAAACTCCGTAGACGAGATGGGTATCCATATCAAAAACATAATCAAGTTTTAAAATATTATTGACGTGATTTTTTTTGCTTTTTATAACTCAATATAATTATTTTGTCGTTTAAACTGCTTCAGAATAGATTACTTTAGGTACGGTTGATAGGAATTTCTAAAAAAAAAGTACAAAAGAAAAAGTTGTTTTTGGTAAAGTAGGTCTTTTTGTATTATTTATTGTTGTTTTTTTTCTATTTTGTATTCTAAAGCAGTTCAAGTGCAAATTTGTATCAATTTCCATTCCTTACTACTCGTACATTCCTCAAAAAAGAAGCTTTGAGATATGTTATGAGGAAGATTTTTTTCCTCTCTATCGTAGTCTGACCGAGCTACCTCTTCTGCATTATTCAATAGCTTGTGACCTTCAACCAAGTAGCGGGCCCAACCAAGCTTCTATATTGATCCTAGTAGCCAAAACAACTTTTATGGAGACTGTCAATAGCATGTCTCGGATTTATATGATAAAAAGATTTGATGGTTTTTTATATGGGTGGTTTCCCATATAGAATAACATCAAATCTATTTATTTGATCGTGTTTAGATTACAGATACTCATTGCGTCTGTGGAGTTTAGCTAGCCAATTTAAAATAACCCTGTATATCAATCTCCTATTTACTAAGCTACTTACACCCATCTTCAGGATATAATCTCGAAACGTCAGCTTCAATATACCCTTAATTTATCCGTCACAATTAATTTACATGTCCCAGATTCATGTCAATAAATAGCGAAAGCCATTAGCGAGATTAAAGAGCCACAAATGGGACTGTAGGGCATCAGTCCCACTACCGACGGTGAAGCGACTAGGTATCACCGATTTTCGTGCCTAAGAAACGTAAAGAAAATATAGTAGGTTCCATGTAAGGGGCCCGTGGCTAAATAATAACAGCTGCACGGTTCAATTGGTCAGGTTAAGCTACGCTTGCCGAGGTTGGTCTGTGGATGGGTGACCATCTTTACATACCAAGACCCCTCCGTGACTCGGAAAGCACGTTAAGTCGTTGGTTCCGGCTGTAAATCGTGGATCTTTGACAGCCGTTACGAGTCACAAGCCTGAAAATCTGACAACCAGTCTTACCAAGGGGTATCGTATTACCCAGAAACTGGATTGTGGAGTCCAGATAGGCAGTCGCTCAATGTAAAATACTGGTATTCAGCTGCATCCGGTTAGACTGGAAGCCAACCCCAACATAGTTGGAAAAAGGCTAGGCAGATGAGCTCTACTCGCTTCTCGTTAATCGCCGGCGGTGGGACAGGTACCTTTAGTACCTACCTGTCCCCGAGCCAACCTTTTAAAGGGAAACTTCATCTGTGCAAATACTAACTGTGCTATTTTAGGTTATTTTAGCCTACTAGGTAACCCGTTGCTAGTAAGTGCTGTATTGTTATTTTATTTTCATATTGAATTAACGTTTTGGTAATAAATTGGGCCAGTATCATGTAATATTAGCACTAACTAGCGTAAAACTTCCTAGAAAAGCGGTTCCGCCATATTGTTATGAGGCCCGCATGAAAATCTATCATTTAAATATTTAAAAACTTATACACACTACACTTATACGTATGTTCGAGCCGTTTGGGTTTAAAACACTAGGGTCAATGGGGTCCGAGTGTCCCCTTAGTATTTCAAGACATCACCAAGCAGTTGGTCGACTCTTCACGTGACCAGAGGGCAGGCCTATTTTTTGGACAGAGAATCAGCATTGTCATATAACGTGGCAATGCTGACAGCCGTTTGGGCACGTTTCCTATTGACAGCGATGCGGACGAATTTTTTGATGCTCTGTGATTATTTCCCTTCCTTTTTATAAACTTGTACAGAGCATTATTATTCTAAGATTTAGCTTTAGATTTTTTTTTAATTATGGAAAACTAACTTTAGTTTAAGGCTCATATTTATGAAAGATTCAAAGCGTACATGTTGCTTAAAATACATAAATACATACAAAAATGAATAAATGACACACGTCGTGAATAATTCACAGACATCATAATTTTTGATATACCTATATACATATTACTCTGCTGAACTGCAAAGCAGCTTGTTGGCACAGCTTTTACACCTATTTCCTTGCATGCATGTTACTTTTAAAAAAAAGCACTTTGGACGCCTTGACCTAGTAGCGGGAACAATGTAGCCCTAGTGTAAAAAAAGGCTTTAGAAAATTTGCATACATACGCAACGTCAATTAAATTGATGTGTTTTCCGAAATACACACTGGCTTTTCAGGATTAAATAAATACTTTTTTCAGAATTTCACACCCAGTTTTCAGAATCCAGTTGAATATTACGCTCCATCTACCGTGATTGATTGTTGAAAAAACTAAAATCCAATCAAATATTTTCACATGACTATTGACTGCAAAACATTTGAAAACAACACTCGTTTTCACATTAATTTAAACAATTCAATTGTAAAATCCGGTCATCTAGTTTGGGCCAGATACTGTTGTGTAAACATATGAATTATGAAGTATTAGCACAATCAGCCTATAATGTTCTCACTGCTGGGACACAGGCCTCCTGTCTGAGAGAGGGAGTGGGCCGTAATCCACCTCGCGGGCCCATTGCGGATTGGTTGATATTACATGACTTCGATTTTTTGGCTCTAGGACATGCCGGTTTCATCACGATGTTTTCCTTCACCTTTTTGAGACCAGTGGTGATGAAATAATTTAACACCAAGTAAAGTGCCTGCTTGGGTTTGAACCCACAACCTAAGACTACCCTAGTGTAAGTCAGGGCCCGAACCAGTGGGCCACTACCTATTATTCAAGAATTATTGGATAATTTTTATTAATTTTGTGATATAAAAATGAAAGTTAAGCATTTAGGATCAGCACCCCAATTACTTAACGCTCTTGCAATCACAAATCGAAGAATTTTTAAAATAAATTCATAATTCCTTGCAAAATAAATGCATAATTAAAAAATTCGTTTGCTCGACAACGTAAATAACGCAATGAATTTTGTTGAAGAAGAGATTGTTGAAGTATCAAATTAATAGGCATTGTCATTGTAAGAGAGAGAGAGAGATAGATTACGCAATTAAGCGGCAAATACCGAATGCTTTTAGAAACCAGAGATCATTAACTAGATGCGACTTAGTCAACATTATTTTTGTTCTGTCCATCCTAATTTCACGGAAATCTGGCTAATATAGACTGTCTTTCTATGGACTATTGACTGCTAGGTTCATTATAACCTACTAGATGATTATAAGTTCGGAGGGGTCTTGATATTTTATATTAGGTAATGTTATTTTAATCAGTTCAACATATTTTCAAACTGAATAATGGAATTGGTTTTTATTTATTTATTTTATTATTTATATACACGTGGCTTAATAAAAAAAGTAATCGTTTTTGACCCATTAAACATTCGTTTAGTAAGTAATAAGTTAAGTAGAAAAATAATTGTTAGGTCTTACGTACGATAGATTAAAAATTATCTGTCGATTGAAAAATCAGCCCGTAGGTCTATTAAGAATTATTTGGTCTATAGTCTAAATAATTATTAATAGACTGAGGGCTGATTTTTCAATCGACAGATAATTTTTATTCTTGGAATAGAATTCCGATAAAATTATCTGGCGTTGGAAAAATCAGCCCTAAATAAAACAGTAGTAGCAGTAAGTTACATATTGAAGTTAAACACAATATTCCAAAGTATTTCTTAAATCTCCACATAAGTTTTCTCTCAAAGCGTTCCAGAACGTCTGCTTTTCTAGTACCCAGTACTTGTTTAAAGTGTTCGTTTGGTCTGAATTTTCAATGGTTAAGCTAGCTTCAAATATCTGTCTATAATTGGAGCAAAACTTTTGCGGTGTTAAAGCTAACTGCTAAACAAAGCTAAAATATTATATGACGGGAAAGTTTAAAATAATTTCTCTACCAAATTTTGAAGAGAAACAGTATTATGGGTAATTAGAATTTTGATGTGAAATAATTTTACTATTTTAAACTGGGATTGGGGGGGTCCCATCAGCCACATGCACAATGGTCGCTGGGGAACAGTCTCCACACGTTGGGAGCTTGAGGATGGACGGCACCGCCGAGGCCGACTCAGGAAGAGGTGGCGAAACGACCTAGACACGTACCGCAAGTGTTGAATCGAGGTGGCTCTAGAAAATGATGCCTGAAAGGATTTGGGGAAGGCCTTTGCAGAACAGTGGGACATCGTAGGGTAAAGATGAACGTTGAGATAGACGTGTTCTTGTATGGAGACCGCGATTCAGTGATGGTAAGTTAGGAAGCCCTCAGGCTAGGTGGAGTGACGATCTTCGCAGGATGGCTGGTAGCAGCTGGATGAGAGTTGCCGAAAATCGAGTTGAATGGCGTGCAATAGTAGAGGCCTATGTCCAGCAGTGGACTGCTGCAGGCTGATAATGATGATGATGACATTAATCCTGATAGCTCATATTAATCATTGTTTGCCAGAACAGGATCAGATTTTTAGTTAGCGGTTACTTGTGTTTGTTGGCCAAGTCTGTGGAAGCTCCATTTTTAAGTTGACTTTGGAAGGACTCTTGAAGCTATCCATTAGTATTTTTAGATTCCCAAGAAAGAACCACTCACACACACAGTAGATACTCTGTTTAAAATTTTCATTTTGATTAACTTTTTGCAATTAACTGCAACTTACTAGTTTTAACTGCAACACCATACGATCAAGTCCAGAGATAAATGAGGCTGTCGAACGGGAAACAGCTCTTCATTATTTATGCACCACTATCGGCTTTGAAGCTAACATGTTGCGCTAGATTGTGCCAATATATTCAGTGGTTCATGTATACCTCCGTCAACGTATGCACAGTTAGAAGTCCAATATACACCTGTGTAAGGTGTATGTTGGACTTCTAACTGTGCATAGTATAAAATAAAGTTACCCTTCGTTTCTGTCTTTTTAGCGTGTCGATCGCAAATATATCGTTTTTTTTTTTTAATTTGTTGGGCCCAAATTTCTGAAACGTGCAAAGCATTCGCTGGCGCTGCCATTAGGTTCTCACGAGTGCAGGTGACAGGGCATGCGGTTCAAGGTGGGAGGTGAGCTATTATCTATGGAGAGACAACGTATACACACCGGAGGTCTGAGCCTTCAATGAACCCCCACACTAGTGGTAACCAAGTAGACCTCAGTAAGGACAACCTCTACTAGGGGGTTGTCATTGCTGCGGCCTACTTGGGTACGAAGTCTATTCGGGGTTTCCCAATTAGACCACGGTAACTTATGCCCGGATGTCTCTCTGATGTGTGTCTGTGTGACCGCTGAGTTCTCCTAATCCGCGGATCTCACACTACAACGCGCTGAGCGATGGGGCGCGGGAAACAGAGCTTATTTTCGCTTAAATATTGGTCCAAATTTATAGCGATGGCAGTTTTCGGATCTTCACTCTGTTGCGGCGCTGTAGATGCTAATTACTCATTGCCAACCAATTGCATGGCCTTCTTCTATAATATTTGAAGCGTTTCGTATGTTCCCAATATCTGCGTCAATTAAACCGAGGTACTTAGCATAGTACTCGGTTCGGTAAATATAATACCGAGCAATACTGGGACCTCGGTTATTCGGTTACACGGTGTAACTTCTACTCAGTGCATCTCTATTATGTATACACAAGGCTAGCGCATATTACAGCCGCATCGGGTCGCAGCACAACGCATTGCAAACGCAAAAAGCGCGGTGCGATACTTTATACAATATGTATGAAAGTGGTGAAGTAGAGTAGAGTTTTGGCAATGCGTTTCGTTGCCAGGCTTATTGTGTAGAAGAATGAATGAATACATAACGCTTTTCAATAGCTAGGAATATTAAATAGATTTATCATATACCAATCTTTTCTTCGAGATCACACTGGGCCTGCATGGTGGATTCATTCACTCCTGGAGAAGGTCTGTCTCGGTAGGGTTTTCCACAAAATGGCTATAAGAAAATGCTTACGAAACAAAAGCATTTCATCAAACGCAGTGCAAATTTACACGAAAATTGAAATGCTGTAATTTGTACTAAAAAGTTACAGCCTTCATCATAATTATTTCAGCCATAAAACGCCCACTGCTGGACATAGATCTCCCCCAAGCACCGCCATTTCGACCAGTGTGCCTCTCGCTTCCAGAGGATTCCCTGCGGCCTTCACCAGTTCATCGGTGCACCCTGTGGGAGGCCTTCCAACGGTACGTCTTCCGGTACGCAGTGGACACTCTAGAACTTTTCGGCCCCACCGGATAGCAACGGCCTACAGCCTTATTACCACCAAATACTCATACACTTTATTTATTAAAACCAAACTTACAAACACCAATTTTTTTAGCCTGTGTCAATAAATTCAACACGTACCACTAAGGAATCTGCTCTTGCACAATAAGATTACAATGACATACTACACAGAGTAGGAAGGAATACCCACGCAATCGACACCCATAACTCTTTTCCTTCCAATATACTTTTACGATCTCGCAAGATATACAGGAGATCCATTGGGGACGATTGACGATATGGAGCCGATTGAGAAGAAAGGTTATTTGATTAAAAACGTTATTTTATTAGATTAAGGCCTGATTTTCAATAGTCAGATTTTTTTATCTAAAGAATAAGAAGAGATGAGGATGAACCGTTATCCTTGTACGGCTATACCACCATACCACTTTCTGCCACCGTGCAGATTTGCTGTAATATCGATTTGAAGGGTAGGGCTGCCGACGTAATACATCACGTATACGTACGTGACGTAACCAGTACATGAAACATAAAATAAACATGGCATTTCAGGTATAAATAAGGTGGGAATAGGGAAGGAAGATAAAAACTTTTTTACAAAAAAAAAGAACAACCGACTTCCATAAAAACACTACAAAGTGAAAAATAACTTTAATTTCGGAAGTCGGTGGCGAAAAACGAAATACACAAACCAAAGACACCGACTTCCGAAATTAAAGTTATTTTTTTGTAAAAAAGTTTTTATTTTTCACTTTTTTGTTTTTTTTTATTTTTGTTGGTTTTTCAAAAACCGCTTATCCGATTTTGATAAAAAATTTATGGGACCATTTGGAAAGTATAACCTTTCCAATAAAAAAATTGGTTGGCAAGAGACGGAGTTATGCGCGAACAAACATTTAAAAAAAAATAAAAAAAATACAAACATCCGAATTGAGAACCTCCTCCTTTTTTTAGAAGTCGGTTAAAAGACATTTCAGCAATGTGTCTGGGATGGCAACACATCTGATACTGCAGACGTCCATAGATTAGGCGGCGGTGGCTGTGAATTAGGTGGGCCATCGAATTGGCTGGTTTGTTATTCGGTAACTTGGGTATTAAAGCTATGTATTCTTAAAGTTGGTAACGTCGCAAAAGTGGGTTAAGGTACTATACATGTTTTGTATTAATTTGTCAATATTACTATCTGGAAATATCGCTATAAGGTGCATTAAGATATTGATTCTAAAATGAAATATTTCCTATCGTAATACTGAAAGCAGTTTTATATCACCTCGTCTGTCTGTCGTGTGTCTGTGTGTCTGTCGTGTGTGTGTCTGTCTGCTTGCTTACAAGATTATTAAGTCTGGTGTCAAAAAGAGCGCATCCGTTGGCAAACTTATTAAACAAACTTATAACTTAAAAAAGAGCGAGTGTCTGTTGTTCAAGGCAGGCACTAAAGACTACCGTGAAGTGCCGCCTGTCACTCTTGGTGGGACTGCGTTAGAGTGGGTAAAAGCGTTTAAATATCTGGGACATTGGGTCACTGCAACGCAGACTGATAATGTTGACATGGAGAGGGAGCGTAGGGCGCTGTCAGTCAGGAGCAATATGTTGATCCGTAGGTTTGCGAAGTGCTCGAGGTGTGTAAAAACCACACTGTTTAGGGCATACTGCCAATCTTTTTACACCTGCAGCCTGTGGGTCGACTACACGCAGAGGGCTTACAGCGCCTTACGAGTCCAGTATAACAACGCATATAGGGCGCTGTTGGGGTTGCCACGACACTGTAGCGCATCAGGGATGTTCGCAGAGGCACATATAGACGACTTTTACGCAATCATGCGAAAGCGTGTCGCCTCCCTGATGAGCCGGGTGCGGGGCAGCGCCAACAGCCTCTTGATCACTGTGGCTGATAGGGCGGAAGGACGCTTACTCAGGCACTGGACCAGGACACAAGTCTTGCCTTCAAATCGTGCCTTGAAATAGCTTTGTTGCTTTTGTGCCTATTGTGTTTTCTATTTTTAATTATTGATAAGTGCGAGATTGTTAGTGATGTTGACATAATTGATTTTAGTTTTGACATTGTTAATGGTGATGTTGACATTTTATTGGTAATTTTGACATTATTGGTAGTTTTGAAATTATTGGTAATTTTTGACATTATTGGTAATTTTGACATTATTGGTAGTTTTGACATTATTTTTAATTTTGACATTATTATTGACTGTGTTGACATTATTGTGAGTTGTTTTGACATTATTAGTAGTTTCCATAATTTGCCAAATCTACCCAAATACTAACACTAGTTTTTAAGATGTGCATGTATACTAAACTAACAAAGTGGATTGTATGATCTGATAAATAAATTATTATTATTATTATTATTAAGTTATATCAATAAAAACAGGTAAATATTTGACAGCTGTTTGCGATGTTGCCAACTTTTGAAATGCACACTCATAAATAGGCGGATTTTATGTTTTATCATTAGTAACTCATCGCCCTGTGCTGAATATAAGCTCCTCTGTTTGTCCACTGTCATAAATATTAACGAGGTCTGCGGTTTAATAATTGACAGGCTTGTAACCTTGGCTTGATTGGCAGTCGCAGTACCTACATATCCGACTATCCCTCCGTATATATTATCATACCTGCTGACGCCATGCTTTCATATAGCAAAGTGTTCTTACAGCCCGATTCAAACTTTATGGTGGCTCGGAACATGAGGCGAGTCGCTGAGCAGTAACAAATTAACAAATTCATGTGTCAGCGGGGGGTGAGGGGCGAGGTTCTGCGCAGCGAATAACGCACTTCAGAGCCGCAGTAATTTTGACACTAACTATAGGTACATATTCAATAATAAAAATTAAAAACTAATTTAACTAGTTTTTTAATTTTTTTTTATTGTAACGTAATAAGACTCATATACAAACTGATACATAAAAGGATACAGACTCCTGTCTGTATCCTATATGTGTGAGTGTTCGTTTTCGTCTGTGCTTGTTATCCGTAACAAGCACAGACAAAAACGAACACTCACAAGGTAACAATATGCCTGTTGCAGCAATGCCGGATATAAGGGCAATCCAGTCTGTTGGCGCTCATCGCCAGGACGGAGTTGGCGCTGCCCCGCACTCTGCGCACCAGAGACACGCACCGCTTGCGCATCGTCGCGTGAAAGTAGTCAGATGCGCGCCTCCGAGAGTTTCAATGAGTACCTATATTTTCTACTCCTAGTATTTATTTTAAAAAATAACGTTTCAGTAACAGTAAAACTTATTACGAAAAAATATATTTATGGAAGTACTCACAGAGCACGAAAACACTGCGCCAAGGGACGGCAGTATTTATAAAATTCGTGGCGCCGAAAGTGCTTTGACCGTTTCCGTAAGCGCTCGAAGCACTTTCGGCGCCACGACGAATGACGTCAAACGCTGACAGAAACTGATGGCTTTGAATGGCGGTCACGGACCGCCATTCAAAGCGTCATTTGTGTCGTACTGCGAGTAAACGGTGACAGCTTAGTTTGTATGGGAAAGTGTTGACAATGCCGCCCTTGGTAGCGGCCATCGAAGTTCTGTGAATGTTGTAATTATTGCCATTATTTCTGTTACCAAGCATCATTGCTATGTTCCAGGCTGTCAAAATAAGATATTACAAGCAAACAGTAAAGGGGTTCCGTAGTCGGGATGAAACTTTACACATGCACAGTATTTGTTTTATCGGCCGTAAAAATAAGGTTGTATTTCGTAGTATTTCTCGAAAAAAAACTATTCAAAACCAAGTTATTTAACCGAAAATATCCCATATCATAAAAACGATTGACTTAAAAATAGCTATTAGAAACATTATAATCTATTTAATCATGAGATCCAACAATTACCCCTCATGCGTTTAGACCTCTATTTTTTTGGGTGGGAAATCATCAAATGACCTCTCCCGCTCTGGGCTGAGCGGAAGAGCGTGTCAGACTTTTACTGACTAAAACCCACCCGTGTTCCTTCAGTTGCCTGTGCCAGGGCCCACGGTATCTCTTTCGAACAACCCGCGGCCCTGGCAGGCCGGAGAGAGACCCCAGAGAGAGATTATTTTCACAAAACTTTTAGCCAACCCGCACTGGGCCCGCGTGATGGATAACGGCCCATTCCCTCTCACAGAGAGGAGGCCTGTGTCTCAGCAGTGGGAATATTATAGGCTGATTATGATGATGGTGTTTTTTTTAGGACTGCACAAAATACACCTTCTTTCCAATTTCATCGATATAGTGCATATAGTTTCCATGTGAAATGGCTATATGACATCCTAAAAGACGGACAGGCGAACATGACGAAATTATAAGTCTTCCATTTTTCCAATTAGCTACGGAACCCTCAAAAGTATCCTTGTAGGTCCTGCCAAGCATAATAATATTTCCCGTTAGCCTGAATAGCTATACAGACTTAATAAGGTTTCAGTTTTCAACATTGCAGCTACAACCTGAAACTGCCGAGTTCATTATTTACTAAATAATAACTTCTCCAAAGGGCTATTTCATGAAGAAATTACAAGACAAGTTTGAAAACTAAATTTCTGTTGTACTGTTTTGTTTTGCTAAGAGTTTAATTATTGAAGGATTTATAATAAAGCTATGGCGAGTCTGGGAAGGGATAAAAGACCATATAGTGGCCTGACCTTTCCTTTCTGACAAGAAGTTATTTGTGTTGTACTTCAGGGGGGCAATTCTCGTAATATTAAGAACGTTCACAGTCTGATCTCAGTCTCAATCTGTCAAAAATACCTCTAATTTCCCTACATTTTCACAAGCCTTTGACATTAATTTGTCGCCGAGATGAGACTGCGACTAGATTTTGAACGTTTTAAATTACGAGAATTGGCCTTC
Organism: Apamea crenata; assembly: GCA_949629185.1. Lineage (NCBI taxonomy): Eukaryota > Metazoa > Arthropoda > Insecta > Lepidoptera > Noctuidae > Apamea > Apamea crenata. The sequence goes on along the minus strand of OX451375.1, from coordinate 11,039,193 downwards.
AGATCGATCAGACGGGCGCAGTCTTGGCAACCGTAGCGCTAATATAACCAGAGCCCTAGCACGAACGCACGACGTGACATAATCAGCCTATAATGTTCCCACTGCTGGGACACAGGCCTCCTCTCGTCGAGAGAGAGTGAGCTTATAATCTATCACGCGGGCCCAGTGCGGGTTGGCAGATGTCACATGTCTTGAAATGTTCGGTTCTAGGACGTGCCGGTTTCCTCACGATGTTTTTCCTTCACCGGTGTCAGTAATTTCCAAGATACACGCAGAAATAATCTATCACGCGGGCCTAGTGCGGGTTGTTAGATGTAACATGTCTAGGAACTTTTGGTTCTAGGACATGCCGGTTTCCTCACGATATTTGTCTTCACCGTTTTGAGAGCAGTGGTGATGAAATTATTTACACAAAGTGAAGCGTCTGGCTGGGTTCGGACCCACGCTCTACAACTCGTAAGTCGGGGCCATTACTACTAGGCCACAATTAATAACGGCCGATGGCCGCCATGGCCCACGCACAATGGCCCACTTGAAGGACCAAGTGCGCAATCCAAACCCATAACATAGAACATTGCACCACTGCACTGGGCCACTACTGCTCTCACGCGAGATTTAAACGTAACGTAAATTCGAATGATTTTTGCAATGATGTTTTACTTTCAATTTTTTTCGTACATGAATGAAGTCTTTAAAATCGTTCATATTTACGTTCTATTTACTCGCGTGTTCGTGGTAGGCCCGCAGATGCAATACGAACGTGGACAAAGCCAGATTGTAATATGAGGCATCATATCATTTCTCAGGTTCGGCCTACTGCCTTGGGAAAAATGCGTGTATTTATGTTTGCAGGAGTAGTATGCAGGAGGAGCCAACTTGAATATGTGCTAGGTATTATAAACACTTACTTTAACTGCCTCATTGGTCTTGTGGTCACAAGCGCGACTGCTGAGCGTGGGGTCCTGGGTTCGATTCCCAGGTAGAGCAAAATGTTATTGGTTTTTCCATTAGGAATTTCTTAGTAACAGCCCGTATTTTGGAAGTTGGTTACCTCCGTGTCTTGCTGGCGCTCGGTCTCTCTCTGGTCGTGTCGGATCACCGTCCCCATCGGACTACGGGAGCGAGGGAAGACAGAATGTACCTTTGTCTGCTCACACACTTGAGCACTATAATATCTCCCACGCCGAAGGCTAGTCTCTGATTAGATTGGCCGTCATGGCCGAAATACGGTCTGGAGGACTATATTTTATTGTGTAGTTTATTATATTATTACTAACGCTTTATGAGTCTTAAGGTTACTTTCAATAAAGAATTTTATTATTATTATTATATTATATTATACAGAGTGGCGATTAGGTTATCACATTAAATAGTACAGCGGTCATAACAAGTTGTTAAAAGTCTGTTAAAATAATAAAATTAAAATATTACTAAAAATAGAAAAAAAAAACAAATTAAATAATTAGCGTAAAAATTATCATGAAAATATAAATCATCCTTGATAATAAGTCACTAGACACGCGTGAGGCAATGGTATCAAGAATTCAACACAAACTTTATGTTATTGTTACTAAGTAAACACCAATTAAGTTTAATGTTGTTAGGTAAATACTGAAACGAAAAAAAGGTCCCACGACTAAAATGTTAATTGTTATTAATTCTTTTAATTGTGTATGTTTAATATACGTTATGTAGAATACGTGGTTTCAATTCATGTGATAACCTAATCGCCACACTGTATTATAAAGGGTTATCGTTAACCCTTTACTGTGAAGTAGCTTACCTTCTTTATACAAATTAATTACTTATCCATTCATTTCTATTAGCATCTTAGTATTCACCTCGTTTCTGATGGTAGTATCATCGTTTGCGTATATTAAGAAAGAAAAAGATTGCAAATATTTACTTGGAAGAATACCTCTAAAGCTACTATGCTTTGGAATAGGCTGGCAGGCTTCATCTTTTTGGCTAACGGACTTCCTGCAAATTCAAATTTAATCTAACTAGCCTGTATTGTTCCACTGATGGCCTCCCTCCCTTTTCCACAAAATCCTGTCTTTTGCGAATGCCGGCCAGTCTCTACGGTAGGAGTCAAGCTCGTCCCGCCGTTTTCGTCGGCCTGCCGCGATGGCGTCGTGCGTTTAGTGGGACCCAATCGGTGGTGCTTTTAGCCTATAGAGGAATGAGGAACAGGGTGTAAAGTCCACTCATTCTCTGAAGATAAGGGAGGATCCTCCGACCAGACGGGTGTTCTCTGGCGGACAATCGCCCAACGATTGATATTGGGAAATTATATCTATGCTATTTGCGCGGTAAACTCTGCTTGCGAGATGCGTGAGATTTGCGTGACGTCAGTATGATGTGTTATTCGCATGAGGCGTTGTGGATACCGCTACATCCGGCATGTGGCAAACATGTCCGGCCCAGTCCTACTTAAGTTTAGCGGCTTTCTGGGTAACATCAGTTATCTTGGTTTTGGCGCGCAGTATTGTGTTCCTTTTACGGTCAGAAATCCGAACCCCCAGGATACTGCGCTCCATGGCTCGCTGGCAAAGCTCGAGTCTGAACCTCTGCTGAAGTGTCAAAGACACTCAAAAGTACCGGTAAATGGTTTAATTGAAATAAATGCTTTGATATTGACTTAGAATAATAAGATAAATCTATTTAAAGTTAAAATCAAAACCCTAATCAGTATCTTGACTAAAGTTATGCGTAGGTATATTATGTTCGTGTACAGTAATTAGCATATTAATGGGACAAGTTGGCGCCTATTAATACGCGTAGGTATTCTAATGACTCCAATCTTCTAATTGACGATCAGGCTGGGTTTTTCTGTTAGCGATTGAAGAAATCAATAATTATAATGGGAATCGAATAATCCTTATCGAGAAATAGCGTTGTATCCTACTAATATTATAAACGCGAAAGTTTGTGACGATGGATGGATGTATGTTGCTCTTTCACGCAAAAACTACTAAACGGATTTGGATGAAATTTGGCATAACCAGGATTAACACATAAATTATATTTTACTTTTTATCCTGATATGCCCACAGGACGAGATTTATGCGGGTGAAAGCGCGGGACGCTACTAGTTAATAGTAAACATTAAGCAATAAACAGTAAGCTTAGTACAAGATTCATAAATCGCCCTTTGAAATTACTTTGCTGAGTAGAAAGTGTTTCAGAATATGGTCCTTATCTTTACGACAGTAAAGTTCATAAGCGTGTGTGAGCAATCGTTTCTTATGAATACCAACATTAAGATTATTTATCTGTATAATTAATATTGACAAAAACGCTTCAGGATGTCTAAGAGGAGTAAAGATCATTAAATTTTCATCTGCCAAACGTACTTTGGCAGGATGCATTCTGACTACTGCTGCAAGAATTAAAGAGCTTACATCTCAACTTTCTATGAAACGTTTTCCAAGTAATTTTACGTGAAATTCGTGTAATATAATCCTGCATCGATAAATCATTTGCTTCCCTTCTTTTATCTGATCCTCGTGTGAGGTTTAAATCACGAAAAACCACCGAATTAATGTCAAACCACGTATTGTAATGTTTTATTGCTAAATGACCCTGCTTTAAACCTCGATCACGCCTGATCGAAAGCGATGGATGAGGTCTATGATGGAACGAGCGTGCCCAGAAGATGCATGTTCACTCTTGCTTTGAAGGCAGACGTGTAATGATGAAGTGGAAGACTTGTTCAAAATCAATCGCTCCTCGCACACTCTCTAACCGCACCCTTACACAAACAAACTCGTATCCATTAACCAGAGCTCTTAACGCTCACTTTGACTTGGAGTCACAAAGATTAAACTCATGTTAACTTAAATGACTGCTAGAGATGAGCGAGGAATGAACTAGGTTTGGTAAAGTTTTGGTGAGTTTATCGTTGACCTTGGCTGGGTCACTAGCTAGCCCCGTGGTTTTGCGCATTTGTATACATACTTTCGCTTTTCGGGTCTTACTGCGTTGTTCTTCTAAAGGGGAACTGTCGCGCCATTTTGATTTTTTTTTCATAATGGCGGCCACGCATAAAACCTACATAAATCGATAGCTGACATCAATGCAAACGGAAAATATTCTAGGACCTAACCCCGTAAACTGTCACGTTTCCGAGATATTAACGTTCAAAGTTGATCACGTGACATCCATATTTTTTTTTACTTGCCTTCAGTTGCATAGATGTTAGAAAAAATCACAAATACATCTATCTGATCTTCAAAGCCCTTCAAAGTTTTCAACCTTCATTTTGAGAATTTATTCCGGAAGGTTTATGTGTATAATACATAACTTACTAAAGTAGTCATCTCAATTTTTTGTCAAGTCCATAAAACCATGCGAAACATTGGTGGTTCGCATTTAAAGTATCCTGTGTTAATTTAAAATATGTAGGTCTATCCAGTAGTGCTATTCTGTAAAAATGTCACCTTGAAAATATAGGTGAAGCGAGCTTAAAGTAAATTGTCAATAAGGTCAATCCCTAACATCAAATGGAATGACAGCTCACTTCACCTAAGTTTTCACGGTGAGATTTGTACTGCACAGACCGGCTGGTGCCGATTTTCATTCATTTTTTTTCAGCTCTTTTTAGATGTCAGAGGAACAAACAAACAAGAATATATTATAAGATGTGATGTGTTTTATCATTGTAACTGTACTTTGGGGGTCGAGAGGAAACTAAAACTTGACTGGAAAATAAAATCCACTCTCGACCACCAAGGGTCGAGAATAAACAGCTATAGTTAGGGGTCCAGTGGAAACATTATTTATTGGGGGTCGAGGGGCCGAGAGTGGACTAAACGTTTTGAAGTTGCGTTGCTCGAGATGAGCGCGGAATGAGCGAGATTACATCGTTGGATAAAGTTTGGTTTACTTGACCTTGGCTGAATATAGGTGGTCACTGATTGAAGGTATCCTTACCAAGGATGAGAGTAAACTTAAGTGACTGGCTTGCTACAGATAAGCCAGAAATGAACGAAGTTACAAGGTGGCAAAGTTTGTGATGTCGATTGGCCTTGGTAGGGAACCGCTGGTCATTTATTGGAGGTGTTTTTATTAGCGACGAGAGTAAACTGGGATGACGTTATGAGATGAGCGAAGCGTTACAAGGTAGACTTATAGTAAGATTGTTGTGATTGGGTTTTTGTATGCAATATTGTTAAGTTTTATAGTTATTAACTCTGTTATAGTTATTAACTCTGTTATAGTTATTAACTTGTCATTTAATTTTAAACAAAGATATCAATATTAAATTGTGACTTCTCTGGTTTTGTGTAATTTCCCTACTTAATATTTGTACGCCATTAACGGCAAACATCTCTGTAACTATTCTATTTCCAACATCTAGCAGTACACATTATGTTTAACAAATAAAAAACGTTTACTTTGACTTCGAAGATGTTAATTATACAGGATGAAATTAAATGGATGCGCCAAATTAAAACATCAAATTCAAAGTGTTATAAAAAAATTATAACATAGGTACGTGCGCGTAGGCAACCGATTTGGTAATGTCCGCGTCGTCGCGTGGCCTTTTTTCGTAGGAACGGTCAAAATGAGATATGTAAATACCGCTAGTTCAACGCGTTGCCAACTTGCTTCATGTTATGACCTCTGCGCGCGCGCGCTAAAATTGATACTTTAATTTTCTACTTAGTTTTGATAATTTTGAAAAAAAAAAATACATGAACAGGGAAATAACGTAGTCTGCATCATCTAAGACGATAATTACACGATTATTTAGAGAGAATTATTATTATTATTACGAGATTATTATTTACGAGAATTTAGGTTTGGGAAATGACAATTTATAATGGTTATGTAACAGTTAGCGCACCTCCTATTTCGATTCGGCGCAAGTTTTCAATTATAGCCTGTATACGCAACATAAGTATGAAAGATGAATAAAAATTCGGCATCAGCTACAAAATTCACGAGTTAGTTGCCAATATCATAATGTAACGAATTCGACAAGAAGGGAATGATGTACAAACGAATTCTTTGCCAAGAACCACCCACGTGATTTTGGCAAATAAAACAGTGCTTACGGAGTGAAAATAATGTATTATTTGTGCACAGTATATTACTAAGGCGGATCACACACACCAATGCGCCACGCGACGGGGCATACACAGCGCGCCCTGTGCGTGATTTATACTCAAATTTAACAAACACGCGTCTCCGCGCAGGAAATTTGGATCCATTTACTTTGTGTTAATAATTTCATCAAAACGTCGTGAAGAAAATATCGTGAAGAAACCAGCAAACGCTAGAACAAAAAATTCGAAGGCTCTTCTCGAAGAGAAGAGGCCTGTGTCCCAGCAGTGGGAACATTATAGACTGATTATGCTTATGTCATTAATTATAATTATGTGCTCATGAAAAAATGCACAAAACACCACAAACTGGAGCCCTGGCTTAGGCCCGCTGGCACTACACATCACTCAACATATTTATCGCTAAAGGAACTTAAAAGATCGTGCTGTTTCCGTCAATCTTTTGAAAATGACAGAGACAGAACGATGTTTTTAATATGTTTACCGTAACATGTATTCACACGTATTAACACGTGGTCTTGAGTGGAGCCCGCGAATCAGTAAACGTAAGGTGGGACGACCTCAGGCTAGGTGGAGCGACGATCTTCGCAGGATGGCTGGTAGCAGCTGGATGAGAGTTGCCAAAAATGGAGTTGAATGGCGTGCAATAGGAGAGACCTATGTCCAGCAATGGCCTGCTATAGGCTGATGATGATGGACACGTATTTAGTGATTTGTAGTTGAAGTGGATCTAATATCATTCTCCATTAATCATTGACAAAGTATTTTATTCTTAAAGTCAGACATTAGTACTGTCTATTTCAGTCTGCAAATGTTTGCCCTCAGTCTGGTTCTTTGTACAATGACTGCATACAAATGAGACAGGTCATGAGTTTCTTAAATTAAAAATATCTGTCTGACTGAATTCGAACATTCTAGTTGCTACTATTAAAATACCTATGATGATCACTTCTAAGGGTTGTTTCAAACGGTTGGGTAACGTAACATACCTACGTACGTCAAATAATAACGATTACGCACCCGTTGTTATTTGCCGCATGGAAAGGCCATAATTTTGTAATTGTAATTGGAAACAACGTCTTTTTTTTATTTGACGATAGTTAGCGCCATTTTTGACGTATACGCGTGCATCAAGTGGACATGATAGCGGGTTGTTACCCGCCCTAACAATACATACCAAAAGGGCGAAAAGACTCTAAATTCTTTTCAGAATAATACATTTGATTCTTAAGACATGTGACATCAACCTGCACTGGGCCCGCGTGGTGGATTACGTTCCATTCCCTCTCACCGAGGGGAGGCCTGTGATTCAGCAGTGATAAAATTAAAGACTGAATAATTTATATAATATCATCACCAGGTCCTCTGACTAGTATAACCTTAAATATTTTGTTCATGTTAATAATTAACGTTTCAACGCTGGTGGGTCTAGAAACATAAATATTGAATTCATGCTAACAGTTGTACGTAAATATTTATACCCTGTTTAATAAGTAACGCACTTATACACAAGTAATATGTAATTAGGTATTCAGGGAGGCAGGGACATCGACGCGCAAACCGTAACCATGAATTCAGCACATGAGTTTAGATCCCATTATTAACATGAACAAAATATTTAAGGTTAAACTGCTACTAGTCAGAGGAGCTGATGTTTAAAGCTACGCTTACCAAGGCTGGTTCGTGGATGGGTGACCATCCATTACATATCGAGCCCTCCGTGCCTCGGAAGGCATGTTAAACCGGTGGTCCTGGCTGTCATTTGAAGATCTTTGATAGTCGTTACGTCAGAAGCCAAAGAGTCTGAGAACCAGTCTTACTAAGGGTTCGTATTACCCAGTAACTGGGTTGTGTAGGTCTGACAGGCAGTCGCTCCATGTAAAATACTGGTATTCAGCTGCACGCTGCATCCGGTTAGACTGGAAGCCGACTCCAAAAAGTTGGGAAAAGGCCAGGCACTACTATTCACAAAAAGCACAAAATAAAACAGATGAGAAATTTTAAGTTTTTTTGCCAAAAATGTAAACAAATATAATATGTAAGTTTATGGAAAAATAACTTAACTTTAATTTTACACAATAAAGTTCAGTTTACGCTACAACTTCAAAAATTTTTATAACTTTTTCAGCAGTGCTACTCACTCTGAAATCAACTTAATTACCATTACAATAAAGTTGATATTTGTTTAACTTGAAATAATGTGAATTTGGAACAATACATAAGTTTGAATAGACATTATGTATGTATACGTCTTTGTACGCACTTTCAATCACATGTAATGTTCTCTTAAATAATTCAATTACGCGTGCCATTAGGACCTAACTTTTCCTTCCCAAAGTTAGCGTGTGTAACTTATGTACGTCGGTTCGTTTAGTTTCAGGGATTATTTTATGTCTTTGTGAAACAAACTCTAGTTAGGTTTAGACTTAGTTTGTTCGTGTAGACTAATTTAATTTGCAAGATTTAGTAATGCGACGTTTTGTTTACATGTTAGTGTGGAGCTATTAATACTGCTCAGAAGGCTAATTCTCGTAATTTAAAACGTTCAAAATCTAGTCGCAGTCTCATCTTTGACGGCACGGTTGGCGAAGTGGTTAAGTGATTGACTGCTGCGCTGCGTGTCGCGGGTTCGATTCCCACATGGAACAAATATTTGTTTGACCTACACTTAGTTGTTCCGGGTCTGGCTGTTTGTGTATGTGAGTTTATATGTCTGTAAACGCACCCACGACACAGGAGAAATTCCTAGTGTGGGGCAACGTTTCTTATTAAAAACAAAACAAACAAACAAAACGATCTCGGTGACAAACGAATGTCAAAAACTTGTAAAAAATGTAAGGAAATTAGAGGTATTTTTGACAGATTGAGACTGAGGTCAAACTGTAAACGTTCTTAAAATTACGAGAGTTGTTTTTATTTTTATTTTATTTATTCGGGAAAACAAACAATTACACATTAAGAATTACAAAAAGACAGGATACATAAAAGATACAAATGTGAAATCAAGCACGTTCTCCACAGATACACAATGAGACAATTTGGTCAATTTTAAGACTAGCGTTGTAAACAATAAAAAAGAGGAATATTATTAGTAAAAGTATCAAAAACCAAAAATATAAATAAAGCCGTTAACAGTGCCGCTTATGTGGAACTACAGTGTAACATTAATTTTTCAATATGTTAAGTAACATGAGCCTAAACTCTCGATGGGTAAAGCAAAGAGATCCAAACTGCAGAAATTCTTATTAAAATTGCTCGTAAGGCGACGAAGAGGCGCACGCAAGTAGCAGTAATTGCCCCTCTGATATCGCCAACCCATCTTGAGCAAACGTGTTTATCAATGTTCGTGCCTTCTCTGTATGAGAAGAGGTCTTTTCCCTCCTGCGGGACATAGTAGGTTGTTGTTATTTATTATAACTCGTCCTCTAATTTCCTTACATTTTTTACAAGTTTTTGACATTTGTTGTCAATAGTGCTAGTCACTTTGAAATCAACTTGATTATCATTCAAATAAAGATGATATTTCTTTAACTTGAAATAACATCAAATCGAAACATAAATAAAATTTGAATATAGTATAGATGATCGTCTCGACCTCGGAGAATGAAGACTACAATATAAAACTTTCAAATATTTTCAACTGCTTTTAAAAAGTTTTTCTTTTGTTTCAGTTTTCAGTTTCAGATTGAAAGTATCTAAGTATAATGGAAAGTTAGGAAGCCAGATGTTACAAATTATGCTGCTGCTGCTGCTGTGAAAGATGCCTGTAGAATAAATCTATCTCTACTTTGCTTCGAAAAAATAAAAGTTTTGCTCAGGCTTGTTACTTTAAAATCTGTATGTAGGACATCACATAACATAACATCATGCCTTCATTCCCCAAAGGGTTAGGAAGAAGTATATTATTATTAAAATCGGACCATTGTTGGGTCAAAGTTGTAACAATAATATGTTCCATCTATCTGTTACCTTTTCACTTCTTAACAACTGAACGGTTTTCGATGAAAAGCTTACGGATAGGCCATCATGATTTGAATACTTACATAGGTACATACATACTACGGACATAGGATACTTTTATTCCGGTAGAACGTCCCCGTGGGATGATATCCGACATCCACGCGGAAGAAGCCGCGGGCTAAAACTAGTGATCCATAAAATATATTTATGGATCACTAGCTTTTGCTCGCGGCTTCGCCTTCACTTTCGGACTGAAGTTGTATTTAGGTAAGTTGGAAATGTCTCTCGTTTCTTTTCCTCATCACCTTTTCATTTATATAAAATTTAAATTATACAGGTTGGCAGGGACATCGACGCGCAAACTGTAACCATGAATTCAGCACATGAGTTTAGACCCCATTGCGTCGAAATTTTTCGTCGGTTATCAAAAGAGAAATCTTCTGTTTCATAGAAAAGTTTCACGAAAAATTTCGTAGAGAAAATAAAAATAAAAAAAATATAAAATTTAATAGAGAAAAGATTTGATTTTTTGTATGTTTGTTTGTTACGCTTTTACGCTAAAGCAAAACGGATTTGGATTAATTTGGCATGGGTAGACCATGGTCTGTACCATGATTGCGTAACATACCTACTATCAATCACAATCTGAATAATTTTGAAAGATATTGCTTCCTGTTTTTTCGCTTTGCTCGGCTCCTGAAAGTTCTAGCGTGATGTTAAATAGCCTTCCTTCTAAGAATAGGGCTATTAAATGCAAAAATGATTTTAGGGTTCCGTACCTTGAAAGGAAAAAACGGAACCCCTATAGGATCACTTTGTTGTCCGTCCGCCCGTCTGTATGTCTGTCAAGACCCTTTTTCTCAGAAACACGTGGAAGTATCCAGCTGGAAGTATTTATATCAAATACTCAAGTCTACTGACCCTTGGAGCTGTGAAAAATTCAAACTTTTAAGCCAACGCAATCAAAAGATACAGCCGCTTATGCCGCAAATTTTCAACACTCGCGAGGGAATCAAAACCTACAGGGTACTTCCCGTGAACTCAGAATCTTGAAAGGTACGAAGCAACACCTTTTAGCACAGATAAAGCAAAAATTTCGAAAACCGTAAATTTTTAGTTACATCATATAATAAAAATATTTTAAATTGTACGGAACCATCGGTGCGCGAGTCCGACTCGCACTTGGCCGGTTTTTTTTCATAACCGCTGGTATTATTGGAACTTGAAGTATGAGTTGAGGAAATGTGTTTTATCGTTTTAAGATACGGATACCAATCACGTCTGTGAAGTTTAAACAAAAAAAATCATCTGATATTCAAGTAAATACACTTACAGCGGTAACAATGACGATATAAAAAAATTATCAAATTATTATTTTTTTGATTTATCATGTTCATGTATCATGATTTAGTAGCGATTAGCTCTTTTTTTTCTTAAACTTCTATTCCTTCTTGTGGACAGCGTTGTGGGTTACTTTATAACCAAATTGCTATTTTGTTAAACTAGTTGTAAGTCCTATAATGTAACTGCTTTATTGAGAGGAACGGCATCCTCTCAATAAAAGAATAAAAAATACTCATCATATCTGCAGAGTTTCGCTAGCTAATTTAATTTGACCCTGTAAATTAAGGTTGACATTTTTCCGTGTTTGGCGATATTTCCCTTAGGTGTCCTGCTTAAAATAGCCCGTAATAAAATAAGAGTAATTTATTATACCAACATTTTCCTTATTACGAATGTTTTGAATGTTGGGTCTCCTTTGTGATATTATCTGAAGGTGCACTTGTTTAGAGAATTTTGTTGAGTAATAGGTTGTTGTAAGTGGTTTATTAACCGACTTCTAAAAAAAGGGAGGTTCTCAATTCGTATTTTTTTTTCAATGTTTGTTTGCGCATAACTCCGTCGCTTGCCAACCGATTTGAAAAAAAATTTTTTTTTTGAAAAGGGTATACTTCCCAAATAGTCCCATAAAAAAATTATCAAAATCGGACAAGCGGTTTTTGAAATATAAATAAACAATTTTTTACAAAAAAAAAAACAACCGACTTCCATAAAAACACTACAAAGGGAAAAATAACTTTAATTTCGGAAGTCGGTGGCGAAAAACGAAATACAAAAACCAAAGACACCGACTTCCGAAATTAAAGTTATTTTTCACTGTGTAGTGTTTTTATGGAAGTCGGTTGTTTTTTTTTGTAAAAAAGTTTTTTAGGGTAAGAGAGTCGACACCCAGGATTGTGTAATAATATCTTGATTTAAAAGAGTGTCCTTGGAGTTTCCTGCCCGTTCTTCTCCATAGAGATCTACGTTTTGGAACGGGCAACTAGCTTTAACTAGCTTCATTTTTCTAACTGACCGACCCCTTGACAATTCAAAAGTGCCTGTAATTGGTTTAATTGAAATAAATACTTTGAGTTTGAGTTTGAGCTTTCTGACAACTGACCGACTATTTAATTTTGACAATTCAAAAGTGCCTTTAAATGGTTTAATTGAAATAAATAGTTTGAGTTTGAGTGCCAACGGAACCCTATTACTAGGCCTCCGCTGTCCGTCCGTCTGACAGTCAGCAAGCTGTATCTCATGAACCCTAATAGGTAGACAGCTGAAATTTTCACAGAGTGTGTATTTCTATAGCTGCTATAGCAAAAAACATCAAAAATAAAATTCTTTTAGTAAAAATTTAAGAGGGTCTCCATATAAGAAACGTGTTTTTTTCGGCGGTGCCCTGTGGCACGGAATTAGTCGTGGGCGACTCCGACTCGCGCTTGCCCGGTTATTATAACAACCCGTGAGTAAATGCAAGTTTTCTTATTTTATTTTATTTTGACTGTTGTACGATGCACGATCGCACGTTGTACGATGCAGACATGGTCACTAACCAATCGTCAAAAGACCGCACTCGGGGTCTGTCAGCGAGCAATGGAGCGCAGTATCCTTGGAGTTAAACTTTCTGATCGTATAAGGAACTCGATACTGCGCTCTAAAACTCAAATTGCCGATGTAGGTCACACGGCTGCCAAGCTAAAATGGAACTGGGCTGGTCACATCTGTCGCATGGTGGAGGAGCTATGGGCTAAAGTAACCACACAATGGGTCCCAAACAGCAGCAAACGACAACGCGGCAGGCCCAGCATGAGATGGCGGGACGAGCTCGACTCTTTCCACAAGAATTGGCGTTTATCAGCACTAGATAGGGATAAGTGGAAGGAGGGAAGGGAGGCCTTTGCCCTGCAGTGGGACAGAAATGGCTGAATAAAATAATAAATAAAAAACGATGTCATGCATAGCCCAACCAATTACCGCTGTCTATGAACCAGTCAACCATTGTCATCATTCTCATGCCCTTATCCCAATTTACATACCTATTTGGGGTCGGCGCGGGAATCGAACCCGCGACACGCAGGGCAGCAGTCGATCGCTCAGCCACTACGCCAACCGTGTCGTCATACTTCTCTTCTTTTTTCTTCATACTTCTCTATTAGTCGTCATCTCGGTAGTTACCCTTTTACTAGCCATAATTATCATCTTTCATATAGGTAATTTATCGTTTCTGGAGCAGTAGTGGCTCAGAGCTATTAAATAATTAATTCAGACTCTGGGCTGCTATTAAGTACATAATTCCATAAGGAAAAACTTGCCTAACATGCGAATCGAACCAAGGACCAATAAGGCTAGACCAACAAGACCGGCTTTATTGAAATACAACTATTTTTAGCACAAAGCCTGGAGCGGAGCCCGGAGCCTGAGTTTATTAATGCATATGTAAAAAAAAAAAATGTACTCTGACCTAGTTTGTCACACTGAGGGCTGTGTGGAAATTCGGAAAAGCGTTGGAAAAAGTAGATAGATACTTTTTCAATGCTTACAGAATAATCCGTTTTGTTGCAAGCATGGATGGACTGGTATGGGGCTCGTAGCCTAATGATAACAGATGGCGTATTCTCGTAATTTGAAACGTTCAAAATCTAGTCGCAGTCTCATCTCGGCGACAAACAAATGTCAAAAACTTGTCAAAATTTAGAGAAATTAGAGGAATTTTCGACAGATTGAGACTGAGATCAGACTGTGAACGTTCTAAAAAAATTACGAGAATTGCCCCTCCGATGAACGGCGGGGTGATTGTGTAACACTTTAACAGTTTAGCAATAGCTTTCATTTTGACAGTTCGACCACATTCATTGCGTTATTTAAGTTGTTGAGCAATGGATTAGAAATATCTTTCACACGTTACACAATTAGGGTGTTGGTCAACAGAAGGTTATGCTATGCTTGCTGCGGTCAGTTGGAAGTTGGTCGACCATCCACTACATAATCGACACCCCTTAGTGCCTCGGAAAGCACGTTAAGAGACTACTCACACTTATTCAGCTTATGTCCATAAAAAGCAACGATTTTGTATAGAGACGCGTACGCATCCGTTCAGCTTTCCGCGTCTATTCAGCTTTCGCGGCAAACAAGTATAAAATGAAGACAAAAATGTGTTATTATCATGCGAGTGCTATAGACAGAATTCAGCGCTGTTCTGCTGCGTTCAGCGCTGTTCCGCCTCATTCAGCGTCAAACGCGGCGGAACAGCGCTGTACACGGATGGTTCTCGACTCCTTATCGACAGGTGGCGACCTGCATAGTTCCTGCATAGATTTGATTTATTATTACGTAATCATTATACATGCAGGGTTCAGAGAGTTTGGACATCTGACTTTAAAAGTAAAGTATATACAGAAACTTCTATTGCTAGTGCAAAAATATTCTTGCTTGTACGATATTAGTTCGTCACATTATAGCGATCAACAGAAAAAAAATAATGCTTGGGAAGAGAGAAACGTTTCAGCGGAGATAGTACGCTATGACGGCTTTTCTCATTATTACGACGCTGTACGCAGCTGATAGAAACAGAACTAAAATCGTTCAGTGAAACGAGAATGGAGCTGAATAAGTGTGAGTACTCCCTAAGCTGTTGGTCCTAACTAACTTTCATAGATCTTTGACAGTTGTTACGGGCAGTCAGAGGCCCAAAACTCTGACAACCTGTCTTACCCAGGGGTATTGTGTTATCAACTGAGTTGTGGAGGTCAGATAGGCATTAGGGCCTAATGCCTACTGATTAGGCGGTCACTCCATGTAAATTACTGATATTAAGCTGCATCCGGTTAGATTGGAAGCCAACCCGAATGTAGTTGTTTAAAAGGCCAGGTAGATTGCGAGCATAGTGCATACCTCGTGATATTTTTTGATAACTACATTTATTTACAGAACGACATCGAACTGTAGTTATTAAGAAGCAGAGCCAGCACACTACTTAATTGCGTAACACACGATCAGTCACAATCTGAATCATTTTGAAGGATAATAGCGCCGATTCCCTTGTTCACAAGCTAAACTAAATTTAAGCTCATTGCATCTTTTTCTTTCTATTTCATCAGAACTGTCAAAATGAACCCGATTCCGATTGATCGTGTGTTACGCAATTAGGGTGCTGTTTTTGAAAAAGGATAAAATTAACGTGGAGCACGAACAATGAAACAAAACTGTACATTTTATACTTTTATTACTGTTTACTTAAAACTACCTAATTTACGACATTAACACGTTGCAACAATATTCAATTATTAATTGTATTTAAACATAAAAACATTATTATTGAATTTACACACAACTATTATTTCCGTTTACATCTATTATTGCTCTTATTTATGTTATTATTAATTCCATTTACAATATATACAGTTACGCTAATTAATTATTAAAAGCGCTTGATGTATTATTATTAAGAGAACAATATTTCGAAATACAGTTGATGGATCAAATAACTTATTTACATATAATCCCGAGTTGTCAAAGAACACGCGATAAATTCGCTGAAAACTAATAATTAATTATTAAAAGAGGTTGGATTTTTGTTTCAGTAAATAAAAAAAAATGATGACTTTCCTGAAACTGTGTCACTAAAACAATATACACGTTCGTAATAATAAAATAAATAAAAAGTATGCAGTATAATGTAATTAAATTCAGTATGACATGAGACGGAGAGGGCAAAGATCGTCTCACTGGATGACTGAGGGAGGACATCGCCAACGAGGTTGACCACGGCAAAGGTGGTGTGACGATCGGATAGCGTTTGCATGACCAACATGGCCACAGATCGCACAAGACAGGGGGACAGGGGGTTGTAGGGACACAGGCCTCCTCTCTGAGAGAGGGAGTGGGCCACAATCCAGCACGCGAGCCCAGTGCGAGTTGGTAGATATGACATGTTTTCGAATTTTTGGTTCTAGGACATGCCGGTTTCCTCACGAGGTTTTCCTTAACCGTTTTGAGAGCTGTGGTGATGAAATTAAATACACAAAGTAAAATGCCTGCCTGGATTTGAACTCACGACCTGCAACCACCACGGCCGATACCACTGGGCCACCACTGCTCAGTGGGAAACAATATAGATTAACAAAAGAAAAATGATATATTAGCCCCACAAAAGCTAGGTTAAATATTTTTTACGGAATTAACAGGCAATACCTGATTAATCGAAGGATTTCCTTTCAAATACTTCGGTAATTAATTATAGACGGTGTGTATGACATTTTCCAATCTCTCATCACACCAAAAATAAAAGGCGTAGGAAGCCCGGAATGCTTGTGTTTATAAATAAAATTGACTCAATAGTGGCAGTTAATTTCTATCACGTGCGTTAAGATATCAATAAAGATACCCTCTTTCTTTTAAAAGTAAAAAAAGATACAAAGCTACAAAAGATACAATACCTAATAGCAAAAACATCACCTTCGTTTTCTTTTACCTTTTCTATACTTAAAATCTCGATACATTTACATAAATACACTTTAACCTAAGCTTTCTATAAAAAGCTTTCGTTTACAACCAATTTTTTTAATAATAATTCTATATACAACTTAATAATTATTAATTTTAACACTTAATCGTTACGTATTTGTTTTCCCCTTTTGCAAACTTCCTACAAAGGTCGGCTACACCAAACTCCATCTTTAATCACAACTTTAACCGCAGTTTATAGTTGAACTTCGTTAGTATTAATTGAATTTTCTTGTTCTCAATACAGAGTTCGGGTAACAGTTAAACTTTCGAAACCAGCTGGTATTTGTTTTAAGTTGACAAAATAATTTGCTTAGAATATTATTGCGACCGATAAAATGTCATATATTATTCGTAACGTTACACAGAAATCCAATATGCTGAGTTTGATACGTGATATCGGTCACATGTGCAAAGTGCTCAGATCTCAATACATAAAATTATTCGAACTACGAACGAGGTGGAAAATATTTCGAGTGTAAAAAGTCAGGCACACATTGCACATGCATTAAAAATGAAACGAGATGCTCGCTGTTATTTTTAGAATGATGCTGCATAAAACTTAAAATAGTAAGTTTTTAACTTACTATTTTAAGTTTCTGAGTAAATGGTCAAATAAAAATCTCTATCTTAAAATAATAAAGAGAGAATAATTTTAGTTAAATTATAACAAATGGAATTCCTTAACGTACAGTTAACCGAAGTTTAACACAAAAAGTTTGGTGTAACCGTACCTAAACGCCACTAAGACTAAAGATAAATCCACTAATTAATCATAAATAAGCCTCGGTTTTAACACTAGCCGAACTTAATAGAAACTGCGGTTTACAACGCATAAATAATTCTATGACTTAGCGTAATATATGACAGATTTATATAAATTACTTAATTTATGTAACTATAATTGGAGTCAATATTTTAGATACACGAGGGACTTTTAAGAGGTATTTTAATCTTACAACGAAAATACGATGACGTAGTTGCTAACGTTGGACGATATTTAATAAGTATAAAACTGATCTTGATGATTTTAAATTCTGCATAATAACACTAATCATGGCGACTTGCGATTTTATTTATGGTGATTCATAATAAAATTTAGACTTTGTTTTGTAATATTACATACTATTGTATAGAATCAAGTTCTTCGAACTATAGAGGTATGAGGAAGAGGGTGTAAAGTTCACTCACACTTCACAGAAAAGGGAGGATCCTCCGACCAGACGGGTGTCATGTCTGGTGAGCAACTGCCCGATGATTCATGTCGGGCTGTTGTATATATACTAGTCGCCCGGTAAACTCTGCTTGCGCGATGTACGAAGTACTATACATACATACGATGTACTCTGACGCCAGTATGATGCGTAGTTTGCATGTGGCGGCGTAGGTAGATGCTGCTACAGAACTTAACAGAGACCGCTGTGCTGCTGGAGAGTTTTTTGCGCATTCTTCTTCCCAATAAAACACTGGGAAGTGATGGATAGCGGGCGTTTTGGGTGACTATCTTATGTAATATTGACGTTCAATAAGTCCAGATTCTCAGCCTAAATAAAATTAATGACTTTTGATTTTGATTTTAGACTTCTGTTTACTTATACAATTAAAATTAACTAGGGAAAGCTATTACTATAGCGAACTAGTAGAAGCTAATATAAGATTAATATCAATTATAAAATAATCACAGTAGCTACCTACAACGTACAAAAATTACAATAAAATCTGTCATTTTCTAAACACGCCTACTAATAGTATCACAATCAATCTAATTAGTGACTACATTATACAGAACAAGTGCTTAAACATTTAATTCTAATAACAGTTAGGAATATAGAGGGAAAGTTTTAAGCGAACGTTAGTTTAACGAGAAGTTAAATATTTTACATGGTGTCAACAACCGTTTTAAGCTTTAGGCATTAGACGCATTTGGCAGTACTACAAAAACCTTGTTTTTTACATCTGGTAACAAATCCTGCCTGGTGCGTTGTTAGCCTTATATACAGTTAAAAAATAGTAAACTTAGAGTTTTTGATATATTTTTTTGAACTTATAAAAAATGGAGTATTTTCCGCACTGCCTCTTGGTACAGACGACATGCAACTCGTAAGTTGGGGCTCATACCACTGTTTAGTAGATTTTCAACTTAATAGCTAAATCGAAAAGGTTCAAAGTTGATTGGAAAAATTTGAAAGTTTCGGGCAGCTTGATGTGCTGGAGTCTGTAAAATAAAATATGCCATTTTTTTAAATTTTTTTATACTGATTTGATCATCTTTTCTTCTATTTGACCCCATGATCTAGATATTCCTTATCCATGCCACAACGCTTTTCAGTTCAGACCTCTTATTGAAACCTGAAGTTCGCAAATTAATTTATTATCTATACAACTTTCAGATTATGAGATCAAAGGCAGTTTGTAACTTCGGTTTTTGAAACCAAGTCGTTGCTTTTAAAACTTATTAACGCTAGCTTTTGCTCGATAATTTGATAACAAGAATTTTGGAAACAGAGCATTACTTTCAAAGACAAACTTCTATCCTCTCATTTATTCAGTTAGAGTTTGAGATAAATAATAAACTTTCATCCAGTATCTCTTCTCCTTTACAAGAAAACTAGCGAGCTATTTTGCCTGAATGCTAAGGCGACATAATATCAAAAAATCTGCTTATCATCATTTTATTGTCGTTAACCAAATTTATTTGCGGTCGGCAAAACTTGTATTTTTCCTCCATACTTCTCTATTACTTGTCGTTTTAGTAGAAACCCCGTTTCTAACCATCATTCACACAGCCCATCCATCGTTTCTTTGGTCTTCCCCTACTCTTATAGTCATCGACATTCATACTCAAAACTTTCCTCACGACGTTTTCCTTATGTCAAAACATCTGCTATGTCTAAGTTAAATAGTATTAATGTATTAGACAAATAAACCTTCCAGAATCATATGCTCAGCCTTTTCCCAACTATTTTGGGGTCGGCTTCCAGTCTAACCAGACGCAGCTGAAAACCAGTATTTATATGAAGTACTAGCTTCTGCCCGCGGCTTCGCCCGCGTGGATGTCGGAAATTATCCCACGGGAACGTGCTACCAGGATAAAAAGTATGTGCTTCCCCAGGATGCCATCTATCTCTTTGCCAAATCAGAAGTTCAGTGGTTTAGCTTCAACTTTCTGACTAACTGACCGACTATTTAATTTTGACAATTCAAAAGTGCCTGTAAATGATTTGTGTTGGAGTTTGAGTTTAGACGTGAAAATGTTACATACAGTTTCAAGTACAAATCCGCCCTAAAAAACCGAATTACCCCTTTTTGCCCCGTCAGGGATCAATTTTCGACAACTTTACATACTTATTATATTAATTATTTTCTGTCAAAAGTATCAATAGGTACTGAGTTTCAAGTTAATCGGACCGCGCATTCAATTTCTTCCACACAAACTTCAAAACCCCTATATCCCCCTTTGAGGGGTAGTTTTGAAAAACTAATAATGATAAACTTTATTGCTTACTTAGGCAAGTATTCATGCCAATTTTCAAGATTATTAACCTAACGAATAAGATTTTTCATATAAACTTTATCCCCGCTTTTCACCCCCACAGGGGTGGAATTTTGAAAAATCATTTGGGATGTCATCATAACTTGACTCCAAGATTATTTATACCAATTTTCGAGTTAATCAAGCCACGCTGTAAAATCCTCCCCTGTAAAATTGATTACCCCTTTTCAGGCCGTCGGGGGTAGATTTTCCAAAAACCCTGATACACATTATTCTTTTCTTTCAATTTTAGGTATAAATACTGAGTTTCCATTAAATCGGACCGCGCGCTAAAATTCTTCCATACAAACTTTGAAATCCCCCAATCCCCTTTTAGGGGGTAGTTTATAAAAACAAAAAATGCCCAACTTCATAATTAACTTAGATAAGTATTCGTGCCAAGTTTCAAGTTTATTAACTCAAGGAATAAGATTTTTCATACAAACAAAATCCCCCCATTTCACCCTCTTAGGGGTGGAATTTCGAAAAACCCCTTCTTAGTGGATACCTACTCTTCACGAAGAATACACCCTCCAAATTTCATGTCTCTAGGACCAGCGGTTTAGGCTGTGCGTTGATGTCTCAGTCAGTCAGTCAGTCAGTCAGTCAGTCAGGACTTTGAATTTTATATATATAGATTTAGCATGGGTAATACGATACCCCTTGGTAAGACTGGTTGTCAGACTTTCGGGATTCTGAGGACCCGTAAGGACTGTTAAAGATCCACGAATGACAGCCGGGACCAACAACTTAACGAGCTTCCCGAGGCACGGAGGGGTCTTGGTATGTAAAGATGTTGACCCATCCACAGACCAACCGCGGCAAGTGCAGCTTAACCTAATCGATCGACGTTATTACTTAGCCACAAGCCCTTCTCACCTCCATGTAAAACAAATGCATGCTAATAGACACGCACGCACATGCCAATGGGGTATCCATTGGAATGTGCGTGCGTGTGTGTGTCAATGCATGGCAGGATCCTTAGAAGAAAGACCATCGAGACCAATCTTCTTTTATCAAGTTTTTGCAGTCCGCCTTTGTATTGACTAAATCTTCCCGTTATTGTCAAAACGCGAACTCCAATCAAACTTAGGCTGTACGAACACACGATCCTGAACATGTTGATCAATAAAGTGTTCTTCTAAAAGCCCTCAAAATGTCTTTAAAAATACAGCATCAAAACACCAAAAATAGTCCCTTTAAAAACTCCAACCCGTTAGGTTTTCTGTTCAGTACATTAGCCAATCGTAGTCCACGGCGTTCCGATTCACGCATCGATTGGTGGGGTGCGGCGATGCGTTCCAACTTCCATTGTTAGATCACTCAACTAAAACGGAACGTAACGTGAGGGAAAGATTGATTCATGGGCTGTGAAATATGTTATTACTATGCATTTTATGGGAGGTTTTGAATAGGTAACGGCTAGATGTTCAAGGTAAACGGAAAGCCTCGTTTTATTAAAAAGTTAAAAAGATGACATAATCCCCATAGCCCAACCATAGCCTATACTGCTCCCACTGCTGGGACAGGCCTCAGTTCTGTGAGAGCAAGTGGGCCATAATCGGCCATGACACGGGCCGTTGCGAGTGCGAGTTGGAAGATGTCACATGTCTGAAGTGAGCTATAAATAGTGTCAACCAAATCAGCCTATCGCAGTTCACTTCTGTACATAGGCCTCTCCTATGCTGCGTCACAACACCCTGTCCTCCACCTTCCGCATACAATCTGTCCCAGCAACTTTTTTGAGGTCGTCTTTCCATCTAGTTAGGGGCGTCCTACAGTAAGCTTGCCGATACGCGGTCTTTAATCTAGATTTCGTCTACTCCACTGGCATTCGTTCCTTCGACAAACATGGCTAGCCCACTGCCACTTCAGCTTACTTAATCTGCAAGCTGAGTCGGTAACTCCGGTTCTTTTCCGGATAACTTCGTTTCTGATTTTATCCTTCAAAGGAACTCCGAGCGTAGACCGCTCCATAGCGCGCTGAGCGGCCTTAAACTTTTGTGGATCAGCCCGACTGTTAGTGTCCACGTTTTGGCACCCTATGTTAATGGGCACAACGCACCAATTTGAATAACAGACGGTCTATTCTCCAAAAATCTCACCGTGAAAACGCTTACTACAACCTCACTTCTCCCATAAGAAGTGAGGTTGAAGTAAGCTGCTTATCCACCTGGGCCCCAATTCTGTATTATTCCCCGCGAAATCTTACCACGTGCAAACCATGCCAATATCGTGTCTTGTTGAATGAAAACTTCTTTAGCGGCGTTGTGCACTTTTCTTGTGAAGGTTGAAAAATGTTAAACACGCGTCAGGACACGACCGTGACCTGATCGAGAATTCATAAGACGGAGCTCGCGTCAGGACACGTGACCTGATCGAAAATTCGTAAGACGGAGGGGGAGTAGACCGCATTCCAAAATATGAAAAATGCACAACGTTAATATTCAAGTTTTCACTTCTGCCGGCACTCCCGGAGTGCAACCCGTTTTGAACGGCAAAGAATTCGAAATGTCAACCGTATTCACAACATATATTTTGACAGTTCAAATCACGCCATTGTGCATTATGTCATAGAGAATACATTAATAGCAGA
Organism: Apamea crenata; assembly: GCA_949629185.1. Classification (NCBI taxonomy): domain Eukaryota; kingdom Metazoa; phylum Arthropoda; class Insecta; order Lepidoptera; family Noctuidae; genus Apamea; species Apamea crenata. Next base: position 11,016,206 of record OX451375.1, on the reverse strand, counting down.
TGTTGTGATAAGGTAAGGAATTGACGTGGTTTCGAAGTAAGGAATCGTTAAATGGTCATAGTGAATAAGGGCCCTGATAGAATCAGGTGGAATGACACTGGTACTGTATCTTAGATACTAGGCATTGCTACTATTGATAGCTCACTTGTCTCTATCAAAGTTTTCTCAGTGAGACATTTTGACAGAATATATCGGCAAGTTACTGATAACGTGATCTTTTAGTAAGTAAACCAATTCCCTAAACGTTACACCAATAGATGCTCCGAATTTCGCTCTCTTTGATCGAACGATCTACATTCTGCTCTCCACATAATGCTCTTACGAGCATTTATTTGACATATCGGCTAAATATTCACGGGCTATTAAGTACCGTGTCGAAGCGCTGTCACGCGTGAAACGTTATTTTTTAGACGCGATGTACTCTCGGTGCGTGAATCGGAATGGTTGAGCAAGCACCAATTATTTTGAAAGACGCTTAGATTTCTTTTATGGGCGAATGAAAATGGAGATCATATATTCGTGTATTGGAAACTTCCGAAATAATGTGAGCGATTTTTTTACTGTTCCGTTTTCTATTTCTGTTTACTGTACTGTTTTTTGAAACATTCCTGTTTGGATTTTACGTTTATTTTGTCTGATGAAAAAATGTTTCACGTGAATCCCAATGTTATTGGTAGTATAGAGGTATGCGGAATAGGGTGTAAATTTCACTCATGCTCTATAGAAAAGAGAGGATCCTCCGACCAGACTGGTGTCGAGTGTGGTGGTCAACTGCCCAACGATTTATGTCGGGACCTTGTATATATGCTAGTTGTGCTGTAAACTCTGCTTGCGCGAAGCAGAATTTTGCGTAACGTCAGTATGATACGAAGTTCGCATGTGGCGGTGTAGTGTGGGTGCCGCCACAGGAGATAGAAATGGTTGTTCAACAATTTTTCATAACAGACTAAAGGCTGTAAAGTTTTTCTAAGCCTGAAAGTCTCTATCTTTTGTTTTACCTAGTAGATAGTCAGCACATACTGTATAGCTACTGGCTGCGAAACCAGGGGGTCTACTCCGAAGTAGTATCGGCCGAATGTTTCGAATATTGACTATGGTCCCGACCCAACTGAGCCGATCCGAACTTTTTTCGCATTTTTCAATAATATTCGGTTCGGCCATGTGTCGGTCCGATCTGAACATTCGCACTTTGCACTTCGGAGTAGACCCCCAGCTGGTAGTTATTTCAGGTAAAATATTGTGACCCCAACATAGTTGGATTGAAGTTTTTTGAACAAAAGGTCGTCATGGCTTATCGCTGGTTGTCGTGTAAAAATACCTCACCGTGATTTTTATAAGGGTTGAGTAAATGTGACTAACTTATTTTTGTAAAGCCTTGTAGTACATTTAATATCCCCGGGCTGGCTAATCGAGCCATTTATATCTGCGCTACAGTACTGCTGAGGGTCCAGGTGTTTGGACCAGGTTGGGCAAAGTGCCTGCCGGGGCGGCGGGATCATCCGAAAGGTTTACCGCTGCCCTGGAACAGAAAGGGCTAAGGAAGGAACACGGGTGGGTTTTAGTCAGTAAGAGTCTGACACTCCCTTCCGCTCCACCCAGAGCGGGAGGGTTCATTTGATGATTTCCCATCCACAAAAAAAAAGGTTGGGCAAAGTGTTGTTGAGTTTTTCCACCTGGAATTTCTCAGTAGCAGCCCGAAGTGTGGATTTGTGCCAAGTTGATGGCAAGTCTCGTCTCCTATTACATGGGACTTAAACATAACTGGCGAAATGTGGTAGGTGCACCTCTGCCTAACCCTTCGGGGAATACAGGCGTGATGTTATGTTATGTGTTATTTGAAATGAAATGTCTGGTACCCCACCTTTATCATAGGAGTTACGACAAGCGTCAAAAAATTATAACACAAGCAAAAATGTTCTATTTTGAACGCCACAAACCACTAGATTTATCATTTAATATTTCGTTATTTTTCACATTAATCACGAAACATCGCATGTTGATAACCCGTTGCGGTTTCATATAAAATAATCATGGCCGCTATTTGCAGCATGATTTCAGTTTTAATTACATTTACACGTATCTTAATGTTTGCGACCTCTGTAAAGTAGATAATATAAACTTTATGACCGTTTTATGATAGAACGCATTAGTCAGGGGTTTAGCAGACATGCTACTTTTAGCATCGGCTGTCAGCGATTTAGTCGCTTTAGTTATGCTTGAGACACAGCGACTGAGTTCGATGCCTCGAATTCTTTAAGCCATTAATTTGTTCGAAAAACTGGGAGTCACCCTCTGCCGGTGCGACGGCGCGTTCGGGTTTGCTGTTCAAATAAACGCGGCAATCGCATAAATGCACGACGAATGCTTTTTATTAGGCCACTGAATTAGTTGGTAATCAAGGACTTAGTCGTTTTTCAAATCAAATCAAACACTTTATTTCGTGCAAAGACTCTTATGGGGTTAGTAACATTGTGCCTAAGTTTAGTAGCTCAATACAGTAACCGGCCTACTGATGCAGGATCGACAGAAAAAGCGTTATTTTGATAACGCGCTAAAATGCAAAACGCCAAACCTCGATACAGCAACGAAACAATCGCGCGTTTCAACGATTGTTTGTTGTTCGACTCTCAGAGTCGTAAAACGCGAACTAGCATTAACGAGTGTCGTAAAATAGTCGCCGCTAAAAGTAGCAAGTCTGCCAAGGCCCTTAGATAAAGGCAGGCTGTGAGAATAATATGACAGTCGCTAAATCGTCTCGGGTAGTTAGGAGCTCTAATCTTAGGGCTGGTCGCTTTAATTGCGTCGGGCAAAGGACTATTATATTTGAATTAGAAAGTTTTGGTCATTTGGAAAGTTCATGAAAATCTCTGGGTTTTTCTTCATTTACTTAAAGGCTTTTTGGTAGGTCAGATAATACTAGAGATGGAAATAAGATGGCCGTCTCTCCATGTAAAATTGCTGGAGTTAGTTGCATCTGGTTATCACGAGTACCCAATCAATCTCCTTAGTTTTTTTACAACTATTTTGGGGTCGGCTTCTTGTGTAACCGAATGTAGCTGGATATCAGTATTAACATGGAGCGACTGCCTATCTGATCTCTACAACCCAGTTACTGGGTAATACGATACTCCTTGGTAAGACTGGTTGTCAGACTTTTGGGGTTCTGACTACCCGTATCGACTGTCAATGATATATGAGTGACAGCCAGGACCAACAGCTTATCGTGCTTTCCGAAGCACAGAAAGTCTCCAATTCTCGATATGTAATGGATGGCCAACCATCCACGAACCGACAGTGGCAAGCGCAGCTAAACCTTCGATCGACACGTGCGGCTATTATCATTTAGCCCAGAGCCCTTATCTTTATCATGTTATCATGAGTACCCAATAGTTGAAATAAAGGCAAGGCAAAATGATATAGGTATCATCGCAAAAGCCGGGTGTTTAAGATCAAATCAGCATAAAACAGTCAAATTGAAGCATAACAAATGAAGGGCCAGAACAAACAGGTCGTATCAATAGATAGGAATGATTGATTTTAATAATAAAGGACGTTCAATTAGAATTAATACTATAGTGTCTTTACCACAACTATCTTGACGCGTCTTGACTATATACCGACAAGCTTCTACTTGCGGAATTTGTCCGCGTGAAATTTCTCGTTTCCTCGATCCTTAGCGTCGTATCACCCACCGCTAGTAATATTTGGTTATCGCTTAGCGTTGTCTTAGCCTTGTTTTCCTTTTTGCTCGGCTCCTAAGGATTGTCGCGTGATGTTTAATAGCGTATAACCTTCCTCAAGAATTGAGCTATCAAATTAAAGAGATATTTTCAAATCCAACTTGTAGGTCCAGATTAGGACGTTCAAACCAAAACAAACTCTTTAGCTTTATGGTTTATATTACTTTTATCTATACTCGAACAGTTTTTTCTCAAGCAAGAATGTAATGTAAAGAAAATTCATTGAAATAGTGGTGATATCGACACTTTAGTACATATAGAGTTCTAAGAAAATAGAGGAAATTCTATCACTATGAAGTATATACAATCATATTTATAACAATTATTTCAACTATGTATTTCAGTAATATCAAATTCCTATATAAGTCTAAATGCTTTCATCATGCTTATTGCCATCAAATGGACAATTTGAGCAACTAGTTAGTACTAGTATTACTATGGCAAATTATCTACAAACACAATACATTAATATAATATTCTATGGGGTCCGTCAGTCCCCCTATCAATTCCAGGGTTATTTATATTTAGGGGACAGATGGACCCCACAAAATATTAACACTATGAAATAATTTTATATTATTGCTATGTCACTGATAATACTAATATCAATATTACCTACAGGCTAAATGTTCGACTAGATATTGCACCCGTACTACGAACTTGCGATATAATTTCTTGCAAAGCGCTTTTCTGAACAGAACCTTTAACATTATCCTTACAACATAGGGCCTAGTTTCGACACTGCGATTTAGAATCGCATTTTTACCGAATTTAGAACTACCACTTTACCTAGAGAAGGACTTTTCAAGTGTTGCCACAGTATACTTACTTACTTTGTACAGCTAGTCAAGATCTTTGACATTGACACACGGATGACAGTATGACAGAGTGACACAGTTGCTACCCGAAATAAAACAATTTAACATATGTCGGAAGTACGTCAGTCATTCGTTTATAGATTCGGGACGCCAGGACCAGGTGGCGCTTGACAGAGTCTAGCCTGAGCTCGAAGGGAGTCGATGAGAGCGATGTGGAGCTTCTCTTGACCATTGGACCAACATGTGCTCAGACTCTGTCTCGCGTTCCGTATCTAGTTGTGACGTGTACCTACAGTGTGTGATTCGCTAGTGTGATTAACTTATTCGTAAATTATAATCTGATTTGAATTGCAAATGGTTTTTCTATTAATAACCAACACTATCCACAGTACGCTCACAGCAGTTAAAATATGGCTGATGTTAACGAGAACCACGTACCTTCTCCGTCAGATATATTACGATTGTCAGCATTTAAAATCAGAAAGTAAGCTTGAATGAGCCATCGTCACGGCAATTTTTTATTTTTTTACCCTAGTTTCGTCGTTGACCATCTGCACAAAGTAGGATTTATAAATAGACTGTGGTTATACTATCAACTAATAGATATTACAAACATTCACCATCTTGACACATTAATTTCTTAAACAAAGCCTTAACTAAAGATGGCGCGAGCAAGCATACAAACATTCACGACAACACTTAGGTAACATTGCCGTTATTTTCCCAATATTACTAAAGCGAAATTTTGTTTCTATACCGCTCCAGTTTTTCAGAAATTTTGCGTACATACAACCCGTTTGGGACAAAGTTTCCATTATCCAACTTTTCATATACAAAAAACTTATTCAACGCGCTTGAATAAAAGCTTACATACAAAATTTTAGCAGTATTCGATGCTCTATTCTACACACTAACGCTACACACATATCGTTCGTACGACTTTGCGACTGCGATTTTTAGTCGCACCGCTGTAATTACTACACGAACTGTGCCGTTCCCGTGTCTTTCCAGCAACTGAAGCAGCAAGGTAGTGCACACATGAGCGTGTTTTTGAACGCGTCTCGAAAGTCGCGGTTGAAATACGCGTAGATGAGCGGGTTGAGCGCTGAGTTGAAATAGCCGATCCAGAATAGAACGCCGACCACGACGGATGGTGTTTCGCACGGCTCGCCGCATACGTTGGTTGTGACGTACCTGTAGAAAAATATTGTTTAAATTCAAATATGAAGTGAGTACAAACTAAAATGAATAGATTTGTTATTTGTAGACTTGTGTTTCTTAACGTGAACGTGTACTATTGAAATACTTACGAACTACTCTTAAAAACTATAAAAAATATTTTTATTCACTGCAGAAGATAACAGTTAAATAAAATACTCACCAAAGAAAAAACGGAAGCCAGCACAACAAAAACGCGCCGACTATGATACCAAGTGTGCGCGCGGCCTTATGTTCCGCTCGCCATGACTTGCCGGCCGCTCGAAGAGACGCACCTGTTGACGAAAACAAATAATTACTGTTAATATATAATTTTTTTAATAGGAAACTAAGACAATAAGTTTAATAGGTATATCTATATATATCAATAAGTTCTCAACGTGGGCAATAGAGCCCACTCGAATTTGAGACTTTCAGGGGGGCAGTAGTACACCCAGAGAAAATTATTTATGTCCTAACTTACGACTATATAATATTACACGTTTAAATATAATTGTGGCAATAACTGTTTCAGATTCGCGACAGATGGTAAGTATAAAAATTGGCTACCTCTCGAAATAAATATTCTCAAAGTAGGTGGGCAACATATGGTTGAAAACCTATGTTGTAAACCTACCATAAAAATATTATATTTGTGCGTTCGAGATCGAACTTGTGGCCTTTGGAAAGCCAAAGAGACTTTTAAACTGAGGCGTATGAAGATCAATAAAAGCTCTATTATATATCCACTTTATTGTTACGTCATTGTATCGAGACTAATAATTCTTGCCCTTAACCCACAAGTAATGACAGTCTAATTAGAAACTTTTAAAATTATTTAATACCCGACCCGGGTTCAATATAAGGCGGTTACCGCACTGCACCGGAAACCGCCCCGGTGTGCGGTGCTGGGGTTTTTAACTTTGACTGTAAACCGCACGTAGATGCTTGTGTTTTAACACTGCGGTTTTTAACTTTGACTGTAAACCGCACGTAGATTCTGTGTGTTTTAACACTGCGGTTTTCAACTTTGACTGTAGACCGCACGTAGATGCTGTGTGTTTTAACACTGCGGTTTTTGTTTACAAATCAAGATTCTACTAGTTAGAAACCGCAGCACCGCGCACACACCGGAGCGGTGTCCGGTGCAGTGTGACGACCGCCTAACCCCGAGCTCAGCAGTCACGCTTGTGCCAAATTGTCCAATGTGGCAGTGTTTCTACATTATCAGTCTATAATATTCCTACTGCTGGGACACAGGCCTCCTCTCTATGAGAGCGAGTGGGCCGTAATCCACCACGCGGGCCCAGTGCGTGTTGGTAGATGTCACATGTCTTCGAATTTTTGGTTCTAGGACATGTAAGTTTCCTCACGATGTTTTCCTTCACCGTTTTGAGAGCAGTGGTGATGAAATAATTTACACAACATAAAGTGCGCCAGTCTGGATTCGAACCTACAACTCGTAAATCGCGGCCGTTGGCCGCCACTTGGCCACTACTGCTCCAAAATGTTCTAATATCACCCGAGTGCACAAGTTCCATTACGACCCCAGCCCCAGAAGGAGAGTAGTTTTCATGAAGATATACGCTAACATGGAAAACTCATTACGCATGCAACGTTTCTTTACGAGTTCAGAACTCGTAACAGGTGGTCTTACACAAAACTTGCAAAGTTTTCTTGTTTCATGGAGATAATGTTGCGGCCTCTTCCATATTGTTAGAAATGTTTATGGAAGAAAAGTTTGTTATTTCGTACAAGTGTATGGAATTGCGGATTGTGGAATTATTATGAGGAGCACGAACGTCAACAAAAGCTTAATAATTCTTAAGGGTGATGTGAAGATTATGTTAGCTTATACTCTCAACGTATGGGTAGGCTCTAAGGTTTGGGTGAACAGAATATGACTTGGTGAAGGCCGCGGGAATTGGCTGGAAACGAGAAGCATATAATATTATTATATGCTTCCTCCCCGAAGGAAGGCTGTTGGAATGGCGGATTGAGAGATTATTATGAGGACGACGGGCTTCAACAAAAACATAATAAAGTTTAATAATGAAAGGAAAATTGTGATAGCCTAAATTCTCAACGTACGAGTATGGGTAGGCTACATGGTTTGGGTAGATAGATAACCTGCTTAGCTATTCAGAATTGTTCATCAAATATCAATTGATTAATATATATATGATCAAACGCGAAAGGTCGCAGTAATTAGCTGGAAGCAAGAAGCACATGACAGGTCGATGCTTGAAGGAGGTATAAGTATGTCTATGAAGTTGAATGATGATGATAATGTGTTCTCAACCCATAAATGCTTTCATATTATGGTGTTATCAAATCAGCATAGCTAAGCTAAGGAATAAGTTTATAAAATTCATACTTATATAATATAATCCTAATCTATATAAAAATGAATGCCTATTTCCCTTGGTCACGCCATAACTTGAGAACGACTTTAACGATTTCATCCATATTTTTTATAGTATTCAAATACTTTGTAGAAGATTCTTACGGAAAAAAAAAGAAAGTTGCTTCACGCGGACCAAGTCGCGGGCAGAAGCTAGTATATACAAATAAAAATGAATCACCGAAATGCATGTACGCGCATAACTTCCGATCGACTGCACCAAATTGGATAATTCTTTTGTTTTTGTGTTCAAATTATTAAACACAAAAAACCAATCCAATTCCAATCCAATTGGGTCCTGGCAGGACAAGGTTCGTTTACACAATTGGACCCGGTAGGTGGCGCTGCTTTTTCGGGCAGGACGACGTCTGCCGGGTCCGCCAGTAAATAATATAAATGCGAAAGTGAGTTTCTTTGTTGCGCTTTCACGCTAAAACGGCTGAACAGATCGTTATGAAATTTCGCAGATAGGTAGTCTAAGACCTGGAGAAAGACATAAGCTTTTCATCTTGGATCGCAGACACAGTCACAAGCAACCGGTAGTCATATTATAAATTCGAAAGTAACTCTGTCTGTGTTCGTCCTTTTACGCCTAAACCACTGAACGAATGTCGATATAATTTGGCAAGAAAATAAATGGCATCCTGGGGAAGGACAAAGTTTACTTTTTGTCCCGGTAGCACGTTTCCGCGGAAGAATTTCCGAGATCCACGCGGGTGAAGCCGCCAGCAGAAGCTAGTAGTATAATATAATTGTTGTAGGTACCCCATGTTGCTGTTCTTCTCCAAGCCAATTAGTTTTTCCGTTGCAAGAATTTAGTTTACAAATTCGCTTCCTTCATTAATCTAGCAGGTAAAGTTTGAATGCATGTCTAACTAATAAGGGCAGATTTCTCCATCGCCAGATAACTTTATTCGAGGAATAATTTTGAAATGTTGACAGTTATTTCATTCAAAAACTGTCAAACGTCAATTTTATTCCTCGAATAAAAGTTATCTGGCGATGGAGAAATCAGCCCTAAGAAAATCTAAATGTAAACAATAAAGCTTCTACCTAATTAGCTGCCAATACTGAATCAAAACTTAGGACTAACTTTAAATAACAGTGTAAATTACACCTCTAGTGCTTCTAACAAATTGCACGCGTACCTGTGTATCCTATGTTTCTACTTAATTGCAAAACTTTGACTCATTGGAACAGTGAAGAACAATCGATTATCCTTTTAAGTTAAAGTTCGCGAGCACATTCGCAAGAAGCTGGTAGTATCATCACAACGGTAATATTTTCTCATAGTTTGTCTTATTTCTTTTTAGTAAATTTATGTGTGCTTATATTTATATGTACGAGTAATTACGAATATATTATATTTATAGTTATTTTAGGTTTATGCGTAATTGCTAAAACGCGTACATTCAAACTATCGCAGTACAGTTTTGTCGCACAAGTGTTATTCACACATCCATTTGTCGAACTCACGTGGTACACTTCACGTAAAGACGTCAAGTTTGTGCCTGTCTGTAAATCAGCATTGCACGTATTCTATCGATCGCTTTTTGTCATGGCGCTGGATCGAACTAAAAGTATCGTGACTGCATTGAGCCTAAATTTAGGTCCAGCGAACTCTGCGGGTCGTCCATCCCGCTAGCAGATTGCTGACTGGCAAATATTTCTACAACAGCATGAGCTATAATTTATATAAATAAAAAAGAAGAAGAATTTGTCTATAAGTGATGATCATTATCATAATTCTGTGTATCTAAAAAATAGAACTGTTAGTACACGAGCTCTTTAACAAATGGCGCCATTCATCTTCATTTCCATCTTCTTCATCATGAAAAATTTGCCTGACACGGGTGAATTCAGAATATTACTACTAAGTGCACACTTTACCAAAGTCGAAAGATTCTTTATCCGTGGAATAAAATTCACGTCTACCAGTTCTAGTATGGAAAAACTGTCGAAAGTTCATAATTTATTCTCAGATAAGACTTATTCTAGGTATAAAAGTTTCGTGAAATTCGCCCTTAATAACATAAAACTACTATCCTAAGATAACTAGTTCCTACATTTAATTAAAATACATACCTACACAACTTCCACTTACTATACAGTAATGAGAAAGATAAAAATATGATGGATGGCCTCATTTTACTTCGCGACTGTAATACTAATGTCTTTCGAGATAAAAGTACGTTTCAAGTCGCAGAACATTATAATGTAATAAAATGAACAGATATTTAATATATTTCTACCAAGCATAATATGGAGTTAGACTTTACTTATGTAAAATGTCATCTTCATTACCATCACATGAGACAAAAATTCCACAACCGTAAAGGAAAACATCGTGAGAAGGTCTTAGAACCAAAAACTCGAAGACATGTGACTTCTACCAACCCACTCTGGGCCCGCGTGGTAGATTCCACTCTCTCTCAGAGTCCTGTGTCCCAGTAGCCAAAAGATGTTCACTGCTAAATGTAGGCCTTCTCTAGGCATCGCCACAACATAATATGCATTGGATAATAATTGGTGTAAGTAATTGAATATCATTTCTTCATTCTGGTGGGAACTGGGTGTGTTTCGAACAAATACCCTACGAAACATGAAATAAAGATTTTGAAACCATATAGTTTTTTTTTATGGTAAATACTAAAAAAAAGGTTTTGTTTCCATTATTTTGATTTAGATATTTACAGCGTTTTTCTATCATCATTAATATAAAAATAACCACCTCCTACAGTCTACTAAATTATGAATTTGTGCTTAGTACGAAAACCAAATTAAAATGCTATTGATGTTAGCGAGAGCGCCATAGGTACTGCATACCAGGCAAATATTTCATGCTTTACATGAAAAACCGGCTGAAAGTAATTTGGAAAATCCATTTGATGTGAAGCTATTTATTTGTGTTGGACCGAAATGAGTATTTCATTCATCCATTTCAACTTTGTTACGCTTTCTTTTATAAGTTTTTGCTAGACTTTGTTAGAGGTTTGATAACAGTTTCTGATAAAACGTTAACTTTATTAAACACCTCCCAGCTAACGTCATTTATGTTAGCTGGGAGCTCTTAACATCCATCTTTCATGAATTAATGTCTTCATAATATGCACATCAATTTTCTTAATGCAATCAATTCTTCACGCAAATTGACTGTAACAGAATTCAGTCATTAATTATCTTAGTTTAAGATGGGCAATTCGATCAAATTGAACAAATTCTGGGCCTGACTTTCGAAGAATTTTTATCTGAACAATTACTTATAAAATTAACCATGTTGGAAAAGGAATTACAAATTACATTTTTTTTATAATACTGTCCCACTGCTGGGAAAAGGCCTCCCTCAAATTTCCCACGCCACCTCGAACCAGCCAGTGACATTAGTGATTCCAAATTCTCCAAGTAGTATAACATAATCAGCCTATAATATTCCCACTGCAGGACACAGGCCTCCTCTCTGTGAGAGGGAGTGGGCCGTAATCCACCACGCGGGCCCAGTTCGGGTTGGTGGATGGCATATGTCTTCGAATTTTAGGTTCTAGAACACGCCGGTTTCCTCACGATGTTTTCCTTCACCGTTTTGAGAGCAGTGGTGATGAAATAATTAACACAAAGTAAAGCGCTCGTCTGGGTTCGTACCTTTTTTTTTTTTTTTTTTGTGGATCGGAAATCATCAAATGACCCCTCCCGCTCTGGGTGGAGCGGAAGGGAGTGTCAGACTTTTACTGACTAAAACCCACCCGTATTCCTTCCTTAGCCCTTTCTGTTCCAGGGCAGCGGTTAACCTTTTGGATGATCCCGCCGCCCTGGTGGGTTCGTGCCTACGATCTACAACTCGTAAGACGATATGATATGGCATCCTTGAGGAAGGTAACATAACAGATGATAAGACTGTCATGGCGTCAACAACCCAGATGCCACTGTAATCTCTACTAGGGCTAATAAGATTCGTATTAAGTAGCGGTAATGGAAACGCAGAGCGTGTAATAATGTGAAGATATTATTATGAGTAATACAGACAGCGAGAAAAGATACGGGACTAATTAAATCTTATATACCTAATTCTATACGAGATATGTATGAGCTTTGTAATTCGAGATTCTGTTTTAGATGTAGGACTTTATATAGGTACTTTAGATTTTGTGAGATATATATATATAGATATAATTAGAATTCCAATGGTAACGACCATTGGAATTCTAATTATATCTATATATATAAAAATCAATGCCACTTTTCGTTGTAATTTTTTTACTCAAGAACGGCCGATTTAGCTGATTTTAGTTTTGAAATGTTTGTCGTAGTCCAGGGAAGGTTTAAACGGTCAGAAAATATGGAAAAAGGAGTAGGGTAGGAGTAGGTTAGGAGTAGGGTAGGAGTAGGGTAGGAGTAGGGTAGGACTAGGGTAGGAGTAGGGTAGGACTAGGGTAGGGGGTAGGTCAGGAGTAGGGTAGGAGTAGTGTACGAGTAGGGTAGGAGTAGGGTAGGAGTTGGGTAGGAGCAGTGTAGGAGTATGGTAGGAGTAGGGTAGGGGGTAGGACACCACGCGAACGAAGTAGCGCCGGGCAGCTAGAAATAATTTAAAACAACGTTTGCCGGGTCAGCTAATAATATTATAAATGTGAAAGTTTGTATGGATGGATGGATGTTTGTTACTCTTTCACGCAAAAACGACTAAACTGATTTGGGTGACATTTGGCACACAGAAGTTTATACGCAGGATTAACATATAGAATACTTTTTATCCGGATATCCCCACGGAATCAAAACTTATGCGGGTGAAACTGCGGGGCGCTGCTAGTTTGAACATAAACGTAACCTCGTTGTTTCTGAACGATTTGCGGCCCCCTATAATAGTGTTTCTCAACGAACACTTCTCTGTCACTGCGCTACACACGCTTCTGTGACTATTCTTAAATTCCTTTGTTGCAACCAATTCTAATAATCTAGTTCTAAATACTTTATTATTGTTTCATTACATAAGGCTCACTTAATACACACACACACCCTCATCCACATAACACACACACACCACACACACCACCACCATCACCACCATCCACACCACAAAAAAAAACCTAAAACCTACCTACCTACCTAAAAGTTTAAATAGTTCTTGGCTACCTTGTTGGTGTAGTGGTTGCAATAGCTACTATTAAGCATGAGGTCCTAGGTTCAATTCCCATGTTAGGCCAAAAGTTATTGGGTTTTTTCATCAGAAATTTCTCAGTAGGAGCCCGGAGTCTGAATTCGTAACCGGTTGAGGGCCAAAAGCATGCCTTTTATGAAACTTAAATATAAATGGAAAAATGTGGGTGTACTAGTACAGTCACGAGCAAAAGTATGTATACACTCGGTTTTATTGAAAAGCGATTTACTCCTTTATTTTTGAATGAAATTTTATGTTATTACGAACATAGCATTTTCGAACCCATAGGTTTATGTAATGTGTCGTATTTCAACGTTGCATTCGTTATTTCACGAAAAAATCGCAATTGAAAGTTCCCAAGTGTTGAAATATTGGTGCTCGTGTACCTGTGCCGGGGAGTACACACTTCGGCACCTAACCGATGGGATGGAATTATACGAAGACTAGCAACTTTAATATGGTCATTATCTCATCAGCTACCTAGCCTTTTCCCAACTAAGTCCGAAGTCCATGTTTTAATATGGTTAAGCACAAACATAATTAAAGGGAAAAAACCTAACTTGAAAGCTATTGCTATGAATGCCTTATAAACGATAATTGCTGAAACATAATTAAATCTACTGCTAATGCATTAAGCCCGTTGGATGCAGTCAGCGGAAAGTGATTTCACTTGGTATTAAGCACAGGCGAGGTAGTGGATATTGAATGGCATGCATTGGCTCCGTGAATGGCACCCAATTAGGAATCTAACTAAGCAATTTGCAATCCGTGTAGGATTGCAGAGTATGTGGGTACCGATTGGGGGGATGTGACGCGCGATTATCGATTCTGTCGTTCATGACTACAATTAGTGGTATCAATGTCATTGAAAAAAGGTACAGATCATGCTTCACGACATTAGTTTTTATTTCAGTTTTTATAGAGTTTGATTCAATGATTTTCGTTTTTCGTAGTGTGTAAAACGTATAATAGTACAAACGTGTTTTAATTTGGTTCAATCTGCTACCAGTCCAGTACCAGGCTACCAGTCTACCCAGATGCAGCTGAATACCAGTATTTTACATGGAGTGACTACCTATCTGACCTCCATAAGTCAGTTACTGGGTAGGATGATTCGCCTTGGTTGTTAGATTTTTGGGCTTTCGACTACCCGTAACGACTATGAACGATCTACGAATCTACAAGGAGAAGTTTCGATATGTAACAGGTGGTCACCTATCCACGGACCAGCCTCGGCAAGTGTTGCTTAACCTTGTAATCGACCTGTGCGGCTTTTTTATTTCGCTACGAGCTCCTCTAAATAGGTTATATTAATACCCATTATTTTAACTGCTCTACTTCAAGATTATAACCTAACAATAATAAGAAAATGCTGTTTGTATACAGGGTGTTAAAGAAATTGCGTGCCATAGGTTCAGTATCGATAAAGGAACCCGTAAAAAATACCTTTAAATAAAGTTTAAAAAAAACCTAAAATTATCATAAGATGAACCTAATTTTAATTTACATTTTATTACCAATCAATATAACTAACTTAAATATTTATTTACATTTCATCGAACTAACACTAATATATACAATTATATACAAGTATATAATACGAAAAAATATAGAAAAAGGCAGGAGCTCATTGGGCATCAAAAAATTCGTCCGCATCACTGTTAATGGGATAGGTGCCCAAAAGGCTGGCAGCATTACTGATTCTTTTGGGCTAAAAATAGGCCAGCCTTCTGGTCACGTGAAGAGTCAACCAACCGCTTGGCGATGTCCCGAAAAATTCGATGAGCATTTTAATTTATAAAATATATATATTAAAATAAGAGTTTATTTTGTTTAAATGCTAATTAATCATTTCCTAGAGCTACCTACCTACTATCGAACGCCATGAAATACCCACGCCCGAACACTTCGATAACGCCGGGTGAAGGATAGGTAACTAGGTACGTAAATTAATATTCCAAGTACTTATTTCTTCTTCCTTAAAACATTATACCTACTAGTATTTCTGTTGAATATTAGTTATACCAAATCTTTTTTGTAGGTTTTGTATTTTGACGGTCCTAAGCCCGTTAAAGTACGAAGGGAAAATTGGAATTGTAATTTACATACAGTCGTAGCGTTAGGGGCGCACATCTTGCGCCATTTGTCGCGAGCCGTTTTCAGTAGCAAATAATGCGCCGGCCCTTAGTATTCGGACGCGAGAAGTGAAGGACAAAATGACAACGCGTTCGATAGTAGGTAAGTAATTAAAAAATTTAATCAAATACAATAATTTTAATTCCTACGATTGCTATTTGAAGTTAGTAGGTACTAAAGTAAGTTGATCTTGCAATAATTTTTTAATGTTTTTATTTTATTTTTTATTTTTCCTGGGTTCCTTTATCGATACTGAACCTACCCCTGAGCTATGTCACGCAGTTTGTTTAACAACCTGTATACTTGTTTGTTACATTTGTTTTTTTTTATTTTGTGTGTTCTGTGGCTTCCTGTGATTTCTGTAGTGTAAACCAACGCTGGTGAATCTATAAATAAAGTAAACATCCTATCTGGAGTGAATCATTGTTTTCTTTGAAAAATATCAATATAGGAAAATATCAAGTGGGAGTAATCCCAGTTTCAAGTCTATTCAAAATCAAGATCCAAAGTCATTTATTCAAACTAGGCTGAGACCAGAAGGCCTATTCTCGTACCTAATTTAAAACGTTCAAAATCTAGTCTCAGTCTCATATCGGCGACAAATGAATGTCAAAAACTTGTCAAAATGTAGGGAAATTAGAAGCATTTTTTGACAGATTGAGACTGACATGAGACTGTGAATGTTCTTAAAATTACGAGAATTGCCCCTCTGAGAATCAGTACTTTCGAACGTCAAAATTACATAAGACAGTCTCCCAAAACGCCTGCCCTTAATTAGGAACTAGACCCAACCCAACCGGACTCCTCATAAATTTTCCGATAGATATCCCAATATAGAACGGATCAAAACCAATTTAGATAGCTAGTATTTATTTCACATTTCTGAAAAGTACAGGTTTATTCAAAAACATCCTTAGTAAAGTCGGCATCACGTTAGTGGTAAAATAACCAGTATAAGATTGACTCCTATTCAATTGCAACGTCGTACTACGGTAGGCCAGGTCAGGGGGAAAGTGTTTTCACCATGCTGTCGACTGTACAACTGTCGAGTAATGGTTCCAGTACTCATGGATGACCAAATTTTCTACACCAAAGATAAGAAAGAAAAAAAACGTTGTGGTATTGTCACAGGGACACTTATATGCACGTGACAGAAAGATCAATATTTACTTTAGTTCTTAAAATAAAAATAAACCAGTAACTGGATGTCGAGGTCTGATAGGCAGTCGCTCCATACTGGTATTCAGCTGCATCCGGTTAGACTGGAAGCCGACCCCAACATCGGGGAACGGCTAGGCAGATGATGAATCGGCAAAAAACAGTACATAATTATACATAACAAGCGAAATGCGGGTGTACTAGATGTCAGGTTAACTCAGTAGATATCTAACAAAAAAACAAGAAAATCCACAAAAACCTCCTCAATTGATAACGCAGAACGCAGTTACGCAATAGGTAACCAAAACGTAGTTAATCGCATTTCTGAGTTTGTGTAAGTTTCTCTAGAACATTTAGACGAGGTCCTAACGAACCTCTGTCGTAAGCAATTAAAGCGAAATCTGATTGCATTAACTCAATCTTCGGCGCTAGATTAAACTCCTTAGGGTTGTACAAACGGCCTTCTATGGATTCATTTGGGGATTTCAAAACACCATTGATACGAAGAAGGATCTTTTGGTTCTATTCGTGTTTATAGTCTGTTTTGTTTAGCTGGGAATGTTTCTAAATGCAAAGGCCGTAAATTGAGTTCTCCTCATGCATTAAAATACTTTAGACAAAAGAGTGATGATGACGATTTCACAAACGACTAATAACGCGATCAAAGCATATACATATGTTGTTGGATTTAAAGTAAAGAAAATGTATTGTTTTATCAAATTGACGCAGTACGTTTTATACATAAATGTATATAAAGAAAAAAACATCATTCAAAATATTTTCTTTCACATAAACCTTCATGGGTGCTTACGAAACATCAGAAGCTAGGTGTACAGTTCCAATTGATCGTTTCCGGAGAAGAGCTGACAAGCTTGGACTTTAAAAGAGACCATGACCTCGTGAGTTTGTTTCGGGGATCAGTCATTCAGGAAATACCGGCGCAATCTTGTAGTTTTAAAATATTGACCAACAATAAAATTGACTTGTGAAAGTGTCTTAAAAGATCTACTTACAGTAATAAATATTTCATTTCAAAAAATTCCACGGTTAAATCTGTCAAAGAATGACAGTTGTGTTTTGAATATACGTACAATTTAAGTTGGCAGTCAATTTGCTAAACAATGAAGTTCCCTGATATTTACCTAGCTGTTACAACGGAAAAACAAAAGAACGCTAAGCATACCTGTCACAAGACAGCTAAATCTTTCTCAATACCCTTGATACTAGCGTTTGATATAATATAATAATATAATATAATATCCCTGGACATTTCACACAGCACCATTTGTCCCAAGCTAAGCAACCTAATGCTTGTGTTATGGTAACAAGATGGCTGATAAACTACTTATATACATTTTTTTTTTTGTAAATAGATAGATATAAAAAGTATAACTCAAAGTAGGTTCCAGAATATTGAAACACCAACAGTTAAGTACTTATTGGCATCCCTTCAAATTGCAATTCAGATGGGGATACTATTCATTCGCTTTGCTAGAAGATGCCAGCAATCTGTCTTCCCTCGCAATTTAAATGTCCAATTCAGCTGTAAAAGTGACTCTAGAAAGTCTGACGCAATTAGTTTTAGTGTCGCTGAGGGACTGATCCGACGCGTGACCTAGACCTTTATACCTTTCATTATAATATTCTGTAGGCATAGAGAAATACAGAGGGTTTCTACCAAAATGGCTGACACAGATCTCCTAACGAGATTTGGTGACGTCACTGTTTTGGGGTGGCGAGACTTTTTTTCTCTGGGTGTGTGTTTTCAGCTGATATTTGAATAGTAATATAACCAATCAAGTATGCGGGGTAGTTGTGTAACATACATTCATAATTTTTTCGTAGATATGAAGCAATGGATTAGACTGTGATTGACAGTGTGTTACGCAATTTGAGTGCTGGACATCAATTGCTAAAGACTTTGCCCGCATTGCGTGGACTCAAACATGTAACTGACAAAATGCAGGTGGAAGATATATCTCTGCCTAACCCTTCGGACAACACAAGCATGATGATATGTTATGAGCCTGGAAAATACTGCAATCATTACCCACCACTCAAAAGTTCCGGAGAGCACTTCTAACAAAATCTCGTTAGACCTCAAGTTGACCTCAATTATTGTGAAAAAAGTTCTAAATGGAATTCAATGTTTGAACATACTACCATGTTTAAACAGTAAAACTTCCGATAAACTTGGGGTCATTATACAACTAGCACAAGTGCTTTTGTTACTTGTATAATGACCACACATAATTAAAATTTGGGCCAACTAAGGAAGGATGAAAGTATAATAAAAACGTCTATGTGAGTATCATCGAGGGGGTCAAGTGGGATCATTTCGTTGGGGACTTTGAGCAAACTTCGTACATGGTATAGGGTAGATCTTTACTTTTTCTGTTTTTTTTGGGAAAAGAAAAATTCCGGTTTTATCCGGGTTCAAAGATAAACAATGGCATTATCAAATGACCATTAGTCGTGCAGCTACATCATAATTAAAGAAAATAATGAGTGCGTGCTCGTACATAATTATTATGGTGGTGAATTTTCTTTGATGATCATTTTATTATGTGTACTAACTAGATAGTAGTTAGTTTGAAAGAAGGTATTCTAAAAAGTAAAGCAGTGTGATGCAATTAAAAAAAATTGTGTCGATGAGTTATGTACGCAGTAACTGGGCAGTCGCTCCATGTAAAATACTGGCTGGCTGGTTAAATATATTCAGCTGCACCTGGTAGGTAAAGGCTAGGCAGATAATAGTGTTAATGAGTTATGTAATAATGAATTTCAAAAGTACCTATAAAAACAGCGATTCGAGAGCATTATTCTGCAAAATACAACAGAATTTTCAAACTATATGAGAATGCAAATTTCACTATCCGTACTATGTACTTCATAGAATGGCAGTAAACCTATGTATAAGAGAAGTTTTAGATGTGGCTGCTGCACAAAGAATGCCATTTGGTTTTATAGACCACTTTACTAGTCCATATTGAACATTCCTCTGTAAGATGGTATGTAAATTGCACAATTTTTAGGGTTCCGTACCTCGAAAGGAAAAAAACGGAACCCTTATAGGATCACTTTGTTGTCCGTCCGTCCATCCGTCTGTCTGTTGTCAAGACCCTTTATCTCAGTAACGCGTAGAGGTATGAAGCTGGAATTTATATCAAATACTCAGGTCTACTGACTCTTGGAGCTGTGAAAAAATCAAACTTTTAAACCAACGCAATCAAAAGATACGGCCATTTAAGCCGCAAATTTTCGACATTTGCAATGGAATCAAAACCTACAGGGTACTTCCCGTGAACTCACGTCTTATAGCATGATAAAGGAAAAATTGCGAAAACCGTAAATTTTTAGTTACATCATATAATTTTTTTTTAATTATTTTAAATTGTACGGAACCCTCGGTGCGCGAGTCCGACTCGCACTTGGCTGGTTTTTTAATATTATTATAGCCCTTGTAGAGTTAGAAAGTTATGTTAAGTATTATACGTTTTATAACTTGATGTTAATGGAGAGGTACCTAGGTAAAACGAAATTAATGACGACTGTGATTTTTGGAGCAGCGGTATCGCCCCCGACTTACGAGTTGGTCGTAGGTTCGAACCCAGACAGGCGCTTCCTTTGTGTAAATTACTTTATCACCACAGCTCTCAAACCGGTGAAAGAAAACATCGTAAGGAAACCGGCATGTCCTAGAACCAAAATTTCGAAGACATGTGACATCTACCAACCCGCACTGGGCCCGCGTGGTGGTTTATGGCCCACTCCCTCACAGAGAGGAGGCCTGCAGTGGGAACATTATAGACTGATTATGTTGTGATTTTTACAAGTGTTTATTAGTTAGTATGTATTGGTCAAATCTTGCAAGCTTAATTAAAACCATGTCCTCTTGTCCTACAAAGTTGAAATTTCACACGTTAATTCTGTTCCGAAGACAATGTATTTTATGATGCATGTTTTACGCTGATTTCAATAGTTATTAAAAAAAAAATGAAATTTTCCGATGAGGTTTTTCGCAGTACGATTTTGTCACCTTTTTTATAAAGATTGTTAGTTTTATAAACCATTTCTGTATCTGCTACGTTTTCAATATATCGTGTCCCATAAATTCCAACTCAGTATAGTTCAAACTTTCGCCTATTACAAGGGTATCCCGGTATCGAGAAACTGTCAAACTGATGATATCTTCATGACAAACGGTTAAATGTAACTTTCCCTTTAGATGCCTGAACATCTACTTAGTGCCGATTTGTTATCTTTATTGGTTCAGACGACTCACTTTGCTTCGAGAATCTTGGTCTAAAATCGGAAGTTCGTGTATTAATCGCGTAAGCACTATCTTGAATCCAAGACGCCAAGGGCCTTGAAAAAGAAATTGCTAACTTGCTTATCGTTAATAATTTATAAGAAACAATGCTCAAGTTATTCCAGACGTAAACTCAGCAATATTTTTTTTCTTTTACATGGGCAGTTTTCAAAGATTTACTCGAATTTTCGACTGTTTTTTCCCAAGAGTTGTTATTGTTTCAGAATATTTATAACGAAATAAATCAAGGATTTACGAAAGATGTGTAACAAGGACATATAATCGTATTTCAATGATACTAGATTTAAAGGGGTCGATCCTAGCTTAGTAGGATATATCCCTGCCCTTTTTTGTGCGATAGATACCATTTAGGCTATATAATTGGACAATACAATCCGCATTGTTATTGACTATGCTGACTAAAGCAGAAATCCCTAGTGTGAAGTTGATTTTGTTAGACTAAACAAAGACAGGTTAACGTACCTTGAGCATTCAGTTCTGTAGCAGCTTTCGCCAGATCTCTTGTCGCCACAGCAGAAGAGCAGCTGGGTCTCCAGCCAGGTGGGGGCTGTCCACTCGAAGACCTCTTGTTTGACCCTCCGGAACAGTACCCAGAACTAGCCGTATCACAGCTTACATTTACCGACTTTCTCGGACTAGCCTCCTTACTTGGACAAATGTCCCCAATAGCCATCATAACTTCTCCACCAAATTCAGTCTCTTCTGGTCCTACTTCTGTAAACGTGCTGTAGTTGGGACTGATATCAGAAGGTCTTCTTTCAGGATGTAAATAGTGAGAGTGATGCGCCGAATGTGAAGTGTGCTTCATATGGACCGAGTTCAAAAGAATGTTCGATGATGTTCTCGTTAATGCTTCTCTCTGTCTGATAGCTTCTCTAAATATCCGACAGTACATTGAAATCATGACCAGACTTGGAATCCAGAATGAAACACTCGAGGATACAATAGCGTAGACCATATTCACTTTGAACATACACACATCTGGATGATGTATTCTTTCTTGGCTGTGCTGTTCCGTTGTATACCAGCCCATGAATATTGGCACAAAACTGATGAACGCAGGCCACAACCATACATTTGCCAGCATGAAACAAACAGTCCTATGAGTCATTGTTACTGGGTACTCCAAAGGTCTGACTATAGCGTAGTATCTGTCAACGGATATGCAGCAAAGATGAAGTATAGACGCGCTGGAGAAGTAAACATCGAGGGAGTTGAAGATATCACAGACTAAAGGGCCGAAAAGCCATGTGTCAGTCAGTTCAGCGCTTGCATTGAAGGTCATCGCACATAGAGCGAGGAGCATGTCAGCTACAGCTAGACTGACGACGTAATAGTTCGTCAGGACGCGAAGCTTCCTGTGTCTGTGGACTGAGATAATGACGAGGGCGTTGCCGAAGAGTGCTCCGATGATGATGATCGTGAAGATGAGGCCTTTGAGTATGAGTGAGAGGGTATGCTGCCAGTCGTAGTCGGGCGCGGCAGGGGGCGCCAGCGTCGAGTGTAGCTCGCCAAGGAACGCTGACTCCGTACCGCGCCCGCGCTCTTCTACCTCATGCCTGAAGACGCCATCTGGGAACAAAGGAAAAGAGTCTTTGTAATTTTTTACAGAATTTGCAAAGGTAACTATCCTTTAACAATTATATTACCCTTGATTTTGTATCACTGTCAAAAGCACAGTTACCTTTAAAACCGTTACACTAAGGTTGCTATTGTGTTACTGCTGTCTACTGTGAATGGGACTATAAACACTTTCGCATTTTCCTTAAAAAGAGATTAAAACAAATGAATGAAATTATGTTATGACAATTTGAATGTAAATTTTGTTTTGTACTGGATAAAATACTAGCAATCAATAATTAATTTCATAGTAAAAAGTGATTAAAGGTGGTTCGTTGCAGTTTGTTCTTCGTCTTTGTGTTGCTAGCACGACAGTTATTTAAATTTTGCTGGCCCAAAACTTTGCCAATTCCACTGCGTTGTTATTGTTTGTTTGTGTTAAAAATATATATATATATATATGTAATGGTAGCAAAAATATTGACTTGAGGGGGCAAATTCTCGTAATTTTAAGAACGTTCATAGTCTGATCTCAGTCGCAATCTGTCAAAAATACGTCTAATTTATTGATTGTCACCGAGATGAGATTGCGAGTAGATTTTGAACGTTTTTAATTACGGGAATTGGCCTTGAGATCGTATTTTCCAAAAAATAAACCCCATTCAAACTAACACAAAAACGCAAAAGTGCCGAATCTCTTAATATCTGCTTGAGCGTATTCAATTACTTTCAACTAGTCTCTCTTCTTATAAGATTTCTTTTGATCAGAAAAGAGTAAATCGTCCAGGTAAATAATAAAAGATCGCCCTGAAATAACGAAAGTAAAGCGATATTCGGAAAACGTTATCGGATATCCAATATTTCCTGTTATCCAAATAAAGGTATAACTTCCGCTTCCAATCATATTAAGAGGGGCTTCGGAAGTAAAATAGGTTTTCTTTGTAAGTATAACCAAAGGAAGGTATTGGTATACAGGCAGTTAACTTACAAGTACTTTTAGGTACTATCGCCAAAATCTATATCTGACCACCGTAAGGACTATTCCTGCTTACAGTGTATATTATTTAGTCAACGTAAAAAGGATCCTCTTTTGTTTTACTTACGGACGCAGCTGTGGTCATCATGTGCACGGGATTTTGTTTTCAAACTGGTCAGATATATGTTTTGGCGATACTACATAATTCTGTGACTGTGCTGAGCAGAGCTTAGAACCGGTACTTAGCAGGTCTTGTCGTGTCGTTGTCCTGGGTGCCGGTTCCAGATGGGTACTGGTACCTAAAAATATCGGTGCCAAATTCAGGTACCCGCCGCGTACCACAAATCTCATATTTATAACTATAAAGCTGCCATCCGTAGGTACGAGGTTCCTCGTTCAAATATGATATTGAAGTCTTTTACATAACTCTTACTAGAGTGTCTTGAGAGAAAATACGTTTATTTGCGATAAACATGGCGCATAAGGAACTACTAAAACTTATTCAGCTCTGTTCAGCTTTTGTCCATAGAAAACAACGATTTTGTATAGAATGTGCGGTCGTAAAGCTGAACGGATGCGTACGCATTCCATACAAAATCGATGTTTTCTATGGACGAAAACTGAACAGAGCTGAATAAGTGAAATTTACATAGGTATGAATGCAATTGAGAGTTTGAGCTTAAGTGTGAGTAGACCCTAAAAGTAAATAAACACAAAAAACTATCAAGCTTCAAAAAACATTACAAACACGATAAAAATAAAGTTTGGTTGTGTAGTGTAAAGATGAATATTTTGTACGTAGCTATGATTATATTAATATAGTGTTTGTAAGTACTTATTTGTCTGATAGGGTAGATCAAAAATTTGACGATGATGACGTAAATATCGTGAATAAGCTGATGCTAAATATTTGTGAAAAGGTGCATTAGGTCCACATTATTATAACAGTGCGGCCGACGAGAGAAAACGTCATTGACACCTGTCAGTTTCATGCAAATGAATACGTGTTTTGCAAATTTGATCTTTATTAGCTACTAGAATTGACGCATTAAGAGGGGGCCTAAAAACACCACATTAAGCAGCATTATAGATCATTGGCAATTCCTCTAATTTTCGTAAAATGGTGACACATATTAGCTTAATCACCTTCAATTCAATTCATATCAGAATCATATTTGGTTTGGTGTAAATATTACCGCATGAAAAAAATAAAGACTGTAATTTTATCGGTAATTTTTTTTTTACAGTTTTTGTTAATATTTTTTTTATTTTTTTTTTTATTTCTAAAGTTTAAATGTTCTTACATTATAATATACCTACTTATAACTGTTAAAAATACCGCAGATAAGCACTGAAAAGAGATATTAGAAACAATAAAAACTTTATAGGCTGGAACGCGGGAACGCATTTTTTTGAAGGCCAGACTGCAAATTCTTTGTTTGAATATGTTATAAACTAGAAGAAACTGTAAATATTTTGGCCAAGTTTATTAAAAATTAAATAATAAAAAAGAAAGAAATTAATCAATAAATTCGTATTATTTGTGATGTAAAACAATATTACGTATATAGTAGTAATTTAAAAAGTCAGCCGCTATTTCAACAATAAAAAAAAAGTTGATTAAGCTAAACTAAATAGAATTTTAAATAAATATCTACGCATTTGGCTAAATTGAAAACTGGAAAATGACAATATCAAAATGATTTTACTAATGATAAAGCCCCTTTGAAAGGGCAGGCATGAATAAATAACAATCTCCAACAATGTGATATTGAAAACCAATTAAATAAACATTTTAATTTATTAAATTTTCCAAATAATTTTGATTAAATTGTAACAAAGGTGTAACGGTTCTCTCATACCTAGGTACTTGAAAATGTAATCAATGAAAGGGTTTGGAGACTTCGTGACCCATTTCAGTCGAAATTAATAATGCTAAATAAAAACTATCACATTTAATGTCTTTTATTTATCTATTTGTTATGTTGCTACTTGTGACATCCCATATTCTTAAGAACATGACTAACACCGCGCTGTGTGGTGCACCGTGAGATCCGCCGTCTCAGCAACCGTGGGATCGAAGATTGTGCAATGCCAGTGACGAATGTGAATTTTAGGTTTAGTGCTTTACTCTTGTTTCTGACATCGAACAATTGTCGCGTATCCTAGTTTTACCGATTTAATTGTAATACTTAATTAATTAAAGTCTTTAAGCAAAGTATATCGGTTTCTTTTGCATCCTCGACCGCAGCCGAACGTTATTTATTTACTTATCTAATTATATTTTTCATAAATAACGTTTCAGCGACGCCATCCGACGGTAAATTGCGGACGCTTTGTGGCGGCCACCACCGTAGTCTTAAGAGACTCTAGCTTTAATACAATCCTATTCGGCTATTCGTTCCGTTGTTGGATCAATGCTTCAATATCCCTACCGGTTCTATTTTCATTTAATTTCACAAAAGCATATTACTCCGTTACAAATTAAATTAAGAGACTACAATTCCAACGTTCGTCGAAGCGTTCCTAATTCTGCCTCCATTTTATTACGTTTTAAAAGGCAGCTTTCAATGACAAAGAACTACCTTAAGGCTTAACTGTTGGCTGACTTTCAAACTTAAGACCTTAATACAGCTTGAATCTTTTTAAGTTTGCTGCTGCAAACTCAATACTATCCACTAGGAAGACTTATAAGGCTTTAGCACGAATTCTAATAATGTAGAAAGGTTTTTCCGCATCGAGATGTTTTTCTACTTTTTGTAGATGACATGATATTTTCGTATCTGGCACATCTGTGACCTTAAAAGAGGATTCCCGGAGGCCCACGGAGGTGTGTTTGATTAGATTTAAGGTTCTTAAGCTGCTTATCTTTCAAAGATACACACATTCATTTCCACATTTCAAAATTTGTGGAAGAGTTTTTATATATCATTCTTCGAATGAATTTTCGACGGTGCTATATTTAATATGGTAGGTTCAGGTGGCTTGAACGAATTGTGGTTTAACACCGTGTATTTGTCGCAAAACTAGGAGTTCACAATCAGCCTGTAATATTCTCACTGCTATGACAGGCCTCCTCTCTTCGAGAGGGAGCTACAATCTACCACGCGGGCCCAGTGGGGGTAGGCAGAGTTCACATGTCTTCGAATTTTTGGTTCTCAAACATGCCAGTTTCCGTCACCTTTTTGAGTGTAGTGGTGGAGAAATACTTCACACAAAGTGGGCCTTGTCTGGGTTCAAACCTGCAACTCGTAAGTTCGCTCGCAAGACAGTCGTTACGAGCCGTCAGAAGCCCGAAAGTCTGACTGGGGTGTCGTACGTAGTAACTGGGTTGTGGAGGTCAGATAGACAGTCGCTTCATGTAATCTACTGGTATTTAGCTACATTCGTTAAGACTGGACGCCAACCCCAACATAGTTGGGAAAAGGCTGGGCAGATGAGATGAGTAATAGAACATCTTTATTGTGCATGCTGCGGTCTCTTATAAGAGAAGGGTTGCCCTTTATTTAATGTGTCCCAGACGGAGATGGCGGGATGAGCTGGACTCCTTCAACAAGAACTGGTCCTTGACAACTTTAAACAGAGAGAAGTGGAAAGAGAGTAGGGAGGCCTAGCCTTTGCCCGGCTGTTATATTCTTTTTCTTTTCTTTTTTTTTAAACGTTGCCCCACACTGGGAATTACTCCTGTATCGTGGGTGCGTTTACAAACATTTAAACTCACATACACAAACAGCCAGACCCGGAACAACTACCTATAGGCAATATAAATATTTGTTCCGTGCGGGAATCGAACCCACGACACAGCGCAGCAGCCGATCGCTCAGCCACTGCGCCAACCGTTTCATCAACGTCGTGTATATCACAGGCTTTTAACCCTTCGTATCGAACGTAGATCCACGCGAGACACAATGGCTTTTTAATTGTGTCTGTAATCATGGCATTCAACAGGTTAATAATAATGAAATAAAGTATTTCAGCTCCTAACCTAATAAAGATAAAGCCATTCCAATTTGACTATGCAAAACAGTAAAGCACATAATTGACTATCAAACAGTTCGCAAAATAGTACAACAATACCTGTTGTGATTGGTTTCGCGCCGTTTATGCGACGCAAATCCAATCTTGTTTTCTGCAAAAGCCAATCACACAGTTTTTCCCGAACTGGGATATGCTGGGGATCTGAAATCTTTCTTGTGAAATTGGAATACTATGTTATGCTATAATGTTATTGGTATACAAGGTCAAATTAAATCAGCAAGCGAAGCCCTGCAGACGATGGATATGGATATCTCATCATCATCTGTTACTGGGTAATACGATACCCCTTGGTAAGACTTGTTGTCAGACTTTCGGGCTACTGACGACCCGTAACGACTGTCAAAGAGCCACGAATGACAGCCGAGAACAACGGCTTAACGTGCTTTCCGAGGTACGGAAAACCTTTATAACCTCTATGGAATTAAAAAGCAGCCAATATTAGACATTTACATGCCTTCCAATTCCTTTTTATTATTGCACCAGTTGCGAAAAGCTTAAGTGGATCCAGGCAGGTAGCACGCAAATCAGGCAATAAAATTTAAATATGTACATGTTTGCCCTTACAACGGGCGGTTGGGAGCAGGTGTTGCTAAAAGCCACGTGGAAGTTTAGTGGGCTAGGTTTGAAAGCATCTGCTATGTTCCATGGTTCTACGAGGCTTTTAGAGTCTTTATGAAGATGTATTTTGTACCACAGATGCTGTAGAGGTCTTTTGGTCCATGATTACTTTTTAATAGGTATGGTTTATAAACTTTAAAATGATTGTATACAATATAAATCAAATAACTATTTACACTGGGTACTAAATTAAATAACTAAGGGCTGTTTCAGTCATCTGATAACTTTATTTCATACAAAAACTGTCAAACGTCAATTTTATTTCTCGAATAAAACTTAGCTGGCGGTGGAAAAATTTGCCAACTTAATATTCAAATAAATACAAAAAATACTTTTGTTTTTTGGTCACTTAGGCGTTGAAGTACTCGTCCACATCGCTGTCATCCAGAAACGTGCCCAGAATACTGGCAACATTGCCTCGTTGAATGCCAATGCTAATAATTTGGCCAAAGAATGAGCTTGCCCTCGTGTCACGTGAAGTGTCAACCAGTCGGCGAGAAAATTCCCTAAAAAGGAGACGCGCACTCGGGCCTCAAGACCCGAGCGTTAGCGCTCCTGCACACGATGCCGCCACCGCGCCGTCGCCGCGCCGACGCCGCACAACTACACTGTACATACGAGTCGCGCGAAGACCGCCACCGCGCCGCCGCCGCGCCGCCACCGCGCGCGTTCCCAGTTATTTCATTATCCTGATTCATTCCATTGCCGGCCGCGTATGAATCGCGGCCGGCAATGGAATGAATCAAATAGATACGCGGTGGCGAGACGAGGACCGCGCGCGGTGGCGGCGCGGCGGCGGCGCGGTGGCGGTCTTCGCGCGACTCATATGTACAGTGTAGTGGTGCGGCGTCGGCGCGGCGACGGCGCGGTGGCGGCATCGTGTGCAGGAGCGCTTACGACCCCAAACAACTCAAAACTATAGTGACCATTGTGACGGTTTGATTTATATATTTTTAAAGCCTCCAATTTTTTGCATGGGTTCAGTGGTCGTATTTGGGGATATGGTACTGAGTAATAGTAATTGTCCATTTTGTTTTCACAAAAATGTTTATATGAACATAAACATGACACTTTATGGGTAGTATGTGCTAACCAAAGAATTGGCCAATACGTTTGGGCATTCCATAATCCTCAATAAAACATGCTTTAGTAACTTTCTTCTTTGTTCCTTATTACTTGTCTTCACAATTTCAGATATTTCCCTAGCCAAATTTATTATAATTTCATTCCACAAACAAATTCTTTGAAGACCACTAGAAATATGAAAAGCGAACTTATTACCATTTTCGATATAATCTAATATCGAATTCCTTACGTACGCGTGGTTACAAAATCCGGTATCGATCTGGCACAGCTGAAGGTCATTATCTGACCCTCATTTGGCAGACTGTCTTGGAAACGGGCCAGGAAAGGTTTTGGACCGCATCGGGAAACGCGCAACAGGGGAGGGATGAAATTTTATTGTCTGAAATGTTGTGTAATTTTTATGAGGGGTTCTTTAAGAGCCAAGGTCGGTCGGGTTTCCGATTTGACCTTTCAGAGTCAAGTGCGGTCCCAGGTAATATTGTTTTAGTTCTTGTTTGCGCGTTGGACCGTCGTTAAGGATGAAAATAAGTGTTATTAAGTTAGAACTTATTGTTTTTATGATATTATGCTGATGGCGGGAGAATGGGACGGGATTGTGGCTGAGGGCTTTTCATTATACGAATTTATGGACCGCAGAATGTCTTCTCTCGGCTGTTGTGACTGTTATTATCGTAATAGAGTGTATTTACTGCTGGTAGCTGTCTATTCAAAGTTGTTAATGTACTTTTGTAGGTACTGTATTATATATTTTTGAAAAATAAGCATTTGTAATATTTGACACACTCTCGATCTTCACCAAGTTGCTCACAAGGAACTTCATCATCATCAGTTCAGCCGAAAGACGTCCACTGCTGGACATAGCCCCAACAAGCACCTCCACTTCGACTGGTTCTGTGCTTCTCGCATCCAACGGGTTCCTGCGGCCTTCACAAGATCGTCGGTCCACCTTGTCGGAGGCCTTCCAAGGGACTTATGGACGATAAACTCGACACGATAACTAGGATTTGGGACTGCTGTAGACTCGACATCCCCGATAGACATCCCCAATATAAATCATCCTCATTATCATAGCCAGATAAAGATCTCCTCAGAGGAGATTTACTCAGTAAAATAGTTATTTTACCTTCGTCAACAGTTGCCGTTTATTCTCGACCAACTTTTGTGTTGCCATCTGCCAGTGAGCATAGTTTAAACCAATTTATCACTGCGGCAAAGTTACTTAATCCAGACAAGTTATACATAATTTTCTAGCAATGCCAAGTATAAGCCTCGAACATTTTTCAAGTACAAGTAAAAGTGTGGAACTAAGTGTGTCGTAAAATTAAGTGTGAAAGTTTACTGGCAGTTGTGTGCTAGTGTATAATCGTGTAGATGCAGTATACATATATACACGTGTATAGCATCGTTAACAGCACGTGCTCAGTGGAGATCGGTAGCGCAATGCGTCGAATTTATTTATATAGCTACAATGTGCAATTGCTGACTGGCCAGTTTGAAATGATTCTGATTTAGCTTATTTTGGCTTTTAGATTATTTTGAAGTTAAATTTTGGGAATTTTTTGTATCATAAATATTATTTATTTATTTTACCATTTCTGTACACACACATATAAACAGAGCAGAAAAATAGGTGCAAAGATGATGTTTATGTCAAAAGAAATCTCTACCAGCGTACCTGCGATAGGAAAGTAGATAAAGAGATGTAGACAGCTTGTGTACATAAGAGTAAAGGAGTCAAAAAATACAAATAAATCAAAAACAATTCGCTTAATAAAACTAAACGAATATTATGAGAATATACTTACATACATACAAAACATACTTCTAAAATAAGTATCTCTAGAATGTTAATAAATATAACGTAATCAAGATAATCAATACATACAAAACTATGATGAAGTGGAAGGATAGTATTAACAATTGTGATGAAGAAAATTCTATATTAACTTAATCATTGGGCCTTTATATTCATGTACCTAAATCAATTAATCATAGTCGCGTTATAGCAATACCAATTAGTTACACTGGCAGCCTGGTACAGAAATTAATAGTCAGGCCAAAATAACATAAACATTTTTCATTTTTCTAGCTAGATATTTCTTCCAAGAGATTCTATATTTTTGTATCCGAGATAACAATATAACGACTTTATAATATGTCTGCATTCAAAAGGCAAATTTTCCAACGCAGTAAAATGCATTTTGAGCAAAAAGTTTTCTGTAATGGCAGCAAAAAGACGTCGTATTTGCAACGATTGCTCCAAACCCCGGCAAACGTTTTCCGTCGTTTCGCTAAATGGCGTTTCGCCAGACATAGCTCTCATTTCGCCAGACACAGCTCTCATTATAACCTCAATGAGCTTGAAAATATAAACGTATTTTTTTCTCGGAAAGAGTCCGTTTGCAATTTAAGTGCAATTATGTTGCGTTTTTTATTTCGCTCATTTGCCGTGTGGTTTCCGGATACTTTTCCAGACCGTAATGTTTTTCTTTCGCTAGGAGTATCAGGTCGATGGGGCTTTTATGCGGGTACGTTTCTCACCTCCAAAGGTTGCCGAGTCTATTAATCAAGCTTACAAAGCATGGCGAGTTGATTGGTGAAGTGGCTCATAGACTTTCATCAATTTCAGAATATGGCTTGATTAACTGTAAAGAAGAAATCCTATAGTCTAGCTATTGTATTTTCAAAAGAATAGATTATATTATATATAGTTAGTTGTGTTAGTTATATTATAATATAACTATTCTTCACCAATCACATTATTCTACTCCAATCACTCCATATACCTACATAGGTATATGGAGTGATTGGAGTCATGCGCTTGGTAAATTAAAAAAAATATTTACTTTGGGAAACTGTTTTGCATTTGTACAATCATGTGTTTAAGTATCGGTCACTATTACCAATCACCCCTTAATTTATTCTATATATTTTAAATGGTTTTTTCGCCGGTTGGACATATACTGACCTTATCGGTGATGTTCTTCAGAAAGGTCAGGTACGTAGTGCTCGCTATTGTTGCCAAAAGTGGTACACTAATTTACGGAGTCGACAAATGCCTACACAATAAACTACAAACCATAGTTTACCTCCGAACAACACTTAACAACCCTGTTTCCTATGTCTTGCCTCTATTGGCAATAAAGGCCTTGGCAGTCCATCTCAACGGACCTTAATTTACAGATCAGGAACAGGCCAGGCACTAGTCGAGATAAATCACTGGTTCGGAGAAAAAGGTTCAAGTGTTAGTAGGTACAGTCGAACAAGCTCTTCGGTTTACAGGCAAAAATATTCTGTAACTGTCTATAACTGTTTTTCCTAAATACAGATTACTCAGTGATCTGTGAGGGAGCAGCGCTTCACCCAACAATTCGCCTTTGAATAATGCATATTTCTTAACTCCCAAATACCTTCACGTGCCTAAATAAACGTTATATTATTCATCTTGAGCGTAAATAAATGATCATATTATTCTTCTTTCCAGTATACTGCTAGTAAATTTTTTTATGACATGTGGCTTGTGGCTAAGTTATAACAGTCGTACGGATCAATTGAAGGCTAAGCAATGCTTGCCAAAGTTGGTCCGTATATGGATTTATCCGCTCCACACAACCGAGATCTCTCCATGTAAAATACGAGTATTCAATAGCATCCGGTTAGAATGGAAACCACAGCCTCGTTGAGCAAGGCTAGGCAGATGACCTAAAATAATTTACTACTCAGCACCCTCACAACATTACTTTAAAGTAGTTGCAAGTTAACTGCCTGTATACCTACCTACCTTTTTGTTTGACTGTACGAAAGAAAAACGACGAATGAGAGTACCGTGTTCCTTTGCAATTTTTCCTTATACAATAAATAAAGCTTTGTATGACACTAATACCAAATATATTGGTCACGTACAGCGAGAGAAAAGCCTAAAAATAAATAATACTGGTAGCGTAGAAGTGACTACCTACACAGATGTTTGACAGAATGCTCCTTGGATTAGTGAGTGTTGCTATGTAACTGAAATAAGATTTTATTGTTCTTTTCTGTGTTACTATACTGTTTCGTTATATTGCTGCCTGTATTCTGCTCACCAATTACTTTTTGGCAAGCGTTTATGACTTGGTGAAATTTGAACCAGTAAAAAAAAAATATTATTATACAGTAAACATAATATTGCTTCCTTATAACTACAAAGTATTTTTTTTGACATTGTTACTGCTGTAGACAGTGATCTGGTATTTTTGGATTGTGATATACCGCCTGGCAGGGTTATTGACGCGCAAACTGTAACCATGGATTACCTAAGCATAAGCAACCATGCTTCTAGAGGTAAAAATGGTACGCCGGTTATCAAGAAAACAGCTTAGCTGCTGCTTTTATAGAAAACTGTAATACTAATGCGGTCACAATGTGTGAAACAGCATTTTTTTATGTAATAATTTAAACGCGGGGGGCGTTAAAATTATAAGTCGCAAAAATCGTCAGGTTTCGAATCATGTACTGAATGGTTTATGGAAATGGTTAGGTATAGTTTGTACGTCGATACCACCCTGTATTTAAATTACAAATTAAATATATTATTTGTGATGTATTATGAATTAAACTGAACAACTAAAATAACATGTAACAAATAAATTTAAAAAAAAATACATATAAGGAAGTAGGGGTCCCTCAGGGACGCATCGATTATACGAAAGCATTCAAGAAGGTTCAGCATTCTACAAAAAAGTCGTAATTCAGTTAACGATAAAAAAATGCAAACACTTAACGGAGCCACGTTTATTTATGAAGATTGCCATTAAGTATTTCGCAGAAACACTTTCAGACAGCGCGGTTGTTACAATACAACTGAACCAAATCGTATTTAATGAGGTCGAAATGAATGAGGCCGGTGTGAGGAAATACAATAATTCTGTTTCGATATTACATTATGATGATTGGTATTGGATTTCTTTGTGTGTGTAAGTAGTTTTAGCGGTGTGTGCTGTTTTAAGAAATAGAGATGTTATATTTCTCAATGGAGAGGACGAAATTCAGGAACTAAAAGTGTGTTATTGTGTGAAAGTACATCATAGATTGAAAGTACATATTTCTATGAATGAGCATTGTCGCTAGCAAGACTGTGCATATATTGTTGTCAGGTGTCTCCAGAAGTGGCCGGGCAAGTGGTCGGGGAGAGGAGGAAGGCGGCCAAGGCGGCCAGAAAAAAGGCGCAGAGGCGGCGCCGCAAGGAGCGAACCGTTGCGGCTAGGCTTCGCTCCCCTAAGACCGCGGCTGTAGTCATAACACTACAGCCGGACGCGGTTAAAGGGGGGGTGACCTACAGCGACGTGCTCACGAAGGCAAGAGCGACGGTGAACCTCCAGGAGCTGGGGATCACCGGGGGCCTCCGGTATAGGGTGACCGCCACTGGTGCCCGCATGCTGGAGATCCCCGGTGCGACGAGTGGCCCCACCGCTGACGCCCTAGCTGAGAAGCTAAGGGCGTCCCTCAACGCGGACGAGGCTCGAGTCTCCAGGCCCGTCAAGTGCGCAGACATGCGCATTATGGGCCTGGATGACTCCATTACGGAGAAGGAGGTGGTAGCCGCCGTCGTCGGGACGGGCGGGTGTCTGGCCGACCAGGTGAAGGCGGGCACCATACGTCCCGACTTCACGGGCATGCGAACCATTACGGTAAGCTGTCCCGTGACGGCGGCGAGACAGATAGTGGAGGGTGGAAGACTCCTGGTGGGCTGGGTGTCAGCGCAGGTCAAGCTGCTGGAGCCCAGACCTCTGAGGTGCTATCGATGCCTCGTGGGACACCATGCGAGCGCCATGTGCACCTCGGAGGACCGCAGCACTCTGTGCTTTCGCTGCGGTAAGCCCGGACATAAGGCCGGCTCGTGCAACGCCACGCTGCACTGCGTCGCATGTGCGGCTGCTGGCAAGCCGGCCGATCACCGGAGGGGGAGCAAGTCCTGCGCCCCACCCACCGAAGCCAGGAGGAAAGGCAGGCCCTCCGCCGCCGTCGCCACCACCACCACCGTCGCCGCCACTGCTGCCGCCGCCGCCACCGCCGCCGCCGCCGCCACCGCCGCCGCCGCCACCGCCGCCGCTGCTGAAGGGCCTCCTCAAGAGGCCCGGGAGGGGGTTGAAATGGAGGAGTAATGGCTCCTTTACGCCTCCTCCAGGCGAACATCAACCACTGCGCCTGCGCTCAGGACTTGTTGCTCCAGACCATGGCGCAGTGGTCGATTAATATCGCCGTGGTCGCTGAGCCGTACTTTGTCCCGCCCAGGGATGACTGGGTGGAGGACCTTAGCGGCTCAGTGGCCATAATTTCGTCGGCTGCCGCCGGTACCCCGTCCCTCGAATGTGTCACGAAGGGACAGGGGTGCGTAGCAGCACGGTTCGGAGAGATTGTAGTAGTGGGAGTTTACTTCTCTCCGAGCCGAACTCTCGCCGAGCTCCAGAACTCTCTAACAGAGTTGAGTGTCGTCGTCGCCAGGAACCATCCCTTCTCCGTGCTAGTGCTCGGGGACTTCAACGCCAAGAACTTGGCCTGGGGTTCCCGGTGCACGGACGTGCGGGGCAGGATGGTGGAGGACTGGGCTCTGGAAACAGGCCTGGTCGTCCTAAATCGGGGTTCTGTTCCTACGTGTGTGCGGATGCGGGGCGAGTCGGTAGTGGACATCTCGTTCGCCAGCCCCGCTCTGACGCAGCAGGTCATTGACTGGCGCGTCATGGAGGAGGTGGAGACCTACTCCGATCACCGGTATATCCGGTTCGATGTCTCCGCCCAGACCTCCAGCGCGCTGGTCCAACAGGCCCCGAGTGGTCCGCGGTGGGCGCTGAAGCAGCTGGACCGGGAGCTTCTCCTGGAAGCCTCGATCGTGCAGGCCTGGGTGTATTCACCGGACAGGCCTGCTGATATCGACGATGAGGCGGAGTGGTTCCGGGAGGCCATGTCCGAGATTTGTGACGTGGCAATGCCCCGAGTCCGGCCAGGACGCGCCCGACGTCAGGTGTACTGGTGGTCGCAGGAGATCGCGGCGTTACGCAAGGCGTGCGTCGACGCGCGACACCGGTACACCAGGCACCGCAGGCGCCGCATCCGCCCTCCGGATGCGGAAGCCACGGAGGCGGAGCTGTACGGGGGGTACAGAGCGGCGAAGACCGCCCTCCGAGAGGCTGTCCAGCGGGCCAAGGACTTGGCCCGCGAGGAGATGCTGGAGACTCTGAACAGAGATCCATGGGGGCGCCCTTACAAGATGGTGCGGAATAAACTCCGCACCTGGGCCCCCCCGCTGACACAGAGTCTCCGCCCACAGCTGGTGGAGGAGGTGGTGAGCGCTCTGTTCCCTTCACGGGGGGAGCATACTCCCCCGCCTATGGCTCCGCCAATAGCGGTGTCCGAAGCGGACCACATGGACGACGACGACGACACCCCTGAAGTGACCGGGGTAGAGCTGGGAGCGGCGGTAGGCAGGCTGAAGGCCAAAAATACCGCCCCAGGACCCGATGGCGTGCCGGGTAAAGCCTGGGTCCTGGCCTCGACGGCTCTCGGGCCTCGACTGGAGGCGCTCTTAAGCGCATGCATGGAGAGAGGCCAGTTTCCACTCCGTTGGAAGACAGGGAAGCTGGTCCTCATTCAGAAGCCAGGGCGCCCTGCGGACTCTCCGTCCGCATACCGGCCCATTGTGCTGCTCGACGAGGTTGGCAAGCTCTTCGAGAGAGTGATTGCGGGCCGCCTCGTCGGGCACCTGGTGGGGACAGGGCCGGATCTTGCGGATAGCCAGTTTGGCTTCCGCAAGGGGCGCTCGACGGTGGACGCCATCATGCGCGTTAGAGCCCTCACGACGGGGGATGCGGTGTCCCGGGGCGGGGCCGTCGTGGCGGTGTCACTCGACATCGCCAACGCGTTTAACACCCTGCCCTGGAGTTGCATTGGGGAGGCACTTCGGTATCACCGGGTGCCGACCTACCTCCGTCGAATAGTCGGGGCGTATCTGACGGATAGAGCCGTCATCTACCCCGGTCGCGACGGGAACTGGAGCCGGCGAGAGATGTCGTGCGGTGTCCCACAGGGATCGGTTCTGGGGCCGCTCCTGTGGGACATCGGTTACGACTGGGTGCTGCGGGCAGACCTCCCTGATGGCGTCAGTGTAGTTTGCTACGCTGACGACACGCTGGTCCTGGCGCAGGGGAGGTCGCATCAGGCGGCGGCCGACGCAATGACACGCGGGGTTGCGATAGTCGTGGATAGGATCCGGCAGTTGGGTCTCGAGGTGGCATTGCACAAGTCCGAGGCCATGTCCTTTCATGGGCCCCGGTACGGGCCACCTTGGGGATCTCAACTGATGGTAGGAGGGGTTCACATCGGCGTCGAGACAACGATGAGATACCTGGGTCTCGTCCTCGACAGCCGGTGGAACTTCGTCGAGCATTTCCGACGTTTGGCCCCCAAACTGGAACGGGCCGGGGCCGCCTTAAAGCGGCTCCTGCCCAACCTGAGGGGGCCAAACGCCTCCTGCCGGAGGCTTTACGCGGGGGTCGTGCGGTCCATGGCTGCGGCTTCGAGCCGCACACTATCTGAACGCGCCCCAGAAGGTGGTAGCTGTAAGGCTGATCCGGGGCTACCGCACGATCTCGCGCGAGGCGGCATGCCTCCTTGCCGGACTGCCGCCATGGGATCTGGAGGCGATAGTGCTTGCGCGCCTGCATGATTGGCGCGCGGAGGCACTACGCCGGGGGGAAACTCTGCACCCGCGGCAAATCGCTGCGGAGCGGACGGACCTCCGGCGCGATCTCATGGCGGAATGGAAGGCGCGACTATCGCAACCCAGCGCAGGGCACGCCGCGATAGCGGCGATAAGACCCCTCTTTGAGGAGTGGCTAGAGAGGCGTCACGGCGCTCTCACGTACCGCCTGACGCAGGTCCTCTCCGGACACGGATGTTTCGGGAGGTTCCTGCACATCATCAGGCGGGAGGAGACGCCCGGGTGTCACCACTGCCCGGATCGCCCAGAGGACACGGTGGAGCACACGGTGGAGGTCTGCCCTGCTTGGGCGGAGACCCGCCGTGTCCTCGTGGAGGCGATCGGCAACGGCGGCGACCTCTCGTGCCCGGCCCTGGTGCAAGCCATGGTCCGGGGCGAGAGAGAATGGGAGGCAGTCACCTCCTTCTGCGAAGCAGTCATGCTAGCGAAGGAGGTGGCGGGGAGGCTGAGGGAGAACACCTCACGCCTCAGCCGCCGCGGGAGACGCTCCGGGCGTCGGGAGCCGCGTGACGACTCCCGGCCACCGTAGGCGCGGGCCTGCGGGCGGTGAGTAATGGGTAGCTCACCGTCCGATCAGGACCAGGCCCGTGCCGGACGGCGCGTTGTGTTCCACGCGCGCCTCAAAGAGATGTCAGCAGAGGACGGGGCCCCACAGGGCCGAAGCCTGCCGGGGCGGTGGGATTTTCCGAAAGGTTAACCGCTGCCCTGGAACAGAAAGGGCTAAGGACGGAACACGGGTGGGTTTTAGTCAGTAAAAGTCTGACACTCCCTTCCGCTCCACCCAGAGCGGGAGGGGTCATTTGATGATTTCCCATCCACAAAAAAAAAAAAAAAAAAAAAGGTGTCTCCAGAAGATGGCAAAATATATACCTCGAAGTAGAATTTCTTTTTAAGTAGAAGTTTACTCGTATGTCTTAGTAAATTATAATAACATAGTATAAGTTAAGAGAGATACTAACAAAATTATGGGTAATGTGCCTGAATTAAAGATAAATAAGTAAAAATATGAAGCACATGATAATTTAT
Source organism: Apamea crenata (assembly GCA_949629185.1). Taxonomy (NCBI): domain Eukaryota; kingdom Metazoa; phylum Arthropoda; class Insecta; order Lepidoptera; family Noctuidae; genus Apamea; species Apamea crenata. The sequence goes on along the minus strand of OX451375.1, from coordinate 10,977,215 downwards.
AGCTAATATTTTTTTACTACCATAATGCTTTAGATACTAAAAACTATGTAAATATACCTATACAGGCTGGCAGGGACATCGACGCGCAAACTGTAACCATGGATTCAGCACATGGATTTAGACCCCATAGCGTCGAAATTTTTCATCGGTTATCAAAAAAAAATCTTCTGTTTCATAGAAAAGTACAATACGCGTTAAAAACGTATGGAACAGCAATTTTTTTTTTTAATAACCGACGAAAAATTTCGTACATGTGTTTGTCACCTGACTCTTCCCAAGCGGGTGGACCAATTTGGATGAAATTTGGTGTGTATATTACAATTGGTTCCTGGATGGTGTGAAAATATAATAGGACCCGGGAAGTGGCGCTGCTTTTCCGGGCAGGATGACGTCTGCGGGTCCGCTAGTATTATACATAAAAATATTCAATATATTGGTGACATAACAAGAATAATATTACATATAATCTTGTAAAAGTAATCAAACTTTTAACTTCCAGGAACTCGATCCCACGACACAGCATCCTAGTGTGGGGAGGGTTACTTTATTGCAAAGTTAGTAACTATATTTACTGAATCTTTGTATATTTTGTGCTTAATGTCGATGGCTATAAGAGTAAGGGAGGACCAAAGAAACGATGGATGGACTGATGATAAATGTTTAGAAAGTGGTGGGTAACTACCGAGATGACGACTTATTGACATTATTATGGATGAAAATGACATGTTGCGCTGACCCCAAATAAATTAGGATAAGGGCAGAAAAATTATGATATTATGTTCTTTATAAATGTCGTAGAGAAATTATCTCATATGTAAATCACAGAATATTTCTGACAAGAAAAAGATGTCCCCAGTCATAACTTATTTCTTACTAGAACAAGACTGACTAACAAATCTGTGTCCATTAAAGGACCGTCTCAAGCCTTATTAATGTGTCTACTATCTTATCTTATTCTCTCAAGGTGACCCGAACTCCTAACATAAAAGGATTACGTAAGGGATCAAGTGTCCACAAATACTAAATGAACTGAAAACTTAAATTTATTTTGCGGATTACATGGGTTCTGGGATCAGGGTCGTAGTGTACTTTGACCTTTATATCTCCGACTAGAGCGTTTGGAAATTTTGTTGACTTAAGCAATTGCGTATGTATAGTACATGAATTAATTATAAAGTTAATGTAAAGTGTTAACGAATGTTTCAATTTCAAACTCAATTTCCTGGTGATGGATCTGATAGTTAATTGATTGGAACTAGTGCTACTTGAGTTGGATTATCTGATAACTAATCCCCAATCAAAAGTTTAAATCTGAGGCTTTTGCCATTATTGTATGTACTATTCGTAAATTCAAATTATTTGTTCTGAAACATATTATGTAGGTACAATATAATACGTTCTAATTCGAGAGTCAGGGTCGCTATGTTTAGCCTAATAGGCATACAAATTTTGGATACTTGTACTTACACTAAGTTAAATTTTTTCATGCATTGTATTATTCCAATTATATTATACTATTAACCATTCAAATTGTATTATACAATTAACCATTCAAATTAAATTATATTCTATTAAACAGTCAAATTAAATTATAGAATTACCCTTAGATAGTAACTTTAACGTTGTGTTTTTGTTTTTTATGTGTTTACATTCAAGAGAATTATTAAATTTTTATATAACTTGTAGCTGATTTCTCATTTAATAATCAAATAGGTACGTTTCGCCTAAAATTGCGGTTTGACAGTTTTTATCCTACTAATATCCTACTTCCTACTGTCCTACTAATATTATAAACGCGAAAGTTTGTCAGGATGGATGGATAGATGGATGTTTGTTACTTTTTCATGCAAAAAATACTGAACGGATTTGGATGAAATTTGGCACACAGATAGTTTGTAACTAGGAGTAACACTTGATACTTTTTATTCCGATATTCTCTCGGGATCAAAACTTATGTGGGTCAAACCACGGAACGCTGCTAGTAATATTATATATGTGGAGCTTTGTATGTTTAGATGTTTGTTACGCAATCACGCAAAAAAGGGTGCAAGGATATGGATGAAATTTGGCACACAGATAGTTTGTAACCAGAGGGGCAATTCTCGTGATTTTAAGAACGTTCACAGTCTGATCTCAGTCCCAATCTGTCAAAAATACGGTCTAATTTCCCTACATTTTGACAAGTTGTTCACATTTGTTTGTCGCCGAGATGAGACTGCGACTAGATTTTGAACGTTTTGAATTACGAGCATTGGCCTTCTGGAGTTACACATAGGATACTTATATCCCGATACGTTTTTGTGGGATAATTTCTGACATACACGCGGACGAAGCCACTGGCAAACACTAGTAAGAAAATATATCAAAGTAGGTAGCATATTGTATTAATTATTCTTCATAAAAAAGTTATCGGACTATTTAAAAGCCCCTACATTTTACAACGAAAGAATTTATCTTGTAGAAAACATAAATACACTCGTGCAGGAAACATTACTGTAATCCAGCTTAAATTCAGTATCAAGATAACACAGATTGCTATGAGGATTTAAAATGGATTGTGTAGGTATCGAAATAAAATCTAGCAACGTTTCGGGAATGATCGAGCTATTCGAAAGATACTATGTTGTAGTTGATTGATTGAACGATAGAGGGAAAAGCTTGCTGTTGGATTCTGAACTATTTTATTACGTTCCGAACTGATTAAAAAGGTATTATAAAAGTAACTAGGCCCACGGGTTCGCCCACGTAACTATTTATTGGAAACGAGTGATAGTATATTCGTAATATCCTCTACAACATCAGTTGATAAAAACTTATTTTTATTTATTTTGAATACCTTGACTAATATCCTATTAATATTATAAACGTGAAAGTTTGTACCTACTATGGGTGGATCGATGGATGGATGGATGTTTGTTACTCTTTCACGCAAAAACTACTTAACGGATTAAATGAAATTTGGCACACAGATGGTTTATAACCAGGATTAACATATAATATACTTTTTATCCCGATATTCCCACAGGATCGAAATTTATGTGGGTGAAACCGCGGGGCGCAGCTAGTAATATTATAAACGTGAAAGTTTGTATGGATGGATGGATGTTTGTTTGTTACTCTTTCAGACAAAGACTACTGCATGGATTTGAGTGAAATTTGGCACACAGATGGTTTATAACCAGGATTAACATATAGGATACTTTTTATCCCGATATTTCTACGGGATCGAAACTTATACGGGTGAAATCGCGGGGCGCACCTAGTTATACATATATTACGGGTCGTCAGAAGTCAGAAAGTCTGACAACCAATCTTACTTTCGGGCTTCTAACGACCCGTAACGACTGCCAAAGATTCACGAATGATAGCCGGGATCAACCGCTTAACGTGCTTTCCGAGACACAGAGGGGTTTTGATATGTAAAGATGTCACCCATCCACGGACCAACCACGGCAAGCGTAGCTTGACCTGATCTTCAATAACTATTATGACTAAGATAACAAATAATTATACCATAGCTATCGTATCAACTACATTATTAATTACCTTTAGATTCTGGGCCAAGCTGGCTGATTCTTGTCGTAGTCGTAAACGTTGTTTTTTACGAACGGACCCTAAATTAATGATTTTTATTTAGCAAAGATTCTCAGTACCCATTTATATACCTAAATAAATAAAAAACATTGCTAACCTTTTCAATTGGCGTCCGTTTCAGTATTTCCAGGCCTTATTTAAGACCTAGATATCAGCAACCCAAACTTTCTTTAAAGGTCTACAGAAATAAATAATGATAAGAGTCTTTAATATTTTATTTTTCTAGCAAAATAAGCCTCTTTAAATAAATATTGAAGAAGCTCCTTGCGAGCAAGATATCAGTTACTCGGATAAAAAACGAAAATGTAACATATTTTTTAAACATTAAAAGCGATCGAGGTTCTACTGGGAACATTGTTTCAATAACATCTTTTTCTCCAGGGGTTTGTAAGAGGCTTAAGTGGTGATGTTAAGGGGATGTGTAAGGGATTGCTAAGGGATTATATTGGACAAGATGATTGCCTATCCTTCTATTCCGTACCTACAGCTTTTAGAAGTAAATACAGGGTGCCAAAAAGACCCATCACGAAGCCGTCTACGCATTCTTCACATCAAACTAAGTTACTTTGTGTAAAAATAATTTTTGGGGTACGAGTTTTATTTTTGGGGTAGAAAATTCGCTGTTTACGTTAGTGCGCAATGTAATGCATGCAGAACATTGTCCTTATGGGTGCATGAAAAGGGATCATGGTAGTTATCACATTTAAAACTTGTCGTCGTAAAAGCTTCAAAAAGTTGGATATTTGACCTTCAATTTCTCCGTAACCAGAGGTCTCCAGTTATGGTCCAGTACAAAACAATATCATAATAACGGGAAGAACAAGTAACTCTCGGCTTCGCTAAGGGTATTTTACACCCGTTGTACATACATCATCCCATGCCGATTTTGGCTACGGTGACCGTCTCCGTTTCTTACGACTACAAGTTCCGAGGATAATAAAATTATGCTCTGGTAGGCTAACATAACTATCTACCTATCAATAAGAAGTATATAGGATGGAATGACATGGACGCGCAAACTGTAACCATGAATTCAGCACAAGATTCTAGCGTGGACATTTTTAGTCGGTTGTCAAAAAAAAAAAAATCGCATTCTCATCTCAATGACATTCAATGTCAAAAACTTGTTAAAAATTTAGGAAAATTAGAGGTATTTTTGACAAATTGAGACTGAGATCAGACTGTGAACGTGCTTAAAATTACCCCTCTGGCTCGATAGAGCGAATATCAATCTTTGGAACATTTGAAGTAACTAATGACATTTTGTTTAATAATTAGCTTTGGTTATATAATAAGAGCAGAATCAGATTGTGCAAGGAACGGACAGTTAGCACTATTTTAAAACGAAAAAAGTTTAGAAATAGTGTTAGTTCAGTAGTAAGTAGACGGCAAAATATCCGAAACCAGAAAAAATGGCGTATAGCCATAAAATATTCATATTTTGTGCTGCCTTCTATTCTGCCTATCTACCCTATATTGCAATATCTCGTCCAACTAAAATACGTGTTCATTTGTGCGGTTTCAATTAGGGATGCGAAAACCCGATAGTTTCGGATATTCGGCTCCGAACTGCCTGGTTGTTCAGGATATCTAATTTAATAAGGCAATGGGATAGCTCGTACATAAAATGTACATTGGTATATATATTTGGTAAAATGCTTGAGGCGTATCGTAGTACTTGCATATTAATGAACCTAATCCGAACATTCTTCCACGCTTGTCTTGAGTTTGATAAGTTAAACCATAATCAGATTAATTGCTTAATGTTTAAGTAAGATAGACACTCCCCAGCTTCTATATTTAGTGTAAGACCGACTTTAAATCAAAACAGGGGTACCTATATATAGAAACAAATTTTCTAACGTCAACAAAGAGTAATACTTTTTATTTGTTTCCAAACATTTTTGTTTGCTTCTTGTTTTGAAGGCAGCTATACCCTTGAGGTTTATGGATACAAATAGTCACGCAATAGGTTGCGAAATTACGCTCATATCTGTGTGACTTAAAGTCAAACTCAGAGCATTTCTTGCAATTAAACCTTTAAGACACTTTTACGATTTATTTTCTCTAAAGGTTTACACAATCACTTATATAGAAAATACAATATTATAACTTAAAAATACATAAAGCTGATAAGCGTAGCGGGTTAGTGCTATGACAAAATTAAATTAGGATTTAGTAAAATGGTAGTTGTAGTAAATTGTCAAAGAGTCGGTGTGCTAGTCAGAAAGTTGAAGCTAGTTGCCCATTCCAAACGTAGATCTCTCTCGTAACGGTTTTTATGTCTATTTTCTAAGCTAATCAAAATTAAGGAGTATAAAAATAAATAAAGAAAGCGTAAGCTTGAATGCAATAAGAAATGTCTAGAAAAGAGGCAGACCAAAGAAGAGAGAGGTGGTTTGAAAATTATATCCGGAATGAGTTCGGGAGGAATTTAAACTCTGAGATGACGGCTACTTAGGTAGAAAATAAAAGAGGTACTGTGACCACTCTAAATAAATAATGACAAGGGCAAGAGGATGATGCTTTTCGAAGCTTAAACACACTGACAAGATATAAGACAAGTACGGTGAAGAAAACATCATGCAAAACTCTGAAATCACTAAACACACAGATCATTTATTTATTTAACCAATACATGAACACACATATGTATTATAAACAGAATAGAGAAAAATAATCTTTCAGCAAACCTGCGATAGAAAAATAGATAAAGAGATATTAGGTAAAATACTGGTATTCAGCTGCAATCCGCTTAGACTGGAAGCCGACCCCAACTTAGTTGGAAAAAGGCAGTTAAATGATGATGATAAAGAGATGTCCACAGCATGTGCAAGAGTAAAAGAGAAACTAAAATCAAAAACCATTCTCTTAATAAAATATAATATGAGAATACACTAACATACATACTACATGTATTATGTAAGATCAGTAAGGTATGTCAACTATCTTAAATTCGTTTGGTTTGTGAACATGGGAATCAGCGTCAAAAGACTTCGACTATGCTATCGTGCCTAAAAGCCATTAACCCTGAAAAACGTGATAGTTATTGAACTAGCCCGATTTCATGGCTTTAAAATACCACAACATATTGATTATTCTTCGAACTGCAGGCAAGGGCAAGGTGACTACAATTATGCATTCTAATTTCCACCTTATACCCTGTCCATCAGGTTAACCGTTTTTTGACAGCTGTCTTAGAACGTACATATAGCAATTTTTGTTTAAAATGCGTAATAAAATAAATATATCCCCTATGCTATATGCCTTATCTTATTGAATTATCTTATTTATGGCTTCTTACAGAGATTATAATGCCGTAAGTGTATCAATCAATGTATTATGTGTTGCTGCAATCACTAGTTCCATTTGTCAAAATACGCTTTACGGACAGGGTATGATGATGATGATGATGATCACGATAGTTGAATATTTCATAAAGTAATTAAAACTTAAAAGGGTTGGCGAACTATGCTTGAACTCATTCAAAAGTTTTAATGATTAATCTTTTTCGTGCGTTTTCGAAATTATGTCACTGTAATTAACGAAGTTTAGGTTTCGAGTTATCATATCTGTAATTGTTTAAGTTTAATTTGATGACTTTCAAGTTATTCTGATACTAATTTGATTTTGATATTGTTATTGTGAAGGTTTGTTGCGGTTTATATGGCTGAGATATCGAAATATTTTTATAAAACTTGGTAAAGCAATTACTTCAATTATTTACGTGTAGAAGTCGCTGAAATAGACTTTCTAAGGTTAATACCTTATCGTTAAATACATTCTTTGCGAGTGAGCAGTAGTTACCCAGTGATAACGGCCCCAACTTACGAGTTGTATGTCGTAGGTTCGAACCTAAACAGCGCTTTACTTTGTGTAAGTAGTCATCACTGCTCTGAAAACATCGTGAGGAAACCGGCATACCCTAGAACCAACCATTCTAAGACATATGACAACTGCCTGGTGAATTACGGCCCACTCCCTCCCACAGAGAGGATGCCTATGTCCTACCAGTGGGAATAATTAGGCTGATTATGATTATGCTACATTCTTTAAGTTAGAAGGTGATGGACTGGCATGGCGCCTATCAAAGATGTAATATTTTGTTTTCCTTAGTTTTTTAATGTTTGTACCTACATGGAAAAGTACAGGACGCGCCATTAGAAAATCTGGCAAAGTAGCCCCCTTAACATTGGAAACCATCCAAATCACCTTCAGCGAAGTAAAGGCAATGGGTACCTATTTGAAACGTAATAAATTAACCTAAATCCAGCCATTGTTCTGAATCCCCAACAATACATCAGCAGAGTCGTAATTCCCTCTAATTATTCGTATTTGTTCGCCGATCGTGACGCCATTGGCTTCGGTAAACTTCGGGCGTAACTTTTTAAACAAACTTGGTCCTAATTCTCGCGATTTTACCAAAATGGTGCGACCTGCAAAATGTTTGTTACAATAAGTTTGCCTCTAAGAATTGCTTTTTCGGATTATGGAAATGGGTTCTTTTTGAGTGAAATATGCTGTAATTTCTTTTTGATAATTTTTCTTCTCTGATTTCAAGCGAGGAGGCAGGTGCTAGAATTTTTTAACGAGTTTGGTGAAATAATGGCTCAGAAAGTTTAGAACAATCTGTCATGCTCTAAAAGGCTAAAAGATTTTATTCTAAGTATTTGCATCAATCAAAAATTAAACTTAGTGGTTAGACGTTATCTAAACTGTTCTTTTCGGGCGTTGAACGTAAGAATAGTCTGCTAGAGATTGGCGTGGAAAAATATCATAATTATTATGTTACTGTAACTCAATCGTCATATTGCCATAATTACCACAATAAGCCACGGATAAAGCCAATGTATTGATGATTTCGCAGTAAGTAGCTCTGTAAGTAGGACTGTAGTCTACTTCTTTCTATCTGTCCAAAATACCCGCCTGATCAATTTTTTACTCATAATTTAGTTGTCACTTTATGTTGTATTTTAGCAACAGAAATACTATAATTAACATAGTCTTAAAGTTAAGTGTCGTTTGTGATATTGGTGGCTTAACTCGACGACGGCACGGTTGGCGCAGTGGTTAAGCGATTGACTGCTGCGCTGCGTGTCGCGGGTTCGATTCCCGCACGGAACAAATATTTGTATGACCTACAATTAGTTGTTCCGGGTCTGGCTGTTAGTGTATGTGAGTTTATATGTCTGTAAACGCACCCACGACACAGGAGAAATTCCTAGTGTGGGGCAACGTTTAAAAAAAAAACAAAAACTCATAATAATAATAAGCATAATTAGCCTATAGCGTTCCCACTTCTGGGACACGCCACGTCACCACCCAGGTCCAGTGCGGGAAAGGGGATGTCACATATATGTCTTCGAATTTTTGATTCTAGGACATGCCGGTTTCCTCACGATGTTTTACTTTACCGTTTTTGAGAACAATGGTGATTTGCATATGTATCGAAAGTGGGTTCGAACCCAGGCAGGCACATTACTTTGTGTAAACTCATAAACTAAAAAAACATAAACATAAACTACTGTTGCTAAACTCGGGTACTCAGGTATCAAACTTAAATCTTTAGTAGCAATAAAAACCCGAGCTGTCTTAAGAAGGCTTTCAAAGAGGGTAATAAAGGGTGGATAGTTAGCTCAAGTCCTTTTACAGTTAAGTTATCACAGCAGTGGTGGCCTAATGGTAACTACCGCGACTTACCGAGTTCGTGGGTCGTGGGGTCGAACCCAAGCAGGCATTATACTTTGTGTAAATTATTTCATCACTACCACTGTTCTCAAAACGGTGAAGGAAAACATTGTGAGGGATCCGGCATGTCCTAGAACCAAAAAAATTAAAACATGTGACATCCGCCAACCCGGACTGGGCCCGCGTAGTGGATTATGGCCCACTCCCTCTCACAAAGAGCAGGCCTTTGTCTCTGCAGAGGGAACAATAGAGGCTGATTATGTCACTGTCAAAATCACAGTGATCTTTATTGTCCTTGTAATAAAGTTGGTATTGGTTTGCTGCCATTGACGAGCCTGTCAAAATCTCAATGATCTTTATTGTTGTTAAAATAAGGTTGTTGTTGAGTTGCTGCTGTAAAGCCGCGTACGCACGAACGAACATAAACATGGTGAACACGAACATCGAACACTTTGTTCGCACGTGCGTACCACTAACTAACATAGTGTTTGATGTTCGTTAGTGGTACGCACGTGCGAACAAAGTGTTCGATGATTGTGTTCACCATGTTTTGGTTCGTTCGTGCGTACGCGGCGTAAGAGGTACAATTACTATGGAAGGACTGTAGGTAGGTACCCACATTGGCTTTGTACGTAATAGCACTCTAAGTAAAGTTATCGAGACGTTGAGGTAATGATAATGAGTTCTAATTAGTGCCGCTAATTACTGAGGACTTGAAGAAATGTCCGGGTTTTGTTAGTGAATGGAAACGGGATTGGGAGGTTATTAATTTAAGTGTGATAAGAGTGAGGAATATTTTATTATATATTATAATAGGTTTATTGGTGAGAGACAGACTTGCATACCAACGGCGATGACCTTAAGAAAGTGGTTGGGACAGACTGGATACGGGAGGCGGAGGACAGGGTGTTGTGGCGCAGCCTGGGCGAGGCCTATGTCCAGCAGTGGACTGTGATAGGCTGAGTTGATTGGTTGACACGTGCATACCAATAATATAAGTTAACTTTAATGAATGAATGAATTGCTCCAATCCCAGCGTGGTTTGATCAGACTTGATTAATCGAATGAACCCCAAGATTCGCACTAGCTCCTGTAGCCTCATGTTCATGGTGCTACAGCGACCATTGCATATCTAGAAGTAGACCGGGGGGCGTGGTTTTTGTAAGGAAGACGTGCCCGTAGGAAAGGGTAGGATTTAAGAGACTACCGGATAGGCATCCTAGAGTAAGCATTGGACTAGTGGAGAGATGGGTGATATTTGTCTATGGATGGGCATCTTTTAAAGATTACGCGGCCAGGTGCTTCAGGTCGACCTTCACCCGTGAATCTTTTAGCGAGGTTCTACTGCTTTCTCGGTTATTTTGTATGCGCAGAGCAAGGACATACAAAAGAACCGAGAAAACATGATAATATGTTGTGTTAGATGTTTCTGTTTTAATAAGTTAACTTGAATAAAAAAAAACGTGTGGGGTCGGTGGACCCGCGGTAGGAACGAAGTTCCAAATTTGAAAATATTCGTAGCCGCCATCTTTGATTTTCAATTTGACTTCAGTATCGGCTTCAGAGCCCTCGAGAACTCATACCGTAAGGTCCGTTAAAGAACTTCGTTCCAAAAACAAAATAGATCTATAATCATATTCACGAGCACAGAAAATAACTAGTCGGTAGCTGCACGTCGAGACTGTGGCAGGAAGGCTATCCATATGCCTAGATTAACGGCTTCGGTGAGCTGTCAATAGTGTAAATTCCTAGCATCAGCAGTGTGATTCTTTAACCACCTCACCGTGAAAACTTAGGTGAAGTGAGCGTAGAGTGAGCTGTCATTCCAAATAATGCTAGGGATTGACACTACTGACAACTCACATCAAGCTCACTTCACTTGAGTTTTCATGGTGAGATTTTTACAGAATCGACCGGCTGGTGAAGTACTCACTTCAAGCTCACTTCACAAAAGTTTTCACGGTGAGATTTTCTCAGAATAGAAAGGCTGGTCTACGGTACTATTGCCAAAAATGTAAACATATATGAGTTTATGGAAAAATAACTATAATTCCTACACATTTAAGTTCAGTTTACGCTACAACTTCAAACATTTTTAAAACTTTTTCAGTCACTCTGAAATCAACTTAATAATCATTAAAATAAAGTTGATATTTGTTAAACTTGCCTTAACATAAATTTGAGACCAAAATTGGAATAGACTTTAGGTAGGTATGTTGGCAACATCAACAACAAAACATGGATAGGATTACCGTCGAAAAAGTTGAAAAGTTTTTAGATTCATACATCACTATTTGCGATAGCTCTATTATAGCTACCCATATCGTCAATTCATTAAGAGTTTTGATGAATCGACGATAAGCAAACAAAAATAAAAATGTTGGATGGTTCACTTCAAAGTATCATACGGTTAAATTGAAAGCTATCAATAATATTTTATATACCTACCTAACCCAACAATTCAAATTCCCAATTTTCAACTTAGTTGTCCAACTTTTAATCCAGATAACAGATGGGACCAGTCACTGTGGTCCAATATTGTCTCCCAATGGACGACCCAAAAAACTTTTAACCTAATTTGTATAGTCACGAGCAAAAGTATGTAGACACTCACTTTTATTCAAAAGCGATTTACTCCTTTATTTTTTAATAAAATTGTATGTTTTTACTAACATAGCATTTTCGAACCCATAGGTTTACATGATGTGTCATATTTCAACGTTGCATTCGTTATTTCACGACAAAATCGCAATTGAAAGTTGTCTAGTGTTGACATATTGGTGCTCGTGACTGTACATTTAAAATGTTCGTCCATAATTTAAAATACATCTATGATAGTTGTCAGCAGCACCCGTAAAAGAAAGAAAAATAATACGTTTATTTGCGGTAAACATGACGCATAAAAAAAGAACACAAACACAAAAAAAAAAAACAAGTTGGGGGAAAACATGCGTCACATCCACGCAAAAAGGCGTAGGTACTTTTAGAACATTGCATTCTAATCTCAGTCACAATTTGTCAAAAAACGTCTTAAAGTTTATCTAAGTACCTAAATTTCCCTAAATTTTTGACAAGTTTGTGTTATTTATTGTCGCCGAGATAAGATGATGACGACTTGGATTTGAACGTTTTTTAATGACTCCAAAAAAAGGAAGAGGTTCCCAATTCAGTTGTATTTTTTATGTTTGTTAGGTATTTCAGAACTCCGCCATTTACGTATAAACCGCTTTGAAATTTTTTATTTATTTATTTACCATTTATGTACACATCTATACAGACAATGAAAAATAGAACAGAAAAAATAGGTACAGAGGTGATGTTTATTTCATGAGAAATCTCTTCTAGCATACCTTAGATAGGACAATAGATACAGAGATGTAGACAGCGTGTGATAGAGCAAAGGAGACAAAAAATAATACAAAGAATAAAAAAAGCAATTCACATCATCTGCAGCATCATTCAGCATTTTTTTTTTTAGAATTAGCTTCAATAATACGTATTTCTTCCACTTACTGTGTGTTGATAATGTTATAATAACTTCCTGTCACTGTTACTTAGCAAGTGAAGGTATATGAATTTGTGAGGGGTATGTGCCACAACAAAACAAAAAAAACTGTATTGTAAAAAAGAACCACCGACTTTCAAAAAAAAAAACTACAAAGTGAAAAATAACTTTAATTTCGGAAGTCGGTGACAAAAAACAAAAATTCAAAACCAAAGACACCGACTTCCGGAATTAAAGTTATTTTTCACTTTATAATGTTTTTTTTTTTAATTTTGGTGTTGTTTTTTTTGCAATAAAGTTCAAATTCTAGCCGAAATCGCATCTCAGCGTTAATCAATATCAAAAACTTGTCAAAAATGTAGGTAAATAAGAGGTATTTTTGACTGACTCGTCGATTTCAATCGCAATCTATTGCGCTTGAATACAGACTGTGAACGTTCTTAAAAAAACGAGAATTGCCCAAACCAACCTCAAGACCAGAGGGTCTTGAGGTTAAAGTTTGTATGCGACCGAAGCTAAACTAAAAAATAAGTGACTGCTGAGCTCGGTTTTCCATTAAGAAATTCTCAGTGACAGCCTGGAATACCAACGTGATGTTATGTACGCGAACAAAATCACGTGCAACACATAGTAAAGGACAGTGAATGAGATGAAAATTAAAATTGTGCCCCCACAAAGACTCTTAATTGGGCCTATTACATCCATTTTGATTTAAATCATCGTCATTTGACTTTTTTGTGTAATTGGATTGAACAATGGTTTTTGTCGAGGCTTTTTCATCGAAGCTTTTTCTTTCAGATTTCTTCAGATATAAAAATGATGTGCGGTTGATGGGTTTTATTTAATCTGCAGTTTAAATGGCGTTTAATAAAGCAAATTGATGTTAATAGTTAATGGATCAGCAGAATGCAGATGACACAAATGCCATAGTAGCAGCAAATGACATAGATAAATTGGTAGAGACCGTAAATGCAGCATTACAAGCATTTCAAATGTGGTTCACTATGAACAAATTGTTAATCAACACTGCAAAGACCAACATCCTATTATTTAGAACGACAGCCCGTAATAAGGATGACTTAGAGGTTGTGTTGAAAGATAATAAAATTGCTCTCGTCAAGGAAGTTACTTTCTTAGTTATACATATAGACTGTAGTGTTTTATTAAATTGTAAATATCTTTAACTAAAAGGATGTTATTTTTTTACGTATATACCCTCTTATTCTTTATAAATATTTTGTTTTTCAATAAAAATTATTAAGCACAAAAACACAATTTTTTGCACTAACCTTTTGACTCGTCGCCATTTGTAGTGTTCGTTCTAACACATTGGCTCGTTATGTCACCAGCAGCCAGGGTCAACACGTCCGCTCTCGCCAACGGCTCGCGCATGACTGTTTCCCCACTGCCCGTGCCCCCGAGACAAGTATACAAACACTACATAGACGAACAGCTAAATTGGAAAACCGAATTAAATGCTATAAATGCATCTGTATGTTCCGCATGTTATGCTCTAAGATCACTTAGAACAGAAATTGGCATTGAGCAATTGAAGATGGTATATTTCGCGTTGGTAGAATCAAAGATTATATATAGCATAATGTTTTGGGGAAACAGTTATGACTATAATAACAAAAGAGCTTTTGTGTTACAAAAACGCGCAATTCGCACAATAATCCGCATCCCGCAAAGAGAGAGTTGCCGTGAACATTTTATAAAACTGAATATACTTACAGTGCCGAGCATTTATGTATTTGTACTTCTAAGTAACATGGCCAAATATAAATATTATTATGCATGAATATGAGACAGCAGAAGAACGACAGATTAGAGAAGGCACACGGAGACAAGACAATATACGGTACAAGGTACAGCCTAATTTTAATATTGTGAGGCACAGTCCCAGATATCAATCGGTTATATTATTTAATAGGTTGCCTCTACATATAAAAAGCGCTATCTACTCAAGCTCCTTTAAAAACCAACTGAAAAGTTTCCTATTGAATAAGTGTCTTTATGCTGTTGAAGATCTATCAAATTATTATAAAATTATGTTGCATTTTGTTGTCACTCCGCCCCTATCATATATATGATCCACTGAACGTTGTATTTAAGTCTATGCTTATTGTAAAATTGTAATTTTAAATTTCTATGTAACTTCAGATACAATTTATTGTTCATGAATAAATGACTAATGATCGATTTTACAAAAGTCTGATAACTTTTATCTGATAGAAAATTAATATATCAGGCCGCCGTAGAACTGAGTTATTGTATGATTGAGAAATTGGCTTTCAGTAATTATTTTTAGGAGTAAAATTGCACTTTTATATTAATACCTAGATATTAATCATTTTAATGATAAATTCGAACGATGTTGAGATAATCCGCAATTATTATTTTTTTTTCGATTTTATTTGGAAAGGTTGCTTGAGTTAGGTTCGAAGTAATTTTGTTGGTAGGTACAGGTAAAATGTTATACATTCTATAAGAAAGTAGGGGGGTATACACCACTTTTTATAGTAAAATTTAGTGATTAATTTGAATTTGAATTTTGGACAGTAACAATACCATAAAGTTTGTAATCACCATCATCATTTCAGCCGAAAGACGTCCACTGCTAGACATAAGACTCCCCCAAGTACCTCCACTTCGACCGGTTTTGTGCTTCTCGCATCCAACGGGTTCCTGCGACCTCCACAAGGTCGTCAGACCTTGTGGGAGGCCTTCTAACGCTACGTCTACCGGTGCGCGGTCGCCACTCCAGAACCTTTCGGCCTCATCGGCCATTAGTTCTGCGAGCTATGTGCCTTGCCCACTACCACTTAAGTTTGGCAATTGTTCGGGCTATATTGGTTACCTAGGTTTAAGTTTGTAATAAATTGTGGAAACCATCGCCCCGCGCGTTCCTGTACTGCTTACATAATGGGCAATCCGTTCCCACTTTTACAGGTCAGTGAACTAATATTATCAAGGGTATTTATTTCGTAACCATTTCTACGCGATTTATTTTGTTTGAAAAATGCGTAATTTTTTTTTGTAGATATATTTCATTATTTTAACAGAATTATTATCATATTGCCTGATTTTATTCTTCAAAGAGACTTCGAGTATAACTCGCTCCATAGCGCGCTGAGTGACCTTGAATTTGTGGACCAGCCCCACCGTCAGTGTCCACGTTTCAGCACCAATTATATCATGACGGGCCGGACGCACTGGTTGAAGATTGAAGACCTTAGTCTTCATAAAATTATCCGGAAAAGAACCGAGTTACCAACATAGCTTGCAGATGGATGGATGGACGGACGACCTAAAGAAAGTGACTGGAACCAACTGGATGCAGAAGGTGCAGGACAGGGTGTTGTGCCGCAGTGTGGGAGATGCCTATGTCCAGCAGTGGACTGTGATAGGCTGAGTTGATTGATTGATTATCAAATTGTATGTACCGCAAATGTCTTGTTATATGATAACCTCATCGGAACTTTGTAGATCCTAGGCACATACGGTCACCAAAGGAGATAAGTAACCATCAGGGCCGTCGGATATAGTTGAAGTTTGGCAAGAAACCGATGTATGTTTTCGAATGAAATTTAATTTAATTAATAGAAAATAAACAGTTTATTTATCAAATTAAATTTCATTAAAAAATATCCAACGGTTTCTTACTAAACTTCAACTATATCCGATGCCCTGGTTACTTATTTCTTTTGCCGAATGACATAACGAGCCACTAAAAACGTGTACGTTTTCACAATGTTCTGTTCTGAAAGGCCATCCGACCCGGTTCCTAATCTTATGCCTTAAGTAATAATACACACAATAACATACTAATTACCTACTTAGAACATAGTTAAGGATCGCTAGTTGCCAGCTTACTTGCTTTTATCGCAGCTCTGATTACTTCTATCTATTTCTTAGAGACGTAAGCACCTATTATAAAACTTGAACGCATTAATTAAACGCTAAACCAAGGTTTGTCCAATTTTCATGCGAACAAAGGCCAGTTTCTTAGCGTATCAATGGCAGGAAGTTCAAACATCTTCGACCCAAAATTCAGCTGCGCATTAAGAAGATCATCAAGCGCACAGGTGATAGGGGACGATGGAAGCTGGGCCAGTATTTGTCGAGAGGTGCCGCATATGCACTTGAGATCTGAGCCGTCCGTGAACCCCCATCTGTGGAGATTGTATTTGGCTCGGCCGACTTGGGTTCGAAGTCTATTTAAAGATTTCCAAGTCGGCCACGGTAACGCGTGCTCAGCTGGAAGGCTTTCAGATGGTTCGATAAAATTGCCGGGGGTTTATACAGCTCCTGCCATAGATTATATCTTGCTGTGGAAGTGTTACTATTGGTTGGACTAGCTGGACCCACGTACCCAAACAAACCCCTTCAGCTGTGAGACCTAGTTGTGTATTGGATGACGTGAGTCAGTTTGTAGCTACGCCCGTGCCTTGTCGATGCGACTGATGCCAGTCGGTTGATACAGCATTCGTATTGGGGTCGGTTTAAGGCAAACACTAATAATCCGGTACGTCTCATTTAGAGCGGTATCCACCAGGTCAGTGTGGGTAGAACGGTTTCATACTGGACAGGCATAATCACCAGTGGAAAAGCCGAGCGCCATTCCCGTGGTTCGCAGGACTAAGGGAGACGCCCCCCATCTGGTGGATGTTAGGCGTAGCCAGTTATTTCTGGCATGAACTTTCAGTTTAACATTTTAACTATATATATTTTGTACCGACCTGACCGACTTCGACCCGCCTGTCTGTTACGGAGATGGAAGACACATGATTACGTTTTTGAGGAATCCGGAAAGTGTTATCAGCTTAATAGCGGCTAAGATCAGTGAGAGCTGTGGAAAGATTGGCTTCAATCGATGTCGTGGTGGCTGAGCGAACGACTGCTGCGCTGCGTGTCGCGGGTTCGATTCCCGCACGGAACAAATATTTGTATTGCCTACAGGTAGTTTTTCCGGGTGTGGCTGTTTGTGTATGTGAGTTGAATTGTTTGTAAACGCACCCACGATACAGAAGTAATTCTTAGTGTAGGGCAACGTTTTTTTTTATTTTTTTATTTGTCCTCAAAGTTAATAGCTTAACAAGCAAGTGCTAGATCGTCAGCGTCTCGCGCGTCGTGTCTCGCCAGATAGTTTTGGTGTTCCTTTGATGTCACAATATTTGCGTTGCCACTTGTATAATGCCTTTCATGATCACATTTATATTTGCTGACATTTTAACGACAGATATTAATTGATGGATCACGAAATCGGCAAGAATATCTGATCTAAGGGTAATACGTTTATTTTTGCTCGTTAATGTCCAAAGAGACAAACAGATGAAAATATTCCCTTTTAGTAGGTTAAAAACTCTATCACGATAAATACAGAGCCAGTAAAACCTTCAAGCAGTTTTGAATAAAGAGATCTATCAGCTAAAACTGCCAATTGAGTTAATTAAAGGCTTACCCTGACATGAACAAATACAGTCAACGCTTAGTGGTCCCTTGTTATCCATCGCTATGTAACCGCCAATTATACCTCGGACAAGGCGATTCGATAGTGGAAGATTGCTTTTGGTTTCACTTAGAATTGTTCAGTTAATTCCAGTGACAGCACAAACTGTTTTGATTCATTGTGATTTTATGTTAAAGTTGCATTTGGTCTTTGAGTATTTAGATTAAGAAGTGATAGTCCATCGTGCTATGAGAGTGTTGGAAGAGAGTGCGGGAAGAAAGAGTGCGTCAGTCAGTCACAAAAGTGTTACTAGGCTTTTCCACTGGAAATTTCGTAATTTCTTAGCAACAGTAAGTTGAGGTTGTTGATACTGTCAGTTAGTTGGCGGTGTGGTACCCCATGCTTCGGAAAGCACGTCAAGCCTTTGTCCTTGAACCTGATCTGTCTCCGGTTGTGTCAGACTGCCCTCTCAGAAGACAATGAGAGTAAGGGAAGAGAGAGTGCACCTTTGTCCGCGCAAATCTTGTGCACTATAATATCTCCCGCGTCGACGGCTTGTCTCCGCTGGGATTGGCCGCGATGGCCGAAATTTGGCCTTGAGGTCTATTACTTTAAGAAGGCAAATGGAGTTTCAGGGAGAAACTGGGACACATAAAATATTAAAAAAAAAAAAAAAAACTTTGCCCCACACTAGGAATTTCTCCTGTGTCGTGGGTGCGTTTAGAGACATATAAACTCACATACACAAACAGCCAGACCCGGAACAAATAATTGTAGGTCATACAAATATTTGTTCCGTGTGTGTAATTATGAACGACTGCGAAGATACTTGCCGAAATATATTGTGGAAATTTAGAAGATATTAAATTATTACAAGGTGCAAAACGTCTATGTATTTCCTAGCAGGGAACCCTAATAATGAACAACGTTATAAGTAAACCTAGTACCTAGGCTTTTTAGGTGTTTAATCATTACTAGAATATCGATTTAATTCTTTTTAATAAAATAAAGTGAGATTTTTTAAAAGAGATGATAGGTATGTATGTTTTAAGAAGAGCCAAATAACGACGTGTTAAAAATAAAACGTTAGACCAAACTTTGATATCACGCGATCGCAAAAACGCAACCTGAAAATCACACAACATTGGATCGACGAAAATGGTCCAAAACTTTTCTCCCTGAATAGAAAATTGAAGGAAATTTCCACTTTCAAAATCGTTCGCGTCAGTTTTCAGTTCCAGTTGCGTTGAATTTTAGAACCGACGCCTTTTGACTTTCGTAACA
Source organism: Apamea crenata (assembly GCA_949629185.1). Lineage (NCBI taxonomy): Eukaryota > Metazoa > Arthropoda > Insecta > Lepidoptera > Noctuidae > Apamea > Apamea crenata. The sequence continues at coordinate 10,957,692 of OX451375.1, read as the reverse complement.
CTATACATGTGATGTCGTGACGTCATGATTTCTTTGACGCCTCTGTTGCATGTCGTGATGGATTTTGTGATTTTTTTTTAAATGGATCTGGTAACAGTAATGTCTTTAGATAACTAGTATAACATATAGCATAAAGCCAACGTAGTAAGCGTCATCATCGTATTTTTGAATTGCCTACATCCACCTTAAGTACCACATTTAATAGCCCACTAACCCATACCACCCACCTGTAACTGTACCCATATTTGCAAAATAAACGGCTTACTTACTTACTTACACGTATGGCAAGGCAATATAATGAACGGTCCAACTTAACAGATTTTCCTATTGATATTTTCTCCATGAGTTTTACTCCATACAGACGTTCCATATTTAGACAGTGTGACGAGAGCACGTCTATGTAGCTCAAATTGGTTTGTTTTGTTTGGTAGTGTTCTAGATTAAGATCTACTAGAAACACTTTTTATTGTTCTCCTTTGTCTCAAATATTTTTAAGATTAAAAAAAAAAAAAAAAACTTTTTTTTTTAAACGTTGCCCCGCACTAGGAATTTCTCCTGTGTCGTGGGTGCGTTTACAGACATATAAATTCACATACACAAACAGCCAGACCCGGAACAACTAATTGTAGGTCATACAAATATTTGTTCCGTGCGGGAATCGATCCCGCGACACGCAGCGCAGCAGTCAATCGCTTAACCACTGCGCCAACCGTGCCGTCAAAGTTAAATGTCATGCATACCTCTGTTATTTGCATGGTTACTGAAATGCTAATTATAGAATATATTTTATTTAAATTGTAAGTGTCTGTGCTGTGGGTGGGCTTATTAAGAATAAATAAGATAAGTCTCACAATCCTTATTTATAGCTTTATTTGTTTGAGAGTAGTTAATAGAAATTTACATAGTTATGTCGTTAATATATGAGGTGCCAGGGAAGCCAAGACTTATTGACTTTGTTTAACTCTTTCTAACTTGGCGTCCACAATTGAGGACATAGAATATAATAATAAATAAAATATAAAAGTATTACTTTCCTTCATTCATTCAGAAAAACGGTGGTATTCATTTGTTTACATAATAAGGCAAAAACACTAATACAAGTAGCGCCATCTTGTATTGTGTTGCAACAACTTTTCGTCAAGTCTCATCTAGACCAGCGATCGGACGTATTCGAGTATAGTCGCAAGTACGTACTTAATTATTCACTGTTAAAAACGTATATTGTGCGTGTTTGGCGAGTGACAGCTACGTGAACATAACCCAGTGTTGTGCGTGTTATTGAATGAATGTGTAAGCTGTCACGCCCATTATGCCCGTAGGCTTTTATATTTAAGTGTTAAATTATATATTTTTAGTTTTTTTTTTTGCTTGATGAGATGTCAAATGTCTTAAAATTTTTGAATACACTCTGTATTCAAAAATTTTAAGACATTTGACTTCTACCAAACCGCACTGGGCCCACGTGGCCCACTCCCTCTCACCGAGAGGAGGCCTGTGTCCCAGCAGTGGGAACATTATAGACTGATTATGCTAAACGATTTGTCTAACATAAAACACTTATTTGGTCACTGACACAACAACAATCATGTTTCATTATTATTCCATCAATTGATTTTTGACATTCAAAAAAACTTTCACAGTTAGAAACTATCAGTTACTGGTTGTTCAGTATCGATTATTTCATACACTATTAATTTGAACTGACAGTTAATTACAACTACGAGTTCAGGTCAACTTACAAGCTTTATAATTTGTTTGAATAAAATATTATTAATAACCCCACTGCCGTATCTTTACGTTGACGTCGTTGTAGGGCTTGTGCGCTCCGAACTCTAGGTCTGTGTCTGTAGAGTTTACTTTGCTGTAACAGGTCTAGGGTGAGGAGCCAGACCAAGAGATACAGAAACCGTAGGGCAGCATATGGCGAGCTGTTGGGCAGTAGCAACCCCATGGACCCTATCTCCCGGGAGTAGTATTGATCTTTACCTCTCAGCTGAAGTGAAGACTGACGAGGAATAGAGCTCCCACCTCTTTCTTGCCTTTATTATCCGGCTTGAGTGGAGATACGCAAGAACAAACGTGCTCGGAGGATGGAAGTATTCCAGTTAGTGCTGGGATTGTTCTGATAGCCGTGGAGGAATATACCTCTCCACTCCTCAAGCACCTCAGGAAATGTTGCCCCCTTGTTGCTACGTCACTATGTGCTAGCGACAGTTTCCGGGGGCCCATTATTGAGTGTGCAAGTCACCCCCTGCCATTTCATCCGCGTATGTTATATAACATTGGTCAGGCAGGGGACATAGTTCTTCCATAATTCAAGATTACCAATCCACTATAGCCACCCAAACCCATAGCCCAATATTTATTTAAATATATTTTGTTTCCTTTCTCCATACTTCTTCCATTGTTTCGTTCCCGGGGGTTATCCATACAACACTGACGACCGTGCGTACACACGGCGAATAACCGTAGCGTTTCACGGCAAGGAAAACTTGAGTGTGCAAAGGGCCACACTGTGGACGTTCTAGCCGGCCGGCCTCCATAAGCATAGCATAAGCATAATCAACCTATAATGTTCCACAGGGGATACAAGCCTCCTCTCGGTGAGAGGGAAACAAACAATTGTAACCGTGCACCGTGTTACTGACGTTTCATAAGTGCCCATGCCTGTAGGTTTATGTAAAATACTATGTTTTGAATTTGAAAGCAAATGGTTCGACTCTCTGCGTTCGGTTGCGATGGTGAAATCGAACGTTTCACCGATGGCTTTGATACAGAATTTCGTAGTGATGACTCGCTGCATTTGAATGCGCTATAAACGTTTGATTTTTTCCATCTGTTCTGCTTTTCTCTAAGTCCCTGTACCGAGCGACTATATTGCTGATACGGATGCTAAAGATATGCTGGATTTATTCAGTCGTCTTCTGCAAAGCCTTTTCCCAAGTATGTCGGTGTCAGCTTTCTGTCTAACCGAATGCAATTGAATTCCACCATGCATGAATTCTACATCACATGGAAGCGACTGTGTTTTTTACCATCATTAAGAAAATGTATTCCAGAAGGTTTAAGTATTTATAATTTTTATAAAACACACACACTTCGTCATAAAATTCTTTTCGACAAATTCAAAATACAAATATTTTTTATTTGTTGAACAGAGGTAGGTTAGGTACAGATGTGTAGGCATAATTAAGACCCTAATATTTTTCTGTCATTTTCAAAACATTAACAGAAATAATATTTCTAACATAATGGTATTATATTCTTGGGAGCGGAGCAAAACTCATAATCTTCACACTCCATTTCCCTCGGCGGAAATTCAAGCGGCTTCAGCGCTGCGTGCACACGGCGGCGCTGGAAGCCACAATATTTAATGAAAACATGGTGGAATTATAAGATGACAATAATGGTTTTATTTTAAATCGCTAGCTAGAGGATACTATTTGGTTGACTTTCGGGAGTGCTATAACTCTATTATAGAGTTATAGCACTCCCGAAAGTATGATAGCTATAATAGCTATCATATTATTATACCACTGGATGCTTATCACCCGGCACTACACATTGACGTAAGAGTTGATGTAGGTCGTTATTCAAATTCAATTGAGCCCAGCAATATAGACGGTACCAAGGATTGGAACTTCGGCAAATGCGATTACGAACAGCTTTATTTATTACTCTCTAACGAGAATACTTGGGAGGAGGTTTTGGAATCCAAAGATGTACACACAGCTACTCGTAAGTTCTACAGCATAATTTATAATTTCTTTGATACTTGCATGCCTAAAAAACGCAGAAAGAAATCGACGGATAAACGATATCCTGTATGGTTTAATAATGATATCATCCGAGATCTAAGGCTCAAACTAAAGCATCATAAAAACTGGAAACGCACAAACTGTGATAGCGCGTATTTGTTATTTTCTGACCTCAGGGAAAGCTTAAAGATCAGTATTTCAGATGCTTATCTCGCGTACATGAGACATATAGAAAGTAAAATTAAAGTTACCCCTCGTGAATTCTGGTCGCACATTTCCAGCCTAAGATCCAAAGGTGGTTTTGAGCCTACCATTTCATACAGAGGTATAACTTTTTCAGGAACTAAAGCAGCAGGGGCGTTTGCTGAGTTTTTCTCTAATGTTTTTCTGTCTGATACCCCGGGGCTAAATGCTGATCATATTAGTGCGGATGACCACACCAGTGACAGCAATTACATTAATATACCCCCCTTATGCCCTGTAGACATTGTTAAAGGCATAAATAAACTAAAACCTAACAGCTCCGTTGGTCCCGATACCATTCCCCCCTTTATCATTAAATGTTCAAAACATATTTTCAGTAATCCTCTTTGTCACATTTTCAATTTAGCCTTGCAGACTGGCACATATCCCTCTCAGTGGAAAGTTTCTAGAGTAACACCTATTCCTAAAACTCAAAACAAAAGCTCCGTTGAAGATTACCGCCCTATCGCAATTTTATCTTCCCCGGCGAAGGTCTTTGAGAACATCCTCCATAATGCCATATACGAGCAAGTAAACAAATATTTATGTAATGAGCAGCACGGTTTCAGAAGCAAGAGGTCAGTTGACACGAATCTCGTGACATTGGTTGAATATATCTCCTCCAGCTTAGACCGCGGGCGTCAGGTAGACGTACTTTATTTCGACTTTCGGAAGGCGTTTGATAGGGTTAACAACGACACGCTGCTGATGAAACTTAGCAAAATAGGTTTCGCACCATCTCTCCTCCGTTTCTTCGCAGACTACCTACGCGATCGTCAGCAGTTCGTTAGGCTCGGTGTGTACGAATCAAGCACCTACCACACGCGTTCCGGAGTAAGTCAGGGCTCAATTTTGGGACCTTTATTATTTTTAATCATGGTTAATGATCTTCCCCAAGTTCTCCGTCATGCAAAATGTCTATTGTATGCTGACGACTTGAAATTATACCTCGAAATAAACTCCGAGCGTGACTGTTTAGCACTGCAGCAAGACATAGACGCGATATACAGGTGGAGCTTTGACAATAAGATGGAATTTAATCCCTCCAAATGCTTCGCAATGACATTCGGTCGAATGCGGCACCCAGTTAATTGTGAATATAATTTAAATAACAATACCATCATGAAAACATCAGCCATGAAAGATCTGGGAGTCACATTCGACCCAAAGCTCACCTTCCACGACCATATCGCCACGGTAGCTAAAGAATCCTACCAAAGATTGGGTTTTGTTCTACGTAATTGCCGCGATTTTCGTTCCGCACATGCCATCAAAATTATATTTAATGCACTCGTACGTAGCAAATTAGAATCTAGCTCCTGCGTGTGGAATCCGCACGAAAGTACCTACGCGCTTTTACTGGAAAAGGTACAAAAAGCGTTTCTTAGGTTTATCTATAAGCGTAAACATGGCTATTATCCTTACCTCTATCCGACTAAATTTCTACTGGGATGCCTCGGATATAACTCGTTAGAGGTAAGGCGAGCAAAAGACCAGCTCACCATAGCCTGTAAGACGCTCCGTGGCACCATAGACGCGCCTGATCTACATGCTGTGCTAGCTTGCTTCTTTGTGCCAGACCACTACTGCCGCGGCAGAAAGCACAGGCTGTTTGCTGTGCCTCCATGTCGCACACTTGCGCGTGCTAAGTCCCCAATACCACGTACTCTGGCCGCACTTAATGATCTCTTGGACTCTAATCCAACAAACGATCTGTTTGCGGACGAATGGACGAAGATTTTGTCGGCATGTCAGAAGTACTGTGAGAGGGATTTATGAAAGTTGTTTTACTCGATGATTTTATATTTTATCTTGTGTGTGTACTTTTATCTTTTATTTTATCTTGTGTTTGTGTATATACAAATTGTATCTTTAATTACTGTAATTGGTTTTAAACCGTTTTAATTAAAGTAATAAATAAATAAATAAATAAATATTATAAATAAAAGTTTATTTTCATGTCAGTCTGTTTGACTCGTGGCTAAGTAATAATGGCCGCACGGGTCGATCGATCAGGTAAAGCTACGCTTGCCGCGGTTGGTCCGTGGATGGGTGACCATCTTTATTTGATATTTACATACCAAGATCCCTCCGTGCCTCGGAAAGTACGTTAAGCCGTTGTTCCTGGCTGTCATTTTTGGTCGTCGTTACGGGTAGTCCGAATCCCGAAAATCTGACAACCCATCTTACCAAGGGGTATCGTATTATCCAGTTACTAGGTTGCGGAGGTCAGATAGGCAGTCGCTCTATGTAAAATACGAGTATTCAGCTGCATGCAAGAATTTATTGATAAAAAAGTAACAGATAAATATGGTTACTAATTTTTATTATAATTATTACCTACTTTTTACAAATACCTATTATTGTTAAGAATTTCATTAAAGTTAGGAGACATGTTGGAATAATGTATCCTCTTAATTTTTTACATGTAACGTGTTTAAATATTTGTATGCCAGTCCTTGGCGAAACATGTAAGATCATAATTCTATTTATAAGACCTTAATGTACCATGTTTTAAAGCAAATAATTAAATTCTATTCTATTCTATTCTATTCATCCCGCTACACTGGGAACCGACCCTAATAACATAGTTGGGAAAAGGCTCGGCAGATGATGATCTGTGTGACCGCGTTCTTCTTCTAAACATTTCAAAAAGTTGGCGAAAACCGCATAAAAATACTGCGTAGTATATAAACATTGAGATTAATAAACAAATCTCAATGTTTCGTCAAGCCGTAAAACCGTGCGAAACAGGGACGAGGGCTAGTTATTTATAAATTCTATCTATTTCATCCCCAGATGTGCACTTACCTTCGGCAAACACAATACGTCATTGTAATTTAAAACTTGGCTGGGCAAACTTAGCCTCATTTCCAGTTTTCTTCATATTTTATGCATGATCTTTTCTTTTTATATCTAGGTTTACAACGTAGCTTCTCGTTAAGAAAGTTTGTCTGTCTGTTATATTTAAGGTGGGAAACTGTAATTTGGCGGAGAAACCACTTTGTAACACGGGTCAGGATAATTATGGTACAAAAGACGATGGGTTAAGCCGGTTCACGTCAAGGCGCGTTTATGCGAGGCAAAATTTTCGGATTTAGAGAGGCGAGAATGTCGACTTTGCAAGACTCGGTAGGCGATTTGTCTTAAGGGGTTTTTTATAGCTTATGGAAACTCTTTTTTTTTTTTTCTTTTGTGGATGGGAAATCATCAAATGACCCCTCCCGCTCTGGGTGGAGCGGAAGGGAGTGTCAGACTCTTACTGACTAAAACCCACCCGTGTTCCTTCCTTAGCCCATTCTGTTCCAGGGCAGCCCTTTCGGACGATCCCGCTACCCTGGCAGGTTATGGAAACTCTCAAAATAAATCAACGTTTAACGCTACTGGGTTACGCTAGATTTGAAATAAATGATTTGACTTTGTTTGATTGTCAGAGTTTTGGGGTTCTTACTACTTTTCCTACCTCATCATGTAGATGGACCGACGACCTAAAGAAGGTGGCTGGGACAGACTTGGTGGAAGACAGGGTATTGTGGCGCAGCCTGTGAGAGTCCTATGTCCAGCAGTGGACTGGGATAAGTTGGGTTTTTTTTTATTTAAAAAAAAAAAAAACGTTGCCCCACATTAGGAATTACTCCTGTACCGTGGGTGCGTTTACAAACATTTAAACTCACATACACAAACAGCCATATTGATTGACTCCTACTGAGATCTTTGACAGTCTTCGTCTGTCAAAGATCTACGAATGACAGCCGAGAACAACGGCTTAACATGCTTGCCGAGGCACGAAGGGGTCTCGTTATGTAATTGATCGTCACCCATCCACGAACCGACCGCGGCAAGCAATTTTAAATCTTTCAACCTCCGGTTTACCCGTACGGCTGTTTTTATTTAGCCACAAGCCCCCTCCGACGTCGCTAATGTCTATTAATATATACTTACTCCTTTTTTTTTTTTTGGGTGGGAAATCATCAAATGACCTCTCCCGCTCTGGGCTGAGCGGAAGGGCGTGTCAGACTTTTACTGACTAAAACCCACCCGTGTTCCTTCAGTTGCCTGTGCCAGGGGCCACGGTATCTCTTTCGAACGACCCGTAGCCCCGGCGATTAATATACTCCTTAAGTTTAATCTCTTCAACAAAATGTTTGTAAATGAGGGGTAATTCTCGTAATTTTAAGAATGTTTATAGTCTGATCTCATTCACAATCTGTCAAAAATACCTCTGATTTCCTATATCTTATTTTAGACAAGTATTTGACATTGATTGTCGCTGAGATGAGATACACTACTACATTGTGGGCGTTTTTAATTACAGGTTTTGCGTCCAGGCTTAGTGCAGTTAGTAGTAGTTGCAGACCTAACCACATTCATTTCAGATTTCCTTTAAATCAATTTCGCTGGCAACTGCTACAAAGGCAACGGTTTGTATAAAATAACTTTCCAATTTTACTGCGGTTTTAAAAGCAGCCATTTTAAATATCGGCTGCGGTTACAAATATGATAATTCACAACCATTTTGGTAAATTATTGAAATACGAAAGCTTATTATTTTAAGCCCATTGCTGTTGCATTGGACCTGAAACCATTGTTTGGTTTGCTGTTATTTGAACATTTAGTTATTACAGGCGATAATATCTAGTACACTTCGTGGTTATAAACAATGTATTAATGGCCAACTGTTGTTTGCAAGTCGATAATTTTGTTGTTTTAATTGTGTGTGGATGGATTGTGTGTGCGTTGTGTTGTGTACATTATTAAATTATATTGATCCGGTATCGTTTAAGCGGCATTGTATGGTGTGTTGGGGAGGGGCTTGTGGCTAAGTAATAACAGCCGCAAGGGGCCGATCGATCAGGTTAAGCTACACTGGACGCGTGGATGGGTGACCATCTTTACATACCGAGACCCCCCCCATGCCTCGGAAAATACTTTAAGCCGTTGGTCCCGGCTGTCATTGGTGGATCTTTGACAGTCGTTACGGGTCGTCAGAAGCCCGAAAGTCGGACAACTATGCTTATCAAGGATCTTATCGTATTACCCAGTAACTGGGTCGGGCAGGTTACATAGGTAGTCACCTCATGTAAAATATTCTTTTGATAATAAACACAATATTCATTTAAGAACCAAACTAAAACTACTTCAAACACAGGACATACCCTACTCACAGCCATTCAGCTCACAAACCCCATAAAAATACAAAAGTAAGCCATCATTGTGGATACCAACAATTTTTCAATAGATACATAGATCAATTGCAACTCTATCCTTGTTAATCAAGGTTATTTAGAAATTGTCTTCCTCGATAAAAAAACATAGTCTTTCTTAACCCAACAAAAACTTCAAACACAAGACAAAACCCACTCACATCTATTCAGCTCAAAAACCCCATAAAAATACAAAAGTAAACCATTATGGTGGATTCCGACAATCTTTCCTGTTAAAACGGCCATCAGAAATAGATCAATTGCAACTCTGCCCTTGTGAATCAAGGTTATTTCGGCCAAGGCCAGCCATGGCGTGTTGGGCCATGGGGGTTGGGGGTAATTTCTCCAACCTTGCCACTTATGGGGGCCGATATTTTTTCTTCAACTTTTCGATTACTCTGTTGGGTTCATGCATGCGATTGTTAAAATGTGTAGCGAGTTGGTTTATGAAGTTCTTTACGACGTATAACACCATGCCTGTAAAGGGATTGGCAGAGTTGTGTAGTGCACTCTCATTTTACGTAAGTTATGTTTCTTAGGCAATGTTATAGGGGGCGAGCCGAAATAAAAATCATTAATTATCTATTATTAATAAAATTTTAATGATTTTATTTTATTACGGAACAAAAAATCCATCTTTTGTCTTCAACTAGGTCAGCACAGTCAAGGAATTTTATCGTTTATTTAATTAACTCAGCTCGTCAATAAAAATAATTGTTATACCCATTTCATACAGCCGAAGAGCGATAGTTGTGATTTAAATTTATGGATAATTTAAGTTGGTATTCAATTTGGTAATCACTTAATTTCCCTGTTACCTTTTGGAAGGGGCGAGTAGAATCAGTTCTATTTTAATGTTATATTTGACGTTCAAAAGTACCTATTTGACGTAAATGATTTGACTTTTTTTTACCTGATTTTACAAAACCTTTCGAAGCGGATGGTTTGTTTCTAATGTATATAGGGAAAGACAGGGAAAAAATAATTGTTTTTTCTTTTTGATAATGGCGCCGATTCCTTTGTTCACAACTAAACTAAAATTGAGTTTAGTGCATCTTTTTCTTTGTATTTCATTAAGAAAAGGACAGAAGATAAATATTAGTTTAGTCCTGTCAAATTAGTCAGCGCCTGACGTAAATTGCCATGCGTTGCGTTGCTTGCGTTTTAGTAGCCATGTTTTTAATCACATCTAAACTGTCTACGGATTATCTTGATTTGACAGGACTAAACCAATGTTTATCTTCTGTCCTTTTCATAATGAAATAGAAAAAAAAAGATGCACTGAACTTAAATTTAGTTTTGTTTGTGAACAAGGGAATCGGCGCCAATGTTGCTAACATTGGCGCCGATTCCCTCTTACCTCCTCTTCCCTTCTAGTTCACATTATTTATAGTATTGTTATCACTTGGCTTATAATCCTAATATGAATCTAGAAGTTTTCTTCTTGCGTTTGTCTTAAGTTACATGGGGTCGACGCAACACATTTTTTTCCGCTTTCCCTTGTCAGCCGTCACTCTATCATTCACACCTTTTTAGGGTTCCGTACCCAAAGGGTGCCAACGGAACCCTATTACTAAGCCTTCGCTGTCCGTCCGTCCGTCTGTCTGTCAGCGGGCGGTATCTCTTGAACCGTAATAGGTAGATAGTTGAAATTTTTACAGAGTGTGCATAATATATGTATGTGAATAAAAAGTGATGAATATATTCATCACTTTTTTAGTTACATGGGGGCCTTGTGGCTAAGTAATAACAGCCGCACGGGTCGATCGATCAGGTTAAGCTACGCTTGCCGCGGTTGTTTCGTGGATAGGTGACCATTTTTACATACCAAGACCCCTACGTGCCTCGGAAAGCCCGTTAAGCCGTTGGTCTTGGCTGTCATTCGTGGATCTTTGACAGTCGTTACGGGTGGTAGTCAAGAGCCCGAAAGCCTGACAACCAGTCTTACCAAGGGGTATCGTATTACCCAGTAACTGGGTTGTGCAGGTCAGATAGGCAGTCACTCCATGTAAAATATTGGTATTCAGCTGTACCCGGTTAGACTGAACGCCGACCCCAACATAGTTGGGAAAAAGCTAGGCATATCTCTCTTAGTTACATGCGTTTCTTCCCTCGTGAAGCTAAACGATTTCCTTTCAATTTTTGAGTCACTGACCTTTTAAACTTTCCTTATAAACTCATTTCTTCCTTTACTCCAATATCATCACTCTACACATCCATCTCAACATTCTCATCTCTATATGAATCTAGACGTATGAACTGGTTTTTGTTTTCCATTTTCATTGCTTTTATCAAAATCAAAAGTCATTTATTCAAATTAGGCTGAGAATCAGCACTTTTTGAACGTCAAAATTACAAAAGACAGTCCCCCAAAAACGCCCGCCCTTTACCACTTCCTAGTGGTATCGCTGGGAAGAAGAAGCGGCGCAACAAACTCCCCAGCAGCACAGCTGTCTGTTCAATTAAAAAAAAATACTTGATTGTATACAATACTAGGTACCTAGGTATCAAATTAATAGTCTATGAAAGTACACAGCTGAACGCGTATGCCTCAACCACCTCAATGATATAAATACAGTACCTACCTCCACACATGACTACTTTATAGTTCGTAATGGATATTATATTGATCTCTTTACCTTAATGCCTTTGTTCTTGTGCTCTTTATAGCCTGCTCAAAGCTTTTCGTTGATGGACTATGGCAGTTAAAGTCAGACAGTATAGTAGACTAGTGATGGGAGCTACGTGGCGTAGGTATTTTAAAATAACCTCTATTGGGGGTGACTTTATATTGACATGTAGTTGTACAACGTACAGGGAGTGAAATATAATATCATGAATATGAAAAACTTTCACTAAGGACTTGGACAATATTGTTTTTTTTTTATTACAATAAATAGCAAGTAATTCAGAGTTGGCTCCTTTAGCCGGGGGTCGACCTTCCCTGTGCTATTTAATAAAATAGCAAGTAATTTTTCCATTATTTCAGAGCTGTTAGCTCCTTTAGCCGGGAGGTCGACCTTCCCTGTGCTATTTAATAAAATAGCAAGTAGTTTTTCCAATATTTCAGAGCTGTTGGCTCCTTTAGCCGGGGGGTCGACCTTCCCTGTGCTTTAAACAACGGAATAATATATCAAATAAAATATGAAATGTTTTTATTTGTGTATGTCTTAGTTTGCTCCTGACAGAAAATCATACAGGTATCATTTGACGAAGGACCGGTGGCTGGTGGAGAAGACGAGTCCTGGAGTGGAGACCGTGCATCAGCAAGCCTACTGTGGGATGCCCCCCAGCTACATGGACCGACGACTTTAAGAAAGTTGCTGGGACAGACTGGATGCGGAAGGCGGAGGACAGGGAGTTGTGGCGCAGCCTGGGGGAGGCCTATGTTCAGCAGTGGACTGCGATAGGCTTTTCATCGACAAAGTAAAATAAAGCTTGCGTTGAACTCAAGTGTTACTAATTTTAACCGGTGAACCAGGTGACGATGGTACACGTCATCGCCAGCCTGGAAATAGGCTAACTAACTTATTCACTAATAAATGTATACCATATCGGTAATTATATTTTCAAGCCGTTTGGGGTTGAAATCCTCGGGCCGTGGGGTCCGAGTGGTCATAGTTGGTTCAACGAAATCTCCAAATGGCTGGTTCATACTTCCCGTAACCCAAGGGCTGGCTTTTACCTTAGCCGGACGCCACCAGTTCCTTGGGTACTTTACCAGTCGACAGCGATGCGGAGGAATTTTTCAATGCCATATTTTAGTCTGTTATTAGTTTGAGTTACGTTAGGATATTATATTTTTATGTTAATAGTTTACTTAGGATCTAGATCGTCACTCACTAAACGTCTGAGGGAGGACTTCGCCCGTGCCGTAAGGGTAGACCACGGCGAAGGTGATGTAACGATCTGATAATGTTCGCAGGGCCAACATGGCCAGAGATTGCACAAGACAGGGAGGTTTGAAAGAAAAAAGGGGAGGCCTTTGCCCAGCACTGGGACACAAAATAGCCTGGCAAAAAAAAAAATAGTTTACTAATTCACTTGTGACAGAAATACTTCAACAATGGATTGAAGACACAATAATGTTTTAAAAATAAAGGTTCATTGTATGATTTTTCACTATATTTCATCATCATCTGCATTGTCTTTTCCCAACTATGTCAGGGACGGCTTCCAGTCTTACCAGATACTGCTGAATACTAGTATTTTACATAGGGCGACTGCCTATCTGACCTCCACAACCCAGTTATATACCCCTTGGTAAGACTTGTCATATTTATACGCCAACAAAACATTAATAAACCCATTTCTTACATACCGAACCGCAGTAACGACGATCATTTCCCTGTTCCATATAAACAAATAGCAACCATTAATAACTTCTGATGCTAAAATGCGTAAAACTCATAGAAGAACGAATGTATGAAGGAAATGAATGAAGAACGTAATTTAGTCGTGATGACTGGACGTGTTATAATAAATTGAGTTGTAGGATATTAAGGCTTTGTAAAGACTTACGTTTGAATGATGTTTATACCCTGTTCATTTGGTTAACCGTTTTTTGACAGCTGTCTTATAACGTAACTATTCCAAATTACGCAAAAGGTAACTTTAAAATGCGTAATAAAATAAATATATAAACTGCCTTATCTTATTGAATTATCTTATTTATGGCTTCTTATAGACATTATAATACCGTACGTGTACCAATCAATGTATTGTGTGTTGCTGCAATCACTAGTTCTTTCTGTCAAAAAACGGTTTACCTAATGGACAGGGTATATTGAAGTTATATTCAGAATGCGCTATATGAAGTGTAAAAATTCAAAGGCCGTTTACAGGCTAATGTGAAGCATATTCGTATTTATGATTATATTTTGACAGGTCAGTTACTTTGGGTCAGTTAAGCTGCGGAGCACGAAAACATCATGAGGAAACCGGCATGTCCTAGAACCTAAAATTCGAAGACATGTGACATCTACCAAATCGCACTGGGCCCGGGATTACGGCCCATTCCCTCTCACCGAGAGGAGGCCTGTGTCCTTGCAGTGGGAACATTATAGACTGACTATGCTATGCTGGAAGCCTTGTCAACTTTCATGTGGTTACACTCGTCACACATGAGTGCGAAAAATCTAATCTCATTGACATCTTCCGGCCTGCGGGCAAAGGCCTCTTCTCATGAGTTCCAGCTCTTTCGATCCAGGGCTAAAGTGGACCACGGGTCGTTTGTTTTATCCAGATCGTCCCGCCATCTTCTACGACGATCTTCCGCGCATCGACCAGAAGCTCTTCTCGTTTAAATGAGGCTTTAACGCTTTAATTGTTTATTGAGTCTCCACAATCGACATTTAAAGTATGTCTAGCGGACGTTGGCCTCGCCTGGTTTCGAATCGCTAAATCTTTTAACAGGTCATAAGGTATTTTTGACCAATAACTTTTCAGTGAAATTGTCGCAATTTTTTACTTATTTTCGGAAAAGAACCGGAGTTACCGATGTACCTTGCAGAGCAAGCAAGCTGAAGTGGCTGTGGACTGGACATGTTTGTCGAAGGACCGATGGCCGGGGGATAAGACGAATCCTGGAGTGGAGACCGCGTATAGGCAAGTGTAGCACAGCAAGCACACACACATACACAGTGGACCCTATTTTATAAATGTGACAGCGTCATGCTGAGATAGGAGCCCTTTAGCCTCCAATTTGTTTACTTTTTTTTTTATCAATCATTTTGTTTAGTTCAGTTTATGATCTTCCTGTACGAGTCACAATAAATACTTTTTCTTTTTTTCTTTAGCGTGCAACGCCCCCAGTCAGATTGACCGTCCTTATGAAGGTGGCCGGGACAGACTGGATGCGGAAGGCGGAGGACAGGGTGTTGTGGCGCAGCCTGGGAGAGGCCTATGTCCAGCAGTGGACTGCGATAGGCTGAGTTGATTGCTTGTGTCAATGGCTCGTATATATTATTTTATTTGAATACTTACATATGGACACCTGTAGTCTTAAAAACGACCACGTTGAAGTGCGTAGAGAGAGAGTATAGTTATTTTCTGTTTGTTTAAATTCTTCACATTTAAACATGTTTTGTTCAGTATCCTGTTAACATATTCATGACATCAAATTGTTTTATTGCAGTTAACTTCTTTATAAATCACTCCTTTAATAAACGACCCGCATCAACTTCAGTTTCATCTAAAGCCATCTTTACGTAGGTACACGTAAAGCCAGCGATATCTCACACGAGACAAGTTCCGACATGTTCCAACAGTAATTGATGTGGGCCACTTATCTTGACCCAGAGTCCACGTGACCCACGTTAAGACTGGCTTTTAAATTTACTGCTATTAAGAGACGCCAAACTTTGAGTGGAGGATTTTACTTCGTGTGGTTTGTATGTTGGAAACATTTTTTTGTGGTTATAAGTAGACAGCGGTTTTATTTCACAGGATGTTCGATTTCCTGCTAATTTAAAGTACATACACAAAGTACGGTTTAGCTCCCCTCTTTTTTTTCTCTCTTGCTGTTAAAATATAGCACGCTTTTATCTGAAAACTGCGGCTTATCTCCAAACGGAATAAAATTATTTTTAACTTTTTAGTTCTTTTTTATTAACATCTAATAAAAGTTTGTTTTAAATTGTTTTTTTTATGTTACTACAATAACATTTTTCATTACTTTTTAGTAATATTATAGCAGTACCTATGTGTCCCATTCGGATCGGACAATGTTTCTTTAAATCATTGTTTGTAGGTACAGAAAATCCAAAAAGCTGTGAATGTAGAACGTCAAATATTTTTAACGTTACACGTTTCTAAAAATATTTTCCATTGTTCGTTCTATATTGTGAGTTTTAGAGTTGACAGATCAAAGGAGGCGTAACGAAAAGACGGTCAAGTGGCTCTTTAGTATTTCAGGATGTTTATTTTTAATGATGTAGGTATAATTTAAAGATGAACCAGCGCTGGGACTCTGTCTCGCATAGGGTCGTAGCATTATTCTGAACGATGGCCATTTTGCGTGGCATATTTTCCCCAACTTGTTCGTTTTTGCGTTTGTGTTAGAACACAAAAACAAACAAGAACAGACAGACCGCGTAGGGAAACTCCAAGCATAGCCCTCTTCATTGCCATTTACATTTTCATAGGCAAAACTAATTCCTGATATCGCCAAGCGGTTGGTCGACTCTTCACGTGAAAAGAGGGCTGGCCTATTTCTTTGCCAAAGAATCAGCACCATCATACAACGTGACAAATATGCTGCCAGCCTTTTGGGCACTGTTCCTGTTGACAGCGATGCGGACGCATTTTTTTGATGCCCTATGATTCTTTTTTCATATACATCATCATCTATCTGCCTAGCCTTTTCCCTACTAAGTTGGGGTCGGCTTCCAGTCTAACCAGATGCAGCTGAGTGCCAGTATTTTACATGGAGCGACTGCCTATCGAACTTATACTAGGGAATACCCCTTGGTAAGACTGGTTGTCAGACTTTCGGGCTTCTTCGCATTTTCTTATACATAATAGGTACATAATATTATATGCAACGGCACGGTTGGCGCAGTGGTTAAGCGATTGACTGCAGCGTTGCGTGTCGCGGGTTCGATTCCCGCACGGAACAAATATTTGTATGACCTACAATTACTTGTTCCGGGTCTGGCTGTTTGTGCATGTGAGTTTATATGTTTGTAAACTCACCCACGACACAGGAGAAATTCCTAGTGTGGGGCAACGTTTTAAAAAAAAAAAATATAATATATATTTTAAGACTGTTAGCTTATATTACGTAAATATTATCCTGATGAATAAAAATATATAAATAAAATTACTGAAATAAAACTTTTTGTATCATTATTAAATTAATAACAGAATCTATTGAAATAAATAATTTTATCCAGTTTCTTGGGTCGTAATTTATTGAGTTATTCGAAACAAAGCCATGACTAAGTTTGGCGCAGACATTATAAGAGTCTGTTTTAATTTAATTTTGCCACTAATTATTTTTGTTCGTCGTATTAGGTAATTACTTTCAATAATTAGGTTAGGAACTGTCTTTAATTAATAAGGTAAGATTTAGGCCTTGATAAATAATAATTACTTGTCTTGTCTTGTCTTAGTAGCCTAATAATTATTTTGTTTATGTAAATCCCTGTACAATTTGTTCTCATGTATTTTTGTAAGTTTCAGAATTCAGTGCTTACACATAATGGCATGGATAGGCCTTTCAAACAAATGAAAAATGTCGATGATATCTCGCACACACTTTGTTTTATTTACATTTAAAGGTAGGAAGCGCTTACTGAAAGACCCTTTTTTATATTTAACAACCAACTCTACAAACTGCTTTCGCTAGTTCTGCAACCTAATAAAGGTTGCAGAACTAGTGAAAGCATTTTTTCTTACGGGTTCACACCAAAACATCATTGGACATACTTAATTACACCAGAATTCTCACCGAAACTTCTCGAGTAACTGACCTAATTCGCCCAGCAGTTCGCAAGATTAATTCTCAGCTACATATTATATTTACGGGCGGTAGAAACTTCACCGTATAATATGCCGTGATTTATTAGTATGGCAACAAGCCAGTTACACTAATGAAATTCCTTTCACTCAGTGCTCTTGTTCAAGTTTTGACATGCTGTATAGTAATTTACATTGTTATTACAGCGTTACCGTATATTAGTGTAACATTACTGAACATGAGTTCTCTAATTAAGTTGCAACCATATATGTCACAACGGCAACGGGAGAATCAGTCATGAGTTTCATTCTGGTTCTGGCTACAAGATTGATGATGTTCATTTTCATTAATGAGTTTAGTCTGACGGAATGAAAAAGTCTCATAAATATACATTTTCTGAGATCCATGGCCTATGTCCTTAAAATGTGGCAACTTCGAATTTCGGGCTTTTCGATGGCAAAAATAATCGTGTGTAAGGATGATATGACTTCGACTTATCTAATAAAATCAACGCATTATAAATGTAGGTTTCCTCAAGGATGATTTCCTTAGTGATGTTTAAAAAAACGGAACGTTCTGAAGTGGCGACCGCGTACCGGAAGACCTTCCTTTCGTTGGAAGGCCTTCCACAAGGGGGACCGACGACCTTGTCAAGGCCGCAGGAATCCGCTAGATGCGGGAAGCACAGAACCGGTCGAAATGGTGGTGCTTGGGGGAGGCCTATGTCCAGCAGTGGACGTCTTTCGGCTGAAATGATGATGTTTAAAAAAGATTTGGTAGAAACCCGCAATCTTATATTCAAGAGACGCAAGCGGCTAAATTTGCAGCTGCCTCTGGTAAACAAATGAATATTGTACCAGATTATTCAGAGTTTTTACATAAATACAAACAAATATGTTTTGAGAGTCGGAAGGAGTATTTCAATAAGCGCTCATAAGAAAAAGGAATATGGTACAAAACCATCTAGTGTCAGCCCCTTCATATCCCGTGGTGCGCAAACACTAATTTAAATAGAAACCTGATTGTATTGGCTCACAGACTCAGATCTGGACACATACCATGCAATCAATTTAATTTTATGATGAGGAAGACTGACTCACCGAACTGTGAAGATTGTGGCGTCTGTGAGGATCTATATCATTTATTGCTGGAATGTGTCCGATATGAATCTGGGGGAACATGACCAGCAAATGCCTTTGAATTAAACAGACTAGATGTTGACATATTCAATGTGATTCTTAGTCAACCCAATTCTGCGGCGGGATCGTCCGAAAGGGTTACCGCTGCCCTGGAACAGAAAGGAAGGAACACGGGTGGGTTTTAGTCAGTAAGAGTCTGACACTCCCTTCCGCTCCACCCAGAGCGGGAGGGGTCATTTGATGATTTCCCATCCAAAAAAAGAACCCAATTCTAAGGTAGCAAAGTGTCTGTTTGAATTAATGGCATCGAAGTAAATTTTTATATTTATATTTTTTTGTAAAAGCTGTTGGCAGTCAGATGTGATTAGGGCATAATGGGACTGGTATTCACAATGTGTAAAAGTCCTTATAATAAATAAATAAATAAAAGAGACGCAAGCCTTCAATATCTCCTCATATAAATTCCTAATCATTTTATCCTCCAAAACACCCCTAAGATTTATATAAATAAGTTTTGTCTAATCATTAAATCTTAGGTCAACTCACTGCTCGGCTCATTAGCGACTCAATGGCTTGCAAATAATTTGCGCACCGAAGTTAGTTACCGAAGGCAGTGGTATCGCACTTATGTGTAGATATTCTGGCGTAATGAAAAAGGGGAATTAAATAGCTCATCCTCTAAAAACTTAAATTGATTTTCTAATGATGCACCCTGTTCTTAATAAATGTGCCTCTTTTAAACTTTCTGGTCATTTCTCACAGTCACTAAGCTGGTGTATCCCGACCAAACAGTTAGATTAGAACTGTGCCTGTCGCTAATGTATAATCATAGTATAAACACATAATGCAATCGGCTATTTCATTAGACTTCAATCTCCTTTTCTTTTCCAGGAAATAGGTGCGATGTTGTGTTCAAATAAACTTACCCAATAAATATTGACAATGTAGCGACGTCGGAACTCTTTTCGCGTGCTGCTAGCGCAATACAGGGTAGCAGGAACATTGACGCGCAAACTGAAACCATTAATTCAGCACATGATTCAAGTGCTGAATTCATGGTTTCAAATCTGCTGTTTCATAGAAAACTGCAGTAGTGAAGCTCTCATAAAGTTGTCACTATATTTTCATTGTCATTTTGACCTCACTATTAGCTTTAGCACCCTCAAAAACCATGAAAACCACTACGTTCACTTACATCAAGAAAGAAAGGAAGAAGAAAGTTAAGTCAAGATAGTCGCATGGAGGGGACATAAAGCTTTTTGTTACGTAAAGATTTCTACCAGTTTATTCTTACTGCAAGCCGCGTAAAAGAACTTCGTTCTAACAATTTTGTTATGTTGGTTGATGCACACTAAGTACTTTTGGCACGGCATTTTCTTAATACTTCGTACTGCGGAAAAGGTCTCCGACAAAATCTTCCTTTCCTAAATTACCTCTGAGTTGCCAAATTAACATTGAAGGCTCTAATTTTGGTGAACAGCCATAACCCCAAACAACATTGACACAGATAATTAAATTACCACAACTTCATAAATAATTCTACTGACTGTGGTAATATCGGTCACCCATCCAATTACCGGTGATCCAAACAGCTTAACTTCGTTATCCTAATGACGCGGGTCCCAATTTAATTGGTTGCGCAAGTTACATTGTCTTGAACTGTCGGGCTGACTTACATAAAGTCTGAGAAATTGCCTAATTGTTCATCAAATTGACTACTCGTACAATGTGGCTAAGTAATAACAGCCGCACGTGTCGATCGATCAGGTTAACCTACGCTTGCCAAGGTTGGTCCGTGGATGGATGACCGTCTTCACACACCAAGACCCCTCCGTGTCTCGGCGCCTCTTTGACAGTCGTTACGGGTAGTCTTACCAAGGGGTATCGTATTACCCAGTAACTGGGTTAGGCAGGGATAGGCAGTCGCTCCATATAAAATACTGGTATTCAGCTGCATCCGGTTAGACTGGAAGCCGACCCCAACATAGTTGGGAAAAGGCTAGGCAGATGATGAAAGTATAGAAAAAAGGACACTAGCGCACAGAAATGATAAGAGTTATATATCATAAACGTGTACTTTTTCTTATTGCCTAATACATATTTCTGGAGTTGTCGATTTGCCCGCAAACTTAAACTGTCCGTATATTCGAATCACAAATGACATTCTTTGACAGTTGTATGAAATGGTTATACCACGGCAAATTGACGTAGTGTTATAATTTATAAACAACTGACTTCTGCCTGCGACATCGTGTGCGTGAAATTTCTTGTCCCTCCGACCTACCCCATCGCAATGCCAACCCGCGCTGTTACTTCGTTTTTACAAGCATTTTTTCTGACTTTTAGGCTCGGCTCCTAAGGGCCCTGGTGATGTTACGTAGTCTATAGCCTTTTTCAAAAATTGGGCTATAAAATAATTTTAAAACATCCGACTGGTGGTTCGAGTGATTAGCGCGTTCAAACAAACAACACACACTTCAGCGTTATTATTAGTATAGATATTTCCACGACTGTATTAAGGTTGTCAATAAGGGAAAATACCTAAACTGTATATTTTATTATTTAGAGGCGACTAAATTATAGGGTAATTCTAAGTGGTAAAGCCGGAAGTGAACGCCCTAGAAGGTTATACGTTGACCTTATTCATTGATGATGTCCTTCAAAAGGGTCAGGTGCGTAGTACTCGTAATCGGCAAACGTCTATCTATGAACAGAAGGCCAATTCCCGTAATAAAACGTTCAAAATCTAGACGCAATCTCATGTCAGCGACAATCAATGTCAAAAACTTGATAAGAACAATTAGGCCGTGTGTCGCATCTGTGAAAGAACTGGGGGCCTAAAAAGGCCACTTTAAGCAATACCTCTAAAAGCTATGCATTTCCTGAATTCCCAGCAGATCATTAGCAATTCCTCTAATTTTCGTTAAATGGTAAAAAACACATAATGGTTTAATAACCTACAATTCATTTCATATCAATCATATTTGGTGAAAACATTGGTGGACCATTTTACGAATTTCCATACAATACTGTCAAACAGGAAAATTGCGTGATATGAATTGCACACAGATCATATAATGAATTGTCAGTTTGTGACCATTTTAAGATTTTTAATATGATTCATATTGTTATCCTATTATTGTTCTGCCACAGTGGCCTTTTTAAGCCCCCAGGTCCCCAGGATTTAACATAAAAGTACGGGTAATAAAAGCCGAAGAGTCTGCAAAGCTGTCTAGCACGGAATATTCTGTACTGCTCTGTAATTAGGTCGAGGAGGTCAGGCGCTACTCACTCTGTGAATCATACTTTTCCGTCGCATCTCGTTAGACTAAAAAGTTGCCTGAAAAAGGTTGGAAGTAAAGCTACGCGATTGGCTTCCCGTGAAGCAATTCAATTCTGACACGGACCAAATATTTTTATTTGTCTACAGACCGTAACAACTTAAGTGTTTAAACAGATTCTTGTTTTGCAATTTTTTCGAGGGTTATAATTTATTGAAATCAATTCAATTGACATATTTATTCAGTAACAATTCACATTGCGTTCGAATATAATTCAGCATGAAATAATAACAGTAACAAATGCTAAAATATTGCATAATTATATTCTTATATTTACAAATATACATGGAATTCAATTAAAATTAGAAAATATTATTTAGATAAAAAAAAAATGTAAGCCTGTGTACTATGTAAACATAAAATAATAAACCATATTTCAATAAATTAATAGTAGTTTAAAAGAAAAATAATGATGAAAAAAAATAAAAGTCATATGAACACGGTACACAATAATTATGAATAATACATAACACAGATAATGACAAATCAGTTTAAAGGTGCATCCACACTGGAGTAACTTTTTTTGGAGCAACGTTTATAAGTGTTAGTGGGCAACAACGAATAACAAAAAGTTATAGCAAAAAATGCAAAAGTTGTAGAAATAGCTTAGCTTAATGTTACTATGTTGCAATACTTAACGTAATTGAGGTGTGGATGCGTCTAAAGAGCAACAAGACTACCTATTACAAATCATCTAATGAGCAGAGACATCTTTCCAACAGGAATGCCTTGAGCCCTCCTTGAATGAACCTATGTATCGGGCGACGACGACCCGTAACGACTGTCAAAAATCCACGAATGACAGCTGGGACCAACGGCTTATCGTACTTTCCGAGGTACGGTGAGGTATCGGCATGTAAAGATGGACATCCTCAGACTGACCGCGGCAAGCCTTGCTTATGCTGATCGATCAACGCGTGTGGCTTAGTCACTCTAGTTAGGTTTAGACTTAGTTTGAAGTTTCTTCGTGTAGACTAATTTAATTTGCAAGATTTAGTAATGCGACGTTTTGTTTACATGTTATTGTGGAGCTATTAATACTGCTCAGAAGGCTAATTCTCGTAATTTAAAACGTTCAAAATCTAGTCGCAGTCTCATCTTTGACGGCACGGTTGGCGAAGTGGTTAAGCGATTGACTGCAGCGTTGCGTGTCGCGGGTTCGATTCCCGCACGGAACAAATATTTGTATGACCTACATGTATTTGTTCCGAGTCTGGGTGTTTTTCTATCTATAATATTTATGTATTTACAAAAAAAAATTGTATATAACTAGTTTATCAGCCATCTTGTTACCATAACACAAGCATTAGGTTGCTTAGCTTGGGACAAATGGTGCTGTGTGAAATGTCCAGGGATTTATTATTTATTTATTTATAAATACGATGAAATAAAAAATAAAAAGAAGATAATGTCTTTCCTTTGGGGAGGTCAACGACCGCTGTTAGTGTTGCTACTTGAAGTACCGGTTGAGAACAACTGCTTTCTTATGTTTTATCGTGCTTAAATATCGATACCGCGGCTGTGGAGTTAAGCTAGCAAATTTTAAATAACCCTGTATAAACACGTGAGTATTTTCAACCCCTGAAATATTGCAAGGAGTTCGAAGTCACCACAGGGTGACTCTATGTAAAATACTGGTATTCAGCTGCATCCAGTTAGATTGGACGCCGACCCCAACATAGTTGGGAAAAGGCTAGGCAGATAAGAGTTGAATATGCCAAATTGTCGTGCAGCGACAAGAAAAGCCTAACTTTGACTTTAAATTAAACTAAAGTTAGAGGTACTTAATTAAATTAAAGAAAGGCAAGTAGAAATCAATTAAAGATTTATTTACGAGGTAGGGATGGAGATGGAATGGCAGTGGTGTGTATAATGTAGAGGTGGGGTATGGATGACGATGCGCGATGGGTTGAGAAAACTGAGGTAGAGCTGTAGTTGGAGCTGAAGTTGTAGGCCGCTCTAATATTCAACTCTTATCACCAACAGCGGCCTAGCCTTTTCCCAACTATGTTGGGGTCGGCTTTTAGTCTAACCGGATGCAGCTGAATACCAGTATTTTACATGGAAGGACTGCCTATCTGACCTCCACAACCCAGTTACTGGGTAATACGATACCCCTTGGTAAGACTGGTTGTAACAACTGCCAAAGATCCTCGAATGACAGCCGGGACCAACGGCTCAACGTGCTTTCCAAGCCACGGAGGGGTCTTGGTATCTGAAGATGGCCACTCATCCACGAACCAACCGCCGAAAAGGTAGCTTAACCTGATCGATCGACCCGTGCGGCTGTTATAACTTAGCCAAGAACCCCTTCACCCTTACCTATAGGTGTAATACATATATACGTGACTATTTTTAACTCCAAAAATTTTGCAAGGATTTCGAAGTCACCCTGCATATTCAACTCTAATTCCATTAAATCTAAACACCGTACTCAACCGTAAGCTCACTGGGCGTCTCAACGCCATTGTGATACATCATCCAACAATCAATGCGGATGACAGACGTACAATGCTGCTAATCTCTAACATTCTGAGGCGTATTATAATTATTAACACCTAATTGTATTGTGGTTTGTATGCGTCACAAAGCTAATGCATGCGTTCTGTGTAGTAAAATTACGAGGGACCCGTGTTTCGAGGAAATTGGCGGGTCTACTAAATTTTGATTAGCATAATCAATCTATAATGTTTCCACAGCTGGGACGCAGGCTTCTCTCGGTGAGAGGGAGTGAGCGGGCCCAGTGCGGGTTGGTAGATGTCACATGTCTTCGAATTTTTGGTCTGGGACATGCCGGTTTCCTCACGTTTTTCTTCACCGTTCAGAGAGCAGTCGTGATGAAATAATTTACACGAAATTAAGCCTGCCAGGGGTCGATCCCACGACCTACATCTGGTTTGTCGGGACCATTACCACTGGGCCACCACTGCTCGAAGGAAATTGTCGGTTTTATATTTTTTTTTATTACAGCCTGCTTATTCCAGGTTATTTAAATAATGGAATACCATTGAGAGGAAATTGCGTAACACTCTTATAAAGGCAATGCCTAATGATTGATGAAACCAATGATTAATAAAGACGTCGTTCAGCTGTTTTACATAACGAAGCTGTTTTATAAAACCGTTAGCGGTTATGTAAAACAGCGGATTCGAAAATCCATCTGCGACATAGTATATTATACGAATCGTATTTCCAAAATGAATCGACTACGTGATCAAGATACTGAATTTCAAATGGGCTCAAGTTCATGATATCTAAATTGTTTCGTAAAATACCCTTGGTAGGCAATGTTTCCTTACTGGGTAGACAAACCATAAAGATAACGTTGTTATTGGTGGATAAACTTTATGATCCATCATGTCGTAAATGTAACCTAATAATATTGATACTGATTAGGAAATGGCGGATAACAAAGTTTATATCCTTTGATTTCAGGGATGTTATGTGCAGTAAAGGAGCAGTGGTGGTCCTGTGGCGACGGCCCTGAGATACGAGTTGGGTCTTGGGTTCGAACGCTGACCAGGCGCTTAACTTTGAGTTAATTATTTCATCACTACTGCTCTCACAACGGCGAAGGAAAACATCGTGAGGAATCCGGCATGTCTTAGAACCAAAAATTTGAAGACTTGTGACGTCTACCAAATCTCACTATGGCCCGCGTGGTGGATTATTCCGTTTTATTATTATTTCCGGATTACACCGTTCCCTCTCACAGAGAGGAGGCCTGTGTCCCAGCAGTAGAAACATTACAGGCTGATTAGCTTTAAAAAATGCATTCAAAAGATATTATATTACATTATTATTATTATATTACATTGTGGTTCAAACAAATTCACTCTAACAATTTTCTACTACAGTTCAAAGGTGCTTTACTGTAGCGGGTATGTTGTGACGTCATTATACTGTTTTTTTACATCCCTTTTTTATGCCCACATTTCGTAAGTTATGTTTGAGTCCCCCATGTACTAAGGGGCGACCCTACTCTCATCAACCAGGTACAAATGTAGACTCCGGGTTACTACGAAGAAATTTCAGATGCAGCAACCAAATAATACTTTAGGGAGACCTCATGCTTTGCAGTACCGTCAGCGACAAGGTAGTCGCACAGAATAACTGCTAAACAAACAACATTTTTCTTAACATTTTTCCTTGTTGACTACGGAACCCTAAAAACGGAAGCCAGAAACCCTTTTTTTATTATTACACCATACTGGTAATCTTGATATACGCACACATTGCTCAATTGAAATTCTTACTGTGTAATATCCCGTAGGGGCATACCGTGGTGTATGAATAGAAACAAGAATAATTCCGGTTATAATACTATACAGGTGGTATTTCGTTTGTTTTGGGTTACGGAGGATTAATTCTGTAGGCAAGTATTTTTACGCAAGTGTAAGAAGGCTTTTTGAATTATTCAACGTACCTATACTCGTACCATCTTTATCAGGAAGGTATGATCATATTTACGGGTAGGGTACAGACCATCATGAATTTTATTGTTTTTGAATTTTTGAATTGATTTATTCTTCGTTCGTCCTGAAGTTTTGTCCCACATTTTTATGCAATAAGTAATAACAGCCGCACGAGTCGATCGATCAGGTTAAGCTACGCGTGCCGTGGTTGATCCGTGGATGGGTGACCATCTTCACATACCAAGACCCCTCCGTGCCTCGGAAAGCACGTTAAGCCGTTAGTCTCGGCTGCCATTCGTGGATTGGCAGTCGTTACGTGTCGTCAGAAGCCCAAAAGTCGGACAACCTATCTTACCAAGGGTATCGTATAACTCAGTAACTGGTTTGTGGAGGTCAGATGGGCAGTCGCTTCATGTAAAATACTGGTAATCAGCTGCATCCGGTTAGACTGGAAGCCAACCCCAATATAGTTGGGAAAATTCTAGGCAGATGATGAAAGTATATAAAAAAGGACACTAGCGCGCAGAAGTGATAAGAGTTATATATCATAAACATGTACTTTTTCCTAATTGCTTAATACATATTTCTGGAGTTGTCGATTCGCCCGCAAGTAAATTAACTTCGGGCAAGTCGTCTATACAAAAAAAATAGGTATATTTGAAAGTGTCGATTCGCCCGTTTCGGGTGAGTAAATTCGTGCGATTCGACTAATACGCCTACCAATTCAAGAGCCCATTACTCAATGCAGTCAACAATTTCCAGTTATTGTTTCATTGCCAAACAAACTCAATTGCTCATTATTATGCTCAACTAACCAGCTATTGGAAACTGAACTTTTTGAGGGCAAATTGTTTCCAATTATTCTCAATTGTTACAAAAGACAAAAGAGTTTTTCTGGATGACGCCTGTTTTAACAAGCTTTTTATTTATGATTTGAAGAGTTTTCTCGCAGTCCAGAGACGATAACTCAATAGGTACTATATTCCGTTTCAAGTATGATGTTTGAGAAGGCGGATTTTTAACAAGAATGTTAATCATTTAAGCATACTCATAACATACAAGTTTTTCAGGTGTTTAAGAAAGGCATGTATTTATTGAACACCCTAATATAATATGGCGCCTTTTGATGAACCTCAAATAATTCCTATTTTGGGGTCCTAAAATTACTAAATAGGCAAGGAACTGCAAACAACTGTCGATACCCTAACATAGTAGCTTAGGGCTGATTTTTCCATTGCCCGATAACTTTTATTCGAGGAACAAAATTGACGTTTCGCAGTTTTTTTTTATGAAATAACTGTCAAAACTTTAAATTTATTCTTCGAATAAAGTTATCAGCTGATGGAAAGATCAGCCCTAAGTTAAAAAGAGGCTAAGTTGAAAAATGTGCATTATCAGAAGCGCGAAAAGTTTTTAAAAGTTCATTAATTAAAAAAAAAATATCCATGAAACCGAAAATTTACTCAAAAAAAAACCAGAAGCGAAAACTTGAATATTAACGTCTTACGAATTTTCGATCAGGTCACGTGTCCTGACGCGAGCTCCGTCTTACGAATTTTCGACCAGGTCACGTGTCCTGGCGCGAATTTAACATTTATTACCCATCACAACAAAAGTGCACAACGCCGCTAAAGAAGTTTTCACTTCAAAAGTTTTTAGAGAATCAGTTAAATATTTCCTTTTAAGAAAGTGTACGTACTAGAATATCATAAGGTACTCGTAAATCACCAATCAGTCAACTCAGCCTATCGCGGTCCACTGTTGGACACAGGCCCACCCAGGCTGTCCTCTGCCTTCCGCATCTAATCTGTCCCAGCCTTATTCTTAAAATCGTCGGTCTATCTAACTGGGCGTCCCACACTACGCTTGCCGATACGCGGAATTCACTCTAGGACTCGTCTGCTCCACTAGCCATCGGTCCTTCGACAAACATGACCAGGCCACTGCCACATCAGTTTGCTTACATTGCAAGCTATGTCGATTACTCCTAAATTTATCATAATTTTCCCCAAAACATAACAATGCAATATAAACCCAACCCAAATAAGAGTATAATGTATACCCATATAAATTTCAATCCCAAGCTTTCGCCAAAAGTAAGGAATAAAAATACGGCGAATATCTCTTCATCCGAAGCGAGACCCCAAATTAATCTTCGATTTTAATCTAACAAAGATATTACTTTTCCCTAGGCAACGATCTTCATTACACATTTTTATTGAACAAGTAAACAATCCGGGGAAATTACAAAATGGCGAGGAATTTTATTCTTTTTCGCTTAGAATTTACTGGTTATAGAATTTTTTTGGAACGTATATTTGAGAAGGCAGTATTATCAACAGCGTATGTGTTGAAATGGTATATATTAACTTTCTTGCTAATTTCTTACATCGGTCTTTACATTTTTTATTTGATCTTTATTTTATTTTTTTATCTGATGTATTTATCTGGTGTATTGTGTGTCTTTTAGGGCTGATTTTTCCAACGCTATAATTATAATTTTGTCCGAGGAATAATAAAAAAAAAAGAAAAACAAATCGGACGTCAATTTAATTCCACGAATAAAAAATATCTGTCGATTGAAAAATCGGCCCCTAATCTGTGCTAAATAAATGTATTTTCTTTCTTTCTTTCTATTATTTAACTCTTATTGCATTTAACATAATACAGGGTGGCAGGGACATTGACGCGTAACCTGTTACCATGGATTCAGTACATGATTCTGGACGCCCTTGTGTTGAAATTTTTCGTCGGTAATTTATAAAAAAAAATCTCTTCCATACATTTATACCACTTTTATATAAAAAGGCTGTTTTTTTATGACCGACGAAAAAATTCTACTTTAGGTCTAGAATCATGTGCTGAATTCATGGTTACAGGTTGTGCGTTGATGTCCCTGCCACCCTGTATTACGCTTGTATTCCCTGTAGGGTAAGGTTGCATTTAATTGTGTTCTGTACAGAATCTGTATAAAATGGTGCTAGTGCTTGTAGTAGGTAGATCTTTTGTCAACGCACTTCCTGTTACAGATATAGGATCTGATAGAGGATATCAATAATAAAAGAATTTATTAAAATAATGAAAATAATACGGAAGATAAAAAAAAAAACTGTTTAATTTTCTTCTGCAGTCCCAGGAATAAGAATAGATTTGATGTTGATGAATATAATAATGTTGATGATGATGTTGGAATTGTTCGTGCAGAGTGGTTTCTCCATCGTGATCCCCTCTTTATATTTTATTAGCTCATGCTGTGAAATATATTGTTGCCCGACCCAAACTGTCGCAACGTATCGCCTGCCCAAAGTATTACTTCGTTCTCGCTCAGAGTTCTTTCTGACATTTTTCTGTTTGCCTGGTTCCTTAGGGACCTAGCGTAATGTTAAGCCTATCCTAGCCTTCCTCGAGAATTGAGCAATAACATTTTATTTAATCCGACCGTTAGTTGCACGTTTTTTATTTATTACGTTTAAACAAATAAATAAAAAAAAAAACAAAACAATCTCTTCAGCTTTATTAAATGGATGTAGATGGCAGCATGTCTTTGTTGGTATTGGCAAGGTTCATTACGGCTCACCTTTTCGGCCGCCTTTTATGGCCTGGCTTTGTAAGCGTTTGGCTTAGCCAAAGGATATTATTTTGGGTTGACTTTCACTTAACTAACTAATAAGCTCAAACGCAAAAAAACATCGTTGAAATTGATCACTGGGTGAAAAAAACGGGTTGCACTCCGGGAGTGCCGGCAGAAGTGAAAACTTGAATATTAACTTACAGTCCTAAGTCACATCACTTCTTGGCGGCCGCGCCTACCTTCGATTTCTTGGTACCACGCACCTTCTTCATTCTGTTCTGTTCTTGTTTCTGTTTGTTCTGTTCTGTTCTTGTTCTGTTCTTTCATATTAACGTTGTGCATTTTTCATATTTTGGAATGCGGTCTACTCTCCCTCCGTCTTACGAATTATCGATCAGGTCACGTGTCCTGACGCGAGTTTAACATTTTTTACCCATCACAACGCCGCTAAAGAAGTTTTCACTTCAAGACTAACTTCCAAAATAGACCTCTTGTTGATCTCTGACAGCTCAATAAAAAACTTCTTATTGATCTACGGCAGCTTTCACATAAAAGATACCACAAAAACAAATGACAGTTTTACAACCGACAGAACAGAAGCTTATCTCGATCTCGTTTGAAAACAAATCAAGTACAAATCACACCTTGAGGAGATATAATACTTTTCGTCCGTCTTTCGGTATCAAGGGACCACACTGGAGTGTCGGACGAAAATGTCGGACCTTCATCTGTCAGAGATCGACTGAGCGAAGTGGGTCATTATTTTTGTATAGAGATAGAATAAATTACGGATGAAAAGACTTTTTGGAGGAGTGACAATGTTCAGCCCTTTGTACACAATGTTTTTCTTGCCGTGATATACCTACTCTGGTATATTCTCCGTATGTAGGTAAAAAACGTGTCTGTAAACCGACAGACACGTTTTTTTTATTTGCCGTACTCTAAAGAAACAGTGCCATATACCTCCTAAGGCCTTCTGCCTAAGGACCTCAGAGCGGTTTCACACATCCGAATCCGAGAAATCATGGTCCGAAGTAGCCATAGTAGTGAGGGGTTGCGCACTGCACCCGAACTCAGTCCGTCCGAACTGAGAATATTTTCAATTCGGATTGAACTCGGATCTTGAATTTGGGATCGGATCGGACATAGTGCGAAACCGCTCTTACTGTAATATTGACGGAAATAATATTATCTGAAGTTAATAGAGGACACGGAATTTATTAACATGGAATGGCGTTGAGATGATATTTGGAATTATGATTCTGTTTCTATGTTTCAGTGTAAGGTAGTTGTGAAAAAATGGGTATCTTTAAGCGAATTAACAAAGAGTATTTTATATTGAGTATTGTATGAATCATTCATTGCTTTACTCCTTCCTCTTAGCGCATCGAAAGCAAAAAGTTTAAATATTTTTGGTCCACAAAATTTAGCTGCACGAACTCCGCTCACTGACGCAGTCATAACGTCATCAAGTGCACAAGTGATTGGCATGCGGCGCAGCATGGGAGGTGGGCCATTTAATAAATTAATATCATTATAATTTATTTATTAGTTATCTCGTTGGTCTGGTGGTCGCAAGCTCTACTGCTGACCATGAGGTCCTGGGTCGGATTCCCGAGTCGGGCAAAGTGTTAATGGGTTTTTCCATCTGAAATTTCTCAATGGCAGCTCGGAGTCTGAATTTGTGCCCAGTTGACAGCACTAGGATCGCCTCATATTACATAGGATTTAAACATAACTGGCGAAATGTGCATAGGTACACCTCTTCCTAATGAGCTTCATTTTTAGGGTTCCGTACCCAAAGGGTAAAAACGGGACCCTATTATTAAGACTTCGCTGTCTGTCCGGCCGTCTGTCTGTCACCAGGCTGTATCTCAAGAACTGCGATAGCTAGACAGATGACATTTTCACAAATTATGTATTTATGTTGCCGCTATAACAACAAATACTAAAAATAAAATAAAATAAATATTTGAGGGGGGCTCTCATAGAACAAACGCGATTTTTTTGCCCTTTTTTAGTCAATGGTACGGAACCCTTCTTGGCCGGTTTTTTTTCTGACTGACCGACCACATGATAATTCAAAAGTGCCTGTAATTGGTTTAATTGAAATAAATACTTTGAGTTTGAGTATAACCCTACGGGGAATACGGGCGTGATGTTAAGTTATTTATTAATGTATTAATATTGTTGCTATACAACAAAGGATAGACGAAGGAACTCAACGGGTTGATAGCAACTTAGATAGCATTAGTATTGCATTTCACCGTATGTACGTAATAGGTATTCACACTCGTATTTCAATCAAGTATCTTAATCCTCCTTCATCAATGTTGATGAATTCCCTTAATAATTTGCTAAGGATTAAACAAGATGACATAATTACGTTAACATATATCTTAACACAATATGGGTACCTTATTATCCTCGTCATTATGGAGATGTCAAACCTGTCAATACTCTGTGCTTTGACGGGTTCAACATCTTCAATTGATCTCAACTAGACAATGAGATTTTGAAGCCTGTCACAAACATAATATTTACCTAGACTAGCTTCTACCCGCGACTTCGTTCGCGTGGAAGTCGTAAGATATCATTATATACTAAAACTTTGAACTTTTAATTTTGACATTATTGGTAATTTTGACATTATTTTTAATTTTGACATTATTATTGACGGTTTTGACATTATTGTGAGTTGTTTTGACATTACTAGTAGTTTCCATAATTTGCCAAATCTACCCAAATACTAACAATAGTTTTTAAGATGTGCATGTACCTATACTAACAAAGTGGATTGTATGATCTGATAAATAAATTATTATTATTATTATTAAAACTGACTTTTTTCTTTATTATTATTTATTTGTCAGATCATTACAATCCAATATTGTTAGTAAGGACATAAACAACTTACAAACTAGTGTTAGTACATATTATTGTTTCAAATTATTAAGAAATAACATAAACATTCCGTACATTGTTATTAAATAATACTTATAACTATGTTAGTTAAATTATTATTTATTTATGCATTAATTTATTATTATCAAAGAATTTGCGCTATTTATTGTTAAACAGGGGACCTCCAGAACCGTGGACGGTGTTCCAGTGCCTCACAACCGGGCAATCAACCCTTGCCAATATGGTATTCTGAAGGCTATTGGTGCTGCCCC
This sequence comes from Apamea crenata, assembly GCA_949629185.1. Lineage (NCBI taxonomy): Eukaryota > Metazoa > Arthropoda > Insecta > Lepidoptera > Noctuidae > Apamea > Apamea crenata. Next base: position 10,924,384 of record OX451375.1, on the reverse strand, counting down.
GCACACGGCGCATGCTCCACTCCTTAGGCTCGCCACGTGATGTAAAATAGTATATATCTTCACTTAGAATTGGGCTATCAAATGCAAAATGAATTTTTCAAGACGCAGTTTTTTTTTAAATTAAATATTTTTGTATTGTATCGAAATGTAATAAAAATAAAAAAAAAAGTATTGTATTGTATTGTATTGTATTGTATTCATAAAATTAGTGCCAGAGATAATGAGATTGTTCAAACAAAAACAAACAAACACTTCAGCTTTATGATATTAGCATAGATGAAGAGTGAACTCCTTTGTGTATCAATAACCCATCAATTGAACCAAAGACAATCAAGAGGAGCAAGATCAAGGAAAACTAAATAATGCCAATATGATTGAAAGACCTTTGTTCTGAAATATCTTATCTTATGAATAATCTTGTCTCTTATGCCTAATGTGGAAGGAACATCTTTTGTTGCATTGACATGCGCCAGGATACTAACATCTGCTCTACTCTGATGGTCTACAAATCTACTTGACATTTTAAATTTAATTCAAATTTATTTTATTTGCAAAAACATGTGTAGATAATAAATATACATGGTATGATGCTTATTAAATAATTAATAAATATGATTAACGTACCAATTTCATTTTTCATGCTAGTTTTAGCGAGTTGTTTTCGAAACTGTTGAAAAAACCGACCATCCGTAATAGGTACAATTACAACACAATGCAATTCTACAACACACAATACAATTCTTGCAAATAAATTTCGTTTTATTGCATTTAATTTCAAATTTATATTTTAATACACAGAGCCAGAATGTTATTAGGGACAAACTTAGTATTTAGTGCTACTTACACCTACGGTAAACCAAAACGTTGTCTTTTTTTTAATGTATGTTATATAAGAAAGTGAAAACAGAGTACCCCACTCTCTTTCCGCTTTCTTTCTTTCATAAATGTGTGATGTCACAGGCTGATAATAATAATAATATTTATGAATCACATTTGCAGTTTCGATGAGAATATAGATAGTGACTGCTAGTTACCTACTTTCTTCAAAATAAAAATACAATACAATTTTTACTATTGATCAAAATATTATTTAACTATCTGCGCCCCGCGGTTTCACCCGCATAAGTTTCGATCCCGTGGGAATATCGGGATAAAAAGTATCTTATGTGTTAATCCTGTTTATAAACTATCTGTGTACCAAATTTCATCCAAGTCCATTCAGTAGTTTTTGCGTGAAAGAGTAACAACCATCCATCCATCCATCCATACAAACTTTCGCATTTATAGTATTAGTAGGATTGGTAGTATAAAATTGAATACCTTAGTTTTTTTTTAATTAAAAGATAAGGGAAGAATAATTAAAAATAAAATAGATATTACTAAGCCAATTAGTCCTCATCTGTCAATCAAAATTACCCTAACGAGGCAAAGCTCGTGTTTCATAAATAATTTAAAAACCTATTACTGAACTGCCAAAACTAATTTTTCTATTTGACAAATCCACTTCTCAAGTAACCTTAACTGACAGTGATGTCCTTTCTCAGGTGTTCAGTGAGAAGAAAATTTTTTGTCCATTTCTCCCAATCATTACTATTACAGATGATTATACTCTTTATCCTGAACTCAATCCATATATGTATACGGTAATAACCTTTTAAACTAAAAATACTCGTTGTGGCAAAAGACCCAAAGTGCGGTTGCCTTAAAAAAGCTTTACCCCGGCTCGCGCTAATTTCCCCCCATGACATCTGTCATATGATAGGTCTTGACATCAGGTAAAGTTATCAGACCTTATCCCCTTGTCATAAGAGCTATATCAGATTGTCACGCCGATTGGAGTGGGGTAAAAAGGTTATGATTTATTATGTTCGAGAGTAGCCAAGTGTGAATGAGGAGGGTGCACCTATTTTGATGGAGTATATAGAAATTTAATTTAATGGTAGGTACTCAATTTTCGCGTTACGTAAAGGAAATTAATACGGCACGAATAACGTTGTATTTGGAAAGTATTAATGATTTTGCGTATTTTGCGCTCTGAGAAGGAAAGTTTGTGCTGAATGTGTCTGTCGTTTGACGACAGAGAAATTCGTATGCTCAATTGAACTGGAAGAGTTTTGGAAAAGGATTATTTATCATGTCTCAAGTCTGAACATGAGTACCTACTCAATTATTTCTTCTAAACTAATTGTGTCATATTTTTGTAAATGGATGGATATACATAGGATATTGGAGGATCGTCTGATCTAGTATTTATTTTATAAACGAACAGTTAAAAAATAAGTAGTTTGTGTAGTAGGTGAAATCGTTTCATTAATAATAAAGCTGAAAAGTTTTTTTGTTTGAACGTGCTAATATCTGGAACTATCAGTCGGATTTAAAAAAAGTTTCTTGCATTTCATAGCCCAAATTTTGATGTAGGCTACACAAGTATAACGTGCTACAACCCGTAGATAATTTCAGAGTACCCTGTAGACCAGCTCGCAAACCTATAACACCCTTAGCTCCACCTGTTCGCCGTACAGACAATTCGTCTATACCCCGCATGTGCAAACTCATAAACGAACACAGCGACCTGAAGGCCAATTCTCGTAATTTAAAACGTTCAAAATGTAGTCGCAGTCTCATCTTGGCGATACACAAATGTCAAAAACCTGTCAGAATTAGAGGATTTTTTGACGGATTGAGACTGAGATCAGACTGTGAACGTTCTTGAAATTACGAGAATTGGCCCGCTGGTTGTCGTCCACGCAGACTCAATATCGACGTTTGTCAGACGACATTAGTATTAGTATTTAATATAGTCAGACGACATTAGTATTAGTATTTAATATAATCCAGAATTTAAGTTCATTGAGTCTTTAAAATTTAATTTATAATTACAAAGAGCATTTTGCATGTGGTGTTTGCCTGTAATTGGTTGTGCAGTTAGATTTAAGACACAATTAATTAATCGTATGTTCCTATCCGTATAAAATCTGTAACAACTGTTGGTGAACCTTACTTAAATAAATAAAAACCCTTTGGAGATGAGCATAAACCAAAAATGTCAGAAAGAACGCTAAGTGAAAACAAAGTATAAACACGGGCGGGCGATGCGATGTGACGCGGCAGGGAACAAAAAATTTCACGTGGACGAAATCACAGGCAGAAGGTAGTTAAATATGTTTTAGTTGGATAAAGTAATCACAAGGTTGAAATAGACATAATTATATTCAAATTAGATTTGTTTAAAATTGACGTTATTTCAAGTTTCAGCTTTATTTTAATGGTAATTAAGTTGATTTCAGAGGGACTAGCACTATTGAAAAAGTTACAAAAATGTTTGAAGTTGTAGCGTAAACTGAACTTTATTGTGTAGGAATTAAAGTTATTTTTCCATAAACTCATATTTGTTTACATTTTTAGCGAATATGTCCCGATATTAGATTAGGTACTTTATTTTAGTAGGACATTGACGGAACGGCAATAGGGTGTGACTGTGGAGCTATGTCGCAAACCATGCTCCACCTCTTATCCTGCCCTCTGTGCCCCAAAAAATGCGGTCAAAGTGACCTCTGCGCTGCCACTGACGACGGCCTGGAAGTAGCAAAGTTTTGAGCCATCAATATATAAAATTCAGTCGTGCCCGCGACAGAAGAAGAAGTAGGACATTCTGTGGCATATCTTAATGATACAGTATCTTCGTCATAATAACACATAACATTTAAGTAAAGAAACGATCAAGGAGTATCGCAAAATAATGTAAATCACTTCAATATGGTGGGAACTTGCTTCAACACTAACAATGTTCAGCTTATAAAGGTGTTTCATGTAAACACAAACTTCGCACTTGTAATCCTCTAGGGGTTTACGTAGATATTGTGGTAGTACCTTTAATAGCTACGACTAAACTACGTGATTTTGTATAAATGCTTCTTCGTAAGTTTGGGGTATTAAGTAAAGTTTATTTAATTAAGTATTTACATTATATAAACTAACATTTAAAATAATAATAATAATATCCCTGAACATTTCACACAGAACCATTTTTCCCAAGCTAAGCAACCTAATGCTTGTGTTATGGTAACAAGATGGCTGATAAACTACTTATATACTTTTTTTTTTTTTGTAAATACATACATGTTATAGATAGAAAAACACCCAGACTCGGAACAAATACATGTAGGTCATACAAATATTTGTTCCGTGCGGGAATCGAACCCGCGACACGCAGCGCAGCAGTCAATCGCTTAACCACTGCGCCAACCGTGCCGTCAAATACGTAATGATATGTACATGTGAAAAAATAAGCAAAATAATCATTGGGCATCAAAAAATTCGTCCGCAATACTGTCAATGGGATAAGTGCCCAAAAGGCTGGCAGCATTACTACGTTGGATGGCAATGCTGATTCTTTGGGCTAAAATAATGGCTAAATCATTTCAAGATCAACGCTTGATTTTTGTTTTGAGATTTTGTAGTGGAGACAAAATAATTTCACAAATCTGTATCCACTTATGTCAAAATATTTTATCTAAATTTTTAGACACGTCATTACCAGCAAAATTTATTATAAGTCTTTTCAATGGTGTCGACTGCAATTTATTTATCGATGTATCACTTTTGCTTGACAGCGAACACTTTAAAGAAATTTCGTTGTAATTTTCGCTCGTCAACACGACAGGTTCTCAAACCTTTTAAACTTAGTGCTTTTAAGGCAATTTTTTACGTAGTGAAAGCTCTTTTAAAATATTTTGAAGTATTGGTTTTTATTTTATTTGGTTATTATGGTGTAGGATGACGGCCAGTCATTAGTGGATCTTACCAAGGGTTATCGTTAATTACCCAGACACTGGGTTGTGGAGGTCAGATAGCATAGGATAGACGGCCCATGTAAAATACTGGTATACAGCTGCATCCAGTTAGACTGGAAGCCCACTCCAAAATAGTTATGAAAACACAACATTGCTGTATGGCGTTCCATTGGGAGGATAAATAAATAGGTAGATTGATTTAGGACATGGAACACACTATGGGACATGCGACTGCGACAGCTTGTTGCAAATTTTGTTCAAAGCACCGCACACTTGGCGTCGAGTTGCAGAGTTGCAACGACAGGCAAGGGCAGTCACTCACTTCTTATCGCAACGACTAGACGCACGGTGCTCACGCACACCTAGCGACATGACCGTCACATGCAACAGGTCGGCGTTAGTCATGCTGTAAGCGCTAATCAAAATCAAAAGTCATTTATTCAAATTAGGCTGAGAATCAGCACTTTTTGAACGTCAAAATTACAAAAGACAATCCCCCAAAAACGCCCGCCCTGCACCACTTCCTAGTGCTATCGCTGGGAAGAAGAAGTGGCGCAACAAACTCCCCAGCAGGATAGCTGTCTGTTCAGTTAGAAATTTTCAGTTCAATTAAAAAAATACTTGATTGTATACAATACTAGGTACCTATGTTCGGTAATTAACATTACAAGACCAGAACATAAAATTAAATTATTTGCCATATGTCAGCTAGCCACGCCAAAATACCAACAAATATAATAAAAACTATACGTTGAGAACGCATAGTTTTTATTAGCTAAAAAATAATGAATTAAAATTAAAATGTAAATAAAAAACTTACTACCTAAATAAAAGCCTCCAGGCATAAAAAGCGTGACAGCTTACATATTTATGCGTAGCTGGGTTCTGTTCACATAGCTGTCACTTGAAGTCGCAAAATAATAAACTAAGACCATCGAAGTCAAATAAATAAATAAGTTAATAACAATAACCTGTCAGTAAGCTAATTCTGGAGAAAGAACATAAACATTGTCTTGCGTTAAATCAGGGCGACCAACTATTCGGAAATATAGTTAATGACGGTTGACGTGAGTTTGTATTGCAAATCTCATCATGAATACGTTTGGAGCTGATGTTTTCAAATCAGACGTGAAAGCGCATCAAATCAATCAACAATCAAGTCAGCCTATTGCAGTCTACTGCTGGACATAGGCCTCTCCCAGGCTACACCACAACACCCTGTTTTCCGCCTTCCGCATCCAGTCCGTCCCAGCTACCTTCTTTAGGTCGCCCGTCCATCTAGCTGGGGGGCTTCCCACATTACGCTTGCCGATAAGCGCATCGACTACTCAAAGGAAATGTTCGCTTCCTGCATGACGTGTATCCTAACGACTACTTGTAGACGCAAACGACAGCGTCTGGACGTAGCAAGACACATAGCGTACGCTGGCACTAATTTAGACATAAAATCTCTACAGGCTAACTAATTGACGTGAAATGTTTGCATATGACGTCATACGATTAGCTCGGTATAAACTGATTTACTTCGGTGTTAATTAAGTTAGATCCTATGCAAACATGACGTTTCCTTGCTTGCTTGGTATTTGAATATTAAATTCACTGTTGATTTACGAGTTGATTCTTTCGTTAGCTTTATGTGAGTAGTTTTATATCATTGAAAGGGTTAAATCAAAAAAGTAAGTGTTCAATTGATACCTTGTAGTAACATATTTACGTGATTTTATTCATTTCTGCAACTTGATTGTTGTTTTAGGAGTTTAATTAAAGCAATAAATTATTTATAATCATGATGAGCAGATGCATAAACGGATGAACCATATAAACGGTATAGTGTTAAAAATTCACAATGAATGCAACATAAAAAAAATACTCTGCTCTCAAAGTGGTGAAGGAAAACATCGTGCGGAAACCGGCATGTCCTAGAACCAAAAATTCAAAGACATGTGACATCTACCAGCCTGCACTGGGCCCGCGTGGCAGATTACTGCCCACTCCTTCTCGAAGAGAAGAGACCTGTGCCCCAACAGGGGAACAATATGATGATGATGACATTTTAATACCCTAAAGAACAGTCGCAGAGATAACACTTGGGACACCAATAAAATTGGAACTATCTTATACCAGACAATAACTGTAATAAACGCAATCAGTATTTGAATCTAAACATTAATTTCGTCTAAATGCCCCTTGTGAGAAGTTGGCTAAAGTAACTAAAGTTCATTCAAAGCGCTTATCTCTGAACTTAGGTCTTAATAGGTGTACTTTGTAAAGGTTGAAGGAGTGATCAGACGATGTTTGATAATTATAATTTGTATATCTACTTTTTATTATTTTTATTCATTTGTTTTATTGATTAATTTCATATATGTACACATATATGAAAGAGAGAGAGAGACAGAGTCTAGATTAAGATCTACTAGACACACTTTTTATTGTTCTCCTTTGTCTCTAATATTTTTTAAGTTAAATGTCATGCATACCTGTTATTTGCATGGTTACTGTAATGCTAATTTTAGATGATATTTAATTTGAATTGTAAGTGACTGTGCTGTTGTTGTGCTTATTATTATAAATAAATAAATATACAAACAGACAAGAAAAAAATTAAAGAAAATAGGTTCAAATCGGATGCTTATTTCTAAAGAAATATCTTCCAGCAGATAGGAAAGAAGATAAAAAAGAGATGTAGACAACGTGTGTAAGAGTCTAAGAGATTGCAAAAGATTAGTTTAAATATAAACATACAATATGAGAATATACTTACATCTTACTAATATTATAAATGCGAAAGTTTGTAAGGATGGATGGATAGATGGATGTTTGTTACTCTTTCACGCAAAAACTACTACACGAATTTGGATGAAATTTGGCACACGGATAGTTTATAACCAGGATTAATACAAAAGATACATTTTAAATTGCTGGATTTCTTCGTGTCTTTTAAAAAAATAAAACTGTACAAACAAAGACAATAAAGACTAAAACTATAATATAAATGTATAATTATAATAATGAGTGGAATAATAAACCTGAATAATACAATAAAACCGATCAAAGCTTGATTTTTAACAGATAAGCAAACACATTACTTTTAACTAATTATAGTAGAAAAAGATGTCTACGAACCAAATTTAAAAAGTTAAAAGACTTTCTAGTTATAACAAACTGCTACAAATTAAAACAACTTTGCTTTAAATTAAACATTTTCGTTAACACTTTATTGGATTTCAACTCTGTGAAAACAAAATAAAAATAATTGACTGACTAGCCTTCACTGGCGAAGACGCTGTTAGTTAATAAGTAAGCAGTGCATGCGATCATAATAAAATAAAAAATATTGTAGCATTTTTGTGTAGAATTGTTTAGTCAAGGGAAAATTTATTATGAATACCTTACTGATTTTTTTTTTAATTGATTGAGGTGTTGTGTTATTATGAAATATTTGCGACCCGCCTCAGCTTTGCATGGTTATTACGACTTGGTTACACATCGATATATATATTTATTACATGCAGGAGAGTATTCATTCATGATAAATATTCAGGTGCATATAATCCTGCAGGAATAAATTCTCTAAATGATGGTGAAAACTGCCTCAAAATCTGATGCGAAAAATGTATGATGCGATACTACTACAGTACTCGTATCAATGGCTCATTGCTACGCCGTAGCATGACTGCTACGACGTAGCACATTGGCTACGGTAGCTACTAAAATAACATCATTTATGAGCTTTGACAACGTACGGCATTTCATACAAACGTTCAAGTCCTTGTTTTTCGAAATGCATGAACCGATTTGAATGAAACTTCCTACGCAGGATATATAGGTATCATTTTCGAAAAATAGTGTTATATGTAAATTCGACCGATTTTAAATTTTCCATAGAAACAGAGATTTCCAATTATCTTTTTTTAAATAAGACATTTCGAAAATGTTATCCTGCTTACGCGCATGAAGTTTCATTAAAATCGGTTCATGCCTTTCAAAGAACAAGGACTTGAAAGTTTGTATGAAATGCCGTACGTTGTAAACGCTCTTAAGCTCACATAATTAACACTTTTGCTTATGCTGTATGAGAAACTCGCTTCGGATTTTTGGTAAGTAAAACTAATTTTCTAGCTCTTGAATATACTAGCATCCATGTCAAACTAAGATTTGTTACAAAATGGAGCGATCAAGCGCTCGAAACATAATGTATGTGACCAAACACCTCATTTATCAATGTGTCAACTACCGACCGAAAATGTTCGACCCGTCTGTACCTACATCCGCCATTCCAATCTTTCCTTGACAGAATATTTTCACATTGACGTTATTTTAAGCCATTCAATTACAGAACATTTCCACTATTACCAGACTTTGCAGACAAATAAATTGATAGTCACAGTTTAAATATTCAAAATTGGAGGGCAATGGCCTCTAAGAGTGGCCGTGAAATGTACGTCCGGTGAACTCTGGGCAGTTAATCCCCCAACTTGATGACTGGCTAATATTTTTTATCACGGAATGAGCTATTTTTAAATGTGTACCAAAAAAGTAGGCTACAAAATGCACATCGATAATTTGTAATATACACCGTGATCGTTTTATTCCTTAAAAGGAGTCATTGTACTCATCATTACGAAAAAAAAATCTGTTGATCCATAGATTTATGTTCACATAACCCAACATAATGTATGGATCAACTGATTTTTTTTCACGATTTCAGGGTTGGTCCCATAGTAAAAGTTGTTCATAATCATGAGTACAATGACCCCTTCTAAGGATTAAAACGATCAAAATTTCACGGTGTATAGTTAGACGAGGAGATGGCCGATGGAGTAAGGCTGTGATTGAATGGTGGCCAAGGTTAGGCCAACGAAACCAGGGCTGTCCAAAAGCGCGTTTGGTTGATGATATCGGCAAAGTCTCGGGTAATACCTTGATGAGGAACGCATGGAACCGGGAAGTATGGCAGAAGAAAGGGGAGGCCTCTGCCCAGCAGTGGGTGATTCCGGACTGAAATGATGATATTGATGATCCATAACCCATAGCCCATAGAAATAGAACCCATAGATATAACACATAGTAATATTGTAAATGCGAAAGTGTCTTTGTTTGTCTGTCTGTTACCTTTCCACAGCTTAACGCATTTGGATGAAAGGCACACGGATAGGCCAAGATCTAAGGTATGACATGGGATACTTTTTATCCTAAAAGGACGTTCCCGTAGGATAATTTCCGACTTTCACGTGGGCAAAGCCACGGGAAAAAGCTAGTTGCTTATATTTTTTACCATGTAATGTACTATTCTCAATTAGTTTACCACAAAACATTACTCTCTCTTTGGTCTCGGCCGCAGTCAGGTAAGAAGAAATACGACAATGTCGCCAAGTGTATAGGTTTTTAGTGTCTGTGTCTGCGCACACACTTCATCATCTGTCTAGCCTTTTTGGGGTCGGCTTCCAGTCTAACCGGATGCAGCTGAATACCAGTATTTTACATAATTAAGATGATGATAATTATACCACATTTTTTTTTTCTGCACACACACTTGTGCACTATAATATCCCCCGCGTCGAAGGCTAGTCTCCGGTTAAATTGGTCGCCATGGCCAAAATTTGGTGGAGGACTTTACTTTATTTACGAAATGCCACCAAATACTTAACTTTTAGCAAAAATCGCTTTGTCTTCCACCACACCTGTGATAATAAACTGTGTCCACTCCTCTCCATAAAATCCACATGGGACCTGTATAATTAAGAATTTCCGCATAGTTCTGTTTAGTTTATGTCGACGTTTTAATAAAGGCAGAGTTGAAAATGCTAACGCCAGCCGGTGCAACCAATGAACATGAAATTGTATGAGCAAAGTTCTGTTGTGTTAAATGTATTAAAACTAACTTTTGTTACTGCGTTTGTGTAAACGAATTTTGTTATAATTTAGGAATATGGCTTTCCGCTTTTGTTAACTTTGACGTTCTCATAATTCCTGGAAAATGTTTGTAGGTTTTAAGTTGTGTGTATTGTTTTTCTTTTGGCACTGGTGAGTGAAAAGTTTATTGGGAATTGATTTTCATGGTACAGGCAAGTGATATAGTGTAATGAGGAAAATGTCGTGAGGAAAGTTTTGAGTATGAAATGTGGATGGCTATAAGAGAAGGAAGATGTACTGTATGAAAGATGATACGGCTAGAGGGGGTGACTCCCGAGATTATGACTAATACAGATATATGGAAAAAGACGACATGTTGCGCCGACCTCAAATAAATTGGGATAAAGGCAAGAATGATGATGTATTGTTACATATAAATATTTATATATCATTCACTCTCCTTTATTCATATCATCGCTCACACAATCCATCTATCTTTGATAAATATGACCTTCCGTTCTCTCTCCAGCTAACCAAATTCATATTCATAACCCTATAAGTACAATCAGCCTATAATGTCCCCACTGCTGGGACACAGGTCCATCAAGTGCGACCAGTGCGTGTTGGTGGGTGTCACATGACTTCTAGGTAATTGTTGGTTCTAGGGCATGCCAGTTTCTTTTACCATTTTGAGAGCAGTGGTGGTGCAATAATTAAATGAAAAAAAAGTACCTGTCTGGGTTCAAACTTACGACTCGTGATTCAAGGCCCTTTCCACTCGGTCCCACTGTTCGCTTCACTATAAAGTCTCATGGATTTAAAGCCACACTACCTACTTAGATCAATAATCTTCCTTACTTACTTTATAATCCCAGTACAATACATACCATCCATCCATCCATCCACCATCCAATTCCCACCATCCATCCATTCCATCCTCTTCCCACTTCCAAAAATGTCCACATTCAAATAAAATAGAAGAAAATCGCTGTGAAAGTTCACTTTGATATCTGACAGTTACTTGAGAATTTAAAATGCACGAAAGCAGTGCCCTTCACGTGTACTTAGAGATACTTACAATAGATTCGCTTGGAATAACTTTTGATTTCGAACCTAAGAGATGACTTTTAGTTTTCTTAAACTTTTGTTCGTAAAATTTTTGAAAGCTCCAATTACTTTATCTTTGACTCCAATACTTTTTGTTCGGGAAAACTTTCAAAAGGTAATTGATAATAATCGCATATACCTTAAAGCTTATTTTGATCCCGATGTACTTAAATAAAGTGCCTCCAACTTATGGCGGGCAAAATTCGAACTACAGCCGCCATTTTGAAATCGACATTCCGTTGTCAGTTTCTGTCTAGTTTGAGTGCTTAACGACGCTGTCAACTGTCAGGTGAACAGATAAGATGGCGGGACTGTAAGCTATCTGAGCAGTTCACCCCTTTGACTTGTGTCATCATTGTTGTGGATTAGTGACACTGACAGCTTTTGAACGCGGCTTAGTTGTATAGAAGGCCAATTCCCATAAATAAAAACGTTGAAAGTCAATTTGCAATCTTATACGATCAATGATAATCTCAGCGACAATCAATGTGAAAATCTTGTCATATCGTGTTGTTGGAAATTAGACGTATTTTTGACAGATTGAGACTGAGATCAGAAGGCCAATTTTCGTAATTCAAAACGTTAAAAATCTAGTCGCAGTCTCACCGCGCGACAAACAAATGTAGGGAAATTAAAGGTATTTTTTGACAGATTGAGACTGGAATCAGACTGTGAACATTCTTAAAATTACCTACCAAAATTACCCCTCTGACCGTAAACGTTCTTAAAATTACGGGAATTACCCTCTGATCGCAAAAAAGCAGGATATTGTCAATTTTTTATGTTTAATACGTCAGAACCCCGTCATTTATAAAACGATTTGAAAAATTCTTGTTTGAAAGGGTATACTTATAGGGGACTACCCATATACATCAATTTGGTCAAGTTTTGATGATTGGTTTTAGAGTTAGCTTTGATAATACGCATTTTTTTTCACTTAGTTGATGATGTTATAACTTCCTGTCACTGTTATTTAATTTTCAAATGAAGGTATAAGAATTAGTGTGATGTAGGTGCCACAACTAATAAGTGAACAATAAAAAGTTTATAGGGTTTCGTCAAGCCACGTCCTGTTCATTATATTTTTACCTTTGACCTGTACCTACCATTGTTCAGGCAAATAGCCAAGAGTGTAGTGCATTGTTACATTATTTTATTTTCAAATTAATCTTAACCCCAGACTACACTTCAGTCGAATATACGCGTCGCCCATAGAGCTGTTACAATATTTACGCACGTTCGACAAATAACATAATCACATTTGTGTCATTTTGTAATATCAGATCTGCGTCGCGAGGAATTTTATCATGATACAAACAAAAAGATCCGCGTCAGGTACTGAAACATAACATCACATCTTGTTACCCCGAATGGTTGAGCAGAGGTGTATTAAGTCCCATGTAATCCCTTCATCTGTTAGGAAGCCTTATTAAGGTCGGTAACAATAGAAAAAGTATATTTAGAAAGTGCCATCAACCGAGCATGAATCTTGACTCCGGGCTGCCACTGAGAAATCCAAGAAATAAAAACCCAATAACTTTTTGCCTGACCTGGGATTCGAACCCAAGACCTTATGCTCGGCAATACCGCTTGCTACCACTATACTAACGAGGTAGTCGAAGTATTGTACGTGACTAAATAAATGTAGGCCACGCGTATAGATATGTCAGTGGCCTGAATTTTGTTCCTCTGTGGCCCAGGTGTTCTGGAAAATAGAGCATATTATTACGAGGCTGGTTGAACACCACTGCACCTATTTCAGCTCGGTTTTTTTGGTGCGGTATGCGGTAGCCAGATGGCCGTCCCTCGTAACGTTATATGAAATAAGAATTAGAATCCATTAAAATATCCAAAGATTTAGTGTATGAGAACCAGGTACTTGTTTTTATCTTTTTTAGTTACGCTTTTAACGATGCGTCTTTCTACCCCATTCTCACATGTATACAATGTGGAGATGACAATATGACTTTAAATGAAAACACTGGCAATACTGGTTTATAGAAACCTTTGTAAACTATCAAATAAATCCGAACATCGAAATTAAAAAAACAATTTTTTCTAACAAACTAAATAGCTTAAAACTGCAAACAAAATAAAACACCATTTATAAAATTGGTACACTGACCTGCGATAAGAATGGCAACGCAGCTTGGTTTCATTCATGTTATAGCTGTGGCCGACACGGACGACGGCGACGCAGCGACGTAATGTTTGGCGTATTCTTATTATTATTAATGCTCAATTACACAAATCAAATCACAGAATATTAACCAAATAGTCGGGCATCATTCACCCGCGAGTTATTCACTAATCAATTTATTATTCACAATCACTTTTCGATCACATAATTATGTCGCCAGTTATTAATTTTTTTTATTTTCAATATGTCCGCCGTGTTCTTGAATACATAAACTACACCGACGTATAATGTTATTTCTCACTCTTGATAATAGGTCACCATTAGCAGCCATTTCTTTCAATTTATTAAAAGATATTATTATTCTATTTTTTAATTCCTCAACGGTAGTAACTTCTGTTGAGTAGGTATACCTCATTCTTTATGTGACCCCACAGAAAGAAATCCAGGGGCGTGAGATCTGGTGACCTCGCTGGCCACCGCACTGGTCCAAAACGGCCAATCCACTGCTGTCCGAACATTTAAGTCAAACGCTCTCTTGCAGACACCACTGAATGAGCTGGTGCTCCATCTAACTGGTACCACATCTGCCTGTACACGTCCAGCGAAAGTTCGTCCGTGTACTCGGAAACGGATCCGTCGAGGAGTTCAATGAACTTTACAGCATTTAAATTGCCATCAATAAATACCGGACCAATAATGGTATTTCTGTGTATGCCAGCCCACACATTGACCGCAAATCTGTACTGGTGCGAAGACTCCCGTACTAGATGCGGATTCACGCGGCTCCAGTACCGAAGGTTCTGTCGGTTCCATAAACCATTCCTTGTGAATGTACTCTCGTCAGTCCACAGCACATTGTACAGGAAGTCAGGATTCTCGAGATGTTTGGTTTCCAACCAGCGACAGAAAGTTTCTCTTATTGGCTTATCTCTCGGTAACAATGCTTGTACTTTCTTGTACTTATAAGGTCTGCGTTTGTCACGTTTCAAAACTTTTTGAATAGTTTTGTGATTTACACGAAAATGTCGACCTGCATTACGCAGACTGCACGTCGGATTGCGATCATAATAATTAATAATTCTTTCGTCTGAAATCACATTTGCACGTGGAGGAGCACCATCTACGTGCGGGATCAAGGATTGATTTTCCCGTATCCTCAAGTTACCTAAGTTTACTTAGCTATTTAACTAAGTACGTTAATACGTTTATGTGTCCTGTCACTATTAAAACAAAGCGTCAAATTTCGCACAACACAACACAACCAACAATGATACGATAACACTCGCGTGGCGACTTCAAACGGGCGGAGCGCGGGCGCATCCGAATTTCCAGAGAAAAACAAAACGCGTCACAGGCAGGAAGCACGTCCGGTGACTCACTGACTGAAGGCGTAACCGAGACACGCCGACAAGTAGCAAAGTAGGAACAAGAAAACTTAGCTATCTCTTTCGCACATACATATTTTGCGATTGACAAGAGTGCGTAACAGCAAAGTAATAACTTTCGCATGCATTTTTTCTTATAGTAGCTGTGATGACACGCTTTATGACTCTTATGGCTCGGGCATAAAGTATAATTTGCATTGGAAAATAAGTTTGAATGAAAAGACGTAGTTTTTATAGTAGCGAGCTGGCAACGTCTGTCGTTAACCTGTCGCGTGCTTTTCTGTTTACAATACATCGTGTAGAAAATACTTAAAATGAAAAATAAAGTCCTGTGGCTAAACTACTGGATATATTCATTTGATTTTTTGTGTGACGGTTGGGAATATCATGACTTATACGAAGTTTCATTTATGATCCTATTGTCCTCCCCACACTGTATAATATGATGAATCACAACATGAATGATGTAACCAATATTTCGTAACAATTGTAACATTTCAAAGAGTGTCTGTCGAGTTTCTTGCCCGTTCATCTCCGTAGGTGCCTACTACGCTTTGGAATAGGCAACTAGCTTAATTTTTCTGACGGACTGACCGCTTGACAATTCAAATGTACCTGTAATTGGTTTATTTGAAATAAATGCTTTGAGTTTTTATTTTATTTTATTACTCCCACACGGTGGACCGATGACCTGTGAGGTCCGTAGGAATCCGCTGGATGTGGGAAGCATTTGATAGATGCATTCTTGACGTTCAAAGTGTACAGACGTGCTCATCAATGCATTTTTTAATATAAAATAAATTAACGTTTGCATAAATAGTGACCTAGTTTTAGTGTAGGCATTAGCGAGTTATATAGAGAAACATTTTAAGTGACAAGTTTAAATAATGAACTGACTATATTATTTTAAATATTCACGTATATGGAAGGCAGCCCCTTTAATCGGAGTGCGATGATACGACGCAGCCCTCCACCGACACCGACCCCGGTACCGACACCGGTACCGACACCTACACCGGCGCCGACACCACCCCGACAACCAAGACAGGACCAAGATGAAACACTTCCAGTAGTGTCCACTTCGGAGATCCAGACCTGGATGACATCAATTGAGCAGTACCTGAGTGAGGTGTGTGCTATTGCTTCTGATGGTAAGCTCAATACTGAGCAGAAACTGAAAATCACCAATCTTTGCCGAAAAGTTGGACATGGAGTTTCGCAAATGGCTGTTCAATACCAGTCACTAAAGCAAAAAGCCATTCAAACCCATACCTCCCTTAAAAACATGACCGAAGCTCGAGACCTATCCGACTGCCTAACGGAGATGAACCGGACGATTCAGGAGTCCTGTACGAAGCAGGGGGCGAGTACATCTTTTGCAGATATGGTAAAGAAGGGGTCCAACAGTTTTGTTCGTCCTAATACTTTTAGCTCCGTGGCGATTTATCCCAGTGATAACTCAAAGACAAGTGACGAAACCAAGACCATGGTCCAAAATATCATATGCCCTGGAGAAATGAAGCTGAAAGTACGAGGCGTACGCAAAATAGGAAAAGGAGGATTAATAATCAGTACTGAGACAAAAGATGACCTACATAAGCTCAAGCAAACAGTCCAACTCGCTTCGTCAGGGCTTACCGTCGACGAACCTCAGAAGCGCAAACCTCGCATTATAGTTATAGGAGTTCCCACATCTATGTCTGAAAATGAGGTTTATAAATGTATCTATGAACAGAACTTGACCGACAAACTGCCGACTATGTCCCAAGATACATTTTTGACCTCAATAAAACTGAGCCACAAATCTGGCAGGAAGGATGCTGAGAATTGCAACTATATTATAGAAGTCCCAGCCATCATTCGCAAAGCCCTCATCACACAGGACAGATTATTTATAAATTGGACGTCCTGCCCTGTACGAGACTTCACACTAGTAACTAGATGTTACAAATGCCAGCAGTATGGTCATGCAGCCAAAACTTGCAAAATTGCTGCCCCCACATGCGGTCATTGCGGTGAAGAAGGGCACACAATCCAAGATTGCGCAAAGAAGGCCAATCCGCCAAAATGTGCTACATGTTTGCGCTTTAAAAAACAAGCCAACCACAAGACGGGAGACACAGATTGCCCTGCTAAAAAAGCTGCCGAATACAGGTACATTAACTCGATAGATTATGAAGGCGCCTAAGAGCGCCACATACTAGTTTATATTTTAGACTTAATTTACTGTCGTAATTTTTGTTTAATATGGATGACAACTTAATTACCGATATCGATAACACATTTTTAACTATATCAAAGACATGTGACGTTGAGGACTGCAGACAATATTTTTCCGACTATCAAAATTCGCTAACCGTAATGACCCAAAACATTCGTAGTATCTATAAGAACATAGATAGCTTTAATGTTTTTCTTCATAGACTTAACTTTCATTGTGATCTAATGGTACTAACTGAGTGCTGGCTATCTAACCGCCACGGTAATCTCCCAGCAATACCGGGTTACAACTTATTACATACCACAATAAACAACAATCAAAATGATGGTGTGGTAGTCTTTGCTAAGGAATCTTTAAAGGTCACAGTCGAGGAACATAATCTACAAGACTGCATGAGTAATTGCTTAGTCATCAAAATTGGTACAACCACAGCGATAATAGCTATGTATAGATCCCCTTCCTCTAGAAACTTAGATCCTTTTAACAAATCCTTAAACCAGATTTTTCAAGCACTAAGCCCATTTAAGAATGTTATACTAACAGGTGATTTAAATATAAATATTGGCTCCGAAAACTGCGATGCAGGGACCCAAGATTACCTTAATATCTGCTTATATCATGGTTTTCTCCCCGCTCACACATTGCCTACTCATCAGAGCGGTTCCTGCCTCGATCATATGATGATCAAAACCAGCCTATCATATATTACGCTTGTTACTAACTCAACAATTACTGACCACCACGCAGTCTTACTCAACGCTGCCTAAGCTAAATCGTCCTCAGACTATTAGCAAATTAGACATAAACAAACTCGAATATGATATGTGCAACATTGATTTTAGCCTAGTTTACAATACTGCTGACGCTAATTTGGCTTTATCGTACTTAATAAAACAAGTTCAACAAGCAATATTACGTAACACGACAGTTTCTACAGTGAATAAGAAATTTTATATTATTAAACCATGGATTACTCCGGGACTAATTCGGTGTATAAGACACAGAGATAAACTACATCAGAAAACTAAAAGATACCCTGATAATCTAATAATTGAAACCACCTATAAAAGATACAGGAATTTCTGCAACAATCTCCTGAAGAATTTAAAAAATAATTACGATAAAACTGAATTAAATAAAGCAGGAAAAAATACCAAGCAACTTTGGAAACATATTAAAAATGTCACTAACATGTCTAAACAGCGTGAATCAAATTCGAGTTTATTGTTGGCTAATCCTTCACCACTCTTATCAGCCAACAATGTAAATAACTTTTTTGTAAATGTTGGGAAAACTCTTGCCGAACAGATTCCAAAATACTGCGACCAACCATCTTTCAAAAAATCAAGCAATAGCTGTAACTCGAAATCTTTCGCCATGTTGGATACTGATGAAGATGAAATAACTCGATTAATTTCTGGGTTAAAAGAGGACTGTGCAGTTGGATGGGATAATATAAGCAATAAGATCCTTAAACTCTTTAAGCATATTTTGGTACGTCCCTTAACGCATATATTTCGAATCTGTCTTTCCGAAGGAATTTTCCCTAGTTGTCTAAAAAAGGCAGTTGTAATCCCTATCTTTAAATCTGGAAGTAAAGACGTAGTTAATAATTATAGGCCAATATCCTTACTCCCCTCAATTTCCAAAATACTAGAGAAAATTATAAACAGTAGACTAGTTAATTACCTAGAAAAAAACAACATCTTATCCCCTGCGCAATTTGGTTTTAGAGCCAAACTGTCGACAGCCGATGCGGTGCATAGTCTGACTGGTTATATTTCAGAAGAACTTGGCAAAGGAAACCAGACCCTGGGAGTCTTTCTCGATTTAGCCAAGGCATTCGACACGGTGTCTGTTTCTGTCCTCCTGAACAAATTAGAGATCATAGGAATAAGGGGAACGCCGCTGAAACTGTTTACTGACTATTTAGACCACCGGTACCAATGTGTTAAAATAGATAATATTACGAGCGATGACCAGAAAAATACTGGTTTTGGTGTTCCACAGGGGAGTATTCTGGGCCCCACCCTCTTCCTTATTTATATTAACGACTTGTGCAATCTAAATATCAAAGACTGTAAAATAATATCATATGCCGACGACACGGCGTTAATATTTAGCGCTAAAACCAGTAGCGAACTGTTCGAAATTGCTCAACTAGGTTTTAATACTGTGACTAATTGGCTTCAAATCAATTTACTAACATTAAATGCCGACAAAACAAAATATATTCACTTCTCCATGCGCAAGCCTCTACTTAACATTACTAACCCTCATCTATATGCCCATCAATGTGGAAACCGTACAATCACCATGTGTAATTGTCCCTTTATCCACAAAACGAGCAACATAAAATATCTGGGGATAATAATAGACGACACACTCTCTTTCAAAAAACATATTGAAAGCCTAGTGAAAAGAGTACGCAAACTAATATATGTTTTTAAAAAATTGCGAACTTTAGCAGATTCCAAATTAATCACACAAGTTTATTTGGCCCTATGTCAATCTATAATTCAATACTGCATCACTTCTTGGGGTGGCGCACCAAAAACTAATTAGCTTCCTCTTGAAAGAGCTCAGAGAGCCATTTTGAAGGTAGCAAACTTCCATCCCTTCTTTTTTCCCACAGATCTGCTTTATAAATCCTGCAATGTACTAACGGTTCGCCAGCTTTTCATTATGCACTTAGTATTAAAACAGCACACCATGCTTACCTACAATGCCGACAACACTAACAAGAGACGGAATGATCTGGTATGCATGTCTAATGCAGCCTCAAAACATGTCTTTGTAGAAAGATTTATAACATTCTTAGGTCCATTCCTGTACAATAGATTAAATAGAAAACTAAGTATCTATAAACTAAATTACTATAGCTGTAAAAAAATTATTCTTAATTATCTACTAACAAACAATTATGCACAGACAGAAGACCTACTTATTGTCTGCAAATAAAACTGCTAACACGCTATTTTACGTTTATTTACCTAAGTTTTAATTTAGTTTTTACGTTATACGCATTGTTAATTTATTATTTTAAGTATGTATGCACTTCTTAGCCTGAAGCACAGGTTCAACCTAGTTCAGGCAAATTAGCAACTGTGCGCTATTTTTAATTGTTAAGGTAACCAATGTAAAATGTGTTCCCTTTTTATAAATAAACGATTTATTATTATTATTATTATTATTATAGAAATGGTAAAACTGACGGTGCTTGGGGGAGGCGTATGTCCAGCAGGGGACGTCTTTCGGCTGAAATGATGATGATGAAGCAGCTGCTCTTTCAGAAGTCCTTCCTCTACGTAAAAAATAAGACCAAACTCATGATGTATTGTATACAATCAAGTATTTTCTAACTGAACAGACAGCTGTGCTGCTGGGGAGTTTGTTGCGCCACTTCTTCTTCCCAGCCATAGCAGTAGGAAGTGGTGAAGGGCAGGCGTTTTTGACAGAAAAATGCATCAAATGCATATTTTTTCGGCCGGGATGGTAGGGCTGCATTTTGCTTCCAAGTGAATTAGTTTGGATTTTGAAGAAATTAAAAGCAGTGGAGGAAAATGATGCGGGTTTGATTTATCTTCATCATTTGCCTAAGCTTTTCTCAGTTAAGTTGGAGTCAGTTTCCAGTGTAATCGGATGCAACTGAATACTAGTATTTTAGATGGAGCGGCTGCACAGCTTGACGAATTTGTGAAGTACCTATACTTCTTCAATAAAAAGTTATAGCTGCATATTTTTTCGGGCGGGATGGCAGTGCTGCATTCTGCTACCAAGCCTTTATCAAGTTACTAGTGGGCAGTAACTTAATATCGTGACATTGTTTTCGATCCCTATTAAAATTACTAACGACAGTTGGTAATTGTGTTAATAATGCCAGCGAACCGAAGAAGATCGGAGAATGATTGATAGAATCTACTACCCCTCGATATAAATATTACAAGGCACCCTTTTTGACCACACACGGAAAAAAGTGATAAGTTATATTAGGCTTTTGTCCACAGTCTAACCTCCAAAGGTAAAAAATACCAAATTCAACACGAGCCCGTCTATTTATATCCTAATCTGTTATATATAAAGCCATCTGCCCACGCAACGATAATAATTCTGAAACAGTATTAAACGATTAAGGAAAAAGCTAAATTGGCAATAATTCTACTTGAGGGCTCGCGTGACCGAAATGTCACGGGTGCGGTAACCGTAGGATTACGTAAAGTAAAACCAGAAGGTTAAGCTTTAGGCACTGTTCTAGTATATTATAATAAGCCTCTGAAGGGCAAAGACCACTGATTAATTTATTCTTTACCTTTTTCCCCTAAGGATATTAGTATTTCTTTCTATATTGAGCTATTAAAGGATCAGGTGCTTAATAAGGGAATTCTGTGGTCAAAAAAAGAAAAAGAAAGTGATCTTAGCGAGCGATAACGATGGCGGAAAGGTCAACAGTCTATGAGACTGACGTAAGTTACCGAAATGCTCAAATGTCAATCCTGTTGAAAATCGTTGCAGATTTGTTTATTTATTTATCCTCACACTGGAACGCCATACAGCAATTACACCAATGGAGCAAAAAATCACTTCATGTGCTGCTTTCTGTGCGCGGTGGACATCGAATGAGTGGCGATGGATCACGCACGCTCACGCATGCAAGTGCAGCATTTCTCCATAGCCCCCATCACTCCTTCCATACTGCGCCCAGTCATTGCAAATTTTTGAAACTCAATGATTTTTTAAAGTTAATACATTAAAATTGAAAAAACGGAAAATTTTGAATAAGTACAGATATAATATTGTTACCATTTTAAAGTGATTGATACTAGGCCCTCTGCTATATACCGCCTTCTCCGTCTGGTCATACCATGATGTCGCTTGATAAAAGACTCATTGGGTCAAAAGTCCTGGATTGACAGGTGTAATGTATGGAGTGACAGGATTTTGCGACCAAATTCGGTCGTAAAGCGATCACTATGAATGTCGAGAACCTTGGCTTTCCAAGGTCTTCGGTCTTTCTATTTTTTTCGGTCACTTTAAGCCGTTGGTCCCAGCTGTCATTAGTGGATCTTTGACAGTCGTTACGGTTCTTCAGAAGCCTGAAAGTGACAACCAGTCTTACCAAAGAGTATCGTATTACCCAGTAACTGAGTCGTGGAGGTCACATAGGCAGTCGGTCCATGTTAAATATATTCAGCTGCATCCGGTGAGACCGGAAGCCGAACCCAACAAAGTTGGGAAAAGGCTAGGCAGATGATGATTTCTATTTACATTCCATATTTTTTTGAGATCTTACAATGGCTTAAAGCTATGGCACAATTACGAACCCTATTGTGCAGACAAGAAAGTATAAAATTAATCTACACGAATATCAAACTACAAATATATTAATCCATTTGCCCAGCGGGTTGTGGCTATATTTCCTGTCGACTGGTCCATATGAAGGCGCTAGCTTAGCTGCGAATAATATTCGCGGTAATATAATAAATATGACAGAAAGCTTATGTAAATGATGACTGTAAAAGAAGCATTTACAGATTACGATTATAATGTTCTCATTCGTTTTCGATTCGACGACCGAAAGTCTGACAACCAGTCTTACCAAGGGGTATCGTTTTACCCGGTAACTGGGTGGTTGAAGTCAGATAGGCAGTCGCTCCATGTAAAATACTGGTATTCAGCTGTATCTGGCTAGACTGGAAGCCGACCCCAACATAGTTGGGAAAAGGAAAACATGATTATGTTATTATTATTTAAAATGGCATCACAAATCAAGCGGTGAGCAGTCATTCCCTAGCTTGCTTAATCACTATACCAGCCTATTACGAGTATAATATTGTAGTCCCATTTCAAAGCACAGGACTACCCAAAAAGGCCTCAACAAGGCCTAACCTACTAACCTTGCTTACTAGTTTTTTTTTTTTTTTTTTACTAGTTAATATTTTTACCACATAATGAACTGTATTCCTGTTACTGTTTGCGCCGAGACTCATGATAGTATGTAGAACAGTATGTCAACAACGGTTGTCGCTGAAAACCAGCGCTGGGGCTCTGTCTCGCATTAAAAATATTATGCTGAGCGATGTCCGTTTTAAGAGGATGGGACGCATGTTTTCCCCCAACTTGTTATGTGTTTGTGTTCTTTTCATGCGTCATTTTTACCGCAACTAAACGGATTGTTGTTTTTTATTTCTTTTAAAAGTTGCATGCTGTGTCCGCTATTTTTGCGCCTTATAAAATATTCAAACTTTCAAGGTGTGAATCTTCTGAAATTCACCTTTGAGCTGTCTCAATGTTATTAAAATCGGATCATCGGTTCCGGATTTAATTATCGAAATGACCTCGTTCGCGGTTTTTGATAGTTTACTGTACATGTCTAGCTTAGCGTAGTAAAGTTTGGGTACGACCCGGTTACCGAGAATCTCAGTAACCGGTAATTGAATTAGTTTGGGTTTTCGAGAAATTGAAAGCTGTGAAGGAAAATGATGTGGGTTTGACTTATCTTCATCTTTTGTCTAAGCTTTTCCCAGCTATGTTGGAGTCTGTTTCCAGTCTAATCAGATGCAGATGAATACTCAAATTTGTACATAGAGCGGCTGTATTATTTCTTCAATGAAAAATCAAACTGTTGTATGTATTAACATTGAGGGTAACCTCACAATTATGTTTTGTTCATACACCGTACGAAAAAATAAAGCAGTCATTATCTAGCAAGATCGTGTTTTACTTCAATAAATAATAATGATAATAAAGGGCTTGATTCAGAAAGCGGTACTTCTGGACACGGCTTGCATTGTCAGGAGGTTCCTCTCTCTGGAACCCTGACCGCCGGTAGCTTGGACCCGGTTCCCGAAACCGGTGGGCTACTATTTTTTATATTTTTAAATGTTTTTATAGTTTTTATATTCAAATATTTAAAAATGTAATTTATATGTTTACTTTTAAATAAAGGAAATAATAATACATTTTTTTTCAGAAAACACATTTTTTAAGGTTCACAGAACAATTTCCAACAAAAAAATGAACATTACAGTAAAAAGTGTATCGTTGGTGCCTGTACTAATGAAAGAAAATCAATTAATACCTACGTAAACTCTGAACTTAACTTACTGATGTGCTGGCGGGGAGACTGTTACGCCACTTCTTCCTAAGTCATCATCATCTGCCTAGCCTTTTCCCAACTATGTTGGGGTCGGCTTCCAGTCTAACCGGATGCAGCTGAATACCAGTATTTTACATGAAGCGACTGCCTATCTGACCTCCACAACCCAGTTACTGGGTAATACGATACACCTTGCCACTTCTTCCCAAGTAAAACAAGAAATTAGCCAAGGGCGAGTGTTTTGGGGGACAGTCTTATTTTATTTTCCGTTCAAAGAATACTGATTCTCAGCCTAGTTTCAATAAATTACTTTTGTTTTTTGTACCATATTTACGTCTATCTACGTACTATTCTGTTGACTGTAAAATATATTTTCCCAGTAAAGTTATATTCGCGGTGGATTTGAGACCAACCAGGTGCGGCTAAATGTCAGAACGTATTGGTTGAAAGCCGGGCCAATGCAGACTGACACCTTTATCCAATTACGTACTGTGACGACCCATGGGTTAGACAAAATCCTAACATTAGAAAGAAAAAGAAAGAAGGAAAATACATTTATTTGCGGCAAACATGACGCATGAAAAAAAAGAACAAACACACAAAAAAAAAGTGGGAGGTAAACATGCGTCACGTTCACGCAAAACGGCCATTAGATTACTTACTAGAATAATATAATCTGTAACTAGGTTTGGCAAATCATACGCTGAATGGATATCAAATGCTGACAACAAACATTTAATTAAACACTGTCTTGATAAAGTCACTATCATTCTCCTGCCCTTGTTCAGTCACGAACACCAATATGTCAACACTTGGTGACTTTCAACTGCATTTTTTTCGTGAAATAACGAATGGAACGTTGAAATACGACACATTACATAAACCTATGGGTTCTAAAATGCTATGTTCGTAACATAAAATTTCAATTAAAAATAAAGGAGTAAATCGCTTTTGAATAAAGCCGAGTGTATACATACTTTTGCTCGTGGCTGTACCAATTTATTTAAGGTCGGCGCAAGTAATCATTTTCTTCCATACTTCTCTATTAGTCGTCATCTCGGTAGTCACCTCCTTTCTAACCATATCACCATTCACACATTCCATCCATCGTTTCTTTGGACTTAGTGACTTTTTTTTTTTTTTGGATGGGAAAGCATCACCTCTGCACCTATGCAGTCAGCTATTGGACTAAAATAATATGTTTCATAAATAACAGCCCAGATTGACAATTAATTCGGTAGCTCAACTGATGCTCAGTAGTTATCGCCCCCTATGGATATATAAGCAATATTAGCATTTATTTTACTAACAAAATTGACTTTATTGTTGTCTGATTATAATATACTAGCTGCGCCCCGCGGTTTCACCCGCATAAGTTTCGATCCCGTGGGAATGTCGGGATAAAAAGTATCCTATATGTTAATCCTGGTTATAAACTATCTGTGTGCTAAATTTCGTCAAAATCTGTTCAGTAGTTTTTGCGTGAAAGAGTAACAAACATCCATACATCCATACAAACTTTCGCATTTATAATATTAGTAGGATAAATAAATAAATTGCACATGCTTTGCCAATTCGTAGAGAAATCGGAATAAGCAACGCAGTCTGGCGGCAGACATAAGCATGGTGGTAGTAGTAATACTTTCCGAAACAAGCTCCTTCACAAAGACTTAAATAGACTTGAAGAAAAAATTCAAGAGTTTTATAAAGAAAAGGGTATTCAATTACAAGACGTAATCATGCTTTTTCCCGCCATAGTTAGTGTACCAGTCTCACCAGATGCAGCTGGATACCAGTAATACATGGATCGACTGCGTATCTGACCATAACAAATTGAAATATTTTTGGAAGTTAAAAATACTTTGTTTAGGCCTTGTCTCGCCTCTTGACCGCAATAGGCGTGCCTGAACTTCGCGAGTCGATCGATCCAGCCACGAGCCACTCTAGTATGCTTTGAGTATTAATAAATAACTATATCGTCTTCATTTTTCCTTTAATAAGCACCATGGTAGATTACGAACCCTCGCTCGAGAGGAGGCCTGTTTTCTAGCAGGAATATTTATGGCTGATTATGCTATCGACACTTAACTTAGCTAAACATACCGCCCGTATTCCCCGAAGGGTTAGGCAGAGTTGCACCTATAGCCCATTTCGGCGCATACGACCGTTCACTTGTCACAACAATACCACAGAGTGCTTCTGACACTCAGGGCATAGACAAGTAATGAGGTTACGTCTGGCGCGGATTAAAAATAAATAATATTTATTTTATTGCTAATATTTTACTGAATTATATCTATTTTATTATTTATTTATTACTGTTATTGCCCGTGACATCACAGCGGGTCCTATCAGAATACCAGCGCTGCGACATTTATTTTTTAAATGTCGAAGCATCATGCTGAGATAGGAACCTTTTGGCCACGTATAGGACTTTCTGTTTCATTTTTCCTTTTGTTACTTTTTTTTTAATATAATTTGTTTTATTTTTATTTGTGTTTAGTTTAGTTTATGATCCTGTACGAGTCGCAATAAATACTTTTTCTTTCTTTCTTTTCTTTCTTTCTTTCACCTACAATTCACCAGTTATGTTTAAGTCACGTGTAACAGGGGAGAGCAGTGATGGCCCGGTGGTAACGGCCGCGACTTACGAGTTGTAGGTCGTAGGTTCGAACCCAGACAGGCGCTTTACTTTGTGCAAATTATTTCATCACCACTGCTCTCAAAACGGTTAAGAAAACTTCGTGAGGAAACCGGCATGTCCTAGAACCAAAAATTTGAAGACATGTGACATCTACCAACCCGCACTGGGCCTGCGTGGATCATAGCCCACTCCCTCTCGAACAGAAGAGGCCTGTGTCCCAGCAGTGGGAACATTAAAGGCTGTGCTATGTAACGGGGTTGAACTTAATGCCATCAACCGAGCACAAAGGCTCTGGCCTGGTACTGAGAAATTCCAGATGTAAAATTCCATTACACACATTCTACCCATTTTAGGTAAATAAGTTATGGCAGCTCAGCGAGCTTATGCCTGCAATGCTTTTTAAATAACAGTCGTTGCACGACACAAGCGCGCTTCATGTGACTTTTATGACGTTGACATTTGGTTTAAATTGCAATAATTGACGCGCGCTCGTTAAATCCAACCGGTATAGGTAGCAGCAATATTATCAGGTGGAATTTCTCTTCACAGTTCCTAACCTTCAAAGCATTTTTTAATATTGGCAAGCCGTGTGCCCGATGAAATTTCTCATTGGTAAAAATGATGAAGTTCCATACAAACTTTAATTTTAATTGAATTTCTTTAGGAGATACATTTTCGAAAATATTTCTCTAGTGCTATTTATTGTGGGTTCTGGAGTGGCGACCGCGTACCGGAAGACGTAGCGTTTGAAGGCCTCCCAGAAGGTGGACCGACGATCTTGTGAAGGCCGTAGGAACCCGTTGGATGCAAGAAGCACTGAACCGGTCGAAGTGGAGGTGCTTGGGGGAGGACGATGTACAGCAATGGATGTCTTTCGATGCTAATAATGATTGTAGTCTTCACTAGTCTTTATTGGAACTTTTGTTCAAAATTTCATGCTTCTAGTTCTAGATCAACAATCCTTTCACGGTTATTTTATCTCGGATTTTGCATCACTGTCCAAATAACAGTGATCTTTATTCTCATTCTATTAAGGTTTCTGTTGTGTTGCTTACACTAACAAGTCTATCAAATTCATTGTGATCTTTATTCTCGTTATGATGAGGTCGCTGTTACTTTGTTGCTGTCAGAGGTAAAATAACTGTGAACAAACTGTAGAGGTTTCGGTTCCTCTCCATGTTATTTGAGGATTGCTCAAACCGTTTCAAAGGCAAATGAATTCGATAAAATAAATTCATCACGGTGTGAGGTTACGACTCTACTCGCTCATGAATAAGGGTTCTGTTTGTGTCCGAATCTATAGGCCAACCGCTTAACTGAGACATTGCCTGAGGAAGCAGCGTGGTGCGGTGACGTGATGCGAGAGCTCAGTGATTCGTCAACTTGTGACAACTATGACCCCTCCCGCACCGCGCAGCTACCTCAGGCAACCTATAGTCAGGGGTTTCCAAAACTAACACTCTGCATCTCTCTCTCTCTTCGAAAAGCATTCATTCTTTGACATATTATGTACATACAAACTTTCATGTCTATTTGTCTATGGTCACACTACAGGCCACTCGAAGACCATAGTGTGACCTATGGTGTGACCATTATATTGTGATTTGTGAAACAATAGACAAAATGGTAAGACTTCTTTTAAACTTCTCTTTTTCATATTATTATTTTTCGAATACTATGCTTTTGGCCTTTTTTGTATTTGTGTGTGTCCCGGGCTGCTACTAAGCAATTCCTAATGGAAGTACCTAATCACACCTTGCCCGAGCCGGGAGATATTATTATAAATAATAATATCTCCCATGTCGATAGCTAATCTCCGTTTAGATTGGCGTCCATGGCCAAAAAATCACTCAGGAGGATTCTTAGTATGATTAGTGTGTATATTTTATGTTTACCTTAATACGTGCTTCTGATTTGTGTAGAATAAACCGTTTTCTTTCTTTCATAACCATAATATACTTTAGTTACCTACCATTACAATATAAAAATAAACCCATCACATTTCCGTGATATTTCGTACGGAATAATAATGAATTATTTATTAGCGTACCGTCTTTCAATGACCTTTGTGCACGGACCCTGGGGTCCCATTTTGAGACGGAACCGATCGACTTTTGGTAAAGCCACACAAAGAAATAAAAGGTACCTAAATGTACAGGTTGAAACACATTAATAGAATTACATTATTGAACGTTTTCTATTAATGTTGAAAATGGCGGAAATAGACATTTGAATGGTAAATTACATTAGTTATTTGTGTATGTACATGTATGCTTTCATAATTGAAAGCGGTATAAATCCAACTTCCTACTATACTTAAAAGCGTAAGTTTGTGAGGATGGATGGATGTTTGTAACTTTTTCATGCAAAATCTACTGAATGGATTTTGATGAAACTTTACAGTAACAAACAGCTTATACATCAGAATAACACATAGAATACCTTTTATCCCGATATTCCCATGTTATCGACACTTATGCGGGTGAAACTGCGGGGCGCTGCTAGTATATATTTATTTAGCGTCATGCTGAAACGCGGAACAATGTGGCATAATTAATAGGCGTTACGAGTATAATTATTATCGAAACGTTTATTTATTTTTTATTATTTTGATAGTTGAAATTATAACGAATAAGAATGAGTGTTTATTTGAACTTAATCGGCCTTATTACAAAACAAGGTTAATCTTTAGATCCAGGTTTAAACCACAGAGCCATTTAAATTTCGAACTATAAAACGACAAAGTTAAAGTTTGTATTACAAAAACTAAATGTTAAACCCGAGTCAAAGTTGTCAATTCTGTATTAAGAACTTTACGACTGACGGAATAAAGTTCAAAATACAGTAACTGGCTCGAAGAAATAGGCTCCTTTTCGTTTTTTAACTCGTTTTGTAATAAGACGAAATGGGTTAAGAGATAGGTATGTCACGTATCTAGTACGTGACGTACTATCTGTATACGTATCTAAAGAAGTATCCTTTATTTTGTAAATGTTTACTGAAACGAAGTTCTTAAACACGGCTTGTGGTAGGAGTACACTGACAGAAATCATCACGTAATGGAGGGGGCCATGCTACTATCGCTCTCTCTGTCTCTTTCTACGTGTATCGCATGAGAAACTTCATTACTGACGCAGGTTCCACGGCCGCACAGGTTTTTTGTCTCAGGCTTTTTGTACACATATCTATGCGATGTCAATCCCATCGTACTTTTACAAATAGCAATCTTACTTCTAAACTAATTTAACTAATAAATTACACAAAACCAGACGTATCTTAATCTAACTTTTTATCCAATAAAAAAGTATATAAATGTAATATTTTTACTTACAGCTTCAGAAGTAGGCTTAGCTGAAATACTATAGAATATTTTAACATCCATTACTGAAATACAGCGAGTCAAGAGTTGAGAATGCAGTATCTTGCAATAGAGTGAAAATCTTATGTATACTTTCAGTTGCCAAGCAGGTTTATCGCAAATAAAAAAATGTTTTTACCGTGCATGTGTTTTTTCGTGTGTGCGTTTTTATATGTGTATGTTGATTCTAACTTCCTGTCATTGTTATTTACATAGTACCTATGTAGTGAGTGGTATACGAATTTGTGTGGGGTACGCACCACCTTTGAAAAGTGTGGAATACAAAAAAAAAATATACAAGCGGATTGCGAAACACCAATAAAGTGAAAAATAACTTTAATTTCAGAAGTCGGTGGCCAAAATGGAAATACATAGGTCCCAACACCGACTTCCGAAATCAAAGTAATTTTTCACTTTCAGTATTTGTTAATTATTAGACTTACCCGTTACATATATCGTACAGATGCCAGCACAGCAAGCTACTACAATCTGTGAAATTTCTTTAATAGATTTTCAACTTTATCGCTAAAGCATTAAGGTTCAAGGTTGATTGGGAAAATTTTACAGTTTCGGGT
The DNA here is from genome assembly GCA_949629185.1 of Apamea crenata. NCBI lineage: Eukaryota > Metazoa > Arthropoda > Insecta > Lepidoptera > Noctuidae > Apamea > Apamea crenata. The sequence continues at coordinate 10,893,209 of OX451375.1, read as the reverse complement.
AGCTTGACCTGCTGGCGTCTGTACATGTGATGTGATGTGTCCATAATAACCACAAAAATAAAAATACAGGTACGTATTCCACCTCCTTAAGTATAACCAGCCAGTTCTAACATTTTATGATGAGTCATAGAACTTAAATAACTAAGTAACAGCTGCCACGAAGCCCATAACTTCCATTTTATCTAGTCCCCACTTATTACAGGCATTTATTATTAATTCATGATGACAGTTATTACTTTCCTAAATAACGTCTTTTTTTATAAAATAAGGTCAGATAATTGGGCCTTACTTAAGTGGTGTTGTACAGCAATAAATGCTTTGACTTCGTGAGAAAAGCACGTAATTATTGTTATTTATTGGCGATAAAAACATTCTTCATTTAGAGGCTTCGCACACTAGGTGGCCTCCACCAAGGCCAGTGGTCGCACATCGCGGTAATTGCGTAATAACTATACTTAAATTCTGTTCCAAAAGAATCTGATAAAAGTATTAGCCCAGGTTCGGGCGATTTTTTTTCGCGCACTTGAAATTCAACGCTCTGCTTAGCGCCGAGAGTTGAAAATCCAACAGTGTGTTTTCTTGACGTGCTGGGATGCGCTTTGTTGGAGTCTCAAGGCTCAGCTTAATAACGAGAGTTGAAAATCCAATGCCCGAAAAAAATCACTCACGCTAATACACCTTCTTCAGGTTCAATTCTTACGCAATCACTCATTAACGGGCATTAGTAACACATTCATCGGTATTTAGAAGGTTACAACTTTTGTGTTTCACCAGATTTTCCAACAATTATTGTCTGTGGTTAGAAAAACATTGTTCAATTGTGATTGAAAAATCATTGACAAAAATTGAGCAACTGTCAAATGGAACAAATCTCTAAGGTGATTTAAAATTAGATTAGCTTAGTCCGGTTAGTCACTGACCTTGGTCGTGACCGCGTGATAAGTCCCTCAGGTTGGTCAAAGAACACCGAATTGATGGAAAGTATTTATGTAAGTAGTTGAAACACCCATGAAACACGCGTTGCCAGCCTTGAAGGTAAAATTCAAAAGTTTGTAATTTGTGTGTAGTTAATTCTACCGACGGCTAAGAAGGAATAACGTAATTCTACGTATTTGCTGTTCTCCAGTATATAAATTGTATGGGTTGTTAATAACAGACACATGTTAATAAGACTTTAATCAAATTTATGTACCAACGGTGGATTACGGCCCAGCTGCTGGGACACAGGCCTCCTCTCTGTAAGAGGGAGGGCTGTGTCCCAGCAGTGGGAACATTATAGGTTGATTATGCTTATTCAAATATGTAAACCAGAAGCAACTTTTTGGAAAAGTGGCTATGTCACAATATTCTGTGGTTATTAATGTCATTATTTTTTTAAGAAATGAGCATTTCCTTTGTACTCATATTATAACTATGTCATATCCCTATGTATTTTACTGTGTGTACATAAATAATAAAATAAATAAACCAGAATCCAAAGTGGTAAGGCGATATGTTGATGAAGAATCGTTTGTGGTAATTAGGAAGGTTTTTTTTGGATGGGAAATCATCAAATGACCCCTCCCGCTCTGGGTGGAGCGGAAGGCAGTGTCAGACTCTTACTGACTAAAACCCACCCGTGTTCCTTCCTTAGCCCTTTCTGTTCCAGGGCAGCGGTAACCCTTTCGGATGATCCCGCCGCCCTGGCAGGCTTCGGCCCTATCGGGCCCCGTCCTTTGCTGACTTCTCTTTGAGGCGCGCGTGGAACACAACGCGCCGTCTGGCACGGGCCTGGTCCTGATCGGACGGTGAGCTACCCATTACTATATAATTAGGAAGGCTTTGATGGCTGAAGAGTTTGTTTGTTTAAAGACGCTAATCTTTTGAGCTACCAATCGTTTTTTTTTTGGCATTTGTTAAAGGTGCTTCTTGAGATTTAACATCGCTATTTGGCATCACGCTAAGATTCTTAGTATTAGGCATTAAGTCCGCCTTTGTACAGTATTTTTTTATTTACTTGTGCAAAAAATATTATTCTCAGTTTTCCGCATTCTCATATTATGATAACAACATTTTTTCGGTTAAGAATCTTGTACAGGAAGCACTTTTACAAAGGAAAATAGGACACATTTGTGGACAATTCACTTATTAAAGATTCCGTCCCTTTTCTATACACTGTCCCAAACTATGTAGATAGTTCAAATGTTGGCTCCATACAACGATGAAAATGTACGCATGCATAGACAGGCCCCACGTGCAGTGAGTGCAAGCGCACTTGTGACTGGCATCCGTTTTAACTGATTTATATTTGTATTAGTTAAGCAGCAATGAGCAGTGGTGGCCCAGTGGTAACGGTCGCGACTTACGAGTTGTAGGTCGTAGGTTCGAACCCAGACAAGCGCTTTACTTTGTGTAAATTATTTCATCACCACTGCTCTAAAAACGGTAAAGCAAAACATCATGCGGAAACCAGCATGACCTAGAACCAAAAATTCGAAGACAAGTGACATCTACCACCCCGCACTGGTCCCGCGTGGTGGATTACGGCTCACTTCCTCTCACAGAGAGGATCCCAGCAGTGGGAAAATTTAAAAATTCATCCGCATCACTGTCGACTGGTAAAGTATCCTAGGGACTGGCAGCTTACCCCGTTGAATGGCAATGCTTAGCCTCTGGCCAAGGTATAAGCTAGCCCTTGGGTCACGGGTTATGTCATATTATCGTTTCGAAATTTTCACTCACTGTCACTGTTTTTAAAACTTATGTTAAATATAATAAAACTTCAGAGTGGCTTTGAACAGACTGTCCTTTATTTCCAATCTTCTAGATACGAAACACAGTTATACTAACAGATATAACAGATGGCGCTAGTAGCGCTAGAAGTACCATGTAGGTTCTTTTGATACATATATTAACAAAATATAGTTATGAAATCAGTTGACCTATATAGTAATTTTAAGAACTCAATGCCGCCTGTGATACAGTTTTATCCTAGAGCCGGCATCATACTTTGTGATACATATTATTATTTCTGAGATTTATACTGTATATAGGGCGGGCGTTTTTGTGGGACTATCTTTTGTAATTTTGATGTTCAAAAAGTGCTGATTCTCAGCCTAATTGGAAGAAATGAATTTTGATTTTGTATTTTACCAATTTTTACTGTTGAATAAATATTTATTATTTCCTCACAATTCTGCATTGTATGTAAGATCTCATGTTTGGGTTATTATTGTTTCATTTGTTGTGTTGTGTTAAGAGGCTTACGAGTTCAGTTAGGATTATGTTTATTTATTTTAATGTTCTGTACTGGTTTGGTGAAAAAGGGAATAGAAGAAAGATTTGGAGTGGAAAATTGTTTTTAGGTACTTATATAATAAAGTAACAAAATAAACAGAGAAAAAGTCGGTTTTCAAATATTTTAACATTATATTTCACATAAGTCTACATGGGTACCTACTTACTCATATAAAACGTCAGAAGCTAGGTGCACTGTTCCAATCGGTCGTTTCCTATGGGGCAGAGCTGGAAAGAAACTCCATGATTACTCTTTTAAAAATAATTGGTTTTACAGTGTTTACAAATGCATTGTTACTGTACAAGTTTTTTGTAGGTACTGTACAAGTTGTCCGCTAAAGTCGACCTTATGTAGTGCAGGGTGGCAATATCTTAGCTCTGGTCGCATTCGAGCAGTCAAACAAGTTTAGAACGAGGTGTCAAATATTTTGTATAAAGTTTTTTTTTTGTTTAGAATAAAACAGCGATAGTTTAGTCGGGAAAATGTAAAGAGGTTCAGTCAAAATAAAGAAATCGTAACGTTGTCTGATTTCTTAGAAGAGCTCAAGACCTCACTATACTAACCTACAGTCAGAGGGACAATTCTCGTAATTTGAAGAACGTTTACAGTCAGATCTCAGTCTCGATCTGTCAAAAATACCTCCAATTTCCCTACATTTTGACAAGTTTTTGACATTTGTTTGTCGCCGAGATGAGACTGCGACTAGATTTTGAACATTTTAAATTACGAGAATTGCCCCTCAGATCCTCACAGTACCTACTTAGCAAAAACTCGGTTTCTTGTAAAAAAGTTTTCATCTTTCAATTTTTAGTTGTAAAAATTTATGACTTATGAGTCTTAAGTTTTTACAACAAAAAATTGGAAGATAAAATATGGTTTTCTCATCGATGCCATTGTCAGAACTGGACCAAATTAAAATGGGGCCACACGGGAAGTACCAGCTTTCAAATAAAAAAGAATCATAAAAATCGGTTCACCCAGTCGAAAGTTATGAGGTAACAAACATAAAAAAAATACAGTCGATTGATGACCTTTTTTGAAATCGGTCAAAAATATACAATTGCCAACAAATCGAAGCATCGATAAAAATATACCTGTACACTGCCCTCCAAAAGTTAGTTGACATTTTTCCACTTCAGCTGTATGCCACATTATAGTTAAAATTAAAAAAAGGCAGGTACTCTTAAGGGATTACTTGAATATGTTTTATGTATACAACATATCCCGGAATTAACGCACACCACCAGACACCCCAATTAGAATATTATGTTTTAATCATAATACAGTATTGTATTGGTGTGTTGTACTGAATTTTTAATATTATGTAAAAAACATTGTTTTTTTTAACCAATTAGTTATACTGATTGTGGGAGAAAATTATGGTCACATTACAAATCTACGCATGCACACAGTCGCACTCGTATAAGGGTCTAGCTTAGTGGGTATTTCATCCATTTGGTTTGTTTTGACTGTACAGTTGAAGTGTGACAGTAATTAACGTAGTTTTAATTATTTTTGGGATAAAATATTACCTATATTAAAAATTACAAAAATCGAGTCAGTACAGAATTCTGAACAAACTACTTTCATAATGTGCATTAATTCGGTTACACATTGTACAGTTGAATTAATAAATTCAATAAAAACGTCACAGCAGTTCAAATATTTGGATCAGGATGAAATGGAAAAATGACAACTAATTTTTGGAGGCCACTGTACATAACTGAACCATATCACATAACACCCAGTATCAAGCGCATAGCAACAGTTTGACATGGATAGCGCCTTATTTCGAAGCACTAAGAGCGGCTTTTGTAGTGCAAGTGTAAATGGTGACGTGTTGACCGTACTAATTGTGTCATAATTATTATTTATTGCTTAACATGTACACGAGCGTATATTTAATAAACCTGCAACGTGATTTATAGCGGAGATAGTAATTCCCTTGTTACCATTTGCACGGTATATATTAATGTTTTTCATAATAACACGGTAAGGTTAACTTAGGTTTAATTGTTTCGATTTCTCGGAATTTAGTTAGTAGTTAAGTTAAGTATGTTAGGTAAATGAGATTTTATGTAGAAAACTTGCTTTTGTTTTCAAGATTTGATTTTATGAGGTTTATTAAAGAAGTTTTCTTATTGTTAGACGTTTTTTGAAGTTTTAGTTATTTTTTTTATAATGCCGAGTTGTGATGGCTTATTGGTAACAGCCGAGACTTACAAGATGTAGGTCATAGATTCAGACAGGCGCTTTACTTTCTGTAAATTATTTTAACACCACTGCTCTCAAATCGATGAGGGAATCTATCGCGAGGAAACCGACATGTCCTAGAACCTAAAATTTGAGGACATGTGACATCTACCAAACCGCACTATTTGATTAGCCCATGTGGTGGATTACAGCCCACTGCATCTCACCGAAAGGAGACCTGTGTCCCAACAATTGGAACATTACAGGCTGATTATGATTATGCACAATCTAGAAACGCACAATCAATAGTTACACTTGAATTACGAAAACCGCCTTTAATGCTACGACATAAAGGCACTGGTAAAGTCAATTTCATGAACGTGAGTAAGGTTGACTATGTATGCGTTAGTGCAAGGCAATCAATAAAACATGAAACCAACTATCGATTACAGGTGCCACGGAACCTTTTCCCGTGCCTCAGAAAGCACGTTAAGCTGATGTTTTGGTTCTAGGGCATGCCTGTTTCCTCACGATAATTTTCCTTCACCGTTTTGAGAAAAGTGGTGATGAAATAATTTACACAACGTATTATACAATTTACTCTCTGTGTTCGAACCTTCGCCCAGCAACTTGTAACTTGTAATTAAAAACGTTCAAAATCTAGTCGCAATCTCATCTCGCGACAATTAATGTCAAAACCTTGTCAAACATGTATTGCAATTAGAGATATTTTTGACAGATTGAGACTGAGATCAGACTGTGAACGTTCATGACCCGTCGCCAATAACGCTGGTTCATACTGACTGGAGGTGACTTAAATATGTCATTATCATCATCATCATCATCATTGTCATTGTCATTGTCATTATTGTGTTATTTGTTCTTTTTTGCGCCGATCGTGCAGTTTTAGCGTTTGTGTACCTGGAAATTAACATAACTAACCGCAACCGAACCGCAGTTATGTTAAGTGCAACGCCGCATACACAGCGAGATATACGTGCATCAACTCAGAACGGGTAAATATGACCCAGCGTCATCGCTGGCGTAGTTTTTTTGTGACATACTTTTATTAGGTCATTTAGTATTTATTGTCAATTCACCTTATTCTTTTTTTAAGTTTTTGTTAAATATAAATTGCCCTTAGATTGTAGAAAAACTTAAATCTTCTAAAAAGTATTACGTTATGTTTAAACGAGAAAATCAAATAACATTGTGTCTCTTGTCCCGCAAATAAAAAGTGACAGAATAAAATCTCTTTATCAAGTAAGAAAAGAAATATCCATGTTTATTTTTCAGGACAACAACTTGTTCAAGTTTTATTTTGATGTTTATCTTGTAAATCAAGTCTGAGATAAGTCTAGCGTTTTTTTGCCACTGTCAACATTTTTTGCCGTTGAATTTATTTACTTACTTGTCGGAGATGTACCAAACTACCTTTTGTTACAATTTTTTCAATAAAATATCTTATCTTTTTCTTCTTATCTTCGTCTTTTTATGTCTTGTTGGCCCAAAACTTTGCCACTTCCACGGTGTTGTCGGTGGCAGTGCAGAGGTCACTTTGCCAGCATGTTTTGGGACACAGAGGGCACTAATGTCTACTGAAAATTGATTACTGCTTTTTTCAAGCTAGCAGCTATTGGTGACGATAATCAACATCAACTCAGCCTATCGCAGTCCACTGCTGAACATATGTAGGCCTCTCCCAGGCTGCGCCACAACACCCTGCCCTCCGCCTAACGCGTCCGGTCTGTCCCAGCCAACTGCTTTAGCAGCTTGCATGCAGCCAAGCATGTCAGCTTAATGCATTTATTCCCTCGTTTCTAATACAAAAACACTTAGTTTCTGAAAAAAAAAACACAAAAGTTTTTCGACGCCATATCTTAGTTTGTTAATAGTTTTAGTTAGGTTAGGATATTATATGTTTTATTTTAATAGTTTGGTAGTTAATTTAGTATTAGAAGTTTATCCAGGATACTTGGGGTTATCGTTATTACAGGGTGCTTGGGGTTATATCGTGTTAATAAATTGTCAGTAGTACATACCTAATAAAAAAAAAACACAAAAGTTTGTTGTGAAACTCCTGTCAAGTTTGACAATATGTAACGTTTTTAAAAGGTACGAAGGCTAACTGAAGGATCACTGGGTCATGGAGATCAGGCGGTCGTTCCATGTAAAATTCTGGTATTTAGCTGAACACGGTGAGACTGGAAGCCAACCCCAAAATAGTTGTGAAAAAGCTAGACAGATTGATTTGATTTTATCTTCTCCATTCAATCTAACGCTCAAATGATGTTCATACACTAAAAGGTTTCATGATTTCTAAAAAATATTCCGCAAAAGGTACTACAGAATCCTTTCTGGTATTCTTACCATCGCGGCTCTTTACGGTCTGTAAAAGTTCTATTTATATTATTCAGTGGCCACAGAACTTTGCCAAGTGACTTATTTCAGAATACACACTATCTCATGGAACATTTTACTGAAAGGTTTGCTCAGCACATTGTGTGTAGAAGTAGTGGCGGTGGTACGGAGAAAACATTTTGCATTCTAAGATGTGTATTGTTACTGCTTGCGTTCTCATAAGTCCGTGGAGGGGCATTTAGGTGGGTCGAGATTAGCTTCACTTGTCGGGCTAGTAGCTTGCTTAAAAGCTGCAATCGTCGATGGTGAAAAAACTACTCTGTCTCTTTCTATCTCTTTTCTTCAAGAGTTATGAAACAGGAATATTAAGTTATTTAAGAGCAGAAAAAAACGTTTACAAAAGCTGAAATGGTACTGCCGGAGGGTAATATGGACTTAGAGAGATGTATTGATAATTTTTATGATTATAATTCTATAAATAAATATTTCTTACGATTCCGAATCATATTTAGATCAATTTACAATCTGATGCTGACCTGCGGATTGCAAAACACAAGGATATTTGATTTTCGTGGGCTACCCTGACGCTTTTGCCTCTTAATACACAAACTTTCCGGAATACATTTTCTAAATGATGGTGAAGACCGCCTCTTAATCCGATTCCTAGTCTAGAACAACAACGCGGCCACACAGCCAAACACGAAAAGCGACAATATTTTATAACAATACCATGTATAGAAGTGAATAGTTAATTTATCTGGCAAGCTTTGTAATTATATAAATTATTTCCCTACAGCCAGTTATTGCAGTTATGTACATTTAAATGTTTCTCCTTCAAAAGTGGACATTTTCGTGCTAACAAAATGTTTATGATGTCGAAGTTGTGCGAGTAAATACTTTGTTTGCTTACAAATACAAACTACACACAGTCTTTGTAAACCCGGCTTTATATTGCTGCTACATTTTATTCAACTCAGTAGCTTCTTCCACTAGCACAGAGCATTTAAATATTGGCTCATACTAAACGCTCCCAGCAGACTACCGCCAGTACTCGCCTATTTACTCTCCCAAAGTAAACGCTCACAAAAAACAAACAGTCCGTACCGTAATAGTGCGCCATGTTTTGTAGGGTAGTAGAGTAATTTGTAACTTGGACATATATCACACTGGGTATGTTTTCGCCAAATTTATCATGCGGGATGAGCAGAGGACATTTCTACAATTAAGTTTAGAGAGATAAATTATTGTAAGTAATTAATCATTGCTTAAACTTTTTGCAAGATGGCGACACTCTAATGGTTTTTTAAAGCGGAAAATAATTTCGTTTGAAATATGAACTTTAGTATTGTGAACGATCCTATGACGCTTATTTTTAACCAATTTTAAAAAGACGACGTACGGCTGTCTGTATGTTCATCGATATTTTCATTGACTGATTTAGAAAAGTAATAATTATTCACTAGCTTCCGCCCGTGACTTCGTTCGCGTGGAAGTCGTGACAAACCTTAATTTACTAAAATAACAGCCACATTTTTATAAAGCATTCAAGTATACTTAATATGTTTGTAGTTTTTTGTCAAAATACAAAAAGAGATTCAATTATCCCGCAGTTTTGGAAGGAAACAGTCAAATAGGTAAGAGTGAGAAACGCAATGTTTCAATAATTCGAACTCTATTTAAAACTCGATGTAACTTAATAACGGCCAAGTAGATACTGCAGTGCGATTCTGTAACCATCTCACTGTGAAAACTTAGGTGAAGTGAGCGTGGAGTGAGCTGTCATTCCAAATAATGCTAGGGATTAATGACACTACTGACGACACACATCAAGCTCACTTCACTTGAGTTTTCACGGTGAGATTTTTACAGAATGGACCGGTTGGTTGAGGTTTAGTCTTTATATAGAGCGCTGATTTTTTCAACGCCAGATAATTTTATCGGAGGAATAATTTTGAATTTTTGACACTTCTTCCATACAAAAACTGTCAGACGTCAATTTTATTCCACAAACAAAAATTATCTGGCGCTGGAAAAATCAGCCCTTAAAGGATTAGGCTAAGGGGGGCAAATGATAACAGCCGCACGGGTCCATCGATGGTTAAGCTACGCTTGCCGCGGTCATTTCGTGGATGGGTGACCATCCATAACAAATTGAGACCCCTCCGTGCCTCGGAAAGCACGTTAAGCCGTTAGTCCCGGCTGCCATTCGTAGATCTTTGACAGACGTTATGGGTAGTCAGTAGGTACCACAAAAGTCTGACCACCAGTCTTACCAAGGGGTATTGTGTTAACCAGTAGCTGGATGGTCGAGGTCAGATAGGCAGTCGCTCCATGTAAACTAGTGGGGGTCTACTCCGAAGTAGTATCGGCCGAATGTTCGGCCGTTTCCTGCTACGAAGTTACTATTTGGTTCAGTCGATCCCGATCCTACACACTCCTACACTCTTTCAAATATTGCCGGTTCCAGTCGCCACCATAGTTGCCGACCCCAACATAGTTGGAAAAAGGCTAGACAGATTAAGTGGTTTAAACTATTCAAAATCATTCCGTCTCATAAAATAAATGAATACCTAGTCCAACATTTAACTGATTTTAAATGATAGCAGTCAAAATTTAACTTTTAAGAAATGCCTTTTGAATTTCACTGCGTGCGCCAAAATAATTTAAATGTATAATTTATGCAACGGTTGTAAATCTGGCTGGCTAAAATGCAAATAATTAAATAGATGTAAACATGTTGTACAAAATTACCGGAACCTTCTGTTTGTTTCCGCGTATTTTCGGACTATAGTTACAATATAAAAATGTATACCATAATCAACATAAGACCTCATGCACCCCAATTAGCGTATTGAGTTAAAAGTACTATAATACAATGACCAAAACTCATTTTTTTTAAAGCTAACTAATATTATAAACAAAATCGTGCTTATCCCAGCATTACTTTATGCATTTAAAATTGAGTCTCATTGCCTTGAAATAAGATTTACTTTCTTTGGCTCAATCAGCGGTCAGGATGGCAAACAAAATACACAATTTTTGAAAAAAAAAATACCTAAGTATATTAAAAGTTACTGAAATCGATTAAGTAGTCAATTATGAACAAACACGTGCGTTTATTCTGATGCACCTTGTATACAGGGTGGCAGGGACATCGACGCGCAAACTATAACCATGGATTCAGCACATGAGTTTAGACCCCATAGAGTCGAAATTTTTCGAAGGGCGGGCGTTTTTGGGGGACTGTCTTTTGTAATTTTGACGTTCAAAAAGTGCTGATTCTCAGCCTAATTTGAATAAATGACTTTTGATTTTGATTTTGATTTTGATTTTTCGTCGGTTATTAAAAAAAAATATTGCTGTTCAGTACATTTTGACCGCGTAGGTATTGCACTTTTCTATGAAACAGAAGATTTTTTTTTTAATAACCGACGTAACATTCAAAAACAACAACAACAACAGACAAAAGAATAGACTAACCCTCGTTAGTCTATTATTTTGTCTGTCTGTCCGTTTTCACTCCTAAACAGCGAAACGGATTTGGATTTTTTTTTTGGCCGCTTAGGCTTAAGACATAGGAAACTTTTTTTTCACAGTAATACGTTCCCTTTTCGATAAAAGTAGGGGAAGACCAAAGAAACGATGGATGGACTGGATGTGAAAGATAATCATTATAGCTGGAAGGGAGAGGCGACTACCGAGGTGACGACTACTAGAGAAGTACCTATATGGAAGAAAAAGACATGTTGCGCGACTCAAAATAAATAGGGATACGAGAAGGAGATTGGTGACGATGATTACGTTTCCGTGGGATTTCTGACCACAATGCGGGCGAAGCAACGGACAAAAGCTAGTATAAGTATGATAAAAATAATTGCTTTCGGCCATGAAATTGTTAACCAGTGTGGTCTACTAACATGAATAAGCACGCAATCTCCATTTACTTCAATATCAGTTCGTATTTGTATTGAACATAATGAAAACGTAATACGCTTTAGCCTCATGCGTGGTAATAGAACCGTGAATGGGTACCAATCGATGCATTCACATCGGTATCTACGGCATTTCATATTCCGCCATATCTTTGATCTGTAGGTTAAGTTTATTTATGTTTTAGATTTGATTTCCATAATTTAATTAGGGACAAGCCGCGCGCCCTATGGATTTTCCCATCACCAAAAATTATGAACCTCCTTTCCTATACAAACATATTAAGGACATTAATTGGATAAAAGGAAGATAGAAAATTAGGTTTATTTGTCACAGGAACACGTGCATACAAAAATGATAGTTAACTCGACTGTTATCTAAAACAGAAACAATAAATAAAGTAGGTAGATTACACAATTATACTCACGATTACAAAACAGAAAAGTCGGCAGCTGCACGTCATGATCGAGTCAAAAAGGCAGCACAGCGCTGATTTTCAATGGACACCCGAATTCAATGGACAACATAAATAACGCAATGAATGCTGTGGAACCTTCCCATCTAAAACGTTTTTCCTTACGGAAAATAATTTCTTAAAAAACATTTTGCAATATTATACCTTAATAGAATATTTGCCATCATGAATGGTTTCCAATCGATGCACCCACATCGCCACGGCATTTCATTTTCTACGTTGACAGTCTCTCCAGTGAAAGGCTTTGTCGTATACAGGGTGAAGAGGTTAAAATATGTAGGATTATTATGGCAATAAGAAATTATTATTCCATTATGTACGGACTTTTGTTGAGAAACTGGTGTAAATTGTGTTTCTTGCCCATTCTTCTCCATACCTTTTGGAAGGGGCACCTTGTAGAACTCATTATATTATTATTTTCTTGGGAATTATGTTATTTTTTTTTAACGTGCCTTTACTCTACCGAGAGGAGGCCTGTGTCCCAGCAGTGGGGATATTATAAGCTGATTATGATGAAATTGCCTTTTGGGCTTTTTGGAATAAAAATTTGATTTTTACTTTTATGAACTAAACTGGAAAAAAGTACTTTTTTACAGTTAAAGATAGAAAAGAGTAATGGAATTGGAAATTAAAAACTGCATTTACAATTTTTCAGTGATGAAGGTTTTCAACAATTTTATTTACGAAGTGATAATAAGTACAACGTTTTGCTCGTTTATAATACCAATATTCTCGAGAAAAATATAATTGTATTTTTAAACTACACTCTAAAAATCCTCTTACGTTTTTAATCACCAGCTTGAGCTTAACAAAAAAACTATGGTAGTTTAACTTTGCTTTTATATAAAACCATAACCATAATCAGCCTGTAATGTTCCCACTGCTGGGACAAAGGCCTCCTCTCTTCGCGGGGGAGTGGGCTGTTATCTACCATGCGGGCCCAGTGCGGGTTGGGAGATCTGACATGTCTTCTAATCTAATACGTGTTTACCTACACAAAACGAAAGTTTTGTAAACATATTTGTAAGTATAGTTAATAATTAATTTAATAATCTACCTAGTGTAAAAAATATTGCATGTGCCTTGTATGAAAAAAATATGTTATTATAATAATTAAAAAAAAAAATTGTTAGAAATTTATTGATTCAAGGGGAAAACATTGACGAATGCTTTTCATTGAAAATCTCATCCTCTATACATCTAAGTAGGATCCCCACCACTAAAGCAGTTAATATCGCTGCGATATTGGACGGGGATTCCATATCCGTTTTGTGGTAGAAATGAGGGAAAGTTAAACTCAATCTCCGAATGTGCGGTTTTAAGGACTTCTAGCATGATGAGTTGCATATTACTGTATTACTTTCGGCCTTTCCAATTTTATTTAACACTTCCGGGTGATGCAGACACAAACAGTGATAATAATCATGAAAATTGAGGAATAAATTTAAAATACGCATTATCTTAATTTTAACTTAGGGTCGTCGTCTGCCTAGCCTTTTCCCAACTATGTTAGGGTCGGCTTCCAGTCTAACCGGATGTACATGGAGCGACTGCCTATATGACCTTCACAACCCAGTTACTGGGTAATACGATACCACTTGGTAAGACTGGTTGTCAGACTTTAATTAACTAATTTTAACTTAGGATGACGTTTACAATACAAAGCAATAGGATAGTTGCCTGGGTAAAAAAAAATATATACTTAGTCCGTCAGATTATCGAAAAATAATGGACACGTATTTTTTCTTTTGTCAACCAAACAAAAAATGACAAAGATAAAGCGTGTCAAAATTTGGGAGTGGGGGATCGTGATGTCACTTGCTTGCAAAAGTGTCGCAAGCAAGTGACGTCATGCGGAACTTTAACGGGCGATATCTTCATCATTTTTTATAATATAATTGACAAAAGAAAACATACGGGTTCAATATTTTTTGATAATCTAACTGACGGACTAACTAGATTTATTTAGGAAGATAGCCTATTTAGCTTATTTGAAACTAGCTTCTGCCCGCGACTTTGTCCGCGTGAAATTTCTTGTTCCCCAACGATATTAAGTAGAATTCCTCAAATGGTAGTTTCAGAGATTAGCGCATTCAAACAAACAATCAAACTTTTCAGCATTATGTTTAGTATATAGATTAAAAAAAACAGTAAATCCCTTGTATCGGGTGGAATGACCGCTCACTTCAACCTCACTTTACCTAAGTTTTCTCGGTTAGATTTTTAAAATGCTGACCGAACGGACTCTCACTACATGACACAGACCCCCACTAAGTCGAGATGACTAGTATACTAGTCATCTCGACTCAGTGGGGGTCTCAGATGAATAGACCCCATGTACAAACGAGCAGAATTAATAATATTTATTTATTTATTTCATTAGCAATTTTTACATTGTGTCGAAATATTTCCCTTCAAATAAATACATATCTGAATAGATAATATTTTCCTTCAAATAAATATATATCTGAAGTATCTGATAATTGCTTCCTTGATAAGGGTCATTCATTATGACAAGAACATTAGCTCCTAATGATCGTCTTTGTAAACGATATCGAATGTCTATGGGTTATAAGGTATATTCTTTGTGATAGATAGATATTATTAGCGGTTTGTTTTCCTTTAAAAAGCGGCCAAGTGCGAGCCGGATTCGCACACGAAGGGTTCCGTACCACAGTATAATATTTCTTACTATAATTTTTTTAACCCTTCAATTTTTTGCTTATTTTTTTTTTTACAGTAAACTGTTACGCTGTTTTTTTTACTTTATTTAATTTTTATTATTTCCTGTTAAAGCGGCCATAGTTCACAATCTGTGAACAATCCAAATGTCTTTAAAAGTTGCATGAAATAACTTCATCAGGGAAAATTGTGTGTGTCAATTTGCTAATTAAAGAATTTCCCTGGCTGTACCAATAGTCAAGTGGATGTCATTCTCACTTCAAATATAATTATGAAATAGTGAGGAAGCCTGAAGGCCCAAGGAAGAAAGGAATTCTCGTAATTTAAAACGTTCAAAATCTAGTCGCAGTCTCTTGAAACTTGTCAAAAATATAGGGAAATTAGAGGATTTTTTGTCAGATTGAGACTAAGATCAGACTGTGAACATTCTTAAAATTACGAGAATTGCCCATCAGGACCTATATAGTTAAAATAATTCTGAAATCGCCAACCCGTCTTGGGCAAGCGTGGTGATCAATGCTCTGGCCTTCTCTGTATCAGACGAGGCCTTTGCTTTGCAGTGGAACAGAAACAGGCTGATATTATAATTATAAATTCGCATAATTAAATTCGAAGTATCCAACAAATATAACTCTGCATACCCCGTTATTTATAACCAATGTAAATTGCTTTAAATTATTTTGTTCAGGAAGTAGGATTGTCATAAATTACCCTTAGTTGAACCGTTACGGAGATCGCGTTCTATTTTAGACTTGAATTACCATTTACACTTAGAAGTTCCGAAAATTTAATTATTTCCTAACCGCTATTTGAAAATTATTTTATACTGAAGCACTGACATTTATATTGTAACTGCTTCCTGGGGGGTGACCACCACCTCTTAAAGCAGTATTATTTTAATCTTACTTCGTGTGGGAAAAGGATGGAGCTATACGGAATGTATAGCTCCATCTCTTTCACACACGGAAGTAAGGTTATAATAATACTGCTGTAAGAGGTGGTGGTCACCCCCCAGATTATATTAATGAGATTTTGAATATACAGAATGGTGATAAGGTTATCACATTAAAATTAAATACAGCGGTTATTGAGGGGCTTGTGGCTAAGTAATAACAGCCGCACGGGTCGATCGATCAGGTTAAGCTACGCTTGCCGCGGTTGTCCGTGGATAGGTTAGGACCACCTTCACATACCAAGACCCGTCCGTACCTCGGAAAGCACGTAAAGCCGTTCGTCCCAGCTGTCATTCGTGCATCTTTGACAGTCGTTACGGGTCGTCAGAAGCCCGAAAGTCCGACTACCAGCCTTACCAAGGGGTATCGTATTATCCAGTAACTGGGTTGTGGAGGTCAGGTAGGCAGTCGCTCCATGTAAAATACTGGTACTCAGCTGCATCTGGTTAGACTGGAAGCCAACCCTAACATAGTAAGGAAAAAGCTGGGGGTCTACTCCGAAGTGCAAAGTGCGAATGTTTGGATCGGACCGACACATCGCCGAACCGAATATTATTGAAAAATGCGAAAAAAGTTCAGATCGGCTCATTTGGGCCGGGACCATAGTCAATATTCGAAAGAGTGTAGGAGTGTAGGATCGGAACCGACCGAACCAAATAGTAACTTCTTAGCAGGAAACGGCCGAACATTCGGCCGATACTACTTCGGAATAGACCCCCTGGGGAGATGATGAGTGACAAGTTGTTATCAGTCTGTTAAAATAATAAAATAAACAGTTTTACTTAGGGCTGATTTTTTCAACGACAGGTAACTTTATCGGAGGAATCATTTTGAATTTTTGACAGTTCTTAGATACAAAAACTGTCAGACGTCAATTTTAATCCACGAATAAAAATTATCAGTCGATTGAAAAATCAACCCTCAGAATAGAAAACGACTTCGAACCGATTACGATCTCGATTTAATACCTTAAGTCCTATTTCATAGAAATTTCTACTTAAATCTTGTTTTAAATCTAGATTCTTGCCTAAATATCGTTTTAGAGTGGGGGCTTTAATATGTAAAATCAGAAAAACTATATTAGGGGCTTACAAAAAGACTACATAAGTCACTAGTTAAACCCACATACATACATAAACTTAAGCCTTCTCTCCATAGGGGTAAGGAGAGACTACAGAACGCGTCCCTAACCTGCTGCAAACCTTACATAATCCTTTTGCAAGTCACTTTATAACGAACAGCAACCCTAATTTTAAAAGTTCAATCCAAATTAGAATCCAAGGAGGTATGATAGCGATGCCTTAAAACCTTTTTGTCACAAAAATTCATTCTAAACAAGGATTAACCTCCCCGTCAGTTAGTAAGACTAATTGCAATAATTAAGCGAAAAAGAGCCTTAAGTTTAAAAATAAAAGGAATTGATCTTCGCAATGGGAAAGCGAGAATTTTAATTGGATTTAGACAAAGGGTAGGTTTCATTAATCATTAGGTTAATCTTAGTATAAACAAGGTATCTGAATGTTGTTGGTGTTGTTTTGCTTAAACTTGTCATTTGTTAAAGCGAAGTGAGGGATTTTATTAATCAATGTCACGTAATTTGTGATTACATTGTTTGATCTATTTTCTGATTTGACAAATCCTAAATTCTATACAGGGTGGCAGATGTGATGCGCAAACTGTTACCATGAATTCAGCACAAGATTCTAAACCCCCTAGAGTACAGATTTATGTCAGATATGAAAAAAAAATCCGCTGTTTCATAGAAAAGTGCAAAACCCACACGGTTCAAATGTATATTATATAGCAATTTTTTTTTTCGAAAAATTTCGTCCCAGTGGGTTCAGAATCATATACTGAATCCATGGTAACAGCCCGTATGTCTTACCATCCTGTATTATGTAAAAGTATATTTTAAAAAAAGAGGAGAGCTCATTGTGCATCAAACGATTCGTCCGAATC
The DNA here is from genome assembly GCA_949629185.1 of Apamea crenata. Taxonomy (NCBI): domain Eukaryota; kingdom Metazoa; phylum Arthropoda; class Insecta; order Lepidoptera; family Noctuidae; genus Apamea; species Apamea crenata. The sequence continues at coordinate 10,875,379 of OX451375.1, read as the reverse complement.
GCTATAAGTAAGAAAATAATAAAATAAAAATGCATGAGTGTGGTGAAAGTAAATTTTAAAAATAAGTTTTTTTTTAGATACATTATTATGAACTCGATCGTTCGTCATTACCATCATATTTGTTTATACTATACACTGTTTAAATATAACGTTTGCCAAACGTATAAACACTTCAATGACCTGTCAAAGACATTAATTTTAAAAAAAATTGAGAAACCTTTTGTTACCATTAGCAGATCCAAAAAAGTAATTCAATCATCTCCCACCGCTGCTTACCTTGCTTAGTAGAATACAAATAAAATTCACTTCAAAGCGATTTATGCTGTAAATATAAATATTAAAAGATCAAAATGTCAAGCCTATTTTATCTATGTAAATTTCAAGCACATGACTGGGGTAAGAATTTGAAATATTAAAATTCAAACTTTTACCCCGAACACTTTGGTATTCTTTGAAAAACGTCGAGTGGTGTGAAAAGGTATTTACGGTTTGGAGTTAACGTAACGGTAAAGTCATTTTTGTATTATTTAAAACTAGCTCACCCAACAGACGTTGTCCTGTCCAAATAATTGTACATACCCCTATAAATTCACATAGGAAAAAGGACTTTCAGTTTTTATATTTTTTTTTTAATTTTTCCGGGGATCTTTTCCTATGTTTCTTTTCTGAAAACCTTATTCGAACAAACATTTTAAACCCATAAATAACCAAATCAGACCAGCCGTTCTTAAGTGACATATCATTTTTATTTATACATTATACTCGTAGATCACTGTTTTTTTTTTTAAAAGGCTTTATTTTACAATTATTTTAAATCAATACCTTATTAAACATCTTAAATTAAGAAGGAAATTATTTAAAAGTTTGCTTGAAATATTTTTCTTTGAATGAGAGAACCAACAAAAAGTTTTGTAGTAAACGAATGTAGGTTCGTAAATATAAATGCCGATAAAACTTTAGCACAAAGGAAGTCAAAACCAATTTAATTATGTCCGAAAACAGGAGATTTCAGAACACATGTATCAGGTATAAAGCACAAGTTTACCATTAGAATTTTAGCTTTCTAAAAAAAATCCTTACCAAAAAAAAAAATTACGGAAATGTACTAAATTAAAGTTTTAAAAAATTCATTTCATACCATCGTCCAATCCGTACAAGCCGCTACCATTCGCTTTCACAATTATATTGTACGTTGAACTATCAGACAAAAACTTATCCACTTTTTACATAACAATATTACACACAATGAAAAACTGAACGCTTGCTACGCACACAAACATAATTCCTTTCTATAATACTGTATGAGGAATTTACGAAAGTTGCTCGACCACGTAGGCGCGCTACGACAGGAGTCTACGAGCGAACTGCCGTAGCTTTCAGCCCGCTACGAAGCTACGACATCTTATGTCACCCGTCCCGCTCACACGGTATTGTTTTTCTATATCCGTCCTGGTCACTAAATACGGTATCTCAAATAAGAGTAGACTGTTTGGTGAAGGCTTGAACTAAAATCATTGTTGCCGTTTTAAACGGTAAGAATTTTTCTTTTTTATTTCCATGTGTGTGTGACTTTAGAGTTGATTCTTCTATGCGCTAGGTGTGAAAAGGGCTTATGTAAATTGACAATGCGAAAGGGTTTGTTTGAGGGTATTTTGGTTTTAATACATGGTTTTGTACGGATTGATGACCCGAGTTTTATCCTGCGGTCGGATTAGGGTGAAGTATTCAAAACAAAAGTGGTTTTTAGATATTTTTAGGGAATTATTTTCTGGATGAACATTATCATATTTTAGCTAAATATTCGTGATAATATTTCGGTGTTTTATGAGGGTCATGTTGGGACGGCGGAATTATTTTTATTGCTACCAGCTTGCTGAAAATGTTGGAATACGAATTGGTAATAGGGATATAACTCTAAGGTATTTCATTTTGGACTAAGTTTCGGAGATAAGAATGAAGGAAAAAAGGTTTTTTGCTGTAGGCATGTTAACATTTAATAACTGTTTTTTTTTTGTGAAAACCTTCTTATATATTTAGACTCTGTTGTGCGTCTGTCTATCAAACCAGTCCATCGCAATTGATAGAGCCATTAAAAGAAAGTGGGATTCTGAAGTTAAATTGTATCAAATGATGAAAAAATATTATTTGATGCAATTTAACTAATCTTATCATCATGACTGATTGCTGGTGGAGCAGACGAGTCCTGGAGTGGAGACCGCGTATCGGCAAGCGTAGCGTGGGACGCCTCCTAGCTAGATGGGTGGACGACGTAAAGAAGGTTGCTGGGACAGACTGGATGCGGAAGGCGGAGGACAGGGTGTTGTGGCCTGGAAGAGGCCTATGTCCAGCTGTGTACTGCAATAAGTCGAGTTGATTGATACAGAGATTGCATTTTTTTATAATGTTATGATTAAATTCACTTCCTAATCACTGTGTTATCTACTTTTGTAGCCAAACATTTACCAACGTAATAATTTTATTGTATGTTATATTAATAGGTAAACTATGCAACATATATAATGTGAATAACCTACATTGATTTATTTCAATACACCTATATTAATTTATTAGTATATGCCATTGTACAGTGGACATGGCTAAATGACATATTTTTTCCGCATCACGTCCACGCCAACCCATTTACTGGGTAATACGATACCCCTTGGTGAGACTGGTTGCCAGATTTTCGGGCTTCTGACTACCCGTAACGACTGTCAAAGATCCGTAAATGAGAGCTGGGACCAGCGGCTTAACGTGCTTTCCGAGGCACGAAGGTCTTGGTACGTAAAGATGGCCACCCATCCACGGAAGAACCGCAGCAAGCGGTTTAAACACAATTTAAGCTGCAATTAAAGCAATTAGCAATTTAAGGTGCTGTGTGAAATGTCCAGGGATATTATTATTATTATAAATACCTATACCTAATATCTGCAATATCTCTTCGACACAGCTAAATGAAATATTTTTTCCGCATCACGTCCAATGCCCTGAGACAAAGTTGAGAACTCATCCGGCAGTAATTTCACGGCACCCGTTCTATAAACCGGAACACAGCAATGCTACTCGGTGGCAGACATTCTTTTACAGCGAATTCTACAACTTTTTTATTACCTTCTACTACTAGCTTTTGCCTGCAGCTTCACCCGCATGGAAAACGGGAACCTACTACCCGGATAAAAATTCCGTAGTAGTGTCCTATCATGGTCTACCTGTGTGCCAAATTCCATCGAATCCGTTCAGCCATTAAGGCGTAAAAAGCTAACAGACACTTTCGAATTTATAATATTAAGTATGGATAAGCTGCGCCTCGGAGCGGACCTCGGAGCCTTGGGAGTAGTGGTGGCGCTGTGCTAGTGACCCCGACTTACGAGTTGTAGGTCGTGGGTTCGAACCCAGACAGGCGCTTTACTTTGTGTAACTTATTTCATCACCACTGCTCTCAAAACAGTGAAGGAAAACATCGTGAGGAAACCGGCATGTCCTAGAACCAAACATTCGAAGACATGCGACATCTACCAACCCACACTGGGCCCGCGTGGTGGATTATGGCCCACTCCCTCTCACAGAGAGGAAGCGTGTATCCCAGCAGTGGGAACGTTAAACGCTGATTATGCTAAGCTGTGCCTCGCGGTTTTACCCGCATGGAGATTCCAAGAGGGACTATTAACTATCAGTAATATCGTAGCTTATTATTAAATTAATTTTGTATAGTATAGGATCAGTATTTTCTGAGAGTAACTTCTACAAACATATATGACAAACTGAAAAACCACTTGACTTCTATTTTTTATGTTATCTTAAGTAATTACCGTCGCCTATGGAGATTAGCAATAACAAATACATCACAAGTGCAAGACATTCTTTCACGGCGAATTCTACTACTTTTTTATTACTTACTAGCTGTAGCTAGTAAGTAATAAAGTATGACACTGAGTCTGACATACTTTTGAATCACTTCGACGCCACACAGTTCTGACGCAAACTCCGTTCATTAGTATTAAATTTCTGATTTTGATCATCTACTTTTGCTGTTGACTGTACCAACGGCTTAATGTACTTTTTGAGGTATGTAGGTGTCTGGATATGTAATGGATGGTCACCCATCCACATGCCGACCGTAGCAAGCGTAGCTTAACTTTCAATCGACCAGTGCAGCTGTTATCATTTAGCCACGAGTCCCTCTAGTGCGTGATAATAACCAAGCAGGAATATCTGCAACCGCTGCACTGCAGGTGCGTTGCTGTCCCAGAGGCACAGCTCGACTTACTCGTGTGGCTGCGATAGTATTATAATTTGTCAGATGAAGTTTGCCAGCACAGAATTACAGTTTCCGAGACTATCTACCTAAGTAACTAAAGACTTTACATCATCACCATCATCATTATTATTCTGGCCTTTTTTTTTTTTTTTTTTTGATGGGAAATCATCAAATGACCCCTCCCGCTCTGGGTGGAGCGGAAGGAAGTGTCAGACTCTTACTGACTAAAACCCACCCGTATTCCTTCCTTAGCCTTTTCTGTTCCAGGGCAGCGGTAACCCTTTCGGACGATCCCGCAGCCCATTCTTCTGCCTTAACCCAATTTATTTGGCGCAACATATCTTCATTTTTCATATTTCTCTATTAGTCGTCATGTCAGTAGTCAACTCCTTTCTAACCATAATTATCATCTTCCACACAGTCCATCCATCGTTTCTTTTGTCTTCCCCTAAGTAACTAAATGTTATGACTTTACTATTTACCCATCTAACACCCAATGCGAGTGCGGTGCTTCTGACCAGACCATGCCCCGCTTGCTGGAGCGTCCTACGTGCGTGTTCACCTGCACCTTGGATGACCCAAATAATGTTACTGATGCTGCAATAGCAAATACTGGCCACAAAATATATTTAAAAAAATAATTGTCAAGTACGAGTCGGACTCGCACACCGAGGGTTTCGTAGTACTTTGTAGCTATGTAATAAAAAAAATACGGTTTTCTGATTTTTTCCTTTACTTGTGCTATATGACATTGCTTGTTGCCAAATTTTATGATTCTAGGTCAACAAAGTACCCTATAGGTTTTGATTTCGGAACATAAACGCCCGTATCTTTTGATTACGTTGACTTAGAAGTTTGATTTTTTCACTGCTTCAAGGGATTGCAGCCTTGAGTATTTGATATTAATTTCAACTTGATAACTTTACGCGTTCCTGAGAAAAACGGTCTTCACAGATGGACAGACAGACGGACAACGAAGTGATCTTATAAGGGTTCCATTTTTCCTTTTGAGGTACGGAACCTAAAAAAAAAAACAACGAGTAAGAGAACCATCTATACGAAAAGAAGAAGACTATTTAGTATTTATTTAAAAAATAATAGAGGGCTTTATATTCGAAATATGGAGCTTAACAATAAGCACAGCCTCACCAGTAATGTTTCATGGTCGATATGAAAAAAGAATCTATTAAAAATTCTTATAACCATTTTTTTTTTTTTTTTTTTTGGTTAAGCGATTGACTGCTGCGCTGCGTGTCGCGGGTTCGATTCCCGCACGGAACCAATATTTGTATGACCTACATGTATTTGTTCCGAGTCTGGGTGTTTTTAAAAAAAAAATTGTATATAAGTAGTTTATCAGCCATCTTGTTACCATAACACAAGCATTAGGTTGCTTAGCTTGGGACAAATGGTGCTGTGTGAAATGTCCAGGGATATTATTATTATTATTATTATTTGTTCCGAGTCTGGGTGTTTTTCTATCTATAATATGTATGTATATACAAAAAAAAAAAATTGTATATAAGTAGGTACATAGTTTATCAGCCATCTTGTTACCATAACACAAGCATTAGGTTGCTTAGCTTGGGACAAATGGTGCTGTGTGAAATGTCCAGGGATTTATTTATTTTATTATTATTTATTTATTTATACTTTATTGTACACCACAAACATACATTATATAAAAAACATCAAACACTACAAAATAGACAATGGGCCCTAAGACTTTCTGCGATCTATTCCAGACAACCATCATCTGCCTAGCCTTTTCCCAACTATGTTGGGGTCGGCTTCCAGTCTAACCGGATGCAGCTGAATACCAGTATTTTACATGAAGCGACTGCCTATCTGACCTCCACAACCCAGTTACTGGGTAATACGATACCCCTTGGTAAGACTGGTTGTCAGATTTTCGGGCTACTGACGACCCGTAACGACTGTCAAAGATCCACGAATGACAGCCGGGACCAACGGCTTAACGTGCTTTCCGAGGCACGGAGGGGACTTGGTATATGAAAATGGTCACCCATCCACGGACCAACCGCGGCAAGCGTAGCTTAACCTGATCGATCGACCCGTGCGGCTGTTATTACTTAGTCCAGGCAACCATGGAATGGATAGTGATTTTTCTGGACATAAAATGGGGCTGTTGTTGGTGCCATTGTAGCTATCATTAACTCAATGTCGCGATAAATATAGCAATTTACAATTCTATAGAAAATTGCCATAAACTGTCCTTGCGCTAAAACAAGCCAACGATGTATGCAGTCCGCTCGACCTCTGAAGGTTTTCATAAAAAAATCAAAGTTAAAATCTTGACCGTGACACAGATACGTCACAAAGACGTAGTGTGTGTCGTCGCGACGTAGTTTTGAAGATTTTGGCACTGAAAGATGAAAACAGACATTGAATATGGTCAGTGAAAGGGAGCTTTTTAGTTTATGTGTGAGTAATCTTGGCAACGTGAAATGCTTTTTGGATAGGATAAGAATACTCACACACACGCACATGCATAGTAGAAGAGAACAGGGCCACGCGGGAGGCCACCGATGAGGTGGAGGGATAAAATTAAATCCGCAGTTGGAGGTCTTGTTAATAATTCAGAAGTAAAATATGACCCCAATCTCAACAAAGTTAAACGAAGGGAAGGTAACGTCTGTCCTACTAATATCTTTAGCACTATTCTCTTGCAAAAATATAACTGTTTTGTTGGAGGATATCTGTATAATAAAATCAATACTGTCGTATTGATTAAAGAACGCAATGAATGAAATTGTGTTTTAAAATTGTTTATTGAAATAATATTGATTTACTTAAAATCAAAATTGGGCCTAAAACTGAGAGGTAGGTAAGAAATAATTTGATTCTAATGAATGTTGTTGAACTGTCAGATAGGAAACGCCGACCTCATCTAGTTTTAAAATATGATTGACGTGTAAAAGTGTTTGTACAAACCTACATATAAAACAAAACCATTTATCATTATCATTTATTATTATCATTATCATTTATCATTATCATTTATCATTATCATTTATCATTATCATTTATCATTATCATTTATCATTATCATTTATCATTATCATTTATCATTATCATTTATCATTATCATTTATCATTATCATTTATCATTATCATTTATCATTATCATTTATCATTATCATTTATCATTTATCATTTATCATTATCATGTATCATGTATCATTATCATTTATCATTTATCATTTATCATTATCATTTCGTTTATTTATTTAAAGGTCTTATTTTATTACATTTTTAAATATTAGTATAAAAAAAAAATAACATTTAAAAATATAAACAAATAGTGATCCACCGGTGTCGGGAGCAGGGTCCAAGCTACCGGTGGTTAGGGCTCCAGAGACAGAAACCTCACAATGCGAGCCGTATCGAGGAGTACTGCCTTCTGAATCAGGCCCTTGATCCAACCGCCTAACGAGAGCCTCGATAGATGTTGATCGAGGCTTTCGGCCATCAGGCCATTGGCCGATACGACAATCGGCACAATGATAGTCGAGCTCACATTCCACATGTCAACAACCTCGTGTGCTAAGTCAAGATATTTGATTTGTTTATCTTTCTCAGCTTTCACGAGGTTCCCGTCATGTGGAATGGTAACATCGACAATCATTGCGCGGCGCACTAATCGATCTATCACCACTATATCAGGTTTGTTGGCGACAACAGTCCAATTATCATTATCATTATCATTTATCATTTATCATTTATCTTTATCATTATCATTTATCATTTTCATTTATCATTACCATTTATCATTTATCATTTATCATTATCATTTATCATTATTATTTATCATTTATCATTTATCATTATCATTATCATTATCATTATCATTATCATTATCATTATCATTATCATTATCATTATCATTATCATTATCATTATCATTATCATTATCATTATCATTATCATTATCATTATCATTATCATTATCATTTATCATTATCATTTTTCATTATCATTTATCATTATCATTATCATTTATCATTATCATTTATCATTTATCATTATCATTTATCATTATCAATATCATTATTATTTATCATTATTATTTGTGTATGTGAGTTTAAATGTTTGTGAACGCACCCACGATACAGGAGAAATTCCTAGTGTGGGGCGAGGTTTTAAAAAAAATAATAATAATAATTTTGTATAGTATAGGATCAGTATTTTCTGAGAGTAACTTCTACAAACATATATTATATGACAAACTGAAAAACCACTTGACCTCTACTTTTTACGTTATCTTAAGTAATTACCGTCGCCTATGGAGATTAGCAATAACAAATACATCACAAGTGCAAGACATTCTTTCACGGCGAATTCTACTATCATTTATCATTTATCAGTACCACATTGTTTCATTCGCATGGAGATTCCTCCAGAAACCCTGCATTTTTTCTTACATGTGTAAAAAGTGCGGTACTCAGAAACAGTGTAGCTTACTTTCATTAAAAACTTTTTTTTGTCATTACAAAACAAAAAATCCCATTGGATCGGTGTTCACATAGATTACTTTTAACAAACAAACATGACGAACTAACACAGTGAAGGATAATGCGTAATTTAATTTACAAAAAAAAAAAACATCTTATAAATTAACAATATGTGATGTATTCGTGCAAAGTGATACACAACTCAGTTACTGGGTAGCACTGTTGGTTAAACTGTTTGTCAGACTTTTGGGTTTCTGACTATCCGTAACGACTGTCTGCCTAAGATCTACGAATGACTGCCGGTACCAACGGCTTAGTGTACTTTCTGAGGCATGTAGGTGTCTGGATATGTAATGGATGGTCACCCATCCACAAGCCGACCGCAGCAAGCGTAGCTTAACTTTCAATCGACCAGTGCAGCTGTTATCATTTAGCCACGAGTCCCTCTAGTGTGTGATAATAACCAAGCAGGAATATCTGCAACCACTGCACTGCAGGTGCGTTGCTGTCCCAGAGGCACAGCTCGACTTACTCGTGTGGCTGCGATAATATTTTAATTTGTCAGATGAAGTTTGCCAGCACAGAATTACAGTTTCCGAGACTATCTACCTAAGTAACTAAAGACTTTACATCATCACCATCATGATTATTATTCTGGCCTTTTTTTTTTTTTTTGATGGGAAATCATCAAATGACCCCTCCCGCTCTGGGTGGAGCGGAAGGAAGTGTCAGACTCTTACTGACTAAAACCCACCCGTGTTCCTTCCTTAGCCCTTTCTGTTCCAGGGCAGCGGTAACCCTTTCGGACGATCCCGCTGCCCATTCTTCTGCCCTAAACCCAATTTATTTGGCGCAACATATCTTCATTTTTCATATTTCTCTATTAGTCGTCATGTCAGTAGTCAACTCCTTTCTAACCATATCATCTTCCACACAGTCCATCCATCGTTTCTTTTGTCTTCCCCTAAGTAACTAAATGTTATGACTTTACTATTTACCCATCTAACACGCAATGCGAGTGCGGTGCTTCTGACCAGACCATGCCCCGCTTGCTGGAGGGTCCTAAGTGCGTGTTCACCTGCACCTTGGATGACCCAAATAATGTCACTGATGCTGCAATAGCAAATACTGGCCACAAAATATATTTAAAAAAATAATTGTCAAGTACGAGTCGGACTCGCACACCGAGGGTTTCGTACTTTGTAGCTATGTAATAAAAAAAATACTGTTTTCTGAATTTTTCCTTTACTTGTGCTTCATGACATTGCTTGTTGCCAAATTTTATGATTCTAGGTCAACTGAAAGTACCCTATAGGTTTTGATTTCGGAACATAAATGCCCGTATCTTTTGATCGCGTTGACTTAGAAGTTTGATTTTTTCACTGCTTCAAGGGATTGCAGCCTTGAATATTTGATATTAATTTCAACTTGATAACTTTACGCGTTCCTGAGAAAAACGGTCTTCACAGATGGACAGACAGGCGGACAACGAAGTGATCTTATAAGGGTTCCGTTTTTCCTTTTGAGGTACGGAACCTAAAAAAAAAACAACGAGTAAGAGAACCATCTACAAGAAAAGAAGAAGACTATTTAGTATGTTTTAAAAACAATTTATGGCTTTATATTCGAAATATGGAGCTTAAAAATAAGCACAGCCTCACCGGTAATGTTTCATGGTCGATATGAAAAAAGAATCGATGAAAATTTCTTATATACCTACATTTATTTATGTATTTATACTTTATTGTATACAACAAACATACATAACATAAAAAAAACACATCAAACACTACAAAATATACAATGGGCCTTATGACTTTCTGCGATCCCTTCCAGGCAACCATGGAATGGATAGTGATTTTTCTGGAAATAAAATGGGGCTGTTGTTGGGTGTCACTGACTCTGGCAGAGCCACCATCAGGGATTTTCATTTTGAAAACACAAAAAAATTGTCGCTAATTAGTCGAAATTTGTCGCCAAATATCAGAATTTGTCGGTCACTGGTTCAAAAGATATAAGGGTTTATAGGTGGCCGATCTGGAGAGAGTCTCCCCAGCAGGGCCACATTTATATCTCAAAAACTAGGGCACCTAGCAAATATCTCTTTTCTCCCATAATTTGTCGCCAATTAGTCGGAATCAGTCGCCAAATATCAGAGTTTGTCGGTCACTGGTTCAAAAGATACAAGGGTTTATAGGTGGCCGATCTGGAGAGAGTCTCCCCAGCAGGGCCACATTTATATCTCAAAAACTAGGACACCTAGCGAAGATGTGTTTTCTCCCATATTTTGTCGCCAATTAGTCGCAATTTGTCGCCAAGTCACAGATTTAATCGGATCTTAGTTTAGGAGATATAATGAGTTCAATTAGTAAGGTATAGTCCAAGAGCTAGGTCGAAGAGTTCACGAAAAATACCAAGAAAAAAATATTTCTATTAATATGTGTAATATACTTCTAGTTTTATCGGTCTAAAGTCTTTAGAAATGTCCGAGAGAGATAAATTCTCAATTTAATTCATGTTTTTATGTTTTAAATTACTAGGTTAGAGTGGCTTAAACTTCTTTGAAAACATTAAACCTTGCTCTTGGTCTATTTGGTGAAAGATGTACAGTCGCATGCAACTGTTTTACCACTTTACAATGTTAAGCTCTAATTAACTTTAGAATAATAAATAAATGTCGTACCTTTAGTAAAATGTTTAAAATACTTAAACGTTGAAAAAGTATTGTCAATTGTAATCAAATTTTATTATATAAAAATGAATTTCCATAAAGTTCGTTTGATGTGTGTTGTGTTGGTGTGTATTTTGAGGTGATTGCGAGTGTTGTGTTGTGGGTATGGACGGGTTGAGTTTTTATTTTATCTTAATTGAGGTTAGAATAATAAAACTTCTGTTGTCGAAATATAAAATGATTTATTACCTTAAAATTATTGTACTTTCAGAAAATGTTACAAATAGGTATTTGTAACATTTATAAGTAGGTACTTATTCAATATTATTAACAGATACAGTTTGTGACTTTGGATGTTAGGGGTAATCTCCGGTAAAACTGATCCGATTTTGAAATTTTTTTCACTTTTAGTCTAGGCTAATAACATTATGACCGATAATATTATGACGTTATGACCAATAGGAGCGGAGCCTCAATGAAAAATGCAATTAATCTGCACTCATACGGTGTCCTCTTTTCAAAACACTCTCAAATTGTCCACTAACTTGTTCAATGCACTTAAACACCCGTATTCGTAATTGTTCTTTTAATTTTTCACACAAACAAACCTTCGCGCTGTACTTCCGGTGGATGACTAAAGAAAAAATCCTTTAGAGCAAGTTTGTTTGTTTACCAATTTTTTTTTAAGTAGCTACTTTGAGCGGCGGGCGCGAAAGCCGACGCGCCGCACCCGTGACGTACAGCAGGTGACACCCTCGTTATATCTCGCTCGTTTCTCCGTTTTTGTATTTTCGGAATACCTAGAGATAACAACACTCGAGTTCGTAACTATTCATAATAAGTTCCACTTTAATTAAACTGGCTGACTTCAACTTACGTGACGGGCAACTCGTTCGAAGCAGCTCATCTGTACACGCGCATCTATCTCTTTCTTACTTACCGTAAATGAAACGGAGCGCAGCGATCTATCTGCCAGCGACTAAGTGGTAAGTGCACATTGTGTTAGATAAATAATTACATAATTATATGTATTGTAGATTTGTTTATAGGTAATGAATACAGCTTTCCTATGGTGGGTTGAAATTATAGAATAAGTTTACATTTATTTAATTCGAAACAAACATTCCTCCATAAGACGTCATAGATACTGTCTAGAAACTACATAAAGTATTTTGTACTCGCTTGTACCACTGTATGGGGAAATTGAATTCTTTAATATCTTTTTAATTACACACCGACTAAATCTGTAACTTTGCGACAAATTGCGACTAATTGGCGACAAAATATGGGAGAAAACACATCTTCGCTAGGTGTCCTAGTTTTTGAGATATAAATGTGGCCCTGCTGGGGAGACTCTCTCCAGATCGGCCACCTATAAACTCTTGTATCTTTTGAACCAGTGACCGACAAACTCTGATATTTGGCGACTGATTCCGACTAATTGGCGACAAATTATGGGAGAAAAGAGATATTTGCTAGGTGCCCTAGTTTTTGAAATATAAATGTGGCCCTGCTGGGGAGACTCTCTCCAGATCGGCCACCTATAAACCCTTATATCTTTTGAACCAGTGACCGACAAATTCTGATATTTGGCGACAAATTTCGACTAATTAGCGACAATTTTTTTGTGTTTTCAAAATGAAAATCCCTGATGGTGGCTCTGCCAGAGTCAGTGACACTGTTGTTGGTGCCATTGTAGCTATCATTAACTCAATGTCGCGATAAATATAGCAATTTACAATTCTATAGAATTATTGCCATAAACCGTCCTTGTGCTAAAACAAGCCAACGATGTATGCAGTCCGCTCGACCTCTGAAGGTTTTCATAAAAAAATCAAAGTTAAAATCTTGACCGTGACACAGATACGTCACAAAGACGTAGTGTGTGCCGTCGCGACGTAGTTTTGAAGATTTTGGCACTGAAAGATGAAAACAGACATTGAATATGGTCAGTGAAAGGGAGCTTTTTAGTTTATGTGTGAGTAATCTTGGCAACGTGAAATGCTTTTTGGATAGGATAAGAATACTCACACACACGCACATGCATAGTAGAAGAGAACAGGGCCACGCGGGAGGCCACCGATGAGGTGGAGGGATGAAATTAAATCCGCAGTTGGAGGTCTTGTTAATAATTCAGAAGTAAAATATGACCCCAATCTCAACAAAGTTAAACGAAGGGAAGGTAACGTCTGTCCTACTAATATCTTTAGCACTATTCTCTTGCAAAAATATTACTGTTTTGTTGGAGGATATCTGTATAATAAAATCAATACTGTCGTATTGATTAAAGAACGCAATGAATGAAATTGTGTTTTAAAATTGTTTATTGAAATAATTGATTTACATAAATATTTATAAAATTGGGCCTAAAACTAGAGGTAAGAAATAAATTGATTCGAATGAATGTTGTGGAACTGTCAGATAGGAAACGCCGACCTCATCTAGTTTTAAAATATGATTGACGAATAAAAAACAAAATAAAAAAAATTGACGTGTAAAAGTGTTTGTACAAACCTACTTACAAAATAAAATCATTTATCATTATCATTTATCATTATCATTTATCATTATCATTTATCATTATCATTTATCATTATCATTTATCATTATCATTTATCATTATCATTTATCATTATCATTATCATTTATCATTATCATTATCATTTATCATTATCATTTATCATTATCATTTATCATTATCATTTATCATTATCATTTACCATTATCATTTATCATTATCATTTATCATTATCATTTATCATTTATCATTATCATTTATCATTATCATTTATCATTATCATTTATCATTATCATTTATCATATGATTATCATTTATCATTATCATTTATCATTATCATTATCATTATCATTATCATTATCATTTATCATTATCATTTATCATTATCATTATCATTATCATTATCATTATCATTATCATTATCATTATCATTATCATTTATCATTATCAATATCATTATCATTTATCATTATTATTTGTGCATGTGAGTTTAAATGTTTGTGAACGCACCCACGATACAGGAGAAATTCCTAGTGTGGGGCGAGGTTTTAAAAAAAAAAAAAAAATATTGTATAGTATAGGATCAGTATTTTCTGAGAGTAACTTCTACAAACATATATGACAAACTGAAAAACCACTTGACCTCTACTTTTTACGTTATCTTAAGTAATTACCGTCGCCTATGGAGATTAGCAATAACAAATACATCACAAGTGCAAGACATTCTTTCACGGCGAATTCTACTAAATAATTCTACCACATTGTTTCATTCGCATGGAGATTCCTCCAGGAACCCTGCATTTTTTTCTTACATGTGTAAAGGTACTCAGAAACAGTGTAGCTTACTTTCATTAAAAACTTTTTTTTGTCATTACAAAAAAAAAAAAACCCATTGGATCGGTGTTCACATAGATTACTTTTAACAAACAAACATGACGAACTAACACAGTGAAGGATAATGCGTAATTTAATTTACAAAAAAAAACATCTTATAAATTAACAATATGTGATGTATTCGTGCAAAGTGATACACAACTCAGTTATACTGGGTAGCACTGTTGGTTAAACTGTTTGTCAGACTTTTGGGTTTCTGACTATCCGTAACGACTATCTGCCTAAGATATACGAATGACTGCCGGTACCAACGGCTTAGTGTACTTTCTGAGGCATGTAGGTGTCTGGATATGTAATGGATGGTCACCCATCCACAAGCCGACCGCAGCAAGCGTAGCTTAACTTTCAATCGACCAGTGCAGCTGTTATCATTTAGCCACGAGTCCCTCTAGTACGTGATAATAACCAAGCATGAATATCTGCAACCGCTGCACTGCAGGTGCGTTGCTGTCCCAGAGGCACAGCTCGACTTACTCGTGTGGCTGCGATAATATTTTAATTTGTCAGATGAAGTTTGCCAGCACAGAATTACAGTTTCCGAGACTATCTACCTAAGTAACTAAAGACTTTACATCATCACCATCATCATTATTATTCTGGCCTTTTTTTTTTTTTTTTTGATGGGAAATCATCAAATGACCCCTCCCGCTCTGGGTGGAGCGGAAGGAAGTGTCAGACTCTTACTGACTAAAACACACCCGTATTCCTTCCTTAGCCCTTTCTGTTCCAGGGCAGCGGTAACCCTTTCGGACGATCCCGCTGCCCATTCTTCTGCCCTAAACCCAATATATTTGGCGCAACATATCTTCATTTTTCATATTTCTCTATTAGTCGCCATGTCAGTAGTCAACTCCTTTCTAACCATATCATCTTCCACACAGTCCATCCATCGTTTCTTTTGTCTTCCCCTAAGTAAAATAAATGTTATGACTTTACTATTTACCCATCTAACACGCAATGCGAGTGCGGTGCTTCTGACCAGACCATGCCCCGCTTGCTGGAGCGTCCTAAGTGCGAGTTCACCTGCACCTTGGATGACCCAAATAATGTCACTGATACTGCAATAGCAAATACTGGCCACAAAATATATTAAAAAAAAAAATTGTCAAGTGCGAGTCGGACTCACACACCGAGGGTTTCGTAGTACTTTGTAGCTATGTAATAAAAAAAATACGGTTTTCTGATTTTTTCCTTTACTTGTGCTATATGACATTGCTTGTTGCCAAATTTTATGATTCTAGGTCAACGGAAAGTACCCTATAGGTTTTGATTTCGGAACATAAACGCCCGTATCTTTTGATCGCGTTGACTTAGAAGTTTGATTTTTTCACTGCTTCAAGGGATTGCAGCCTTGAATATTTGATATTAATTTCAACTTGATAACTTTACGCGTTCCTGAGAAAAACGGTCTTCACAGATGGACAGACAGGCGGACAACGAAGTGATCTTATAAGGGTTCCGTTTTTCCTTTTGAGGTACGGAACCTAAAAAAAAAACAACGAGTAAGAGAACCATCTACAAGAAAAGAAGAAGACTATTTAGTATGTTTTAAAAACAATTTATGGCTTTATATTCGAAATATGGAGCTTAAAAATAAGCACAGCCTCACCGGTAATGTTTCATGGTCGATATGAAAAAAGAATCGATGAAAATTTCTTATATACCTACATTTATTTATGTATTTATACTTTATTGTATACAACAAACATACATAACATAAAAAAAACACATCAAACACTACAAAATATACAATGGGCCTTATGACTTTCTGCGATCCCTTCCAGGCAACCATGGAATGGATAGTGATTTTTCTGGAAATAAAATGGGGCTGTTGTTGGTGCCATTGTAGCTATCATTAACTCAATGTCGCGATAAATATAGCAATTTACAATTCTATAGAATTATTGCCATAAACCGTCCTTGTGCTAAAACAAGCCAACGATGTATGCAGTCCGCTCGACCTCTGAAGGTTTTCATAAAAAAATCAAAGTTAAAATCTTGACCGTGACACAGATACGTCACAAAGACGTAGTGTGTGCCGTCGCGACGTAGTTTTGAAGATTTTGGCACTGAAAGATGAAAACAGACATTGAATATCAGTGAAAGGGAGCTTTTTAGTTTATGTGTGAGTAATTTTGGCAACGTAAAATGCTTTTTGGATAGGATAAGAATACTCACACACACGCACATGCATAGTAGAAGAGAACAGGGCCACGCGGGAGGCCACCGATGAGGTGGACGGATAAAATTAAATCCGCAGTTGGAGGTCTTGTTAATAATTCAGAAGTAAAATATGACCCCAATCTCAACAAAGCTATACGAAGGGAAGGTAACGTCTGTCCTACTAATATCTTTAGCACTATTCTCTTGCAAAAATATAACTGTTTTGTTGGAGGATATCTGTATAATAAAATCAATACTGTTGTATTGATTAAAGAACGCAATTAATGAAATTGTGTTTTAAAATTGTTTATTGAAATAATATTGATTTACTTAAAATCAAAATTGGGCCTAAAACTGAGAGGTAGGTAAGAAATAATTTGATTCTAATGAATGTTGTTGAACTGTCAGATAGGAAACGCCGACCTCATCTAGTTTTAAAATATGATTGACGAATAAAAAACAAAATAAAAAAAAATTGACGTGTAAAAGTGTTTGTACAAACCTACTTACAAAATAAAATCATTTATCATTATCATTTATCATTATCATTTATCATTATCATTTATCATTATCATTTATCATTATCATTTATCATTATCATTTATCATTATCATTCATCATTTATCATTTATCATTTATCATTATCATTTATCATTATCATTTATCATTATCATTATCATTTATCATTATCATTTATCATTATCATTTATCATTATCATTTATCATTATCATTTATCATTATCGATTATCATTATCATTTATCATTATCATTTATCATTATCATTATCATTATCATTTATCATTATCGATTATCATTATCATTTATCATTATCATTTATCATTATCATTTATCATTTATCATTATCATTTATCATTATCATTTATCATTTATCATTATCATTTATCATTATCATTTATCATATGATTATCATTTATCATTATCATTTATCATTATCATTATCATTTATCATTATCATTTATCATTATCATTATCATTATTATAATCATAATCATTATCATTATCATTATCATTATCATTATCATTATCATTATCATTATCATTATCATTATCATTATCAATTCTCATTTATCATTTATCATTTATCATTTATCATTTATCATTATCATTTATCATTATCATTATCATTTATCATTATCATTTATCATTATCATTATCATTATCATTTATCATTATCAATATCATTATCATTTATCATTATTATTTGTGCATGTGAGTTTAAATGTTTGTGAACGCACCCACGATACAGGAGAAATTCCTAGTGTGGGGCGAGGTTTTAAAAAAAAAAAAAAAAATTGTATAGTATAGGATCAGTATTTTCTGAGAGTAACTTCTACAAACATATATGACAAACTGAAAAACCACTTGACCTCTACTTTTTACGTTATCTTAAGTAATTACCGTCGCCTATGGAGATTAGCAATAACAAATACATCACAAGTGCAAGACATTATTTCACGGCGAATTCTACTAAATAATTCTACCACATTGTTTCATTCGCATGGAGATTCCTCCAGGAACCCTGCATTTTTTTCTTACATGTGTAAAAAGTGCTGTACTCAGAAACAGTGTAGCTTACTTTCATTAAAAACTTTTTTTTGTCATTACAAAAAAAAAAAAATCCCATTGGATCGGTGTTCACATAGATTACTTTTAACAAACAAACATGACGAACTAACACAGTGAAGGATAATGCGTAATTTAATTTACAAAAAAAAAACATCTTATAAATTAACAATATGTGATGTATTCGTGCAAAGTGATACACAACTCAGTTATACTGGGTAGCACTGTTGGTTAAACTGTTTGTCAGACTTTTGGGTTTCTGACTATCCGTAACGACTGTCTGCCTAAGATCTACGAATGACTGCCGGTACCAACGGCTTAATGTACTTTCTGAGGCATGTAGGTGTCTGGATATGTAATGGATGGTCACCCATCCACAAGCCGACCGTAGCAAGCGTAGCTTAACTTTCAATCGACCAGTGCAGCTGTGATCATTTAGCCACGAGTCCCTCTAGTGTGTGATAATAACCAAGCAGGAATATCTGCAACCGCTGCACTGCAGGTGCGTTGCTGTCCCAGAGGCACAGCTCGACTTACTCGTGTGGCTGCGATAATATTTTAATTTGTCAGATGAAGCTTATGACTTTCTGCGATCTCTTCCAGGCATGGCATGGAATGGATAGTGAATTTTCTGGACATAAAATGGGGCTGTTGTTGGTGCCATTGTAGCTATCATTAACTCAATGTCGCGATAAATATAGCAATGTACAATTCTATAGAAAAATTGCCATAAACTGTCCTTGTGCTAAAACAAGCCAACGATGTATGCAGTCCGCTCGACCTCTGAAGGTTTTCATAAAAAAATCAAAGTTAAAATCTTGACCGTGACACAGATACGTCACAAAGACGTAGTGTGTGCCGTCGCGACGTAGTTTTGAAGATTTTGGCACTGAAAGATGAAAACAGACATTGAATATGGTCAGTGAAAGGGAGCTTTTTAGTTTATGTGTGAGTAATCTTGGCAACGTGAAATGCTTTTTGGATAGGATAAGAATACTCACACACACGCACATGCATAGTAGAAGAGAACAGGGCCACGCGGGAGGCCACCGATGAGGTGGAGGGATGAAATTAAATCCGCAGTTGGAGGTCTTGTTAATAATTCAGAAGTAAAATATGACCCCAATCTCAACAAAGTTAAACGAAGGGAAGGTAACGTCTGTCCTACTAATATCTTTAGCACTATTCTCTTGCACAACTATTACTGTTTTGTTGGAGGATATCTGTATAATAAAATCAATACTGTTGTATTGATTAAAGAACGCAATGAATGAAATTGTGTTTTAAAATTGTTTATTGAAATAATTGATTTACATAAATATTTACAAAATTGGGCCTAAAACTAGAGGTAAGAAATAAATTGATTCTAATGAATGTTGTGGAACTGTCAGATACGAAACGCCGACCTCATCTAGTTTTAAAATATGATTGACGAATAAAAAAAAATAAAAAAAAATTGACGTGTAAAAGGGTTTGTACAAACCTACTTACAAAATAAAATCATTTATCATTATCATTTATCATTATCATTATCATTTATCATTATCATTTATCATTATCATTTATCATTATCATTTATCATTATCATTTATCATTTATCATTTATCATTATCATTTATCATTATCATTTATCATTATCATTTATCATTATCATTTATCATTATCATTTATCATTATCATTTATCATATCATTATCATTTATCATTATCATTTATCATATCATTATCATTTATCATTATCATTATCATTTATCATATCATTATCATTTATCATTATCATTTATCATTATCATTTATCATTATCATTTATCATTATCATTTATCATTATCATTTATCATCATCATTTATCATTATCATTTATCATTATCATTTATCATTATCATTTATCATTATCATTTATCATTTATCATTATCATTTATCATTATCATTTATCATTATCATTTATCATATCATTATCATTTATCATTATCATTTATCATTAATCATTATCATTTATCATTAATCATTATCATTTATCATTATCATTATACTTTATCATATCATTATCATTTATTATATGATTATCATTTATCATTATCATTTATCATATCATTGTTGGAGGATATCTGTATAATAAAATCAATACTGTCGTATTGATTAAAGAACGCAATGAATGAAATTGTGTTTTAAAATTGTTTATTGAAATAATTGATTTACATAAATATTTACAAAATTGGGCCTAAAACTAGAGGTAAGAAATAAATTGATTCTAATGAATGTTGTGGAACTGTCAGATAGGAAACGCCGACCTCATCTAGTTTTAAAATATGATTGACGAATAAAAAAAAATAAAAAAAAATGACGTGTAAAAGTGTTTGTACAAACCTACTTACAAAATAAAATCATTTATCATTATCATTTATCATTATCATTTATCATTATCATTTATCATTATCATTTATCATTATCATTTATCATTATCATTTATCATTTATCATTATCATTATCATTTATCATTATCATTTATCATTATCATTTATCATTATCATTTATCATTATCATTTATCATTATCATTTATCATTATCATTTATCATTATCATTTATCATTATCATTTATCATTATCATTTATCATTATCATTTATCATTATCATTTATCATTATCATTTATCATTATCATTTATCATATCATTATCATTTATCATTATCATTTATCATTAATCATTATCATTTATCATTAATCATTATCATTTATCATTATCATTATCATTTATCATATCATTATCATTTATTATATGATTATCATTTATCATTATCATTTATCATATCATTGTTGGAGGATATCTGTATAATAAAATCAATATCGTCGTATTGATTAAAGAACGCAATGAATGAAATTGTGTTTTAAAATTGTTTATTGAAATAATTGATTTACATAAATATTTACAAAATTGGGCCTAAAACTAGAGGTAAGAAATAAATTGATTCTAATGAATGTTGTGGAACTGTCAGATAGGAAACGCCGACCTCATCTAGTTTTAAAATATGATTGACGAATAAAAAAAAATAAAAAAAAATGACGTGTAAAAGTGTTTGTACAAACCTACTTACAAAATAAAATCATTTATCATTATCATTTATCATTATCATTTATCATTATCATTTATCATTATCATTTATCATTATCATTTATCATTATCATTTATCATTATCATTTATCATTATCATTTATCATTATCACTTATCATTATCATTTATCATTATCATTTATCATTATCATTTATCATTATCATTTATCATTATCATTTATCATTATCATTTATCATTATCATTTATCATTATCATTTATCATTATCATTAATCATTATCATTTATCATTTATCATTATCATTTATCATATCATTATCATTTATCATTATCATTTATCATTAATCATTATCATTTATCATTTATCATTATCATTTATCATATCATTATCATTTATTATATGATTATCATTTATCATTATCATTTATCATTATCATTTATCATTATCATTATCATTTATCATTATCATTTATCATTTATCATTATCATTATCATTTATCATTATCATTTATCATTTATCATTTATCATTATCATTTAATTATTATTTTTTTATTTTAATTTTAAGAACGTTCACAGTCTGATCTCAGTCTCAATCTGTCAAAAATACCTCAAATGTCCCTACATTTTGACAAGATTTTGACATTTGTTTGTCGCCGAGATGACACTACGACTAGATTTTGAACGTTTTAAATTATGAGAACTGGCCTTCTGGTATCGCTCCTCAAAAGTATTTCCTTTGATCAGACTTCTCTAGAATTATTTTAATTAAAAATTGTTGTAGAAAATAAAACTGGGTAAGTGCAAATTGAAGTGCTGTGCGACTTTGTTAACAGTCTGGTCCCACGACATCGGCAAGTCTTTTTATTTCAAGATCTTATATTATTTGCGAACCCTGTTTAGTAACATTTCAGATTGTATGGTATTTCTGTTAACAGTTGAAATTTGGAAATTGTAATCGAATAAGAATAAATTCGGTGGTTATAATTTTATTCAAAACTAGCTTCCACCCGCGGCTTCGCCCAACTTGTATTTCGATCGAAAGCAGCATCAAAATCGCCCAGCCGCCGTTTCGGAGATTAGCCGTGCCTCGAAAAGCACGTTAAGCCGTTGGTCCCGGCTGTCATTCTTGGATCTTTGATAGTCGTTACGGGTCGTCAGAAGCCCGAAAATCTGACAACCAGTCTTACTAAGGGGTATCGTTATGTGGAGGTCAGATAGGCAGTCGCTCAGTCGTATTCAGCTGCATCCGGTTAGACTGAAATCTGACCCCAAAATACTTGGGAAAAGGCTAGGAACATGGATAGAACGTGATCGTCTGTAAAATTAAGAAAAGCAATTTGCGTTTACAGAAACTGTTAAAAATAGATATCATGATTGTGCCTACTACATGTCTTTTGAAAATATAATGTAAATACATACATTACATTAATATTCTCAAAAGAAATGTACACAGATTTCTTTTACACATTATGGCTTATTGGAAACAAGGCAATTACTGATTTCTATAGCCTGGAAATTGAACGCGGGTTCTCCGCTCCAATCTAATCTAAAGATGGTTTTTATATTTATTTTAATGCCAATGTTCAAAGAACATGATTAGTATTTTATACTTTTACCGAGGCTTAGTAAAAATCTTTTGTTTTCGTTGAATACCCACTATACTACTACTATAGGTAATGTTACGAGCTTCGGGTTCGTGACAATAAAACTGCCGATATAAATTACCAAAAATGACACTTTAATTAATCAACACAAACACACTAATTATAAAACACAATTATTACACTTAAGTCGCACTTGAAGATCGCTTTAGATGTATTTGCATGTATCACTTCCAACACACTGTGTCGAATCGCGGTTATTCCCGGCCTTATATAGTGCAGCAGATTGTTCTAGTACCTTCTATTGTAGAAACATCTAGAATGTTCGGGTATATACCGGCCCCGACTGACCTCTGTCGATAGTTCTAGTATAGAAATTTCTAGAAGGATCTATTTGTTCTACTACTCGATACTAGATAGCGCTAGTGGTAAATTAGTTCTGCTAGTTGATAATAGATGGCGCTAGTGGTAACTATTGTCGCCATGTATCAGGCATTAATCGTGGCGCGCAACAGTAATAAAAAGGAAAAACAATTAATTCACAAAAGACACAACAATCACAATTTACAAGCTGACACTAAAATATAAACACCGTTAAATTTGATCGTTTTAATCCTTAAAAGGGGTCATTGTACTCATCATTATGAACAACTTTTACTACGGGATCAACCCTGAAATCGTGAAAACAAAGTGTAGTGCTGAAATATTTGATGAAGGACAACTAAACTAACTAATTACTAACCTACAATTGAATTGACTGGTATATTTTTTTAATTTTGCGAATTAGTTCATTTTTTAAGTCAATACTTTAGAACTCGTCTCGTAAGTGGAGCTAAAATGCAATTGTATTTAT
Source organism: Apamea crenata (assembly GCA_949629185.1). NCBI lineage: Eukaryota > Metazoa > Arthropoda > Insecta > Lepidoptera > Noctuidae > Apamea > Apamea crenata. The sequence goes on along the minus strand of OX451375.1, from coordinate 10,851,294 downwards.
GAAAGACTAACTGCACCCCGCGGTTTCACCCGCATAAGTTTCGATCCCGTGGGAATATCGGGATAAGTTAATCCTGGCTATAAACTATCTGTATGCAAAATTTCATTCAAATCCGTTCAGTAGTTTTGGCGTGAAAGAGTAACAAACATCCATCCATCCATACAAACTTTCTCGTTTTTAATATTAGTAGGATAGGATATTATTTCATAAATACAATTTTATCAGCCTCACTCGAAGGTAAAAAATAACCTTGAAATTATGACCACGTAAGTACGTGTGAAATTTTTTGATTAAATGCTATCCCGTCGTGGGACCGCTGCTATTTTAAACTTTAAAAGAATGTTAGGCTGATAATTAGAACGTTTATACCCTTTTGGGTATATTTGTGGCAATTTTTTCTATTTTTTTTTATTGTTTTAGGCTTTTTAGGTTCATACTATTTTTATTAGTATTTTGTGTCGGGTTTTTTTTATTTTTTTATTTAATTTTTTATTTTCTCTTCGAAGGAAATGTGGCTGTTGGGTTGCTGCTGTCAGCAGTAGCAACCCAAAAGCAACCTTAAGTAAAAAAAAATAACGATCATTGTCTTTTGGCAGACTTGGTAGAGCTAAATCAGGAGTAAAATAACTGTGAACGAACTGGTAAAAGGATATTTTAGATCCCGAATGACGTTGACAGGGCACTGTTTGTAAACATTTATTTTTATTTCTAAAACACTTAACCTAATTCACATTTAGTTTTGGCCACATAACGAAAACGTCTCAAGGTTTATCTGCATGTTAGCGAGCCGTTCATATCAATTTTATAAACAATGTCAGCAATTTATTAATTAATACATAGGCTTTTCGAACTCGTTTTGTATAACGTTTGCAAGTCTTCTGGAAAAATTAGTGCAATTGTTTTTGAAATGTCACTTCAAATGTCAAAAGATCCAGAATGAAATGTCAAAAGAGCCACGCGTGAAAATAACCTTGTAGCGCTATATTTCAAATTACCCTTTCCAAAATCGTTTTGTTTACCTTCATTTTTTCCCTTCACAAAAACCCAATCAAGAAATTATAGATAAATAAAGCGTGCCGATATTCCATTATCCTATACATGGTGAGCGTCGAGTATTACATGAAAATTCTCCTGTCTCACACCTTTGGCTCGAAGGAGTTAATATTATTCATATCGCTTGAGCTACCTCCACGGAGACACACGGGCTTGTACGATGAACCACAAAACATATTTTATTATCATACTAGCTGCGACCCGCGGTTTCACCCGCATAAGTCTCGATTCCGTAAGAATATGGGAATTAAAAGTATTCTATATGTTAATCCTGGTTATAAACCATCTGTGTGCCAAATTTTATCCAAATCCGTTCAATAGTTTTTGCCTGAAAGTAACAAACATCCATCCCTTCATCCGTCCATCCATACAAACTTTCACGATGTTATAAATCAACTATTAATAGCGAGAACTACTACATATTTGCACGGCCAAGATGGTAGGTTCGGAAGGAAAAATGGGAGGCCTTTGCCCAGCACTGGGACAGAATAAAAGCTAATGAAAAAAAAATGTAATATCTACTAGGTTTTTCCTGCGGCTTCACCCGCGTGGAGGTCCTTATGCATGTCATGGTCACATGTGTGCCATTCGTTTGAGGCGTGAAAAAGTAATAGACTGATAGACAGAGTTCCTTCCGCATTAATAATATTAGTATGGATTCACACAATGTGGGTAGAAACGCGAGTATCATCATCTGCCTAGCCTTTTCCCAAATATGCTTCCAGAGGGTTGGCTGCCAGTCTAACCAGATGCAGCTGAATACCAGTATTTTACATGGAGCGACTGCCTATCTGACGTACACAACCCAGTTACTGGGTAATACGATACCCCTTGGTAAGACTGGTTGTCAGACTTTCAGGCTTCTGACGACCCGTAACGACTGTCAAAGATCCACAAATAACAGCCGGGACCAACGGTTCTCGTATGTAAATATGGTCACCCATCACGGACCAACCACGGTAAGCGTAGCTTAACCTGATCGATCGACTCGTGCGGCTGTTATTACTTAGCCACAAGCCCCTCCCTCTCTCTATTAGAATATACATTGACCTTATTGGTGATATCCTTCGAAACGGTCAGGTGGGTAGTACTCGAAAACAGCGCGCGAGTATGAACATAGACGAAGCACAAGAAGTGTATAAGAATCGTAACAGGTGGTGTTCTGTAGTTTCTACTCACGCTCATGGAAAAAGGTGGATTTATAAGTTTTCAAACTGTGCTATCCCATAGCAGAAAAAAGATTTTTTTTCCTCATAATTATGTAACTCGTTTCGGACGGTTCTCGGAATCAAACGGAGCCTGTTTCAATGTGTTCATACTACAGAGGGGTTGCTCCTCGCTAATCTCTAACACATATAATAACTAATCCTGTAAAATTAATTAAAATTAAATACAAAATACCTTCTAAAAACAAGAACACCCAACTATATAGTACCAGTTAATTAAAAACCTTTACAAAATAAATATGTGAGCATGTAAACAAAACTCGGTCAACATCTACTAACTTCTGTCTACCTGGTACTCATAGACATACACAAACTAATTAGTACTGGATTAATAATGACCCGAGGCGCCAAATTCTCGATAACTCGTAACTGAAACTAATGTAAAACGATCAACGTTGTAATTGATCAATTAGAAAACGTGTTAGCTCTGCGGAAGCGTCATTGGGGGAAAGATTTGTTGGAGAGATCTACATAACATACGTAATCAGCCTTTAATGTTCCCACTGCTGGGACAGGCCTCCTCTCAGTGAGAGGGAGTGGGCCGTAATCCACCTCGCAGGCCGCGGGTGCGGGTCACGTGTCTTCAAATTTTTTTTGACCCCCTTTCACGTGCCCCCCCCTTTCACCGGCTTCATAAGGTTCATAACTCATTTTTTGGGCTTGGTATAACCTTTTATAACAAGATACCATCTTCTTTGCTAGACTTGCTTTTTAATGCGTTTAAAGCTCAAGTAAAATCCAACCTTTGTTCAAAGGCAAACTATTGCATCAACGGTTAATTACACGATAAGAATACCGCCCTGATTAACTCAAGACAATATTTATGTTCTTTCTCCAGAAAGGTTAAATGAGTTCATATAATTCTTTATTTTTATTTGACTGTATAAGTCAATTCAGTTTAATTTTATTTTAATGTATTATTGACATAATCTACTCATTTTAATGTTTTTTAATGAGTTGATTGCAATTCATGTGGTTAGCTAGTGACCTCGACGATTGATCATATTATTCTAGCTTGAACAACCGGCAGCAAGTTCGTCATGCTCCCTTAGATGTCACTGCTTGCGGTAGCGTCGGGGGTCGGGTTGCCTCCTTCCCTCAAATATGGCGAGGGGGTTAATGGCTGATCTTTGCGTTACGCTCGTGAACGGGTGCTGCTTGTGGTAACTGGTCGTCTTTCTGACCATGGTTTTATTGTTGTTATTAGTATCAACTTATTTATTTATTTTACTTCGATGGTCCTGTTTACCATTTCTGACTTCAAGTGACAGCTATGTGAACAGAACCCAGCAATGCATAAATATGTAAGCTGTCACGCCCTTTATGCCTGGAGGCTTTTATTTAGGTAGTAAGTTTGTATTTACATTTTAATTTTAATTAATTATTTTTTAGCTTGAGTACGTATTATTTTTATTATATATTATGGCAAATAATTTAATTTAATGTTCTGTGTCTTGTAATGTTAATTACTTAACTTGGGATAAGGGCAGGAAGATGATAACCTATTATTGTATACAATCAAGTATTTTCTAACTGAACAGACAGCTGTGCTTTTTTTTTTTTTTGTGGATGGGAAATCATCAAATGACCCCTCCCGCTCTGGGTGGAGCGGAAGGGAGTGTCAGACTTTTACTGACTAAAACTGTGCTGCTGGGGAGTTTGTTGCGCCACTTCTTCTTCCCAGCGATAGCACTAGGAAGTGGTGTCGGGCGCGCGTGTTTGGGGGACTGTCTCTTGTAATTTTGACGTTCGAAAAGTGCTGATTCTCAGCCTAATTTGATTTTGGTTCCTAATTACTTTTGATTTTGGTTCTAGGACATGCCGGTTTCCTCAAGATGTTTTCGTTCACCATTTTTAGAGCAATGATGATGAGATAATTTACACGAAGTAAAGTGCTTGTGTGGGTGTCTGAGGAGATATATTCTCTAAGTAATTATGTATATACAAGCTGTGTGCCCAATGGGATTTCTCATCGGCAAAAGTGATGAACTTCCACACAAACTTTCAGTCACATTTAACCCTTTTAGGGGATGAAGTTTCAATGTCCGTCCTCAGTGCTTCCTTTCGTTATTGAATCAATTTTAGAATTTTAATCAGGATCAGAAGGAGGAGGGGGATTTTGGTCAGGATGGACAGACAAAAGGTTTATATGAATAAACTCTCATTTAAAACTCTGTAACTTTTTTATGTATTTGTCTCTTATTATTTGAATCCCAAATAATTCTAAAGATTTGCTTTACCTTTTCACGTTATACTCAATGCTACACATACACATTGATGGGACTCAGACCTCTTTGTAAAAGGAAAAGCCAACCTTGTGGTGTATAATTAAAACATAGCAACAAAAATGAAAACATCGAATAGTAGGTAACTCTGCCAGCAAATGGGTCCTTCATTTTCCCATTTTACTATTTTCCCGCTTTCAGCATTCAAAATTCCTTTAATTTTTTTTAGCCAAAAGGATCCCTCAACTTTGGTTTTCATTCCGCTTTTTCGGGCTGTTCAGTTAAAAGTTTCATATCTATTTGTATAACAAAAATTTCAATAACATTTGAGATAAAACCATACGTATTTTTGATATTATGAACGTCGGATGTTAAAAGCAAAGTTTGATGTAAATGGAAAAGATATTTTAAAGTTAACCTACATAATTTTAGCTGACCTTAGCTTGTCGATGAAAAATATAAAGTTAAATTGGCCTGTCACCTGCACACGTGAGGACCTAAGATCTGCGTCAGCGGGGGGTGTTAGCGTTGCCGAGTTCTAGACCAAACCGGGAACTTAATTCTAGCTATTGTTTTTTTTCGATGTATGACATAATTACTCATTAAAATGATTCATTTAAAAAATAAATAATTCATGAAAAATATACCAAAGAGTTTTTATACAGTTTCTACACCTTTTTTTTATTCCGATTATCGATTAGGCTTTATGCAATTTTTGAATCGAAGTAAGAAAATTGGGTGGATGGTCAGCACTAAGAAGTGTCACGTCAAAACACATTTTTTTGTAATTTTCAAACCACGGAGATTTTCCTGTTGCAGGGCAAAGGCTTCTACCTTGTGCCGAACCCGCAAGTCACCGTATCGTATTTGAGAAATACCTACCTGTACCCTACCTCCCTGCCTGGGAACAGTGGTGGCCCAGTCATGGTAACGGCCACGAGTTCGTCTCGTGGGTTCGAACCCAGGTAGGCGCTTTACTTTGTGTAAATTATTCACTGCTCTCAAAACGGCGAAAAATCGTGAGGAAACCAGCATGCAACCAGCCAGGGATGAGAAATCATCAAATGACCCCTCCCACTCTGAGAGGCACCATGTCCGTGGCTCTGGGAACCAGCATGTCTTAGAATACAATTTTGAAGACATTTGATATCTACCAACCCCCACTGGGGCCGCGTGGTAAATTACAGCAGATACATTAACGAGGCCTGTGTCCCAGCAATGGGAACATTATAAGCTGATTATGCTGCATCCTAAACTCAAACTATTTATTTCAACTAAACCAATTACAGGCACTTTTGAACTGTCAAGGGTAGGCCAGTCAAAAAGATAAAGCTAGTTGCCCATTCCAAAGCGTAGTAGGTACCTATGGAGAAGAATGGGCAAGAAACTCCATGGACACTCTTTTAAATTGAGTAAAACACTTTCATATCACCATCCCGAGGGTTCCGAAGGTTTCAAAGCATAGGTTTGAAATATTCATCTGTTCAACAACGTAACAAAATGAACGTGGCTGAAATGTCAAAATGAAAGGCACTGCAAACGATTTCCATTGTACCTACATGTTACTCGGCACCCAAATTGCGTAACACACGATCAATCGGAATCGGTTTCATTTTGACAGTTCAACAACATTCATTGCGTTATTTACGTTATTGAGCAGACACTCATGACACATTTTTTGAACATATGAAGCAATGGATTAGCAATATCCTTCAAAATGATTCAGATTGAGATTGATTGTGTGTTACGCGATTAGGGTGCTGGTCATGATAAAAACATACCTACCTAGTCGGTATTCCAAAAAACAGTCTGTAAGGAAGTATGGCTAGTCGACTCCGTAATTTAGAGACTTAAATTCTATTAAGCTTCTAATAATTTAACGAAATTGGGTGTGCCTTTCCCTCATAAATCAGTTTCAATTCTGTAACTTACATACTTTGTCATTAAATTTAATATATGAAGTGGAAAACTGCCTCGTTGACCTAGTGGTCGCAAGCGCTACTGTTGAGCATGAGGTCCTGGGTTCGATTCCCGGGTCAGGCACAGCGTTATTATTTTTCCATGTGGAAGTTTTCAGTAGCAGCCCGGAGTCTGGATTTAAGCCTGTTTGATGGCAATGGACTCACACCCCCTTTTACAAGGGACTTAACTAGCAAAATGTGGGTGTGCTATAGGTACACCTCTGCCTAACTCTTCAGGGCATACTAATAAATAAATAAATAATATAAATATCCCTGGACATTTCACACAGCACCATTTGTCCCAAGCTAAGCAACCTAATGCTTGTGTTATGGTAACAAGATGGCTGATAAACTACTTATATACAATTTTTTTTTTTGTAAATACATACATATTATAGATAGAAAAACACCCAGACTCGGAACAAATACATGTAGGTCATACAAATATTTGTTCCGTGCGGGAATCAAACCCACGACACGCAGCGCAGCAGTCAATCGCTTAACCACTGCGCCAACCGTGCCGTCAAAATATAAAATTTGTAAAAATATAAAATACTAGCGTGATTGTATAGTTAAATTTAATCATAATATCCACCTACCAAACCCTACAGAACGACAATGATGCCTACAAACATCATCAACAACACCAAGTCTAAACATCACACCATAATATGTTATCATCTATCGCTTAGGTTAGCACTTGGCTTCGGCCCGTGTTATTCTATAAAACCGGCACATTAGTGCCGAGATACAAAAAGGTATAACAACAAATTATAATACACACACACACACACAGACACACAAACACAAACATACATACAACTAATACATACATACACAACACAACACACAAACGAAACACACACACATACATACAATAACATACATACAAAACACAAACAGACAGACACACACATACACACACACACACACACACACACACTTACATTTAATTCAGAAACGTCAATTCCATATAATGTTAGTAACAAAGGTCCTAAAAACTAATGTTACTAATTGCAGCATTCCCGAATACATTTAAAACAAACCAAAGAATGTCAAATTTAAAATACATAAAAATAAAAACAATCAATCAATTTAGAAAATCAAATTAAAAATAACAACACAATTTAATATGATCTAATTTATTTCACCGATATTTTTTTTTACATTTACATTTAGTCTAATTTAATTTACCCTAAACTTAATATGACGTGACATGTGACATGATAATGATGACGTTCATCATCGTTAGTCTGAGAGGGGTTCACGATTACCTAAGCTCCGAGGGTTTGCTTACCAAATATAAGTAGAGCTGTGGTAATCATATAATCAGCCTAAAATGGTCCACAGGCCAACTCTCTTCGAGAGGGTCTGGCTGTAATCTACCACGTCAGCCCAGTGCGGGTTGGTAGATATCAAATGTCTTCCAATTTTTGGTTCTAGAACATGCCTGTTTCCTCACCATGTTTTCCTTCACCCTTTTGAGAGCAGTGGTGATGAATCATTTAGGTACACAAAGTACAGCGCCCCCACGCGGGCCCAGTGCGGGTTGGTAGATAAATAAATCCCTGGACATTTCACACAGCACCATTTGTCCCAAGCTAAGCAACCTAATGCTTGTGTTATGGTAACAAGATGGCTGATAAACTACTTATATACATTTTTTTTTTGTAAATACATACATATTATAGATAGAAAAACACCCAGAATCGGAACAAATACATGTAGGTCATACAAATATTTGTTCCGTGCGGGAATCGAATCCGCGACACGCAGCGCAGCAGTCAATCGCTTAACCACTGCGCCAACCGTGCCGTCACATGTCTTTGACTAGACTTCACAGGTCACACTTTTTTGTTGCTATTATGCAACAAAATTGTTTGCTATTTTACAATGCCGTGTGTCTCGTCTCTCGTCCACAGCCATGTCACTAAGATTTGCATTTTTTATTAAAACACTAAAGTGTTTGATGGAGCCTGGACTGCAGTCAGCAAGTAATGCCAAGAATTTGTATGTAAAGTAACACCATCAGATTTTAAAGAATCGCCCATTATTTTTGATTGTCGTTTCATTTCTTACAGAAAGATTTTCTTTCTGAAATATGAGGAGATATTAATCTTTTGAGTTGGCGTTGTTATTAGGGTTCTGAACTTTTTAAAGAGCAAAGGAAACCTTCATAAGATTGTTTCCGTCCGTTCGTCTGTCACAGAAGTTTTTCGCAAAAACTATGTGACGTAGGGATTTGAAGTTTGGGTTTGGTACAGGTTTGGTAGGGACATGTTTTGGTGACTCACATATATCAACTATTTAAAAAATTAGGGAAAAAGTTGGTATTATTTAATTTCATTTTTCAATGTAGTATTTATATAATTTAAAAAGCTAACAGTTTTACAATAATAATAATATAAACAAGGAGGGTAAATAATCAAAGGGCATCAAAAATTCATTCGCGTCGCCGTCAACAGGAAAAGTGCCCAAAAGGCCCACGTTGTATGGCTATGGCTGGTTCTTTGGCCAAAACATATACACATAATTAAATATATAAAACATATAATTAAAATGGAGGGTCACTTCAAAAGAGCAAACCTTTTAGAAAAATATCGTGTGATTTATATATTTTCAAACAACTACCTTCTTCAAATAATTCAATATTTTCCGACTCGCTCTTGACTGGTTATTAAATAATGTTTTAAGAAATTAGAAGTTTTTTGGGTGTTTATTTCTAAGTATTTGCATATTTTTTAAGACTTCTGTATAAGTTTAACGAGTCTTCGCTTAAGAATAATAAGGTTTACGAATAAATAAGTATAATTTTGTTAAGAAAACATAAAATTCGTTGACTTTTTGCATGATTTGGTGTTCAAAGTTTTTATGTAGATCGCTTTTTGTTTTTGTCTTTTATGTAAGTAATATTAACATAAGAAATTACTTTTTTATTAAAATTCAAACTGACGGGTGTAAGTGTGAACTTTAATAAAAAAATAAATTACTCCAAATAAAACTGCTTCTCAATAATAAAATCGAAATACTAACCGTCCCACCAAAGATTTCCGATCTGGAATAAGTCCTAAGGCTCAATTTACACCGCCGCGGAATGGAATGGAGGCGAGTTTTTGTAGCGATATTATAGATAGCAAAATGAACTTTACTTTAGTGGCAGGGACTATAAACACGATAAAATTGAAAACTTGCGACAAATCGAAATAGAAGGTGCAGTAACTGTTACATAATCATTATAAATTGTCAATAAATTCCCAAATCAAAATTCTTGAAAAAAATTGTGTAATTATCGTCTTAAATAGTGCAAACTAAGTTATTACCTTCAAATAGACACAAATTATCGTCAAAACTAATAACAAAATTAAAGTATAAATTTTAGCGCACGGCCGATAAGCAATCCATTCATCGCAGAGTTCACAACATGAAGCAAGTTTGCAACGCGTTGAACTAGCGGTATTTACTTATCTCATTTTGACCGTTCCTACGAAAAAGGGCGCTCGACGACGTTGCCAAATCGCTCGCCCACGCGCTCTTACGTGCATCCATTTGATCATCCATCCATGAAATACTCTAAACTTACTTTATAACACGTTAAATTAGATATTTTAATTTTTCGCATCTAGTCAATTTCATCCTGTATATCGTAGAAAGGATTTGTCGATTATCAAAAAAAAATCGAAGTCAAAAAACACCAAATTAGTTTTAAATAACCGACAATATAAAATGATGCATGGTCAAGAATGATAAGTACTGAATCCATGGTAACAGGTGGCGCATCGATATCCCTGCCACCCTGTAAACACTCATGCTTATCCTTTCAGTGAATACAGGTCTGCCCTTATGTATGTAAACGTTCCAAAGCAGTAAAATAACTCTTCTAAAACAAAGAAGGAACGATCATTGATCATTTGCTCCCAAAAAAATACAATGAAAGCATTCATTCCCTGTATTGTGTAAGCGGGATGTTGAATTTAAAACAAAGCATTAACTGGAACACGTTTTATATTAATTTCCACATGCCCGTTACAAGAACGGAGCGAGATATTATTTACATTTTGTGGTATATTCGTGCTGGCCTCAGTAAAACAAAAGTTTTATTGCCCCGTTTAAAATCTAGTCGCAATCGCATCTCAGCGACAATCAATGTCAAAAAATGTAGGTAAATAAGAGGTTTTTGTGACAGATTGAGGCTGAGATAAGACCGTGAACTATCTTAAAGTTACGGGAATTGAGATAGAGAAAGTATTTTTGTTCTTGAACCACACAATGCGAAAACTCAAATTGGATTCATAAACCACACAACTGCGTTAATTGACTTGACAAGTATAGAACACCGAATCACCCTTACCTATTATTACAATATTTAAGAAATTCTTTCATGCATAATGAATACCTACATATTATTATTACTATACTAAAAAAAAAGGAAAAATGTCTGTTTGTTTATTTGAACGCGCTAATCTCTGGATTAGCGCGTCATCAGTCGGATTTGAAAAATCTTTTTGCATTTGATACCCGTGGGTCGGTGGAACATAAAATTTCACGCGGATGAAGTCGCGGGGAAAACTAGTAGGTATTATCACAACTTCCAAAAATAGATACGCAAGTCAGAGTGACTTGCTTATCTATAAATACTAGAGTTTTTATGCTACATCATAATTTGATTGTTACTGTTTGTAGAAGCACTATTATACCCATTCATCATTTTTCATTATTCATCCTTTTTATTTTGTTCTATTTTAGTATTATTCTATCTACGACTTCTACGGCTTTTCCTGTCGATGGAAAATGTAAAAATATTGATAAATGATAAATATGATTTTTTTTTGTAAGTAGGTTTGTAGAAACCCTTTTGCACGTCAATCATATTTTAGAACTAGATGAGGTCGGCGTTTCCTATCTGACTAGTCTGAGAAGAACGGCCGAGACAAACTCAGAGGTCACAGTCTCTTAATAGAGACTGTGAAGACCAAGCCCACCACCACCACCACCACCACCACCACCACCACCAGCACCACTGACCACAACCACACCCAACACCTCATCTAGTTTTTAACATATGATTGACGTGAAAAAGTGTTTGTACAACCCTTAAAACAGAAATAAAATCATTTATCATTTATGAGAGTCATGTGACTTCCCTTTATAAGTAGGACAGGTGAAGCGATATCGGCCAACGTGTAAAGCTGTTGACCGAAGTTGAGTTAAGGCATCCCGATATAAATTCGACACGTCTCGTTCAGGGCAATGTCAACTTCCTTTGCGAGAGTGCTGATTCTGTAACCATCTCACCGTGAAAACTTAGGTGAAGTCAGCGTGGAGTGAGCTGTCGTTCCAAATAATACTAGGGATTGACACTACTGACAACTCACATCAAGCTCACTTCACTTGAGTTTTCACGGTGAGATGTTTACAGAATCGACCGGCTGTCAACAGTCTCAATCCCACCCCGATCGCGGTGGGGTGATGCGTTCGCGCCAGTCGTCTGTCGGAAGGGCTCGGAAGTTCGCATGTACGTACATTCGTGTACCGCTCGGGTCTTTGCGATCGAATTATTTCCTGTGACTGTTGTTTTATGGTTATATTTCCGTGCCTAACATTGTATCATTATATTACCTAACTAATAAAGACAAAGTGTTAAAGGTGCAACGTGTTTTCTTCCGACACCGAAAGTTATAAGTAGCTACTAATACCTGTAAAATATTAATTGTAAAGAAAATAAATACACTTCTGCTTTCAGTATTGCTTTAATGTCATTATTAGTTACCTAAAAACGATGGGTTGAATATAGACAAAGAAAAGATGACCAATGTATTGAAATCCATGTTCAACCCCCCAGGGGTTGAACAAAACAATTAGGGGTTCAACATGGACAGGGGTAAAGATTGTGGGGGTTGAACATGGATTAATCCTCCCTAACATTTAGTTGGAATGACAGCGCACTCCACGCCCACTTCACCTAACTTTTCACAGTGAGATGGTAACAGAATCGCACTGCTGAACCTGCACCCCAGTTGGTGGAAATAAAGCGCGGTGAGGTAAGTGGTGCCGAAACAGGTTGTTTCGGGTCCCTCTGATCTGTTTTATTGTATAGCACATATTACGGCGCAATAAGAGGGGCTTGTGGCTAAGTAATAACAGCTGCACGGGTCAATTGATCAGGTTAAGCTACGCTTAGACCGTGAATGGCTGAATATCTTTACGTACTAAGACCACTCCGTGTCTCGGGAGCTGTTGGTCCAGGCTGTCATTCGTGGATCTTTGACAGTCGTTACGGACAGTTAGAAGCCTGAAAGTATGTCAACCAGTCTTACCAAGGGGTATCGTATTACCCAGTAACTGGGTTGTGGAGGTCCAATAGGCAGTCGCTCCAAGTAAAATACTGGTACTCCTGTTAAGCTAGAAGCTACAACCCCAACGTAGTTGGGAAAGGGCTAGGCAGATGATAATGATGATCACCGGTGAGAAATCTTCAGTAGGATTTATTTTAGTAAGACAAGGAAAAACTCAAAAAAAAAAACGGGTTGCACTCCGGGAGTGCCGGCAGAAGTGAAAACTTGAATATTAACGTTGTGCATTTTTGATATTATGGGAATACGGTCTACGCTCCCTCCGTCTTACGAATTTTCGATCAGGTCACGTGTCCTGACGCGAGCTCCGTCTTACGAATATTCGACCAGGTCACGTGACCTGACGCGAGCTCCGTCTTACGAATTTTCGATCAGGTCACGTGTCCTGACGCGAGTTTAACATTTTTTACCCATCACAACAAAAGTGCGCAACGCCGCTAAAGAAGTTTTCACTTCAAAAACACTTAGTAACAAAACTCTACTATTCCTGAATGAACACAAGAAAAGTCGTGGCGAGGACACCAAAACCTAAGTTACGCAAGTCACTATATCACCATTCTTTAACGGCACATAATCTACCTACATGGAGCAAACGAGTGACAGACGGACAGACGAGTGATAAGGGTAGTACACTGTACGGTGTGGATTCCGAAGTACTATACTGTAGAATATATAATAAATCTGTATAGAAGCGACACTCACGCACAGTCAAGAAAATCAAAAGTTTATTTATTTATTGAATACTTCAAGCACACAAATATACAGAGAGACTCAATGCCAGCATTTTCTACCAGTCAACCTTTAGGTGATGCAGAGACCAACACACAAAACAAACAACAAACATGCATGACGGCACGGTTGGCGCAGTGGTTAAGCGATTGACTGCTGCGCTGCGTGTCGTGGGTTCGATTCCCGCACGGAACAAATATTTGTATGGCCTACAAGTAGTTGTTCCGGGTTCCGGGTCTGGCTGTTTGTGTATGTGAGTTTAAATGTTTGTGAACGCACCCACGATACAGGAGTAATTCCTAGTGTGGGGCAACGTTTTATAAAAAAAAAAAAAAAAATACAAATACGACAAACAGACAAAATAGTTCACACGAATTACCTGACAAGGCAGCAGTAAGCTAGGGCCTTTAATATGACTGACTATGCAGCATCATCATCTGTCCGGTCTCTTTTCAACTATGTTGGGGTTAGCTTCCAATCTCACCGGATGCAACTGAATACCAGTATTTTACATGGAGGGACTGCCTATCTATCATCCACAACCCAGTTACTGGGTAATACGATACCCCTTGGTAAGACTGGTTGTCAGAATTTCGGGCTACTGACGACCTGTAACGACTGTCAAAGATCCACGAATGACAGCCGGGACCGACGGCTTAACGCGCTTTCTGAGCCACGGAGGATCTTCGTATGTAAAGATGGTCACCCATCCACGGACAAACCGTGACAAGCGTAGCTTAACCTGATCGATCGACCCGTGCGGCTGTTATTACTTAGCCGCAAGCCCCTCCCCTCCCCTTCTGCCTATGCAACATATTTGTCGAAAAATTACATACAAAATGAAAATACTAAATTATCAGATTGTTGCCTGTCGGTTTTATGAAATAGAGGGTAGAGGGTGGGTTGGTAGTAAGGTAGGTTACAGGTACGTAGTAGGTTTTCCATAATCAAGACACGCGGCTTGGCACACCTAAGCATTAATATTTGAACAGGTTCTCGCGGTGTGCTCAAGTCCCCGTATGTCGATATCAACGGAATGTGAGTGCTTAGGACATGAAACTAAGATTCAAAATCATTCCACTTATGTACGAAAATCCTCTGCCATGCCCTTGCCACGATGTGCTCAAGTCCCCGAATGTCGATATAAACGAAATGTGAGTGCTTAGGACATGAAACTAAGATTTAAAATCATTTCCGCTTAACAAAATCCTCTACCCTGCCACTGCCGCGCCGTGTCGCCACGTGAGCGCGCCTTAACTATGTTGAACGTATTTTACGCCCCACTGTAGGCATTAAAAGTCCTCCAGACCGTATTTCGGCCACGGCGGCCAATCTCAATGGAGACTAAACCTTCGGTGCGAGAGATATTATAGTGCACAAGTAGTGTGCGCGCAGACATAGGTGCACTTCCTCTTCCCTCACTCTCAGAGTCTGATGGGACGGCAATCCGACACGACCGGAGAGAGATCAGGCGCAGAACCAACGGGTTAACGCACGCACGCACGCATTTAGAATGCATTCGGAATAAATCCTTTCGCCTCTATACATTTTTGTTCTATGGTCGTGCTTTGAAGAGTCCGTCTGATTTATTGGAAATAAGGGTTGATGGGCGATGGGTGACGTGAAGGAGTAGAGGACAGGTGTATTGTCAAAGGATTTTAGCATATTGGGAATTGATGAAAGGACTGGTACGGTCGGCAGGATAGCACATAATGTTACCTATGATAGGTGAGTGAATTGATTAACACAGAAGCCGATAAGTTCTGTCCAAGTGTCAGTACTTATGAAGTGGTGTAAAAAAATGTGAAGGCGCTCCCTCACCAGGAGCATTCATTTGCATGTAATGTAACCTTTCCTGTTGCCGTGCCTTTCCGGTGCCCAAGATACAGGCTTGCCTAGTTTGGGGCCAATGTAAAAACTCTGTAATTTTTTGAGCAATAAATTTTTAATTATTTTATTTTAAGTTATTCTCAATCAATCAACTCAGCCTATGCAATAGGCTGAGTTGATTGATCCACTGCTGGACATAGGCCTCTCCCAGACTGCGCCACAACACCCTGTCCTCCGCCTTCCACATCCAGTCAGTCATTAAGCTATTCTGCTGGTTCCAATTATCTCTCTACTAGCACCAGATGACGGCCTGCGCAGCCTTATTGCATAGCCGTAGGTAGCCGTTAAGGTGGAATCTTGGATTGCATTACAGGCAAATTCTCCCGGTGTGGAAACGCCTTTCTACATGGCATCCGAACTATTCTTCATATTTATTTATTTATATAGGTTCACCAAACGCTTCTGTATATTCTTCTTTGAATGAGTAGTGTCATCAAGTATAATGACAGCTCTTCTTCAAGCTCATTTCACTTAAGTATTGATGTGACACGCGGTGGCAGAATATCTGTTTACTGACTGCATGATTATGATCAATAAAAAATGTAACCTTACTTTATATTTGCACGCCGAAATTAAAGGCAGAATAAGAAAACAATTTTTTACATTTTCCCAACCTTCTGTACCTTATTTATGCAAATAAATAATTTTGATTTTTTTATTTTAATAGACCGCAGATCCCTAGTAAAAATCTGTATAACTTTACTAACAAACAAGTTGTGTCCTTGAGTCAAAGGGCAAAGTCTTTAAATCGTTTGGAACTGCCAATCAATATGTTTAAAATAGCGTTATTCAAATGGCTTATAGAAAAATCATTCTATTCTGTGAATGAGTATTTAGACTTTCAAGATTCACACTGACATGTTACTATTATAATTTGGCAAATACTTGACATTTCAATTTAATAACTATGATATTTTACTAGCTTCATTTTATTAATTCATGTTATTAATAATTTTGCATGCTACTCGTAGTTTTAGCGAATTGTTTTAAAAATTGTAAAAAAAACCCTACTATCTCTAATTTACTAAAATTCTTGCAAATATATTTTTCATTTCATTTTCTCGTCCAGAGAAAATATCTCAAATATGAAGCAGTATCTATCTAAAGTAAAATAACAATAAAACTATACAGCACGGCCCGTAAAACAAATGCAATCTGCCAAGAGCCCTAAGTCCATTTTATTTGACGATGTCCAAACTGAATTCAGCCAAATCCCTATTTTATCTGCTTCAACTGTTTTAAAACAAAAACCTTAAAACTTTTAGAATTTAAAAGCGATGATCATTCAATTAAAAAGTTATGGACTTACAAAACGTTTCTTGAACTAAGCTGAAAGAGAGTGAAGTAAGCGAAATGAGCTCTAAGGTTCCGTTCCCCGAAGGTGCCATCAGAACCCGTTGTCCGTCCGTCTGCCTGTCAGCGGGCTGTACTTCATGAACCGTAATAGGTAGACAGTTGAAATCATCGCAGAGTGTGCATTTCTATTGTCGCTTTATGGACAAATAATAAAACCGGGGAAGTGCGAGTCGGACTCGCGCACGAAGGGTTCCGTACCATTATCTATAAAAATCACGTCTATTGTATGGGAGCCCCCCTTAAATATTTATTTTATTTTGTTTTTAGTATTTGTTATTAAAGCGGTAACAGAAATACATAATTTGTGAAAATTTCAACTGTCTAGTTATCGCGGTTCTTGAGATACAGCCTGGTGACAGATATACGGACGGACAGACAGCGAAGTCTTAGTAATAGGGTCCCATTTTTACCCTTTGGGTACGGAACCCTAAAAGTTTTTTTTTTTTGTCTAGTACGGAAGCCTTCGTGTGCAAGTTCACCTTGCACTTAGCCGGTTTTTTTTCGTCAATAGATGTTTATCTGGAGTGCTTGAAATTGTAAAAAAAAAGAAAATGAGTTTTATTGGCAACAATTCATAGTTTGTTTGTTTGTTTTAGTTTGTTTGTTTGTTTTCACCGTTACGTCGGCACGAAAACACAATTTTTTTAGAAAGTCACCTTTTTTGTTCGTTCTCGACCTCAACCTATTCTCTTTTAGTAGGTAGGTACCTACTCGTTTTCATCAAGGAAGAAATTTGAGGAATCCGTCTGTATCGAATGAACCGCCTCTTAATAAAATACCCTATTGCGTGCAAAAGCGCTTCGTCAGTCTTATTTAGAATATCCGTGGTAAGTTTAACAACTTGAACTTACGTAACAACTTGAAAGACTACTACAGTATAATTAAGTTAAAGCTTTAGTTTGTTGAGTTGTAATTAAAATTAGCTCTTCGATAAACAGTAAGGTCGGTACCGATCGATGTTATTAAAAGTTTGTAGATTGAATTGTAATTTTCATGCTATGAAAAATGTTAGTACAGTATTTTTATTTCACGAAGCGACGCAAGTTTTGATTGTGGTAACCAAGTGTACAAACACGCTGTGAAAGTGCCCAAAAGTGAAGTATCTATTAGTTGGTGCTGTGACTGACAGGAATGGTTTAGCGCAACCAAAACTGTACTTTTATAATTATACCGTCTAAACGAGTCGAAACGCTTAGATGCGCGTCTCCTTTTTAAGAAAGTCGCGGGCTGGTCGACACTTTACGTGAGTACGTGACCAAGGTCATTCTTTGGCCAAAGCATTAGCATTGCCATTCAACGTGGTAATGCTGCCAGTCTCCTGGGGCACGTTTCCGGATGACAGCATTGCAGAAGAGTACTTCGACGCTTAAACTGTACTTTGTTTTTGTATTTATTTGTATAGTTAGTTATTCATTTTATTTAGTATCTAGTGTAAATAGTTAGTTATCTATACATACAGTCTTAATGTTTCCATTATTTTAAGCTTTCTAACAATTAGATACGAAAATGACAAAAGTGTTATATTTTTCGTGCACCTGGACTTTTGAATCTTGCGTAAGTGTAAGGTATTTAAGCACGTGAAGTATGTGAAATACGCTCAGTACGAGATATACGAGAACTCCTTATAAGTCTCCTTATAAGACGTGTGCCATCAATGTTAATCCTTTTCGGTAAGAGGTCCTTCCCCTTTGGTACAGATGCCAGCACATCAAACTACCACAATCTGTCAAATTTCTTTAATAAATTTTCAACTTTATCGCTAAAGCATTAGGTTCAAAGTTTATTGGGAAAATTGACAGTATCGGGTAGCTTTATGTGCTGGCGTCTGTATGTATAACCGCCTATAATGCCACAATTTTTTCCATTCAAATTAAAAACAAAGGCTCAGAGTCACTAACCTTATTAAAGGGTTATAAATTTAAATTTACAATTACGAATACATTATTCTTGACGTCTGCTAAGCTGACGGCAAAGAAATTCGTGCAGAACTTTAGATTTACGAGTCGTTTAACAATGGAAGCAGACTAGACGCTATTGTTTTCAGTTCACACCTGGCATCAGGATCTCGTCTCATTAATGGCGGGTAGCGTGAAGAAACTCAACAAAATCCCAAAATTAGTAATGGATCCTGATGAAGACGATGAAGGAAAATATCGTGAGGAAACCGGCATGTCCAGAACCAAAAAAAAAATCGAAGAAATGTGACATTTTCCAGCCCGCACTGGGCTCGCCATATGGCCAATTCCCTCTCACAGAGAGGAGGTCTGTGTCCCAGCAGTGGGAACACCACCGTAAAAGGCCGGGTGTTTTATTATTTTGACGTCTAAAAATGACTAATGCTCAGGCTAATTTAAATCCAGTCGGGGGTGCGGCGAATGTACAAGTATCTCCCGGGCCCCCGACTCAAGGTACTAGAAGGAAAAGTGGGGTTTTAGTCGGCCCGACATAACCCTCCGTTCTTCCCAGACGGAGAGTATCCATGAGGATTTCCCTACGATAAAAAAGGTTAATTTGAATAAACTATATTAACTAAGTATAGATTTTCAAACAAAAATTAATTATTAATTTCAAGCGTTCGTCCTTGTCAATTATTAAATCAAAAACTGTCACCGGCGGTGGTGAAAAACACGCACCTATCGATCTATTCTGTAAAAAGCTCACCATGAAAAATCAGGTGAAGTGAGCCTGAAGTGAGCTATCAATAGTGTTAATCCGAAGCATCAGGTGGAATCAAAGCTCACATCAAGCTCACTTCACCTAAGATATCACGATGAGATTTTAACAGAATAGATCAGCTGTTATTAGGTTTTGTCTCTTCATTATGATTAAAAGCCTGTGATGTCCCAGTGCAGGGCAAAGGCCTCCCTACTCTCCTTCACCTGTGTCCATTTCTCTCTGTTTAAAGCTTCTGAGGACCAGTTCTTGTTGAAGAAGTCCAGCTCATCCCGCCATCGCCGTCTAGACCTGTCGCGATGTCGCTTGCCATTAAGAGGGGGACCCATTGGGTCGTAAGTTTGGCCGATTGGTCGTCTGACATGCGGCAGATTTGTCGAGCTCAGTTATATCTGTGATGGAACGGATGGTCGTATTCCTAAACCGGTCTGTTAGTTTTTCTCTTTAAAACAGTATTTAACTTTTTTCTCGCTCGCAGTAAGACGAGTCCCTATTATGTTTATCAGAGCGGAGAAGTATAATTGTCTGCATAATGTCTGCCGGGCTTAGTATCCAGTTTCTTTAAGGCATCACATACGTGCTTGCATATTGTCAGATTGTCATTGTCAGTCTGTCGCACAATTGTCGATTGTTCTATGTTGTTTTAAATGGAAAATAATTGGTTTTGATTTTGAAAAGGATTTTTTTAAAAGAAAAAGTGTGCAAATTAAAATATATATGACTAGGTTTGGTGATTTATTTATCCAACGGGAACGTACTATCGGTTAAGAAAGTAATCTCAAGCGAGCTTTGACGACACGGTTGGCACAGTGGTGAAGCGATTGACTGCTGCGCTGCGTGTCGCGGGTTCGATTCCCGCACGGAACAAATATTTGTATGACCTACATGTATATTTGTTCCGAATCTGGATGTTTTTCTATCTATAATATGTATGTATTTACAAAAAAAATTGTATATAAGTAGTTTATCAGCCATCTTGTTACCATAACACAAGCATTCGGTTGCTTAGCTTGGGACAAATGATGCTGTGTGAAATGTCCAGGGATATTATTTATTTATTTATTATTTATTTAATCTAAGTCCTAACCCAAGTCATGATCTATCCATGTGCCAAATTTCATCCAAATCCGTTCAGCCGTTTTAGCGTGAAAGCGTAACAAACTTACTTTCGCATGTATAATATTAGTTGCTAGGATTTTAATTTCTGTAAATTGGTTAAATAATTTAGAGAATACCTACTATATACCTACCTAAGAATATAAGAGAATACTTATTAGAAATCCGCCAAATATTAGTTTTATATTCGGTATTCGGCGTATTCGGCAAAATTTTGAGGTATTCGTATTCGGCCGAATCATTCGGTTGAAATGCCGAATGTATTCGGTTTAATTATAATAATAATATCCCTGGACATTTCACACAGCACCATTTGTCCCAAGCTAAGCAACCTAATGCTTGTGTTATGGTAACAAGATGGCTGATAAACTACTTATATACCATTTTTTGTCATTGTAAATCAGCCTTTAGGGCAAAATAAAGTAAAGGAATCCCATATTCTAACAATCATATTTATAAGAAATCGTTTATTGTAAGGTACTCAAACAAGGATATAATTAAACACAGGTAATCAAATACACACGCGACTTTTTCCGTCGACTTATCATCTTTAAAAACACCCCAAACACCAAAATTTTAATTAAATAGTCAAGAACTGCACTAAAATCTGGCACCTGTATGATTTTTTCGGACGCAATGGCTGGCAGTGGCGGGGTGCAGCGGGTAGCGGGAGGCAAGGTACCACTCACTCCGTTCGCGCGCGGCGCTTTAGAAATCTAGCGTGTATAAACTTGTTTGCGCGGCAAAACTATGGAACGGAGAACCGAAATAACCGGCAGTGTATTCTTTTCGGTAAGAACTTAACAGAATATTATTCGGTTATTCGGAACCACTACTCGGCGCATCACTAATAATATTATTTTAAAACCAGACGAGGTCGGTGTTTCATAACACACCCACACACCCAAACAAACAAATAGGTATCTTTTAAAGTTCAGACATTATCTGTATCATCATCCACTAGTTAGCCGACCACAAGTTCGGGTACACCATTAGAAACTTTCATTATACTCCGTAAAGCCAGGCTAACATGAAATGAAACAGATGGAATACAATGAGGCATGAAGTACCAGGAAAGCATAATATGAAACAGTGAATGCACGGACTCTTGAATCACCTAGCATTGTTCGCAGAAATCTCATTTATATTTGCACATTGAGTATTATCGAATACTATCGTTATACAAGGCATGTAAAGCTACGAAATTTAAGGTATTTGCCGCTCTTTTATTTTTGATTACATTATTGTGGAATTCTCAAGGTCAAATTAAATTAGCTAGTGAAACTCCGCAGAAGTAATGGGGGGGGGGGGTTGATATCCAAACCCGACAAAATAAATAAATTAGATTGTTTTAGGTCTGAGACCGCTGGTGCTGTTGTTACTTGAAGTATACTTGAGATAATCTGTTGTTTTTGTTTTATCGTGTTAAGATAGCGATACCTATTCTGGTCTGTGAAGCTCACACAGCGAAAAATGTTTTTTTAAACTATTCTTTCAAGCTACACACTGCCTGCGGTTGATGGCCCCAAAAAAACCTATTTTTTGGTTTGATTTGTTTTGATATCTATATACCCATCACGTCTGTGGAGTTTCGCTAGCTGATTTTATTTGACCCTCTATTGAGACCTACATATTTGATAGTTGAGAAAATTAACCACAGACCCTATGTACGTCAATTTGTTTGTTATAAGTTAATTTTCGATTGTAAATTCAAAAGTAACTCAATGGTACCAGGTGACCATAAAACAGTAGGACTTAACGATGTACTCAAACAATGCAGGCGCGCCGACGATTGTTTGTCCAGTGCACACTGCCTTTAAGATGGTTCGTGAACTTCGGACTCCGGGATCATAACGAATGGTAAGGTATAGAACACATCATATTATTGGTCTTCTACGGATGGAATGGAAGAGACTGAATAAATGTTTCATGAATAAAAAAAAGTTAATTGACTAAATAATTATATCTACTAACGCCTATTTACACGATGTAAGTTTGACGCCATGTTGTTGTTAGTGGGTAAAATTGAAACAACAAAATGACTCGCATCGTCTAAACAGTATTTAGACGGTGCAACTTGCATTGTTTGTTTCAACTTGTTTTATGCCGCAGGTAATTAAATTACACCGTGTAGGCTGAGTATGGAATTGATATTTACCTATGTAGTCGCTTTAAAAAGTCAGTCGAGGTGCTTTAAAATTGGCTATATTAAAACAAATACTGTTTCTTTTTTATACATTTATTTTATATGTTGAATAAGATACGTACATTCATGCATGGGATCATTGCACTGTCATAATAAGATACAGTTTAATTTGTAACTCAGGGGGATCAGCGTTAAAGGCTGAAATACAGGCTATGCCTAGTTCGGCCTCAAATGCTATAATACCTTTGTGTACTCTAAGTTTAAATTAAGCACTCTACTTGATAAAAAATGTACATTTTTATGTGAATAAACATTATTATTATTATTTATTTATGCTTCCCAAGATGGGCCTAAGGCGTCACAGGACTAATAAAAGCTGGCGTGACGACTTGGACTCGTTCCTAACCGATTGGATGGAGAAGGTACAGCTCAAAGAAAGGTGGAAGAATATGGGGCGAGGCCTTTGCCCAGCAGTTGGACAATATAGGTAAACGAAAAAAAACAAAAATTTAAGCTCGAGACACCCGGGAGTCTAGCGTCTGTTGCTCTGTGACATAATATTATACATAGTTATACAAAAGTGCAAAATAAAGCACGAATATGAAACATGATTTGATTTGTGACTGTTGAAAAGAAGCAAAGGTTGAAAATGGTTATATTAAAAGTGCACTCGAAAACCAATACGACAAAGACAAAATGAAACTCACATACCAGGAAAGCAAAAAATGTAACAGTCACATCAATACGTTCTGGGACTCGTTCAATACACTTGCCTTTGTGTACATGAGCTTGTGATGACAATGGACAAACTTTCACACGACGTGTACATTTTCGCTCGACATATACGAAACATTTTTATATTTCATTTTTTAAACGGAGAATTATTTTTGTAATTAATTCTTATCGTTCTGCTTTGTAAGCGAAAATTCGCAGTCATGAGATCGACATTTCAAAAAAAAAATTTGAATACGAGAAACAACATTGTGTATTGTAAAAGTGGGTATGTCGAGTAATTCATACCTATGGTGAAGTTACAGCCAAATAGGCTACGGATTATGTAAAAAATCGATTAGTGGGCAGTACCGTATGACGTACTTGAGGAAACCAGTATGTCCGAGAACCAAAAATTCGAAGACATGTGACATCCACCAACCAGCACTGGGCCCGCGTGGTGGATTACGGCTCAGTCCTTCTATCATAGGGGTGCCTGCGCTCAGCCTATATAATGTTTCCACTGGAACATTATAGGCTTTATTATTCTATACCCAAAATTAAAGAAAGAACGAAAGTCAATGTCAATTAAACAATCGCCAAGTATTTTTGGTTAACAGATTCTAATTTTACCTACTTGTACAGAATCAAACATTACTAAACATTACTTATAAATAAGCCGCTGCTCTATCCTGAGGCCATTGGTCCTTCGACAGAAACTCTTAAAACTAAGTAAAAAAAAAACAAAACAAATTACTAATTAAGTACAACGCAACAAGGTTAGGTTAGGTGTTTGGTTCGTCGCCAAAATCGGAAGTAAAGTCGCCATCTTGTTCTGTTAAATACTCTTTCTGTTCTACACAAGTTACCACCAACGCTCCTGTCAATGTGATTCAGACGCAAAAAGATTCTTGCAGCACTTTACATTTAATTTTGTTAATTCCCCACCCTTTTACAGAACACTAATTCTCAATTCGGAACATAAATTAAAGATAAACAAAAACAAAATGGAGGGAAGTATAAAAAAGTTTTTGTTCATTAATTAAAATGAACGGTGAATGGGAACATTTTTGCGTTTGTTTCGACCTCTGGGAAGTAAGTTTTTCAATTAGGATCACAATGGTTGAGTGCTGGATTAAATTGTGCCCATGTAACCCGGGGGCCTGTAGCTAAATACCAAGTCGACCACCAAGGTTAAGCAATGCCTTCCACGGTCGGTTCAGGATGGTTGACCATCCATTACACATAGAGATGCCTCCGTGCCTTGGAAAGCACGTTAAGTCGTTAGTCCCGGGTATAATTCGTAGGGAATCGTTACGGTAGTCAGAAGCTCAAAAAAGTCTGACAACCAGTCTGACCTAGGGGTATCGGTGTACCTAGTTACTGGGTTGTGAAGGTCAGATAGGCAGTCACTCCTTGTAAAATACTGGTATCCAGCTGCATCCGATTAGACTAGTAGCCAACCTCTAGTTGCGATGCCCTAAAACTAAAAAAATCAAAGACATGTGACATTCACCAACTCGCACAGGGCCCGCGTGGTGGATTAAAGCTCACTCCCACTCACTATGGGCTGATTACGTGTCTTTTGTCCTTTTCTCATCTTATCATCTTTCATACAATCTTTTCACCATGTCTTTCGTCTTTCAAACACAGGTTACAAAATTGGTCTTTACCATACAACATTTATTTTTACATGAAACAACAACGTGCTACATTTATTTATATTTTACAGAGAAAATGTCAGAAGTCCACAAAAACCACACGAAGTAGAACGTACTCACTTCTCATTATTAATAGACTCGAGTGGTAATGACTGGTAGGTACAGACGCCAACACATCAAGCTACTACAATCTGTCAAATTTCCTTAATAGGTGCAAAGTGCGAATGTTCGGATCGGACCGACACATGGCCGAACCGAATATTAATGAAAAATGCGAAAAAAGTTCGGATCGGCTCAGTTGGGTCAGAACCATAGTCAATATTCGAAAGAGTGTAGGAGTACCTACAATCTGTCAAATTTCTTTAATAGGTGCAAAGTGCGCATGTTGGGATCGGACCGACTCATGGCCCAACCGAATATTATTGAAAAATGCGAAAATGTTCGGATCGGCTCAGTTGGGTCGGGACCATAGTCAATATTCGAAAGAGTGTAGGAGTGTAGGATCGGGACCGACCGAACCAAATAGTAACTTCGTAGCAGGAAAAGGCTGAACATTCCCCCTGTATTTATTAAGCAAAAGCTACTTACCCTCCCGTCTTTATATGTATTTGAAACTTGCTTTGGAAAAAACAAATACTCGCTTTTTGAAAAATATGAAAAGGCTATGTCAAAGAGGAAAATAGTACAAAAACTACTAGTAGTCCTGCGTAATAGACTTAAAGTATGTAACAAAAATTGTTATACCATGACGGTGAAAATATATAAACACTTAGCCGAAAGATTTAGAAGTGCTACAGATTTAGAATTTAATAGAAAGCTATATAACTGATTGTGTGAGAGATGTTTTTATTCCATCAATGAATATTTTGAGTATAAAATGTAAAGCTTATTTATAGTTATTATGACACCTACATATTTACATTACTTAAATAGTATTGAAACATTTACCTTATTCTTGATATGTTTTTTTTGACATGACATTATTATTATTGATCGCTATTTTTAATATAAATTATTATTTTAAATTACTAGAATTTAATTTTATTTTATTAATTGCATTGTAATCCAAGTTTAAATAATGAAATTATTATTAGTATGTTTATGTTATTGATAATTACTAAATGTGTACTGCATACGATAAGTATAACCAAGATGTAAAATCTAAATATTTGCACGGCACAAATGGCGAATATAGTGAAACCCATAGATCTTAAGAACTTATGTTAGGTACCTATATTCTTGCAAATAAATATAATTATCATACAACTTTATTACTAAAGTATTAAGGATCAAGGTTGATTGGCAAAATTTTACAGTTTCGGGTAGCTTGACCTGCTGGCGTCTGTGGTGCGGACAATAAACCGCATTCTCATTCATTAGAAATGGAATTTAGAATTTTATTCACGTAACGTTACTCCTTTAGAAAATATTTGAAGATGGCTGCCTTGCTTACAAAGGGTTTTTTAAAAAGTTGAAAGGTGTCGGGTGACACCCGCTTGGAACGAAGTATTTTGTTCGCTGTATTTTATGTATCAGGTTCTGCCCGCGCCTTTGCCCGTGTGGATGTCGGAAGTTATCCCACAGGAACATGATTGCTGTCGGGACAATAAGTGGCCAAGGTCCTTCCCCAGGACGCCATCTATCTCCATGCCAAATTTTTGGATGAATGGATTCATGGGTGTTAATTTTTTTGCGCGAATTCTTTGTCTTAAATAAAAGCCTAAGTTACTTACGTATAACAATCTGCCAGTGAAAGTTGTGTCAAAATCGGTTCAGCTGTTTTGGAGATTAGCCGGAAAAAACCGACAGAAAGACAAAAATGTTAAAATTTGTTTTTCTTATGCGGGTGAAGCCGCGGGGTGCACTAGTATTATAAATTTGAATGTGAGTTTTTTTGTTTGTTACGCTTTCACAGCTTAACGGCTCAACCGATTTTGATGAGATTTGGTATAGAGATACTTCGAACACGGGCTACTTTTTATCGTACCACACGGGGGAAGCCGCGGGTAGAAACTAGTCAAAATATAATTTCATATTTTGTCGTCGCTCAAGAAATACTGGCTACTCTATGCCACCAACCCATATTTGCTTTCAGCACTAATGACATGTCAAAATGTCGAGCATTTTTGTTCATTCTCGAATGAACTACAAACACGATTAAATTTACGGCTCATAAAGACGAGGGAAATACGGCACGGTTGACGCAGTGGTTAAGCGATTGACTGCTGCGCTGCGTGTCGCGGGTTCGATTCCCGCACGGAACAAATATTTGTATGACCTACAATTAGTTGTTCCGGGTCTGGCTGTTTGTGTATGTGAGTTTATAATATGTATGTAAACGCACCCACGACACAGGAGAAATTCCTAGTGTGGGGCAACGTTTTTTAAAAAAAGAAAGAAAAGAAAGAAAGAAATAAATAAACAGCCGCACGGGTCGATCGATCAGGTTAAGCTACGCTTGCCGCGGTTGGTCCGTGGATGGGTGACCATTTTCACATTCTAAGACCCCTCCGTGCCTCGGAAAGCACGTTAAGCCGTTGGTCCCGGCTTTGATTCGTGGATCTTTGACAGTCGTTACGGGTCGTTAGTAGCCCGAAAGTCTGACAACCAGTCTTACCAAGGGGTATCGTATTACCCAGTAACTGGGTTGTGGAGGTCAGATAGGCAGTCGCTCCATGTAAAATACTCGTATTCAGCTGCATCCGGTTAGACTGGAAGCCGACCCCAACATAGTTGGGAAAAGGCTGCGCAGATGATGATAAAGACGGGGGAAATACGCATCGATTTCGCACAGAGTTTTTAGATTCATGACTCTTTTGACTTAGAAAAGGAAATTGTTGGTTTATTATGTATCTTTTGGCATGTAACTTTATGAATCTTCATTATATGCGTACTTTTTGGTAGCCTTAATAAGGTAGTCAGGATTGGGATCGTCTAAAAGGACTTTCAAAAATAAAAGTACCTAATTAATAAATTATGTAACTCTAAACTGAGACGTGTTACAAAATTAAATAAAAATTCAGAGATCAGTGGTGGCACAGTGGTAATGACCGCGACTTACAAGATATAGGTCGTGGGTTTGAACCCTGACAGGCGCTTTACTTTGTGTAAATTATTTCATCACCACTGCTCTCAAAGCAGTGAAAGAAAACATCGTGAGGAAACAGGCATGTCCTAGAAAAAGAAAAAAAAATACGCATCGTTAATTATCATCATTTGCTTAGCCTTTTCCCAAATATTTTGGGGTTGGCTTCTAGTCTAACCGGACCAAACCTGAAAGCTCGAAAAAAAAATCTGCTGTTCCCTACATTTATGTTCGTATAACTCGTCAAAATGTGGGGAACACCAGATTTTTGCTTCGCGATTTCGGGTTTGGTCCCATAGTAAAAGTTGTTCATAACGATGAGTACAATGATGAGTTATGGGATATAAAAAAAAACACGTTGTAATTACTTTTGAAGAACAAACCACATAGATTTTGGATCATTGTAAATCAGCCATAATGTCTTAACCCTCTTAGGATGGAGAGAGTTTATTTGCAGTAGAAAATATACAAAGTCTTTCCATTAACATTACAAAACATCGCGCCTTGTTTCCTCAAAGGTTTGGGTGAACTGTATTAGGTTGCTTAGCTTGGGACAAATGGTGCTGTGTGAAATGTCCAGGGATATTATTATTATTATTATTAACTGTTATTGGGTTTGTCTGCCAGGGATTGTTTTTCTGCTATGGATTGTTTTTCTGCTAGGGATTTTTTTTTGCCAGGGATTGTTTTTCTGCCAGGGATTGTTTTTTTGCTAGGGATTGTTTTTCTGCCAGGGATTGTTTTCCTGCCAGTGACTGTTTTTCTGCCAGGGATTGTTTTTCTGCCAGGGATTGTTTTTCTGCCAGGGATTGTTTTTCTGCTAGGGATTGTTTTTCTGCCAGAGATTGTTTTTCTGCCAGGGATTGTTTTCCTGCCAGTGACTGTTTTTCTGCCAGTGATTGTTTTTCTGCCAGGGATTGTTTTTCTGCCAGGGATTGTTTTCCTGCCAGTGACTGTTTTTCTGCCAGGGATTGTTTTTCTGCCAGGGATTGTTTTTCTGCCAGGGATTGTTTTTCTGCCAGAGATTGTTTTTCTGCCAGGGATTGTTTTCCTGCCAGTGACTGTTTTTCTGCCAGTGATTGTTTTTCTGCCAGGGATTGTTTTTCTGCCAGAGATTGTTTTTCTGCCAGGGATTGTTTTCCTGCCAGTGACTGTTTTTCTGCCAGGGATTGTTTTTCTGCCAGGGATTGTTTTTCTGCCAGGGATTGTTTTTCTGCCAGGGATTGTTTTTCTGCCAGGGATTGTTTTTCTGTCAGGGGTTGTTTTTCTGCTATGGATTGTTTTTCTGCCAGAGATTGTTTTTCTGCCAGGGATTGTTTTGAAGCAGAGTTTGCATTTGTGCTCGGTTGAAGGCAATAGACCCGCCCCCGTTTACTTAGGACTTGAACATAACTGGCGTAATGTGGGTGTCATATAAGTAGATAGATAGATAAACCATTTATTCAGTGCAACAAAAGACACAAAACAAGTAATAAAAATTAAAAAAAGGTGCAACAAAAAAAAAACAAAGATTAAAAAGATAAATTGACCCAGAGACACCTCGCAAATCTATAACGGTCAATCACTACTGGGCGGTGTGTGTCTCATGGTTGCACCAAATGGGAGTCCAGCACAGCATATGCTAGGTACAATACCTGATGCTGGTATTCTGCTGCATCCCGTTAGTGACACACGGATGTCGAGAAAACACATCTGAGTTTAAACAAAATGGTACCTACATAATAGTGCGGCGCGTATACTATAAGTTGGTAATACCCACATCTTTACACTTACACACAAGTACACTTTACATATACATAGTTCACTCACACTGAGGGGTTTGTGGCTAAGTAATAATAGCCAAACGGTTCAATCTAAGCTAAGCTTCAAAACGCAAAAATACTTTCCACGACCTGGGAATCGAACCCAGGACCTCGTGTTCAGCTGTAGCTTTTAAAAACACTAGATGAACGAGGCAGTTGTTCCTTTAATCTATTATACATATATCCCTAATTAAAGCTACGTAGCCTCGTTTAAAGGAATTCAGTTAGCTAAAGACTTAATACTAATTAACGGTGCAGAAATTATTTATGGAATTCACCCCTTTCTACCCCAATTAGTTTGGTCTTCGAAAAGTTGTAGCCTAGATCTGTAAGGCTTAACTTGAAATGACGCTAAGTATTTGCTTGTAATATTTTTTAATTTAAGTTTTATCTAAGTGTTAACAATTTTTCTTGGCTTTTAAGGAAGTCTTTATGTGATATATTATATCATGTTATGTTCTATGTTACGGGTTTGGTTTCCGCACTTAGCCCTTGAGGTGGACCATTGTGCGTGGGCCATGGCGGCCGTCGGTGGTTATTCCAACCAGCCCAACTCCCTCCAGAAGCTTATTAGGTCTCCTAGTCTGTCGAGAACATCTGTGTAGGATCTTGGTCTCCCGAGGGTTTCTGATTTCATGTTATCAAACACGTTAATATTCTAACCTACATAACACATACTGTTCCCATGCTCGGATAAAGGCCTCCTCTCGTCGAGAGGTAGTGGGCCGTAATCTACCACGCGGGCCCAGTGCAGGTTGGTAGATGTCACATGTCTTTGAATGTTTGGTTCTCTAGGACATGCCAATTTCCTGACGATGTTTTCCTTCACCGTTCTGACAATGTTATCTGTGGTGATGAAATTATTAATAATTATTATTATAATTTATTATTAATAATTATTCAAAGTAAAGCGCCTGCGTGGGTTCGAACCCACGACCTACAACTTGTAAGTCGCAGCCGTTACCGCTGGGCCACCACTCTCTCTCTCTCTCTCTCTCTTCAAGGGTACCTACCCATGTTTCGAATTTCAATAAAAATTAAACAATTATGTTAGAACGCGATTATGAAAACAAATTTATAACGATGCACAATATTAAAACTTCGATAAAGTAAAATTGAACCATAGGCAAGCGTACCTAGTCTTCAAGTAAACTCATTATTCTGTAAGCATTTTCCCCAGAGCAGTTTACAATTTCAACAGCTGCGGCCGAGTATCAATATTTTACATGAAGCGACTACCATCTAACCTCTGTAACCTTATTAGAAAGGAAACGGATATCTTAAGGTAAGACAAGGTAAGATCGCTTCTGTAAAATATACTTACCTAAAATTATACACGGCTTACTCGAGTTCCTATAGTTATGCCTTCAGTGCAGAGTTTAACAGTCGTTTTTGAATTGTATTGAAGTAAAGACTTAATTACTGTAATGGGTAGCTCACCGTCCGATCAGGACCAGGCCCGTGCCGGACGGCGCGTTGTGTTCCACGCGCGCCTCAAAGAGATGTCAGCAGAGGACGGGGCCCGACAGGGCCGAAGCCTGCCAGGGCGGCGGGATCTTCCGAAAGGTTAACCGCTGCCCAGGAACAGAAAGGGCTAAGGAAGGAACACGGGTGGGTTTTAGTCAGTAAAAGTCTGACACTCCCTTCCGCTCCACCCAGAGCGGGAGGGGTCATTTGATGATTTCCCATCCACAAAAAAAAAAAAGGGTATAGCGTTACCTAGTTACTAGGTTATGGCGATCAGATAGGCAGTCACTCCATGTAAAATACTGGTATCCAGCTGCATCCGATTAGACTAGTAGCCAACCTCTAGTTGGGATGCCCTAAAACCAAAAAAATCAAAGACATGTGACATTCACCAACTCGCACAGGGCCCGCGTGGTGGATTAAAGCTCACTCCCACTCACAGAGAGGAGGCCTGGTCCCAGTAGTGGGAACATTATAGGCTAACATAACATCACGCTTGTTTTCTCTGAAGGGCAGAGGTGTACACCCACATTTCTTCAGTTATAGTTAAGTCCCATATAACAGGGGGCGAGTCTTTTGCCATGAGTATTTTTGATGAAAAAAAAAACTTAATAACACTTTGCTAGACCTGGTAATGGAACCCAGGACCTCATGCCCAGCAGTAGCAGCTGCGAAGACTAGACAAACGAGACCGTCCTTTATATAATATAAAAATGAATCGCTGAATGTGTTGCTAAGCGCAAATCTCAAAAAAAGCTGAACCGATTTCGCTAATTCTTTTTTTAGAATATTCCTTGAACTACGAGGATGGTTCGTACGGAAAAAAAATGTACAAAAGTTGCTTCACGCGGACGAAGTCACGGGCAAAAGCTAGTGAGTAATATCTACATATTTGAACGCACAGCGCCCTAATTGCGTAGCGCACTATAAATCACAATCTGAATAATTTTGAAGGAAAACTAATCCATTGCTTCATATGTTTGAAACATTTGTCTGCTCAACAACGTAAACAACGCAATGAATGTTGGTGACCTGTCAAAATGAAAGCCCGCTACTATGTACTGTTAGTGTATTACATAACTACCCCACTGGTTACGTGGTGACGCATATACTGTGCTCGTATGTATTGAAATCCATGTTCAACCCCTGGGGGTTGAACATGGACAACATTTAGGGGTTGAACATGGTCGGGGGTAGAAACTGTGGGGGTCGAATATGGACTAAACCGTAATTTAGACTCCAGACATATCCTATTAATATTATAAACTTGAAAGTTTGTATGGATGGATGGATGGATGTTTGTTACTCTTTCACGCAAAAACTACTGAACGGATTTGGATGAAATTTGGCAAACAGATGCCTTATAACCAGGATTAACACATAGGATACTTTTTATCTTCATATTGCTACGGAATCGAAAATAATGCGGGTGAAACCGTGGGGTGCAGCTAGTAAACAAAAATGTGTACTCCGGTGGACGCCAGCGTGTATGGCTACATTAGGGTCACGTAAATAACATTTACTGCTCTTTAAGTATATAATTCAGGGATTATTTGGAACGTTGTACGGAACGGACCTTTCTGAACGTGATTTAAATTAATTTGACCCGCAACCTGTTTAGTAATAAAGGTTCCGTAGGTTTGCGCTTACCTGCACCGAATATTTTGTATGTTAATCCCTAAATTAAATGTGCCGAGATTAGGTTCCTGGATTGTCTTTATTTATATAAAAGGTCTGTATTCATTTGTTTTAATTCGCCCCCGACTTGGAGGTAGGAATAGAGACCTTACAGCTACGGAATTAGGGCGCTGTCAAGTCAAATTGTTAGCATTGTGTTGAATGTTCTACCTACTTTATACCACCGACTTAATCAAAATTCATGGTCTTGGCTGCCATATAATAAATTAAGCTGGTTTAATTGATTGTGAATAGATTTCTCTTTGTCTGTGGCTCGTCAATGTCTTTGTAGAGAGCGCTTTCTGCGGTCACGACTTGAAATAAAGCGGTTTTGCTCGGAACAAACGATAATATCTGCAGAAAGCTTTGTTTTCCTTCATTCTGCTTTGTAGTTTGACTTTGCGCATCTCTCAGTGTTTCACTTGGTAACTACATTTTCATACCTATTTAAAAAAAAACGAATTCGCAGTGAATTCGAATGTTTTGTTTATTTTTTCAAAGCTAGTTTTTAACTATTTAATAAGGCTAGTGCCCAGTTAGTTTTTCGAGACATCTCTAAGCATTTGGTCGAGTCTTCACGTGACCAGAGGGCTGGCCTATTTTTAGGTCAAAGAATCGGCATTGCCATAGAACGTGTCAATAGGCTGGCAGGCTGGCAGTTTGGGAAATTTTCTTGTTGACAGCGATGAGGTCGATTTTGTTGATGCCCTGTGATTCCTTTCCTTTCTTTTATCATAATACCAGTATTATGATAATATCAAGTGTGTTGGCTTACACAGGGTGGCTCGTAAACGATTTCTAAAGAATCGAAACGCCCCCACCTACACATATGTTCAGCAATTATTTAACGTTAGCTAGATGGTT
This sequence comes from Apamea crenata, assembly GCA_949629185.1. Lineage (NCBI taxonomy): Eukaryota > Metazoa > Arthropoda > Insecta > Lepidoptera > Noctuidae > Apamea > Apamea crenata. Next base: position 10,817,302 of record OX451375.1, on the reverse strand, counting down.
CTTATTATTTATTTGTAAATTACTATAAAATTAAATTATTGCAAATCTTTTTTTAGTTCAATCTTGACGTTTATGATATCTCCTCGTTTTTTTTTAATGGCACATTTCATTTAATTGAATTGGTCTACCGAAAACTGTTTAAAAAGCATCTTTTAGAAAAAGAAAAAAATCTTCTCAATCAGTTGTTTTATTATTCCAACTTCTAAAATTCTAATTTATTTTCCTCTCAAGCCAAGAGAAATGAACATTATCAGAACTTCTACTCGTAGTTGTACCTTAAATAAAAAGAGAGGATGCGACACCAAACACAGTATTTAATATCTGTACATTTTCAATATGAAAACGTTTTCCAGCGAAATATTACAGAGTTTCGAGTCGTAATGTTTGACGGGGCGACAATTACCACAGACCTTTTAACAAGAAGACAGGACCAACTAAAGAGATTGAACAGAAAAATCAACTTACCTATAGTTTTACCGTTCATAAATAGGATGACTAAGGGCCGGTTTTTTTATCTGTAGTTAAACTCAACCAATTGTTAAAAATAGTAACTAATGGTTAAATTTTTGAAAAATGTGTTTTTGATCAATTTTTTGGTTTATCTAATGATATAATACCATTGCTAATCGTCAAATAATTAAATATTAGTTAAAAAAATAACCATTAGTGACCATTAGATAAACTAACAATTGATCAAAAAACATATTTTGCAAAAATTTTACCATTCGAAGACATGTGGCATTTACCAACCCGCACTGGGCCTGCGCGGTGGATTACTGCCCACTCTCGCTCGCCGAGAGGAGGCCTGTGTCCCAGCAGTGGGAATAATATAGGCGGATTATGATGAATCAGTTTCAGTACAAAATTCACCGATTTGACTTTCCTATATTTTTAACACTCTATGTTGAGCTCAAAGCGCATATTTTCAAGACATTCCTGCTGTATTTTTACTTTTTTTTTCATTTTTCTATTTTCAATTTGTTCCATGTTTCCGTTTGTGCGACATTCGCGTAATAGTCAAATACTTTATTTCGTAGAAACCCGATTTGATTCAAACTTTTTTTAAATCAAACTTAATTTAATTGGTTGCGGTCTTTATAATTATACTACCTGCGCCCCACGGTTTCTCCCGCATAAGTAGATATCGATCCCGTGGGAATATCGGGATAAAAATGATCCTGGTTATAAACTATCTCTGTGTCAAATTTCATCCAAAACCGTTCAGTAGTTTTGGCGTGAAAGAGTAACAAACATCCATCCATCTATACAAACTTTCTCGTTTCTAATATTAGTAGGAGTTTTTGGTCTTTAAATGGGTTCTAATAGTTTATTCCTTGATACTACTCCGTAAACAGTTCCCAGTAGGAAAATCTTCTACCTTTCGCCTTCTAGTTACTTAACTTCGGCCCTCACGTAATCGGAATTCGGTAAGTTAGAAAATTAGTTTTCCACCAAAAGTTATAATTGTTTTGCAAATATATTTGCGCAGCTAGCATGATGCTATGTATAAAACTTTAAAAGAAACTAATACTCTAAATAAATAACACAATCAAATCAACCAGGCAAGTCTTTTTACCAACTATATTAGGCTCAACTTCCAGTCTAACTAGATAACTAGATTCAAGTAAATACCAGTATTTTACAAGAGACACCTGCCTAATTGACCTCCATAACCCAGTTATTAGGTAACACGATACCCCTTGTTGAAACTGGTTGTTAGACATTTGGGCTACTAACGTACCAACTGTCAAAGATCTACGAATGACAGCCGGAGCCAACGGCTTAACAGCGCTTGAAATACCAGTATTTTTGGGAACCGGTACCAATGGCCCAGGTGTGACAGCAGTACCATACGTAGTGCCTGTATTTTTAATCGGTATCGGTACTATACCGGTACCGAAAACCGTTACCAAACAATATTTCCGTAAGTTAGAGTGAGAGAACAGCTGTATAGTAAGTTAAAAGGAAACGGTACGCACCGGGTACCTGAATTTGGTACCGGTACTTGTAGGTTGAGTACTGGTACCCCTCTGGAACCGGTACCCATCTGGCACTGGTACCTAGGTACCGCCAAGAACCGCAAAGTACCAATACAAAACCTGAACTTTTGGTACCGGTTCCCAGCCCTGTTTCCGAGGCTCCGCTGCGCTCGCTCGCTCCCTGCGTTGACCGACCCGTATGGCGGTTATTATTTAGCCACGGGCTTTTGAGTACTGCTATAACTTTTTTCGGCATTAAGTAAGAGGTCGTTACCTGGTCAAAAAAAAGCTAATCAATGGCAAGCATTGATCTTCCAAAAGCTAATCAGTGGTATATATACGGTTTTCTATCAGCTGAAACGGTGTCGGTCCATTAACTGTAGCTACCTTTAGTAGTAGCCATTCAGCCCCGACTCGAAGAAATAAAGCATCGCGATGCATTAGCCTTATTGCAGTCTGAATGAGGTTGGCAAGTAATACTTTTAATTTATTTCATTTAGAGATCTAGGGTACGCGTTCCTGCAGTTTTTTTCTGTATTGAATGTAGCCTTTTATATACGAAGTAACTACCTACAATGGCCTCCAACTATGTTGACATATTTCCACTCCTCCGCACGAACTTCACGGTGTTACGCGCATATGAATTCGCTAGTTCAATTTACTTTACAACTCAACTCAAAGCATTTATTTCAAATAAACCAATTACAGGCATTTTTTAACGGTCAAAGGGTCGGTCAGTCAGAAAGATGAAGCGAAGCTGGGTGCCAATAATATGGAGAAGAACGGGCAAGAAACTATACGGACACTATTTTAAATCAAAAAATTTGATTGAAAAATATTGGTTTCATCATTCTTGGTGAAATTATGCATGTGAAAACGATGCAGAACGTTAAAGGCATCTATAATGAAAACATAAAAAAATAATAAATTAAATTAAGCCATGGCAGCTAAGATATGACGACTATATAATACTGACGGCACCCGTTCACGAACATGACGCATGGATTAGCACCATTTAGCTCAACCAGTCTACGTTATGTGTTCGTCTCTTGATATGACGTAACTTAAACTTGACCAAAGTAACTTAACCTACATACGAACAAGTATTGATTGCTTGCGTATTGTTTATTCGGCGAAATAAAAGAACTTTCTCCCCATGAAACTGAAATAGCGTGGCATGTAACTACTCGCGTCCCCGCCGTCGTCGCCGCCTTGGCTAGCGAGACGAACTGGCGCCGGAATGTCTTGCCAAGTCTCGAAGCTGTTATGAACCATGAACTTGAAGGTCTTGGCGCGACTCCTGACCTTGTAGTCTTGGCGTCTTATAAATAAGATGACGGCGAATCTATTCGATATCTATATCTATACATATTATAAATTCAAGTCACCTTTCGTGTCTGTCTGTGTCGATGCGGATCTCACCATTATTTAGAGAATTTATTCCGGAAGCAGCAGTGGTCGCTTATTGAGCACTGGTGGCTTAGTAGTTACGGCCGCGACTAACAAGTTATGAGGCGTAAGTTCGGGTCCAAATAGCTTTACTTTATGTAAATGATTTCATCACCACTGCTCTCAAAACGATGAAGGAAAACAATGTGACATCAAATCATCATCAAAATTCGAAGGCATGTAACATCTACCAACCCGCACTGGGCCCGCTACTCCCCAGCAGTGGGAATATAATGGGCTGATTATGCTTATGCTATTCCGGAAGGTGCATGTGTACAATACGTTATTATCAAAGCTACATTTAATAAAATCTTCATCCTCACGATGTTTTTAGTCTAGTCGTAAAAACCGTGTGAAGCAGGGGCGCTCACTTGTATATCTTATAGAAGTTACGTGAATGGATGAGATTAATGTCGGTTTTTTTTTTGTTCAGGCGATTCACAAAGCTGTAAAGGCGAGACAAGAGCTTACAATCTTGTTATGGCAGGGAGGTATTGTAAAAAGGCTTGTGGTTAAGTAATAACAGCCGCACAGGTCGATCGATAAGGTTAAGCTACGCTTGCCACGGTTGGTCCGTGGATGGGTGACCATCTTCACATACCAAGACCCCTGCATGCCATCGGAAAGCACGTTAAGCCGTTGGTCCCGGCTGTCATTCGTGGATCTTTGACAGTCGTTACGGGTCGTCAGTAGCCCGAAAGTCTGAATACCAGTATTTTACATGGAGCGACCGCCTATCTAACCTTCACAACCCAGTTACTGGGAATACCATACCCCTTGGCTTAACGTAGTTGGGAAAAGGCTAGGCAGATTGTTGGACAAGGTGCCAATATAAAAAGAAAAGTGAAATAAAAACTGAAATAAAGTGACACAGAAAGTTTACCTCTGATTTTGCATTACCGTCCAAATCACAGTGATGTTTATTCTTATTCTAATGAGGTTACTTTTAGGTTGTTAAGGACCAACGGCTTAAGGAGGAGGAGGAAGCGCCAGGGTAACCCGCAAAATTAAAATTTGAATGACTATTTCCCCCATTGAATGACTATTTCAGTCATTCAATACGGTTTTATGAACTTAGAGGGTTGTATTGATGATTTAAATGATTATAATTCTGTAAATACATAATCGTTACGGTCGCGGATCGTATTTAGTTCAACTGACCACGTTTGAGAAAAGGTCAGAAAGTTAAAAATAGGTTCAATTATTATAAAAAGTATGTCATGAACAAAAGTATGTATACACTCGGCTTTATTTAAAAGCGATTTACTACTTTATTTTTTTAAACCTGAAGGCCAATAAAATTTCCGTAATTAAAAACGTTCAAAATCTAGTCGCAATCTCTTCTCAGCGACAATCAATGTCAAAATCTTGTCAAAAATGTATGAGATTTGAGGTTTTTTTTTGGACAGATTGAGCCTGATATCAGAGGGGCAATTCTCGTTATTTTAAGTACGTTCACAACACGTTCGATCTCGATCTCAATCTGTTTAAAATACCTCAAATCTCCATACATTTTTGACATTGATTGTCGCTGAGACGAAATTGCGACTAGATTTTTAAAGTTTTTAGTTACGAGTTGGCCTTCAGATTACGAAAGTTCTTAAAATTACGAGAATTGCTCCTCTCATACTAACGTGCAAATTGCGAAAAAACGTAAGTTGAATTTCGCGAGCTTCCATGGCACTTCCCTTCCCTTAACGTTCCTTTCAAGGGAGGAGACTCGATACTATGTATGTAATGAATGGTCAGGCATCCTTTCGATCGATTTGTGTGGCTGATAGCATTTATCAACGAGCCCCTGGCGCTTTGTATTTCTTTTGTACCTTATTTGTTATCTTCTAATAGCTCCTTTGTGTGTTGTGCTATTTCTTTTGTGTGCACCAAATTAATGGTTTTTCTATGTATAAACACTTCTTACTTACTAGCTGCGTCCCGCGGTTTCGCCCATATAAGTTTCGATCCCGTAAGAATATCAGGATAAACGGTATCATATGTGTTAACCCTGGTTATAAACTATATGTGTGCCAAATATCCAAATCCATTTAGTACTTTTTGTGTGAAAGAGTGACAAACATCCATCCATCCTCACAAACTTACGCATTTTTAATATTACTAGGACAGGATTTAGGGCTGATTTTTCCAATGCCAGATAAATTTATTGGACGAATAATTTTGAATTTTTGACAGTTCTTCCATACAAAAACTGTCAGACGTAAATTTTATTCCACGAATAAAAATTATCTGTCGATTGAAAAATCAGGCCTTAGAAGAATAGGATAAGATCCGAGAGTCAGCTACTTTAAAAGCTGACGGCGTCCGTCTTCATGAAAAAAATACTTTTACCTTTAGGATTATAGAGGTATGAGGAACAAGTTCAGTCAACCTCCATAGAAAAGGGAGGATCCAGGACCAGACGGGTGTTGTGTCTGGCAGGCAACTGCCCGATGATTCATGTCGGGCTGTTGCATAAATAGAAAGAAAGAAAAAGTATTTATTGCAACTCGTACAGGAAGATCATAAACTAACTTAAACACAGTCAAAAATAAAAAAAACTAACTAAATGTATATAAAAGTAACAAAGAAAAATGTAACAGAAAGTCCTGTACGAGTCCAAAAGGCTCCTATCTCAGCATGAATATAATATGGTAGTTGCACGGTAAACTCTGCTTGCGAGATGCAGGATTTTGCGTGAAGTCAGTATAACGCGTAGTTCGCATACCTCCACAGGATTAATAACAAAATATAAAACAATAAGGGGTTTATTTATAAACGATGGTTAAAGTTAAGTGACGTTTAAATGTCAAAAATGTATGGTTAAACAGTCGCTAACACTACTTAACTTTAAGCAATGAATAAATGGGTAAGTGTGAAAGAAAGAAAGAAAATTTATAATAAGTTTGCATGCTATAGCAGTTAGCAATACAATCCCTTACAGTAGTAGTACCTATGTCAGTTTGAATGAATCTTTACTTGATGTCGAATAAGATTACTAGAATATTCACGGGCTGGCCGAAAAGGTCGTGCAAACTAGTCTCAAAGTGACATTTTTACATACGTTGTTCCAAACATTTGGTAAATTTTTGAGTAAGATACTTCAGTAAATAAATAAGAGTTTTAGTCGCATAGTCCTACACAATATCTCGTGTGGAAGTGACGAGGGTGCTATTTACAGAAAGGTAAAATAATGGATCTACCTACAACCTAGTTTACTAGAAGTAATTTAACATGCACAAAAGTGAAAAAAATATCGTCAACCCATTTTTTAGGGTTTCGTACCTCAGAAGGAAAAACGGAACCCTTATAAGATCACTTCGTTGTCCGTCTGTCAAGACCCTTTTTTTCAGGAACGCGTGGATTTATCAAATTAAAATTAATATCAAATACTCAAGGCTGCAATCCCTTGAAGCAGTGAAAAAATCAAAGTTCGAAGTAAACGCAATCAAAAGATACGGGCGTTTATGTTCCGTTTATGCCGCATATTTGAGTCATGTTTGCCGCATATAACGGTGCGCGAGTCCGACTCTCATTTGACCGTTTTTTTTTTGTTATAATGTGACGGACGTCGTCACCGAGGCATGCCTAAGGCTGATTTTTCACCAGAGATGTGCTATGCTGCATTGCTTATGGTTGAGTTTGATATCCAGCAATCATATTCATTGAACCACTTAGCATTGGTGGAAACGGGTTCAACTAAGCTATTTTTTATATGTATGTAAAAAAAACATTTATTTCAAATAGGTACATAGAAGGCACATTTGAACGTCAAAAATTACAGTAAAATAGAATTTATTTTAGTCGCCGCTTCCACATGGTAGTTGTCGTATGGAGAAGAATTGTCAAGAAACTCCACCGTTACTCTTTTAAAATGTTTTAGAATATTTTGCATACATTAATTATATAATAATAACATGTGAGGATGATGCGCCTGAAATAAAATAAAATTATAATAATTAATAATTGAGCCTTTACTTTTCCCATATCTTACATAGTATATAATTATGACATTTTAGATAATATAAATGTTAGTAAGTGGTTTAGTAGTTTGCTTACATCTAGTAGTTAGTATTATTAGTTTAACATTTTCAGATTTATATTTGAGATATGGACCCCTCATGGCTGAAGGCGTCCTCTAGCTTTTTCCATTTAGTTCGGTCTTTTCCTATTTCCACCCATTCTTTGCATGCTACATATTTGGGCGAAATCGTCTATCGATCGTTTATTATTTTGGTCTACCAACTTTCCTCTTTCCTTCCGGTCCTTTCCATTTTGTGGTTTTAGCGTCCTATGGATATGGGCTGGTCATGTTGCCCGTCTATCAGACAGTAGATGTCTGATAGACGGGCAACATGACCAGCCCATATCCACTTCATTTTTAGAGCATGTTTTAAAGCATCCATTATCTTGGCCTTGTTTCTAATTTTATGAACTTTTATTATTTTTAGAATACTTCTTTCCAGTCCCCTTTGACAGGTTCTCATTTTATTAGTGTAGACCCACGTTTGGCAGCCATGTGAGACAAGGTAGAAAACAAAGGTCCATTGTTATTTTCTTCATTCTTAAGAATTTCTTTGTGTGACCAAAATGTTTTCCAAGTTATATTTATATATACGTCATTTTATTTCTTCTTCATTTGATATTTTTGTTAATGACACTTGTTTCCCTAGATAAATGTAATTATCTACATATTCTAACTCTAGATCCCTTGCCTTGATTGGCCTCTTGTAGCTGTTTGTTATTATTTTGGTTATATTAGCATTTAATTCTAAGCCCACTTTAAAACTTTCTTGGGCGAGTGTATCTAATAAGTATTGGGGCTCTTTGGCGTTTTCGGAGAAAATGACAATGTCATCAGCAAATCTGAGGTTGCTCAAATAACAGTTGTCTATTCTTATACCTTTTCCATTCCAGTCAAGGTTTTTAAATATTTATTCCAGAACCCCAATAAATAACTTTGGTGACAGGGGATCTCCTTGTCTAACACCTCTCTTATTCTCAATTTTCTCTACCCTTTTTTCCAGTTTTAATTCACTGGTGCTCTTCCGGTAGATATTTCTGATGACATTGATGCACTTTTGATTGACACCACCTGTTTTAGATTTTGTGTCTATGGGTACGGTAATCTTTTTAAATATTGACCTACTAGTTTCCTTGAATATAGTGCTTAGTTCCATTCTGAGTTCCTAGGTTTTGTTTTTTGTTTATATCATCTCTGTACGCTTTCTAATAAGGTTATTGGTGTTTTTACTAAATATTATGTGACCTTCCCTTGGCTTATCTTCCATTTTAAGCCTTTTTACAGCAACATGTTGTAGTAGTTTTGTGCATTATATGGTCTATCACGGAAGTCATTTCTGGCTTTTTGGGTATGTTGTTCCAAGCAGTTTTTTATTTCGATATAGATCGGCCCGTGAACCCATCTTCCCAGAGGCAGTGGAATGAGCCGCAAATGCAGGTTGGTATTTATAAGATTATTATCTTATAAATACGTCCACCAATACTGCTGAGCGTGCCCGCCTACTGGCTGTGGTTGAGTGGAAGTCGGGCCTCTGGCTTCAGGCGCTATCGTCACCCAACCTAAGCACTTTGCTGGGTTATACCATCTTCCGGCTTGCTACTTGTCTGCATCTGGGTACCCCTTGTGTGACTCCGCATCGCTGCCAATGCAGTGGTGTCGACTGCGCAAATACTCTAATCTCGTTGGAACTTATATGCTCGAGCCGTTTGGAGTTGAAACACTAGGGCCATGGGGTCCGAGTGCACACTTAGTATTTCAAGACATCGCCAAGCGGTTGGTCGACTCTTCATGTGATCAGAGGGCTGGCCTATTTTTTGGCCAAAGAATCAGCATTGCCATACAACGTGGCAATGCTGTCAGCCTTTTGGGCACGTTTCCTATTGAAAGCGATGCGGACTAATTTTTTGATGCCCTTTGATTATTTCCCCTTCTTTTCATATACTTGTACATATTATTATTTTAAGACTGTTAGATTTTTAAATTATGTAAATATATAAATTATTATTTTTTTCCGATATGTTTCAGGTGTATTGCTGTAGTTTGCTCTGCTTCTTTTTGGTGATATCAGTCTAAATGTTCCACGTAATACTGTGATCTGATGGGAAGTTGACCTGAGTTAATACTTCTATATACTTATTAGTTTTGGCTTATTGTTTAGTATATAATCTATTACATTTTTTTATTTTGGGATCTGGGGAATACCATGTCCACTTTTTGCTTCCTTTTTTCTTGAAAAATGTGTCCATGATTGAGAGTTTCTTAGGCATAGTTTATTAGTTGTTCGCCTCGTTGATTTTCGTTCTCCGTAGCCGTAGCTTCCCGTGATGAGATTTTCTTGGTATGTGGGTTTTCCTATTTTTGCATTGAAATCTCCTGTGACTCTTACTTAATCATTTGCGAGTGTATGTACTTTCCTAATATAATTATAGAATTTTTTGATTTCTTCTTCAGTTGAGCTTTCTGAATAACAGACACCAACAAATCTTCAAATTGCAATTGTAACAGGGCCACTCTTTCAGAAATCCCAATGAAACTTTTGATATTATTTTTGAGTGTTTTCTTTATTAAAAACCCCACTCCATATAGACCTTTAGTTTCCCTAATGTAGCAAAACATATGGTCGTAATATTCTTCTATTTTGTAGCCTAACCTTCGGACTTCAGCGAGCCCCAATATGTCACAGTCAACGAACTTGAGGGCGTGAGTTAGTTCTAGGTACCTTTCTGTGGAAGACAGTGATCTCACGTTATGAGTGCATATTATTTTTAGTGTGTTGTTTCGATATTTCTGCTATTTATGTTTTGACATGTTGAATCCTGGATATGAACTTCTTTATGGTTCTGTTGAATTGTTTGTTTACTTTTTATATTGACGTTACTTTCATTTTTATTTTTTCGTTCAGCTACAGGGTTTTGGTCGAGTTCCCCACGTTGACCAGCCGGCTTGGGAATTATATATATATTTTTTTAAAACGTTGCCCCACACTAGGAATTGCTGAAATGCCCTGTATCGTGGGTGCGTTTACAAAAATTTAAACTCACATACACAAACAGCCAGACCCGGAACAACTACCTGTAGGCAATACAAATATTTGTTCGATGCGGGAATCGGACCCGAGACACGCAGCGCAGCAGTCGATTGCTCAGCCACTACGCCAACCGTGTCGTCGTATTTGTTCTGCTATTGTTGTTATCATGTATGCCGTTCTGGTTACAGTGGGTGGTTAGTTGTTATTTAATACAAACATTGTAAAATTAGACGATTTTCATAAAAAAAAGCGAAATTAACAAGTAATAAGTAACGTAAAAGTAACAAGTTACAAGTCAGGGTGTGAATTAAAGCAATTACGGAATGTAAATAAATGCTGCCGTCATAATGAAAAAAAAACAACAACAAACATTGCCGGCACAACTAACATTTTATAAACATGGAGAAAATTGAGTTTAAAATTTTTATTGGTTTTTGGCGAAAAATATCGATTTGCATATTATTTTTCCAAAATAGATGAATTATAATAAATTCATGTTCACGATTCCTATTCGATTATTGAAATATAAGTTTTTATTTTATTGGTATTTATTAAATAATCAACATTTTCTCTTTCATCGTAGCATAAAAAATGAAGTAAAATTATTAAAATTACGAATAGAGGGCATAACTAACTAATTGTGACTTTTCATTCTAACATTTTGTAAAAAAATATGAAATAATACAATGAAAAGGCATATTTATTAAAATGTGCCTTTTCATTTTAATAATTATACAAAAAAACAGGTAAAAAAAAACAATTAGGAAATACTTATAAAACGTTTATTTTAAAAAGGTAACAAAAATTATCGTCTCAAAACTTTAAAAAATTATTAACTGTAACTTAACAAATTAACATTAATTAACTGTAATTATCAGTCTTCAAGAAAACTTATTTGTTTTTTTTTAAATCACAGTAAGGATATCTAATCAGCTTCTAAAAGATTTTAATGTTTCCTATATAGGTATGGCACTTTTAAGGATATCACATTTTCATCTGCCAAAAAATATGATATGGTTTTAGATCGTATGTAATGTTTACCTTCTTTGACATCATTTTCTCTGTTCTTCGGCCTATCCGGTTTTCTTTGACTAGTATGACACAAAAAGAAGTATTTCTGTCCCATCCATGACATTTTTCGAAAATGGTTATTCACGACTTTGCGATACTCTTCTGAAAAGCGTGCTGAAAACTTTTTTTGCAGACATCCTCGCGGCATCCAGGTTTTACAAAATATTTAATTTTGTTTTTTCTCCGTCTTCAGTCTCTTTCGATCCTTTATGCTAACGGTATAAGTTTTGCGCTTTCTAATAGTTCCTTTCTTAGTCAATTGAACAGTTTCTTCATCTGATTCTTACAAAAACTTAATCTTACCAGCGCAGCACAGGCAAGCGTGGAGTCCAGACACATCAGGCACAACTGGTGGGATTCGCTTCGTACCTCGACCCCCTCGCTTCACGTCTAGTCAAAGATTTTTGGTAGTAAAGGCATAACTGCTAGTTGTGACTTTTCTTTTAAATTAAATGTCAAGGTCTAGTTGGTAAACTTTATCAAAGAGCACATCTGTGGTATTTGTGCCTTTAATATTTAACGCTGGTCTATTATGCCTTATTTGTCGTGATACAAATTAAAGCCGCATCTATGCATATGTGACCTTTTGACGTACTATAAGTCAGATGTGCTCTTTTTACGTACAAAAACTTAAAAAGTGGCTCAGTTGTGCCTTTCTAGCTTACGATATTTTTGTTTAGCTTGTTCCTAAAATTCTACAAAAAATATTGGCAGATGGGCCTTTTTTTTCTGATTCCGAATAAGTAGGTATATAACTCAATTTCGGAAAAAATGTTAGTTGTGCCCTTTTTCCTTCTGACGGCAGAATGTAAAAAAAGAATTTTACGATTAAATTAGCAACCACTTTGATTTTGTCTAGACTCTAGATTGTCCTATGGAGCAGGGCAAGCATGTTTCCATGCGTTCTTGTGTTGGATATAATCCTCTAATTTATAGTATGCTTGTTTACAAAGTGTACTTTTAGTGTGAGTTTTAAATTTTCTTTCATTTAATTGCAATATATCACCAGGTATTTTATTGTAACACTTAACACAGTACCCCATTAAAGATGTATGTACTGTAGAAGGCTAGAGGAGCCCTCTGAGTACCAGGAGGAATGAAACGACTTATATCACTTCTTTAAGATTATATTATAGAAACGTCTTTACATATTTCTCCCTAATCTAGCACTGACAATTCTAATCAAAATCCTAATTAGAATATAATGACATTTGCTTGAATGTTCGAATGGAACCCGCGCATAAATATAGCCAGCCTGCATTATATGAGGTCGCATTCGGCAGACAACCCTTACAGTACTTTGGCTAATCTGAAAATGGTTGATATATTTTATCTTTATGCCTAGTATTAAAATTATGTATATCGCATAATTTTATTAAAAAGATGTATTATAGTAGTAGTATATATTGACGAATAACAGATGATTCTTTAGTAACTCAGGCAAGTAAAAGATGAAATATAATTTCAAGTTTTACTTCAAAGCTTTTCAATATTTTTTCCAAGGTTTGGTCATCTTTCTGCAACCTACCAATCCAAATTAACATGTAGGTCACTGCTTTACCAGCATCCTAGCGGAAATTCGTCCCACCAATTCCTCTCAGGAATCCCTACTACATCTATTAGTACCGGCGTCCGCTCACAGATGGCGTACATTAACGAAACTAAACCGCTCGTACATAGATGGTGCTGTAGCAAAAATATCTTAGTCTTTAATCTCCCAAATCCACAGTAACTTAACATACTTCATAATAATATAATATTAAATTATAAATCCGAAACTAAGTCTGTCTGTCTGTCTGTTAACTTTTCACGGCTAAACCAGTGAATGGATTTCGATGAAATATGGCCCACAGGTAGACCATGCTCTGCTCCCTAATTGCGTAACACACAATCAATCTCAATCTGAATCATTTTGAAGAGGCAATCATAATCAGCCACACACATTCCCACAGCTGGGCTAGGTATGAATATTGGAATCTCAGAATCCCGTAATATCGGGTTGGTACATGTCACATGTCTTCGAATTTTTAATTCTAGGACATGCCGGTTTCCTCACGATGTTTTCCTTCACCGTTTTGAGAGTAGTGGTAATTAAATAATTTACACAAAGTAAAGCACTTTTCGAGGTGGCACGGGAAAAGAGTTCCTGGAAGGATTTGGGGGAGGCCTTTGCCCAGCTTTGGGACAGTACAGGCTAACAAAAAAATAGCACTTTTATAGGTTTAAACCTACGGCCTGCAACTTGTAAATCGCGGCCGTTACCATCGCGCCACCACAGCTCCCATAAAGAGATACTAATGCAAAAAAAAAGCTTTTTACTGACCAACTAAAAAGGCGTCGTTGGGACACAATAACATAAATAAAACATTCCCCAAACTACCATTCCACAAACACCCTGAAAACCTTGAGAAGAAAACAATCATAAACACTAGCGAAGATCTTTCGTCTTCTATACAATAATATGGCGTCCAGCGAGATGAAACGAGAAAAAAAAATAACCAAGGTTAGAAGGACGACGCAATGTCTCGACAGCTTTAATATATTCTCACTGAACTTGACTTTACTCCCTTTACGGGGTCAAGTTAAATTGGCTAGCTAAACTGGAGGTAGGTGGTCTTAAATTGAAGTTTTTTTTTTCCGTTTCCAGATCGTCACACCACCTTCGCCGTTGTCTACCTCGACGGCGATGTCCTTCCCTCAGGCGTCCAGTGAGTGACGATCTTTGCCCATCTCTCGGGGTGCATTCGCGACAGGTGCCCAGCCCACTCCCACTTCAGCCTGGCTGTTTTTTCTCCAACATCCGCTACTTGAGTTATGAAGCGTGAACTTGAGCGTGGTGGACTATAGTTCAAATCCCCCTTTATAAACTTCCAAACCATAAACTTCCTAATTTAAATATAAGTTTAGAAAATCAGTCAATCAGTTTAGATATTGATACCCATTAAGTAAGTGAAGTATATAACTCACACTAGCTGCAACACCTGTAAAATACCTTATATTTTGTATGCCTTTTGGCGGGGCACAGCTCGCATCTTATGTATTATAACACCTTCTGTATGTACCCTGTGTTCACGAAATAAATAAATTTGAATTTGAAAAAAAAACATCAAATCTCTATTTTTTGTTCGTTTTACCATGTTGAGATATTGATATTAAAAATGAAACAGATATCTGTTCGGTATCCGGCCTGTACGGCCTAAATTTACTATCCACCGGATACCGGATATTAAGAGAGTATCCGAAAAAAGGGACGAAATATAAAACTTTGGTACTTTATTAATTAATCCACATACCAAATATAATCACCATAATACTCTCGTTGAACAAAGAAATAAATTGTAATCGTATTACACTTAGGGCATATTATGTCGAATAAATACCAATTTCTCTTCATTAGGAAGCAACAAACGGTTTCGCTTGTCTTCATAGGCAAGGCCAGCCACAGGGATAAGTATTTCGCCGTATACGCTGCTGCAGGTTGCTAAAAGATATATTCTGGCAAACTTTGTTGAGTTCGTATAGTATTCTGTAGCATGAGCTGACCCCCAAGTCACGATAGCGATCAATTATTCGATGTCATTTTTCGTAGCTAAATCTTTCCAGAAATATACAAAAGCTTTTTATAACAACCTCAAACTACGATAGGACATTTTTAATAACCTCAAACGATCGTGTTTGCAGTCAATTCAACCAGACATTGAAACACTTGTTAACTTCGCTCATGAACGAAAAGACCGGAAATACGAAATTCACCCGTGTCCGTGCTCCATCTACGCAAGCTAGCTCGTTACAATGCGCCAATCGGCACTGTTCGGCTATCCGGCTTTATGGTTGGCCGGATATCTGGTATCCAGCCAAAGAGCTATCCGTTTCATCTTTAATCGATACTCATTACGTCCGCGGAGTTTTTTAGGTAATTTATTTTGACCCTCTGATGAACATAGGGTTAAATTAAATAACCAATGGCACACTCATACAGGACGCTCATTCACATATTTCACGGGAAATAAAAGAAAATTGGGTTATCTCCTTTGTATGTAGTTTAAGAGTAAGTACAGAGCCGCACTGCCGCCAACCCGCAGTAGGCCCGCGTGGTAGATTACAGCCCACTTCCTCTCTAAGAGAGGAGGCCTGTGGCCCAGCACTGGGGACATTATAAACGGATTATCTTATGCTTATGCTGTACAGAGCCGGCTCTGTTAAGAAACCAGTGTAGGTATCTTTGCGTGAGTTTACCTCAAGTTCCGGAACTTCAGGTATACTTATACACTGATTTCAACAGATCGAAATGAATGTTTACTCTAATTAAGTTTCGTCTCTAAGTCCCTTGGTCACAAGCTTGTTGCTCGTGTGCAAAGCCTCTAAAAGGAAGTTAAGCTTGTGTGTATTTCCCAATGAGTCTATGACGTGATATAGTAATGATGGCCTTGGCCTTCTTGCCACCGGGCTTAGCACGGTCGTTTACCCGGGTATTGATTTCTGAGGTTCACTATGACTCATGGAGTAGTTAGAATATTTTTATTACCACGATATGTCAGTTTAAGATTGTAAAATCTGTTCCGATCCGATGCGATGTGAAATCCGTTTGGTGGAAATCACCCTTAACTCGTGTGAAAAGAAAATAATTAGAAAGAAGAAAGAAGAAAGAAAATACGTTTATTTGCGGTAAACATGACGCACAAAAGAACATAAGAACAATATTATAGAAAATAAAACATTTAGAAATAGTTGACATGCGTCACATCCACGCAAAACGGCTATCGCTCAGCATTATGCTGCGACCCTATGCAAGACAGAGCCCCAGCGCTGGTTTTCAGCGACAGCCGGCGCCGACGTAATGACGTCGTCCGGTGCAGCAAACAATTATTCATCAACAAGTAATAAGACAATTATACATATTTTAAAAGCAAACAGTTATTCTGACGCTGTACTGGTACAGCGTACTTAAAGCAAAATAATACATTTTAATTTAATTGTGATAGAAACAAACAGGAATATAAAAAAAACAAAAATAAAAAACAAACAGCAAACAAAAAGGAAATGTATGTACATGCTAAGAGAATATCATCCTCAATAAACGTTTTACGTTTTATGTAGTGGCAACATTTCGAAGCGTCCTATCATCGATTGACGTACGCGCACCCAACATGCACCAAAGAAGTTATGTAAGGAATTTTAGGAATTACAAAATGGCCAATGATGTAATGTGTTATGCAAAAGTTATGTGTCAGTGCTCTAAGCGTTTGTGAGTGAATTTGAAAGATGAGATGGATCCGATAAAAGCCAAAATCTTGGATACTGGAGGGTGACCCGTCATGCACACACTGTTTAGAGCTTTGGAGAAAAACCGGAAGGCATGAAAAATATGGAAATGAAGAGTCGCGAAAGGTACAAAATAAAAAATAGAACAACACAACTTAGATAAATAATACGATTATTGGAATTTAATTTGATTATTGGAATTTAATTTGATAATTGGAATTTAATTTGATTATTGGAATTTAATTTGATATTAGATTGTCAGTGGATCAAAATAAAAATTAATATTTAGCAATAAACATGGACAACCAATAATATTATGATCAATATGTATTTCAACAAATAGGTTGTCAACATAGAATTAATATGGACAGTGGATGCGGATGTGGACAGGGGATTGAATGCCATGCCTCAGCCAGCGCTGCTGGAGATCCAAAACCAAGCACTGCAGGCCATGACCCATGAGGTGAGCAAGAAAAGAATAATTATGTTTATGGGAATGAAAAACTTATTGTCCAGAGAGTTGTACATGCAACAATAACTTCTTCAGCTGAAATTTAAATGATTGTATTGTTTTTAGGCCTCGCATTGGCGGTGGAAGGTCATTCCAGCAGCGCGTGGCTGCAAACTTGAAGCTACCTCTGAAAGCTGCTGTTTTATGTTGCGGCATGTTTAGCGGGCCAACTACAGAACGAAGACCATATTTGTAATGAGCTTGTCGCCAGGTGAGCTTTTCATATAAATAGTGCGGCTTAAGGGTTGTTACAATGCCAAACATTAAACTCGCTAAATGAAGTTTCCGCCTGGCAGCCATTTTCAGTGTCTTGAGTTGGTTTATGTATGGCGTCACATGATGCCTGCGAGGGACATAAACGCAGAAACGAACACAGGCATTCTGAATTCGCTGAATTAACCTATCCGTCCTACCAAGTAGGCAGGGCCCATAGACAGTGTCACAGTAGTTGAGCTTAGATAGGATCAGACTGTCAACCAATTGTCTTCTAAGTGGTACGCTAAGAAAGTTACGTATACCATATAATACCTTAAGCCTGTAAAAACAATTTCTGAGTATGTTTTTTAAATGAGCCTCAAAGCGCAGCTCTGGATCTAGGATTAGGCCCAGACTACATGCCTGTTCTACTCGCTCAATTCTCTCCCCCTTAATCAGAATCTCTGGTTTGGCAGACAGTATTGCAGCAACTTGTCTTTTTGTGCCCAGTACCAAGAACTTGGACTTCAGAGGGTTCAGAACCAGAGAGTTCTCTTCAGACCAGGTCACTACTCTATGCAGGTCCTCATTCACCCTCTGCACTGCCAACGCCGTATCATCCCCTTTGAAGGACATGTACAACTGGATATCATCGGCATACATGTGATACTTGCAGTTTACAAAGCATCCGGTAACATCAGCACTGTAGAGGATGTACAACAAAGGGCCTAAAATCGATCCCTGCGGGACTCCCCTGGACACCTGGAGTGGAGGGGATGACACAGTTGATCCGTCCCCCTTGTGGATCTGCACGTACTGCGACCTGCCAGTTAAATAGCTATTAAACCAATCCACAGCGTCACGGTCAAAGCCATAGTATGTTAGCTTGGACAGCAGTAGATTGGTATTAATAGCGTCGAAAGCCCGAGAGAAATCCAGCAGGACCAGGATCGACCCCTCCCCCCCATCACGTGCCTCCAGGATATTTCCCACTACATCTATCAGTGCCGTTGCAGTGCCTCTTCCCTTACGGAAACCCGACTGAAGTTCAGGGAGAATGTTATTAGCCTCCAAGTATTCAATTACCTGTAGATACACTACACGCTCCAGAATCTTGGACAGGCAGGGCAGTATACTGATTGGCCTGAGATCTTTCAAATTGGCTGGATCACTAATTTTAGGAATAGGGCGAACAATTGCTCGTCGCCAGAGACTAGGGAAAGTGCGCGATTCTATTGACCTGTTGATGATATCAGTGATGACTTGCAGGGTAGTTGGCAATGTGAGTGTTAACATTTCCAAACTGATACCATCAACACCCTGAGCGTTTGATCGTAGACTCCTGACTATCTTCAGAATTGTCTCCTGGTTGGTTGTAGCGAGCGAGAACTCGGCTGGACCGTGCCTGCGAGAATAGAAGCAGGAGATTTGTGAGACATTATCATTGCCGTTTCCCGGAACATCCAGAAAAGCCGCATTGACACTATCTGGATTGTCAAAATGACTTGGCAATAGCCTTTCTTTGTGGTCCGGAAGTACATCTGACTTCAAATTACGCCACAATAGTTTGGGGTCCTTACTTTGATCGTTGATGTTTTTTGTGAAATATGCTGTCTTTTCCCTCACTAATGCGGCGGCGGCTTCATGCTTAAGATCCAGGTAGTACTGCTTATGATGCGGTTCTTGAGTTTGACGACATCTGTCTCTGGCTTCATCCCGCAGCTTGAACATTAGACGAATATTGTCAGTGATCCAAGGCGTAGGACGCTTATAGAAGGTCTTTTTCTTGATAGGAGCGTGAAGATCAAAAAGCTGGAGCATGCATGAGGTAAAAGTATGTACCATGGTATCAATATCACACATGTCTCCTATACTGGACCATGGCATCATGTTCAAATCATTATGGAAGTGATCCGGCATGATGTCTGAAAAAGAGCGGAACTCAACCACCCTAGGTTTAGCCTTGAGCTTTTTAAAAACAGATTCGCACGTAATGAAGGAGTGGTGGCCGAGCTCACTTATATGGTTCACCTCAACATTTCGCGTTGTAGCATCAGTGCATACGATGTCGATGAGCGTACCACTGTTACCCACGAAGTGGGTCGCTGATTCAACTAACTGAGTAAGGTTCAAGTAGTTAAAAAATTCCATAAGCTGCTTTGATTTTGAGCTGTTTACATCCAACAGATTAACATTTAGGTCACCCAACAGTACCAGATTATCATATGGGGCTAGTGCACTAATACTGGCAGTTATGGCGTCAATGAAAAGCTCCAAGTCCTGCCAAGGCGGGCGGTACGCGGTCCCGATAAGAAGCTTTTTTTTGTTTATGGTCAGGCCCAGCCAGAGCTGCTCCACATCAGGGTAGTCAGGATGAGCTCTTACACGCGCGTTAATGCCATTCTTTATATAAAAAGCAACTCCCCCGCCGCGCCCCCCTCGGGTAGTTACAGGTCGCGGTACGTGCCTAAATTTGTACCCAGGTACACTAGGAGCGCGGTCCTCTTCCCCCTTGCGCAACCATGTTTCATTGATAGCCATGATGTCCACAGAGTAGTTACCCATGGCAATCAAGAACTCATCCTGGCTTGTCCCTAGAGAGCCCGCATTTAGTAGACCAAACTTGATATATTTACTGGGAGCCATCAACGCCAATAGCTGTAGGTATCAGATATGAAAGTGTGATGGCAAGTGTGATGTGGCACGAGTGAATGAATGAAGGTGTTGTGTGGAGGTTCAGTTGGGCACTATAAGCATAATTAGGGTATATAATACATAACGTACATGTAAGAGTATATAATACATAATTTGAGTTAAATAGTTTTGATGAGAATAGACTTTGCACACATAATATAGGTAATGTAATAAGATTAAAATAGTATAACGTGGTACCATAAGCTCCATATACCTCCGATCTATGGCTGACACTATGAAAACGGTTGCGACGCACATTTCCCCAGGCATAAAAAATAAAACTAAAACTATACACATATAAATAGACACAAAAATAACTAAGCTGTGTCCTTTTCAGTCCCGAAGACACGGGATAAGTCCTCGTCAGTGCGGATCCTCTGCGCCTTTTCTCCTGGCGTCTTCCTGGCGAGGATGCGGCCCTGCTTGGTCCACACAAACTTCCAGTCGAGGAGACTGGCTGCATCCCGCGCCCTGCGAAACAACAGACGGTTGGCTTTCGTCAGCCGCTCGTTGAGGAAGAACCGCTGCGCTGGAGCGGGCATGTCGAGGTCAGCAGTGGTCGCTCCACGTCGCACTCGCGCGCTTGCTAGAAGCTGGTCGCGCAAGTCCCGACGAGCAAGGCGCACGACAATCGGCCGCGGACGAGACTCAGTCGGTCCTGCTGAGCCCGTCGCGTTGAGCTGCCTTCCGCCAACACGTTCCGCACTAACGATGTCGCGATCGTCAAGGCTGACCCCTAGCTTGTGGCCAATGACCTTAATTATGTGAGCTGGGTTTTCCGCCTTTCCCTCCGGCAAATTTGAGACCTCTATGTCGTTAGCAAGAAGATCCTGGTCCCTGTCATTGAGCTCCCGCCTCAACTCCTCTACAATATCGTCTACATTGGCTGAGTTCGTGGACCCCGAAGCAGCACGTCGCTCCAGCGCGTCCACCCTAGCCTCCAGACCATCGATGCGCACGCTGCAGGTATTTAAGGTGGTTTTGAGCTCCGCCATTTCCATCTCCATCTCCCTTCTAAATGCCTGAATCTCTGCACGTACCGTCCTCAGCTCCCCAATGATTACCTGCAAGTCGGTTCCAGCTACAGGCGACAAATCCTGAGCGGTGACGTTGGCTATTGAGATTTCAGGCGGCGGGTGAGTCGAGGCTGCATTAACGGGGCTGACGGTCTGCGTGAGCTCATAGCTAGGGCTTGCCTCAGGACTGTTAGGCGTACTAGAGCCCGTAATACCCGGAGTCTCTGTGTTATTAGTGGGGGGGCTTTGTGTGGGACCTCTAACGGGAGTCTCGGTCCTATTGTCTCGAGCAATATTCTTCTTGCACTCTGGGCAACGCCAATTAATTGTTATGTTTGCCTTGGTAGGGACACCCACACACACTCTGTGATATAGCACCTGGCACTTGCCACACCTAGCGCCCTCTAACGTAGATATAAAGCGTCCACAACCTCCACATTTGATGCCCGGCATGGTTATTGAAGTCCTGTGAACTTGCTCAGCAGGTGGTATCGAGGATGTTCGCTAGATGGCGGCAGTAACGATTTTCGTCGCGGGTCGATAGGTCGTTTGCCGCTACCAGGATAGATGGCACTGTTGTCAAGGCGACGTTACCGAGTATGTTATTGTTACTAGTGGGTAACTAAATAATTTCGTTGATTAGATGTTTAAATCTTTTTGTAATTTTACGGCCCTTAAACGCACAATTTATTGCTCACTACAAACTATGTTATGCTGATTGCCACTATGATCACTATTAAATGGATTACAATGCACTTTGACTTTGATTTCTATTTTTATTTGTAAAAATTTTGACAGCAAGCCACACCGATATAGACGTCAAAACGTCACTCTGATTATAACCTTCACTCAAATTACACTCAAATTATAACCTTCTTAGCCTAAAGCTAAGAAGGTTATAATTATTTTCTAACGTGGGTTGATAAGATAAGTAAAGATATATTTGTTTTCATGGAGGCTCTATAATGGTTTGGGGAGGAATAAGTTCTGATGCACGTACGGAGTTAGTTATCGTCGATAACCGATTAACGGCAACACGATACATCGAGGAGATTCTTCAGGAACACGTGTTACCATATTCAGGGTTTATTGGATTTGACGAATTCCTCCTAATGCACGATAACGCGCGCCCACACGTTGCACATTGCGTGGAGGAATACCTTACAGAGGTTGGTATTCAAAAATTGCAGTGGCCAGCTCGTAGTCCAGACTTAAATCCAATAGAGCATATCTGGGACAAGCTTAAAAGAAAAATAAAGTCCTCCTCCAACCCGCCTGAAACTCTGAATCAGATTCGAAATGCAGCACTGACCGCTTGGGAAAGCATACCACAAGTTGAGATCAGAAACATCATCCAAAGTATGCCAGAACGAATGCAAGCTGTTATCGGGGCTAGGGGAGGAAACACCCGATATTAAAATGCAAACACAACGAAGACTTTTTGGTTATTTTTCAGTTTGTGTTCTTTTTAAATTGACAGTGTTAAAACCAATATTTTTGTGAAACTGCTTATTTTTTTAAAGATTACTGCTGGTGCATCATTTTTTCAATAACTGAGTTACAAAACCATAAAAAAACCCTAATTTAGTGCATAAACCCATAATATAGTGAAAATTAAATATTTAAATAGAAATTATCGGCAAGTTATTGGTGGCCAAGTTTCCGTGCCGGTGAGTGTATATTCTTTTGCCCAATCCCGGTATGCCAGAAAACAGGGAAATGCATAACTAATCGGATACATAGTTTGAAATCCCCATCTTAAAATTATTTCATCTAAAACAAAACCCGGAATCTCGAGATTGCATAACAATTCGGATGTATATTCACTTAAATTTAATTTTTCGCTATGTGATGTATTTCATTAAGCACAATATTTTTTAATAATTTGTTTTAACAGGTACATGAACTATTTTAAATATTATAGTCCCGACGATTCATATTATATGCTAGTTGTACGGCAAACAAAAGCAAAGATGGGTGATTTTACGTGACGTCAGTGTAATGTATAGTTTGCATGTGGCGATGTGGATGCCGCCACACTATAATCAGAAAACAAAATCTGTCAAACCCGCATCGCGGGATTTTTTCGATACAAAAGTGCATTCCATATCGTTGAGGTGTTGGCTAGTATCTTTATCGCATCCGATTATCCGGTCTCGATTTACGTAGCATTCCTTTTTCTGACGGTTATTATTTATTGTTATTTTATTCAGGTATGCTAATGGATCGATCGGATTGACTTATTTGGTGTAATCTGAGAAAAACGTTTGCTTACATCAAAAGCAGCAGTATCACATTTGGTAAATATTTACAAGAACGATAAATAACTTATAAAACAAATACATTCAGCCCATATAAAAGAGCACATTAAAGTCTTCCGATCATTGTCAATTTATTAGCTCACCAATTAAACGATTCATTTTTTATAGTTAATTAAACACATCATCATCTTCTCACCTGAAAGACGTCCACTGCTGGACATAAGCCTCCCCAAGCACCGCCACTTTGACCGGTGCTGTTCTTCCCGCATTCAGCGTATTCCTGCGGCCTTCACAAGGGTCCACCTTGTGGGAGGCCTTCCAACGCTACGCTAATTAAACACAGGATCAATGAGATTAGTGTTGCTCTCTTGCGTGCTACACCGTCTCTTGGCCGTTGTATCAGGCTTTTGGGATGATGCAACTACAACAGCAATGTACGTCAGGACTGATGTCATACCCCGACAAAGCTTTTTCAGATGGCAGGAAGCCCAATCTACATGGTACAAAATTTTTTGGCCACACTGGGATTGGTACACAATGTTTTACAATAGAAGAACTAGTGTCGTTGCAGGAATATCTATTGGTGAGTATTAATTCGTTATCATGATATCCTATCTATACTTATAGAGTGCAGTAGTAGCAGAGTGGTAACTGCCGCAACTTACGAATTGTAGGTTGTAAGTTCGAACCCAGGCAAATGCTTTACTTTGTGTAAATAATTTCATCACCACTGCTCTCAAAACGGTGAAGGAAACATCTTGAGGAAACTAGCATGTCATAGAGCCAAAAATTCGAAGACATGTGACATCTACCAACCCGCACTGGGCCCGCGTGGTAGATTAGTTCCCACTCACTCCCTCTCGAAGAAAGGAGGCCTGTGTCCCAGTTGTGGGAACATGTTAGGCTGATTATGTGTATGTGTATATCTACACTTATAATAAAGCAGAAGAGTTTGTGTGTTTGAACTCGCTAATCTCCGGAACTATAAGTCGGATTAAAAAAAATCTTTTTGCATTTGATAACCCTGTAGCGGTATCTATAACACCACATGCGAACAACGCGTCATACTGACGTCACGCTAGCCTGCATCTCGCAAGCAGAGTTTATCGCGCAATTAGCATATATACAAAATTCCCAACATCAACCGTTGGGAAATTGCCCGCCAGATACAACACCCGTCTGGTCGGAGGATCCTCCTATAGAGGATGAGTGAACTTTACACCCTGCTCCTCACTCCTCTATACTGGTGACCACGAGTATGAACGTCAGCGCAGCCTTAGTGCAAATACTTAATAATACTCTATAACCCAATTTTTGAGGAAGGTTATAGGTTTTATTTTATTTAACATTACGGAAGGGGTCTTATTAGTGGAGCAAAAAGAAGTGAAAATGATGTTATAGCACGGGCAGGTGATGCGATGTGACGGAATGGTTCGGGGGAACAAGAAATTCGGGACAAAGGACGAAAGCTCGACCCCTCGCTCGGCTCGCTCAGTCGCTCGGTTGGAGCAATACCTACGGAGGTATCGCTTTACACCCTGCTCCTCACTCCTCTATACTGGTGACCACGAGTATGAACGTCAGCGCAGCCTTAGTGCAAATACTTAATAATACTCTATAACCCAATTTTTGAGGAAGGTTATAGGTTTTATTTTATTTAACATTACGGAAGGGGTCTTATTAGTGGAGCAAAAAGAAGTGAAAATGATGTTATAGCACGGGCACGTGATGCGATGTGACGGAATGGTTCGGGGGAACAAGAAATTCGGGACAAAGGACGAAAGCTCGACCCCTCGCTCGGCTCGCTCAGTCGCTCGGTTGGAGCAATACCTACGGAGGTATCGCTTAAAAGTAAAATGAGCTAATAAAAACCGTTTCTTTCTTTAATAAAATATGATTTGCAACCGCAACAAATATGTCTTTACAGAATTATAAAAATTAAAATCATCAAAACAACCCTCTAAGTTAATATTATAATCCTATTGATTGATATTTTATAAAATAGTCAATGCAAAAAACAAAACAAAATTTTAATATCGCGGGCTAACTATCGCATCCCCCAGTGACAGAGTTCTTCGCAATTGTTTGAACTACGTTTGAATTTTTCAGATTTCATACCTCTTACTACTGGATCGATACTAAATAGAAGAACCATACTCACTGCTGCCAATGTATTGGATCCCTGGTTTAATAGGCAAAGAGACCTACGTGTTTGGGCATTAGGCAATTACGGACATCATAAAACTCCTTATAGATACAGAGTCTGGAGAACCACAAGATTGTTTCCGAAGAGTTTGAATCCAGAACATTGGCACGGGCCTAGAGGCATCCATTCACCGAGACACGACGTATGTATAGTCCATACCTTGGACCAGATGTTCCTTTTTCACAAATTATCCCAAAGAGGCATGTATCCATGTAAAAGTTACATAACTTGGAAACATAAATGGCTTGGTTATGACATCTGGTATACCGGTTCTGGCTACGAATACATGCTGCATGTTAAAGAAAATTATAAAATATTTTACACCAGAACGCATAGAAATTTTGTCGTGGACTGCTCGAAGTACTTGCCCAAATGGTGGGGAAAATTTATATGTCTTATAAATAAAGATAATTTCGCCGGCGTACAGAATGGCGGAGGATTACACGTTGAAACTGGATACGATTATACATATGCCTTAGGTTGTTTTGAAATTCGGTACAACGAAGATAGAATAATTGTTTTTACAGATTTACGTTATTATGTAGATTGGGTTTATCTATACGGTATGATATACGCCGGTGAGTATTATGAATATGCTTATCCTCAATGGGGAATCCATATTGGCTTTCTGTGGAATACCTTTTATGGAAACTCTCCTAGTATCCCCGGCAAGCAGATTCAGGATGACTTGTGGCCGTTGGGCTAACAATATACCGTTGGGCTAACCTACACACAATAGCCAATCGTATCCAAACTTTCTGTACCGAGAAAAGATATCATGACAGCCAGTTGGGTAAGTGGAATAAAACCATTTTCCTGAAGCTTGCCGATAGGTACTCACCGCTATTAATAGCTAAACGGCGCGTCCTAACAACGATCGTTGCGTTCATATGTCACAATTTGTTCGGAAAACCGGAAGACAGACCTGAAAATTGTAAAAAACATAAGACAATTTGAATTTCGCGAGCTACACAGAACTTCCCCCTTAGCATTAAAACGCAAATCTTCATGCTTAACATGGCGCTGTCGGTTGCCTGCTTCTTTCTTATATCTATGGTTACCCGCTTCACTCCAGCAGGCATTCTCAAAATTGCCTTTCAAATTCACTCATCGATCTGTGCATATTCATTTAAGCTCACACACTTTTTATACATGAAAGAAAGAAGAAGAAAGAAAATACATTTATTTGCGGCAGACATGACGCATAAAAAAAAAAGAACAAACACACAAAAAAAAAAAATGGGGGGTAAACATGCGTCACATTCACGCAAAACAGCCATCGCCGCATACATAAAATATAAACTTATATATACGAGTAGGTATCATAACTCCACATCTGTATTCCCCGAAAGTCTAGGAACAGAAAATTCGAAAAGTAAAAATCGAAAAGGTGAAATGTGGGTGTACTATGGGTACCCGTCATGTGGGTGGTGTATACCCACATTACGGCAACTACGAAATTTCGATTTTTTTCTTTATATGATAGTACGACGAATGTGCTTAACACGAAAACAATATTATGACATTCACAATTTATTCGAACTTAATTGGCAAACCTACTCGCCAATCAGTGTAACGCAACTCAAATAAAACTTTTCAATAGATTAGTTTTGCTGTCGCAATTTTTTTAGTGGTACTTTAGGCGCACTTGGCCCTCTTTCTGAACAGTGAACGAAATTGAACAGCTATGCTCGGGTCGGTGGCGCTGAATCGCGTATACTCGGCTCCAGTCGTAAGTTTTCATTTTTATCATGGTTTTGGACCACACGATAAAAATACACCCCATTTTTTGCTCCATCGTTTTGGTCTGCCATGCCTAGGTTAAAAATCACTGCACGCCACTTTTTATTCCACTTCCACAACATACCATAATACCTCTGACCAAATGGATAAGTTTTTGCCCATTTTTGCTACTAAAGAAATTATGTACAGACGCCATACAACATCAAGCTACCCGAAACTGTCATATTTTTCCAATCATCCTTCAACCTAACACTTAAGCGATAAAGTTGAAATTTTTTTGAAGTTTCTGTGCGAAATAACAAAAATCTAAATTGGTAGATTAACCTTCACCATACTAAGTCGCGCAAAAAGTGTCCACACTGCACTGAGAAGAGTTAACTCACACAATAATAATGTTGTGACACGTAAACGTTAATTAAATAGTGGTTGTAATGGCAATACCTAATCATTTGGTTTAAATATTGTATTGGTTTGGTTTTTTTATCTTTTTGATAGATTCTTTTATTGGTATTTTGTGAATGTGGGAATCTTGTAGGCCTTGTAGACTGTCGATTTGTAGATCATTTTCTATTTTATTAAGTACCTGGTACTTGGTGACAGGCCTACACTAACCTCCCATACCCATTAACACTTTAACTTGAAAACATTGTAAAAGCCAGTTATTAAAAAAAAAGTATAACCGTGGAGTTTCTTACTGGCTCTTCTCCATAGGAAACAACTAATACAATTTAACCTGCATCTAGCTTCTGACGTTTCATGACTGTATGTACAATAGGTTTATGTGAAATAAAATATTTCGATTTCGTTTACTCTCTGTGACATTGTGGGTGTCAAAACGAAACTGAAACGTCAACTATCATTCTATGCGGTAGGGCGAATTTACGATAGAACTCTTTGCAATATAGCATTACGAACAAAACAATGTTACGATGAAGCACAAAAGAATTTAATTTAATTTTTTAAGGTTATAATAGTAATTCCGAAATTTTAACAACCAGTCTTACCAAAGGGTATTGTGTTACCCAGGAACTGGGTTGTGGAGGTCAGATAGGCAGTCGCTCCACGTAACATACTGGTATTCAGCTGCATCCGGTTACTGGTTGGACTGGAAGCCGACCTCAAAAAATAGTTGGGAAATGGCTAGGCAGATGATAAATAGGTTTTATTGTAAGGTGGTCCCTACATCCACAATATGATTGCGCAATGTTTTTAACCCTCGAAGTTTGAACAAACGTTTGAACGAGTTTCAATATTGAGTCTGTGTAGCCCATTTTTTTTCATTGCAATAAAGCAATTTAATCCGGTCAAGTTATATAAAAGAACAGGACAGGACAGAATCGCTTTACGTCAGATCCCACAAGGGTTTTTGCATTTTTCAGCCAAACAGTAAGTTTTATAATAAAAAATACATAAGACAAAATTTTTAGATTTTTATTTTCTCAGGTATGTACACACGACGACACATCAAGCTACATTTACAGTTTTACAGATGCCAGCAGGTCAATCTACCCAAAACTGTCAAATTTTCCTAATCAACCATGAACCTTAATATTTTAGCGATAAAGTTGAAAATCTATTAAAGGACAGGTAGCTTGATGTGCTGCCGTCTGTACAATGAAAAGTCAACTTATACTGGAAATGTGTAGCTTGATTATGTCACCGTGCGTAAAACATGGCCGATGAATCTTGACCGGTCCGAACTTTGCGCAGAAGGCTGTTCAATTACAATTTTTGGGAACCAAATTTCACGCTAGTACCACCGGTGGTACAGTTCGGTGGTACTTACTGGGAACAAAGAAATGAAATGGTGGGTGTGAGTGAAAACACAGTTTTGTTCGGTTCGGTTTGGCTATCTTACTTAAATAGCCCAGAACTCATTTATTTCTTTATTTATATACACTTTATTGTACACCACAAAAATTATCGAACACTAAAAATATATAATGGGCGGCTTTGTCGTTTTCTTCCAGGCAACCATGTAAACCAGTTAGTTATTAAGAAAGTATTTACATATAGTGATTTATACCTAAGTACTGTGCTATTAAATAAATCGTTGAATTGATCGTAATTTTATTTGTTTCATTTACTTAAAACTGTGTAGTGGTATCCTAAACCACAGCTTGCGAAAACGGTGTTTCAGTTTTGGACTATGTCACATCAACCTCGTTACTTTTCCATTGATTCAGCCGCTCAACGGGCTTAATCACTGTACAAACTACACAGTAAATTATTAACAATAATGCTAACAATGCTAAATGCAATGTTCCCCGCGCATGCAGCTGATCTATTCTGTAAAAACCTGTTTTCTGAAAAAATTCTGTGGACACCTAATCCTAAACAACACTGATGAACAATTTAGTACCCGTGATACTGCTACAAAAAAATCGATCCTTGATCATGTCTCATCCAACCTAAAAAATCACAAATTTCATGTCACTATTGTGGAGTCGCCAATGTCGGATCACAAGCAAATCTACGTTGAAGTTGGCAAATATGCACCTGAAATGAAAAAGAAAGTAAAGTACCATACCTTAGATTACACAGCGCTTTACCAAACAGTAGAAAGTAAAATTGTGAATGTCTCTGAGAGTGACTACGAAAGCTTAGAAAACACAATAAAGGAAGCAGTAATTAAAAATAGAATACCGAAAGTCAAAATTCAAAATACGTTAAAATCAGACTGGATCAATAAAGACATAATTGTAATGTTAACAAAAAGGAATCAGCTGTGGTCTGCTTATAAGGAAAATCCAAATGACGATTCAATAAGAAACAATTTCATAACCCTACGAAACAGCGTGCTGGAACAAATTCAAAATACTAAAAGTGGTTATTACTATAAACTTTTCAAAAACTGTGAAAGAAAGCCTTTAAAGATGTGGAAGCTGATCGGGAACTTAGCTGGAAGCAAGTCTAAATCATGCACCGCTCCTTCAAAGCTAGATACGCTAGCCGGTCAAATCACAGACAGTAAAGAAATATGTAATTATTTTAACACCTTTTTTGCTACTATAGGGTCTATTTTAGCTAATAAAATTGCAAGGCCTAAGGAACAAAAACATACTGAGCCAATAACACAAGCAACAGTATCTAGTACAAATGAACTGCTAAACTTAACACCAACTACTGAAGCAGAAGTCAGCAAAATCATAGACAATCTCAATTCGAACACTAGTGCGGGCTTAGATGGGATTAGTTGCAAAGCCATAAAAAAGTATTAAAAATCTAATATTAACTAAACTCACGATGAATATCAACTATTGTTTACAAAACGGCATCTTCCCGGATTCTTTGAAAATAGCGAAAGTTAGTCCTATCTTTAAGTCGGGAAAAAAGACTGACCCAGGTAATTATCGCCCTATCTCTGTCCTCCCATTAATATCTAAAATATTCGAAAAAATATTACATAAACGTCTAGATGATTACCTCAAAACTATAAACTTCCTCTCTAAGAAACAATATGGTTTCCGCGCAAAATCCAACACTCTAACTGCAACAATTGACCTTGTGACCAATCTGAAAAACAATATCGATGAAAAATGCGCAGCACTTGGTATATTTATTGACCTGAAAAAGGCATTTGATACAATTAGCCATGTACTCCTTCTCCAAAAACTGCATGAAATTGGTATCAGAGATACTGCCCACGACATGTTCCGGTCTTATCTCTCTAATAGACAACAAATTGTTCGGATTGGTGATATGCACAGTAGCTGCGAAACTTTAACCTATGGCGTACCGCAGGGATCCATTCTTGGCCCTCTGTTGTTCATATTATACGTGAATGACATACATAACCTAAACTTGGCAGGCGACATAATACTTTATGCTGATGACACAAGTCTGTTTTTATTTGGAAACAATATCGAAGATGTCATTGAACAAGCACAACAAGATCTGGACACTCTCTCTAGATGGTTCCAAGACAACTTGCTTACTGTTAATGCCTCTAAAACAAACTACATTATTTTTAGTGCTAGGAACAAAAAAGTCGCAAACAACTCTAATCTATACATATATAACGAACCTATAACCCAAGTTTCTACGGAGAAGTATCTTGGTCTCCACCTAGACAAACATCTGACATGGCAGATACATCTAGATAAGTTAAGGTCTAAACTATCTTCTATCATGGGCGCGCTTCGAGGGATCGTCCGCTGCTTGCCGACATCTGTTAGGTATATCATTTACAACTCTATGGTAAAACCTCACCTGGAATACCTTATAGAGGTGTGGGGCACTGCAGCTAAAACACATTTAAAACAAATTGAAACATGCCAAAACAAAATAATAAAACTCTTATTCCATTACCACTACCTAACTCCGACTGAAAAAATTTATAAAGAAACTAAACTGATGACGCTATCACAGATATATAAATATAACACATGCATACTTGTACATAAGCTATTAAATAAAAATATACACTCAAAAATAATATTTACAAAAAAAGGACAAACACAAAAACGTAGCACCAGACGAAAAAACAACATTTGCTTAAGACCACCACGAACTAATTACGGAAGGAAAAATATACTATACGAAGGAGCAGAGTTGTATAACACATTACCTAATGACATTAAAGATATACAATCCTTTACTTTATACAAAAGAACTATAAAGCACCACATCTTGAAAGCTTTCTCTAGGTTTTAAATTTAACACACCACAAGAATTTAATTTACATCCTCATCAAATTATTAGTATTTACTAACTTGCTAAGTACTAAAAAAAAACTAGAATACCTTACCTACCCTGTATTTCCGAAACATTACAGTACATATAAATAGTTTAATGTGTAATTGCTATTGACTTGCCATCAAGAATCGATATGTAATAGTAAACCAATTTTTTCCTTTTACCTGCAACACTGTAAGAAATGTGTGTCTAACAACTAATTTATTTACATATGTACCTACCTTCACCATAAGTAATTCTTATATTTAGTTTTAAGATTTCCTTGTATTTCTCATATTAAGTGAATTGTATTCCTTTTGAGAAATAAATGTCTTAAACCGTAAAAAAAAAAACAACCGACTTCCATAAAAACACTAGAAAGTGAAAAATAACTTTAATTTCGGAAGTCGGTGTCTTTGGTTTTTTTATTTCGTTTTTCGCCACCGACTTCCGAAATTAAAGTTATTTTTCACTTTCTAGTGTTTTTATGGAAGTCGGTTGTTTTTTTTTTGTAAAAAAGTTTTTATTTTTCACTTTTTTGTTGTTATAATTTTTTTGATTTTTGTTGATTTTTCAAAAACCGCTTGTCCGATTTCGATAAAATTTTCATGGGACCATTTGGGAAGTATGCCCTATCCAACAAAAAAAGAATTTTTCAAATCGGTTGGCAAGCGACGGAGTTATGCGCGAACAAACATAAAAAAAAAAAAAAATACAAACATCCGAATTGAGAACCTCCTCCTTTTTTAGAAGTCGATTAAAAACAGCTCACCGTGAAAACAGAAGTGAAGTGAGCATGAAATGACCTGCCTGTAGTGTCAATGCCTAGCGTTCGCATATCATCGTGAAATGACAGCTCATTTCAAGCTCACCTCACCTCATTTTAAACGGTGTGATTTTTACAGAATAGAAAGGCAGTTTAGCGGCCAGTCGTCTTCCCCACGCCGCCGCCGT
Organism: Apamea crenata; assembly: GCA_949629185.1. Taxonomy (NCBI): domain Eukaryota; kingdom Metazoa; phylum Arthropoda; class Insecta; order Lepidoptera; family Noctuidae; genus Apamea; species Apamea crenata. The sequence goes on along the minus strand of OX451375.1, from coordinate 10,784,241 downwards.
AGCAACAACTTGTGCTTATTATTCATAGTTATCGGTCAATAAACTTTGTACTAGACACTAGAAGGTTGAAAGGAAAGGTTCATTTGAAAACCCACTGGCGAAAGAGGAGGTAGAAGTAAAAGAAAAAACTCTTTTGCAATTTATGTTTTGTGGAATATTCCGCGGTTGATGTTCGTTATCCGATAGTTCTCTTTTGAATTCTTCGAACTGATCATTAGTCACTTATCATGCTTTTACTGTGCGTAGCTCACTTTGTAATAATAGGAGGTCTTTCAAGAGTCTCGTCTCATCTATGTGGTCAAAAGTGACCGATGGTAGCTTGTGGAGTTCTCGTGTGACGAATATCGATACTTGTACTGGATCGACCTCTTTAACCAACGCGTCTTGTCTTGTTTTGCAAAAAAATATTATAAAAACACGCCAAACTATTTATGCATAAGTATCTGCTATATATGTTTAGTGGTGGTGTAAGCATGGTTACTTGATAATTATGAAGACATTTTTTTTTGACAATTCAAAAGTGCCTGTAATTGGTTTAATTGAAATAAATGATTTGAGTTGAGTTTGAGTTTGAAGTCCTGGGGTTCGATTCTCAGACGAGGTGGGCAAGCTCTTTGAAAGAGTCATTGCAGACCGCCTTGTCGGGTGGCTGGTGCGGGTGGGGCCGGATTTGGCGGATAGCCAGTTTGGTTTCCGCAGGGGGCGCTCTACGGTGGACGCCATCATGCGCGTGCGAGCCCTCATGACGATAATGTGGCCGGGGGTACACCGCCAAGACAACCCCGTCTTGGCGGTGTCTCTAGACATCGCTAATGCCTTCAATACCCTGCCCTGGAGCTGCATCAGGGTGACACTCCGGTATCACCGGATGCCGACCTACCTCTGTCGCATTGTCGAGGCCTATTTGACGGACAGGGCCGTCATCTACCCCGTTCACCGGGGAGAGTGGTACCGGCGGTCAAATACGGCACTTCAGAGTCACCCTGAGCAGGGACCAAGATTTGTGTGGTTAACTTTACGGTGCTGTGGACCGAGGATAGGAACTCCGGTAGGCTTACACTAGAAATTTTGCGGACGCCGAGCCCATCAAAACGAATGGGTAGTGAACGGTGTCTACGTCACCTCCTAGTGTTCCGTCATCTAAATACCACACATTGAGGTTTGAATTTAGTTGTCAAAGTGAAAAGCCGAGAGGACCCGAGAGCGCGAGAGGATCGCCTTGTTGGCATCCGACTGCAGATTCTAAAACTTTCTCTTTATATAATAATTTTGATGGGTGCCTGTAGCACTGCCACATAAAACCATAAATTTCTGGTAACTCCTTTTTTACTTCAGCCAACGAAGTATCCCTGTTAACAGAGTTTCAATTCAATTCACTGTAATACTGTTTCACTACACAGCCGTAATGTATACTGCATAGAATAATATATGTATTCCTTTTTAATTACTATATTCTATGATGTTAGTTATACCGTATTTATTTTGTTTACTTTCGGCGCAGGCGTCCCTATACTTGTCACATCAATCAATACCACAGACTGCTTCTGAAGTTATGACATTTAGGATAAAAATTTACTCTGTGCATTTAGGGCATAGACAAGTACTGAGGTCACGTCTGGCGCGGATGGAATGAATTACTCTATTTGATAAAATACATAATTATATATATTATAATAAAATAGATTATTAATTTATTTATCACTGTAATTGCCCGTGACATCACAGCGGGCCCTATCAGAATACCAGCGCTGCGACATTTATTTTTAAATGTCGTAGCATTATGCTGAGATAGGAGCCTTTTGGCCTCGTACAGGACTTTTTTGTTTCATTTTTCTTTTTGTTACTTCTTTTTTATATAATTTGGTTTTGTTACTTTTATTATATATAATTTGTTTTATTTTTTATTTTTGATTGTGTTTAGTTTAGTTTAGTTTTATGATCTTTCTGTACGAGTCGCAATAAATACTTTTTCTTTCTTTCTTTCTTTCAGAGTTGAAGGCATTCTTAACGTCAACCTGGAGGATGACCTCACCTTTACTGGCATTTAAAAAACTAGATTGGGCTTGTACGGCAGCCTCGCGCCCTTTGGAACCAAAGCCAAGCTGTAGGGGCTGGAACTTGTTGGACAGAATGTCGCCGTACAATTTGTAACTTATTTTGGCCGGACGCCTGTAGGTGCACTCAACGGCAATGGGACGAATGGAGCCGTCCCTCCTGCGCAGGGCACATAAATTGGCCCCGTACAAGACCTCGACGAAGGCATCATTCACGCCGCCGTTGAGCATCAGGTTAATTAGAGCCGCAAGCTCCTTCAAAATCAACTCACCAGCTTCCCCGGCGCCTGAACTTAATAAATCTTTTAAATGCTGAGGAGTCAGGCCGTAGAGGCCGCCGGCGAAACCATTTCGGAAGGAAATCACGGCTGCAATCAGCTGGCGGACAGTAACATTAAAAGGCGTTGAATCCGGATCGAGAAGGGGGGAGAGGGGAAGGTGAGACCATCCGCAGGCGCCGGATGTTTACTCTCCAGGGAAAAAAGGGTTTCTGGAGAGTAGGGCGCCACCACATTACTACTGAAAAGTAGCCTGGCCGCTCCCCTGATATCACCTTCACTTAATTTGGATTCTACATGTGAACATAACCCTTTTCCTGAAAGGAAAACAGGTGATTTTGTATCCTAAATAAGAGTTGAATTTTTGCAGTTGTCTTTAATTTGGGATGTCGTTGTTTTTTCACCCCGCGGTTTCACCCGCATAAATTTCGATCTCTTGGGAGTATCGGGATAAAAGGTATCCTATGTGGTAATCCTGGTTATAAACTATCCGTGTACCAAATTTAATCATAATTGTCCAGCCGTTTGAGAGTGAAGAATTAATAAACGTACAAACACACACACTCACAAACTTTCGTCTTTATAATATTAGTGTAATTAAGTTAGTTAAAACTGTTATCGTGACCTTACACGCTTAGGTCTATCGCAGAGGTCTACGTGAGCAGCGTTTTAAATCTACGCAGGAAACCAAAACCCTCATCGGGTAGTTTCCTGGGTAAAAAAAAATAATAATTATATTTAGTCCGTCAGTTAGATTATCGAAAAATAATGGACACGTATTTTTTCTTTTGTTAATCAAACAAAAAATGACAAAGATAAAGCGCGTCAAAATTTGGGAGTGGGGGGTCGTGTCGTCACTTGCTTGCAAAAGTGTCGTCACGCGGAACTTTAACGGGCGATATCTCCATCCTTTTTTTTTTAATCTAGCCTATTGCGTAACACACTTTTAATCACAATCTGAATCATTTTGAAGGATACTGCAAATCTATTGCTTTCTTTGTTCGAAAAAATTGTCTGCTCAGCAACGTAAATAACGTTTAGGGTGCAGAACGTCCCACACCGGTAGATCGTACCGTGTATGCTTACATTACGTACACTATTATTTATATTAAAAGTTATACACATTTGTTTTATTTAATAATAGTTGTGGTAGTGACATATTTGATTATTATATTTACAAAAACAATAAATAACTCAGATTTATTTATAAATATAATCAGCCTATATAAAAGAGCACATTTAAATCTTTGGATCATTGTAAATTTTTCATTTGCTCAAATAAACGAAGCAGTTTTTATAGTTGGTTGGACACAGATTAAACAGCGCCAATGAAATTTGTATTGCATTCCTGTGCGTTACACCTTCTCTTAACTGTTGTATCAGGCTTTTGGGATTTTGGAACTACAACTGTATACTACATTAGGACTGATGTTACACCACGACAGAGCTTCTTCAGGTGGCAGGAAACCCAGCAAGAGTGGAAATCTTGGTTTTTTTGGAGTTGGGATTGGGCTTGGCTTAGGTACAATAGAAGACTTTGTGTCGTTGCCGGAATATCTCATGGTGACTATTAATCTTAAAGTTTATCATGGTGGTGCAATATCTAACGAAGTACAGCCCGATTCAAACTGTATGGCGGCTCTGAAGTGCGCTATTTGCTGCACCTCACCCCTCACCCCCGCTGACAGGTAAATTTGTTACTCGCAGCGACTCAACTCATATTCCGAGCCGCCATAAAATTTGAATCGGGCTGTAGTTACCTATAATAACAGACTTATTTGCAAATGGTTTAACAGTGTTTGAATTTTTCAGGGTTTACAAATATTGGTACGGGTACGATAATGAATAGAAGAACTCTTCTCACTGCGTGCAATTTACTCGATGATTATACTAACGTCCAAAGGGATCTACGCATTTGGGCACTAGGCAGTCGGGGTCTCTATAATACGCCCTACAGATACAGAGTTTGGAGATTCACAAGATTGTTTCCGAAAAGTTTAAATCCAGAACATTGGCACGGGCCTAGAGGTGCCTTTCAACCGAGACATGACGTGTGTGTAATCCATACCTTGGACCAGATGATGCTTACCAAACATGTCAGCACTAGAGGTCACTTTCCACACAGAAGTTACCTGGTTTCTAGAGGTTTCATCCTCACAAAAGACCTTTGGTTTACGGGATCTGGCTATGAATATCCCCTACACGTCAAAGAAAATTTTAAAATATTTATCACTAAAGTTTCAAAGGAAGATATTGTGGACTGTTCCAAGTACTTGCCCAAATGGTGGGGGAAATTTATATGCATAAAAAATGTTTATGGTTATCCCGGAGTACAGAATGGTGGAGGATTGCATACCGTCCGTGGTTGGCCAGAGCCATATGACTATATAGCTGGAATAGGGTGTTTTGAAATTCGGTATAACGAAGATAGGATTTTTGTGTTTACTGATCTCCGTTATTACGTTGACCAGATATATTTCATAGCTCACCTATGGAGAGGTCAGTATTACGAATATGCTTATCCTCAATGGGGTATGAGTTTTGGTTTGCTGTTTAATTCTATTTGGTCAAACTCTCCTAATATCCCTTACTGGCAGATTCAAGATGATTTCTATTGGTTGGGCAAATAGTAAGTTTGTTTATGAATTGGACTGTTTTTGACATGCGCCATTCGAGGAGCGTAGTGTGCACGAGTCATGCGCGAACGCTACACGATCCGCTCTACGCAGCTCGAATAGATGGAAGGGTCACCACACCACCTGCGCGTGTACGCGCATGTCACGAACAGCTTACACGAATATCACTAGCATTGATTTGAGTGTGTTTCATTGAATTTGGTCACTCATGTGTGTGTCAACATCCGGACAAACCTATTGTAGTTGTTTGTGATGTTTTTGTTTATATTTTGTTTTGTTCCTTAGATAATCTTCTATAATATATATAAAAATTAATCCCAATTTCCCTTGGTTGCACCATAACTTGAGAGCGACTTTACCGATGTCATCCATCTTTTTTTTTAAAGTTTTCTAATACCTTGTTGAAGGTTCTTATGGAAAAAAAAAATAAGAAAGTTGCTTCACGTAGATGAATTCGCGGGCAGAAGTTAGTAAACGATAAAAAAATGTAAGCATGATCATGGTATGGACGCTTTCGCGAAAACTTCACGAAACCTTGTCTACAGGGTGGCGCGCGAACTGTAACCATCAATTCAGCACATGATTCTAATCACCCAAGCGTAGACACTTTCGTGGGTAATAAAAAAAAAATGCTGTTTCATTGCATACATTTTGACCACGTAGGTATATGTGTCGTGTCTCAGCAATTTTGTTTGCTGGGCATTCTTGATCGCCTGTTTTGTGGTTGCTCGATTTGATAGTGTCAATTCGTAGCACCTGCCCATCGATTCTGTAAATATATCACCGTGAAAAGTTAGGTGAAGTAAGCTTAGAGTGAGCTGTCAATAATGTCAATCCCTAGCATTCGTTGGAATGACAGCTCACTCCACGGTCACTTCACCTAAGTTTTCACGGTGAGATGGTTACAGAATCGCACTACTGGTGGGATGCCAGCTCACTTCATTTGAGTTTTCACGGTGAGATTTTTACAGAATAGCACCGCAGGTGTAGTTCCACCTCCATTTTATGGAAAGTGAAGGTTAGAGAGACCTAGATTTACCAGCGAGCTTTCATTAGTGGCTTTTGTGTCCATGATATCCATTCAGATTCGTTACAGTTGTAATGAACATCATGTCATTTGGTTTAAAGGGGTTTTAATATTTTTCTGTTTTCTCTATTTTGTGAATGAGATAATGTTATAGGCCTTGCCAACCACCACTACCTTACAAAGACATTGATCACTTTTGGACCATAGAGATCTTTAAGGCACGAATAATTTGTAGGCGGCGATAGACCGTATACATGATAAATGATTTTATTTTTGTAAGTAGGTTTGTACAAACACTTTTACACGGTAATTATATTTTAAAACTATATGAGGTCGGCGTTTCCTATCTGACTAGTCTGAGAAGAAAGGCCGAAACAAACTCAGAGGTCACAGTCTCTTTTAAAGTCGAGACATAATCTTGGTCAGATCATATGAAGACCATATAAATCGATGTCTGAGATGGTTTTTTGAGGAAAGAACCACACAGATTGAGAGGACCTGTCCAGCCAGTGCACGAATTTGTCAGAAATCGTACAGCTCAACTCAAAACTTAAGGAAATCATCATTTAAGCTGAAAGACTTCCTCTGCTAGACATAGGCAAGCACCGCTGCTTCGACCGATTCTGTGCTTCCCGCTTCCAGCGGATTCCTGCGGCCTCCACAAGATCATCGATCCACGTTGTGGGAGGCCTTCTAACGCTACGTCTTTCGATACGCGGTCGCTACTCCAGAACTTTTCAGCTCCATCGGCCGTCTGTTCTGCGAGCCCACCCACCCAAACTGCCACTTAAGATTGGCAATTCTTCGGGCTATGTCGGTTACCTTGGTTTTCAAGCGGATCTCTTCATTATTGAATTGATGACGTGTATTGAAAGTCTGCCAGTGTATTTATCCTCCGTGTGCGTTATTATATAGATTTCCATATCGTCGCTGATATAAATTGTCCATCGTCTGCCTTCTTCTTGGCGATGCCGTGTCGATAGCTGTTGGCAGCAACATAAAAGTATTTTTTGTAGTAAAATTTAAATGTCATTAATTGGCAATAATGTTGTAATATTTTTTGTAGTGGCAACGCTGTCACACTTCCTTTTCACTCGCCAACGAACAACTAACTTGCACGGTCACGGATTTTTCACTTTCGTTAATTATTATAATAAACTAATAAGATACTAAGTATTGTGTCAACGGTTGTGTACCCAAAGCTGAACAATAAATAGTGTGCATCTAAAAGCGTCTTTATATTTTGAAGAAACCTCCTGGTACGCAACCCCAAAAATATTCCTGGCGTGGCATAGCAGGACGCGAACCAATAGCAATCTAAATGGACTCTGCCCAGAATTCGGCCAAATTGTTTGGCACGATCATCAGCGTCCATCAGTTCCAGTAACGTGCAGCTGACAGGACACGCAGCACCGCGTTGAGCACCACGTATGAGTGTGAATGATGATATGGTAAGAAAGGGGGTGACTACCGAGATGACGACTAATAGAGAGGTATGCACGAAAAAGACATGTTGCGCTGACCCAAAAGAAATTGGGACAAGGGAAGAAGAATGATGGTGTTGAGCACCATTTATCTATCACTTAGGTAATTAATATGTCTGTCATTGCTTCATTTTTAAATATTTTTTATTTATTTATTTATCCATTTATTTCAGGCATCAAGGCCCATTTAAACACATAGGTACAATACAGTAATCGTTTTATCTATTGTGGTATAGTAATTTTATTCTAAATGCATCTTACATAGAATTATAATATAATTAATGTAATACAAAATAGTGTAAATAATTTTAAAAGAGTAACGGTGGCGTTTCTTGTCCCATTCAAGGTGGATTGTAACTCGGAAATGAACTGGGATTATTTAAGATTTTATTAAATACGATTTATCATTAATAAACAATAATAAATGCGTGAAAACACAACTCTAATAACATACCTACTGAATATTATATTGTGTCCGCTCTTTTTGTAATTGATTGCAGCGTCATCTAGCAAAAGGTGTAAGAATTCTTACCAGTAATTGTTTCCAAATAAGAAAAAAGATAGGTGGTAGCACAAAAACATAGCTAATTTTTATGTTCCAAAAATGCACTACCGGCTATTGGTCAAAAGTATTATGTTTTTATGTCAATAATGTGAAAAGTTGTTTTTTGAATAAAACAAAATAATAAATGGTGCTGACATCTTTTGGCTTACTACAAAACCGAAGTTACCGAACCACAAGTTAGTAAACTGAACGTTAGTACCATGGAAACGCCCTAGATGGCGCTATTAAAAAAAAAGATAAAACTGCAATCAATTTAATATCCCGTAATCAGTGTTAACATTATATTTCTTAGAATTATTAAGTTGTTTATGTATTTTTGTCAAAAAGTTTTCGCGAACCAATCAATCAGTAGAGCTTAGCGCATTGCATCTTTAGGCACGTGCTTGGCATTTAAATAATTCAACATACAGCAGTGTTCATAATCTCAGATAATTTACATTCCATCGCCGCTTAATCAGTTATATTCCTACTTTAGTAAAATGTATTCTAAGTTGAGTTTTAGGCGACCATTTGTAACAAAAAGGTTCTAATAAGTTTTTGGTTGCAGTGGAATTTGAACTTTGTAAAGTTTGTTGTTCCATAATTTGAAAATTATCTCAGTCTTAATTGAAATTAAGACAATCAGCGCTTTTATAATTTCTGGCGTGGCGATATTACCGTATCCACCAACCTTTGTCCCAGCAGTGGGAACATTTTATTATGGTTAATATTATTATGCTTATGCCGATACTAGCAGCGACCCGCGGTTCCACCAACATAAGTTACGATCCCGTGGGAGTATCGGGATAAAATTTATCCTATATGTATGTTAATCCTGGTTATAAACCATCTGTGTGCCAAATTTCATCCAAATCCGTACATAAGTTTTTGCGTGAAAGAGTAACAAACATCCATCCATCCATCCATTACGTTTTTTAAACGTAAGAAAATTTTAATTTCGCGGGCTATCTAGCGCATCCCCCTTAAACATAACTGGCGAAATATGGGTGTCCTGTAAGTTCAACTCTGCCTAACCTCGATGAAAGTAAGCGTGATGAGATGTAAGAAAGAAAGAAAAAGTATTTATTGTGACTCGTATAGGATCATAAACTAAACTAAACACAGTTAAAAATAAAAATAAAACAAATTAAATATAAAAAAAAAGTAACAAAAGGAAAAATGAAACAGAAAGTTCTATTCGAGGCCAAAAGTCCTTATCTCAGCATGATGCTTCGAATTAAAAAAATAAATGTGTCATTGTCAATAAATTATAATGATTATATCTGAATTGTTATAATAATTCTGCGCTAAAGCTAACAAGAAAGTACAGAACCAATCATACTTAGTTGCTACAAGATTTTTGAGCATCAGCTCTTACAGTTTGAGTCAGTTGAAAGGATTTAACATTAAAAAACCTGTGTAGACTATTAATAGATTGAATGAATGTGATCGAAAAAGGAACGTCCTTTTTTGTTGGATATAAAGGAAAAATGTTATTTATATTAGATGGGGTTAAAACTACCCCTAAAAGTGTGCGTCTGCTGAGATTAGGGCAAGTGCTGACGTTTCACCGACCTGAATTTTTGTATAAGAGATCGTACGAACTAAAGATTTTGCTACACGAATGGAAAAAGTAACTACTTATTTTCTTAAGCATAACATTAAAAAAATACCAATTTTTAACTGAATTTAACATCCTGAACATGTTTTAACTATAAACTTATTGTAAAAATGTGGTTTTTAGCATTTTCAATCTCAAATACCAACCTGGGGGTCAAATTGTAGTCTTTCGTTGTAATAGTAAATAATGCTCTAGAGGTAATTTCCCATAAGAAAACAGTACTTTTTTTTTCTGACCGGCACTCTCATTTTTGGGTACTAAATGAATGATGTCCTTATTGTTACAGTCTTTAAAATATTAATAAATCATACAGTCAAAATAGTCCCCCCTAGGTAGGCCCCTCGAGTGGGGACCGATAACCTGAGGGGCAATTCTCTCTGCCAGGATCGCCCAGAGGACACGCTGGAGCATACGGTGGAGGTCTGCCCTGCTTGGGCGAAGCCCCGCCATGTCCTCGTAGAGGCGATCGGCAATGGCGGCGACCTCTCGCGTCCGGCCCTGGTTCAAGCCATGGTTCGAGGCGAGAGGGAGTGGGAGGCAGTCACCTCCTTCTGCGAAGCAGTCATGCTAGCGAAGGAGGTGGCGGGAAGGCTGAGGGAGAACACCTCACGCCTCAGCCGCCGCGGGAGACGCTCCGGGTGTCGGGAGCCACATGACGACTCCCGGCCACCGTAGGCACGGGCCTGCGGGCGGAGAGTACCTAATGGGTAGCTCACCGCCCGATCAGGACCAGGCCCGTGCCGGACAGCGCGTTGTGTTCCACGCGCGCCTCAAAGAGATGTCAGCAGATGACGGGGCCCGATAGGGCCGAATTCTGTCAGGGTAGCGGGATCGTCCGAAAGGGTTACCGCTGCCCTGGAACAGAAAGGAACACGGGTGGGTTTTAGTCAGTAAGAGTCTGACACTCCTTTCCGCTCCACCCAGAGCGGGGGGGTCATTTGATGATTTCCCATCCAAAAAAAAAGGGGCAATTCTCGTAATTTTAAGAACGTTCACAGTCTGATCTCAGTCTCAATCTGTCAAAAAACCTCTCATTTCCCTACATTTTGACAAATAGACTAGATTTTGAACGTTTTAAATTACGAGAATTGGCCTTCTGGTAAAAGTAGTGGGAATCTGCTGAATGCAAAAACCTGGACTGGGCCCAAGTCACCACTCGAGGAGGTTTGTGTCCCAGCAGAAGGAACATTAAAGGCAGATTATGCTCTAAAGTAGCGTTCTCCCTATCATCGCCCTCAGAAGTTAACTGCTGGATATAGGTTTCGTCCAAACGTCGCTACATCGATCGCTTCTGTGCTTCTCGCATCCAGCGGATTTCCGTGACCTGCACCAGCACATTAACTACATACATAACACTCTTCGAGGGTTTTAAAGGATTTCCCTGTGGTAATTCCTAATCCATTGCTTTATAAGATTGAAAAATTTGTCTGCTCAACAACATGAATAACGCAATGAACGTGGGTGAACTGTCAAAATGAAAGGCATTCCGATCAATTGCCATTCTAAGCGTGTTACTGGATTACCCCGCAGATCATCGGTCAACCTTGCTATGCTTTTTCTCAATACTTGTAATCTCAATACATTAAACGATAGGTTTTACCACAATTACTGCTGTGATTGACAGATACCTAGAGTAATTTCAAGATAATTAAAACCATCTCAAGTTTATTTTCGCTCAATGTTAACATCAAAACGTTGGCATGTATAATTCCAAAACGCTAACGCTTCTGTTAGCCGTAATTAATAAAAAAAATCTACACTCGCCTTCAGCACACGTCGATTATATGCCGAAGTTACTCGCGACTGCGGTCGATATAGGTACAGACGCCAGCACATCAAGCTACCCGAAACTGTCAAATTTTCCCAATCAAACTTGAACCTTATTAATTCAAGTTTGATTGGGAAAATTTGACAGTTTAGCTTTAGCGATAAAGTTGAAAATCTATTAAATAAATTTGATAGATTGTAGGAGCTTGATGTGCCAGCTGGTGTCTGTATCTCGATGTCGATACTCGATTTCTACATGAATGATTGTGCAAATACGTCGGTTCAATCGCATCTGAAGAAGCAACTTGGTACATATAAGTACAGATTAACGAAGCAGTTTTTCAATACTTACAAAAACTGATGGGCATAAATTTTATTTCGCGGATAAAAGATGTCTGGCGTTGGAAAAATCAGCCCTAAATCCCTAAATCCTTAGCGTGCGCCTCCTCTTATATCCGATGCTCATATTTTTATCGAAGCATGAGTTAATGTCTCGGAAAATAGATAAGCCTTAGCAAGGTTTAAGGAGACAGCAGAAAATATATAATTTATAACGAGTTGGTGTGTATCTGCTGACTGTGTACAGTCAAGCCTTTGTCCAATTATGTTGGGGTCAGCTTTAAGTCTAACCTGATGCACTTGAATACCAGTATTTTACATGAAGCGACTGCTTATCTGACCTCAACATCCCTTGCAAGACTGGTTGTCAGATTTTCGAGTTTCTGACTACTCGTAACGACTGCCAAAGATCTACGAATGACTGCCGGAACCAACGTCTTAATATGCTTTCCGAGGCACTGTCGGGTCTAGATAAATTATAATGGTCACCCATCCACGAAGCGACCGCGGCAAGCGTAGCGTACCTTCAATGGGCCCATGCGGTTCATTATTTAGCCACAAGCCCCTCTCGTCTTACTGCGAGTGCAGTGTAACGAGAGGGGAGTGAATTCGGCCCTGGCATTCGTTTAAAATCGCCTTACGTAGAATAATTTAATTCAGGGATTACAGTATCAATAATGAGTATTACACATACAAAAAGTGTCAGACGTCAATTTCATTCTACGAATAAAAATTATCTGTCGATTGCAGTCGAATCAGCCCTAACTTTAAAATAACAAAAACAAATAAACTATAGGCCAAACGCTTAACTGAGACGTGATTTGTCAACTTGTGACAACTATCACCCCTCCGGCCTCCCACACCGCGCAGCTAATTGCGCTACCTTAAGCAATGTCTCAGTTAAGCAGTCGGCCTATAGTCTTATGAGGTCTTATAATGGCAAATGAGTATATGCTATATTCACGTGAGCAAAGCCGTTGTTAGCCCACGTACGCGCGGACGTAAAAATATCGCGGCGAGATTGTGCGCACTGGGAGTTTCAACTCTCGGTGTTTAGCGGACCATTGAATCAAGGGCCAAAAAAAAACGTCACGGGAAAAACACGCCCATGTGTACCCGGGCTTAGGGTCTTAACCCTATTTCTTGAATTAATCAATAACGTCAAATAAGAATTAAAGAAAGTCTATTCAGAGGAAAAATTAGAGAGTCAAAGGCCATTTGCAAAGTTATCAAAACTGAAAACTGCTGCAAAGGAAACGTTACAAAAACCCCTCGTCTCAATTTTTCGATACAAACTGCTCGGTTCAGTCGGTACTCTTTTGAAGGCAAATTTGCATTAAAATTTCAAAAGAGTTAAATTAAAATGAGTAGTATCGAGGTTCCGTACCGTTCCGCAAGGTGCATCAGTGCAAGCCTGGGGACCTCTACGTCTGTCAAAGAAAATACGGGCCCGACCGAAAGTCGTTTGAAATGAACACAACTCTCGATTAAATGACTTTTTCGGACGGACGAGCAAGAAAATTTCGGGATTAAGGACAACTGTTAAATCGTGATGCCATTCATTTTAGTTTGGGCTCCGAAGTAATTACATAAATATTATGTCCGTAGGTGATACGGAGTAGGAAACGCCCGTGAATGGTTGAAACTATGTATGGATTTCGTGCTTAGGGAGTACCTCCTGCCTCGGACTCTTATATCTTCTAAACAAAACATAGTTGGTTTAAAACCTTTCAAAGAACAAGATTTTCTTAGATGTGTCTATCTATCTGACGGTTGGTAATGTCGAATTATAAAAATATACATGAATAGCCTTGTGGTCCAAAGTCAAAGTCAAATCATTTATTTCAAATAGGCACATAAAAGGCACTTTTGAGCGTCAAAAATTAAATTAAAATAAAATTGATTCTAGTCGCCCCTTTCACAAGGTAGTGTTCGTATGGAGAAGAATGGGCAAGAAACTCCACCGTTACTCTTTTAAAATGTTTTACAATATTTTGCATACATTAATTATATAATTATAATGTGAAGACGATGCACCTAAAAATAAAATTACTATACCACAATAGGTAAAAGAATTAAAATGGATTATTGAAACCATGACTTTTAAATTAACTATGTGATAGATACATCCCTGTCGATCGATTTTGTAAAAATCTCACCGTGAAAAGTTAGGTGAGCTGTCAATAGTGTCAATCCCTAGCATTAGTTGGAAGGACAGCTCACTCCACGCTCACTTCACCTAAGTTTTCACGGTGAAATTTTTACAGAATCGATCGGCCAGCCCCTGGTCCCTGGCTCAGTCAAGTAGTGGCCCAGGGATGACGGCTGCAACTTACAGGTTCAAACCCAATCACAGGCACTTAACTTTGCTTTGTGTTATTTTAATTTATTTTATTTTTTAATTTATTTCATCACCGCTGCTCTCAAAACAATGAAGGAAAATATCGTGAGGAAACCGGCATGTCCTAGAGCCAAAAATTCGAAGGTATATGACAACCGCTAACCCGCCCTGGGTCCGCGTGGTGGATTATGGCCCACTCCCTCTCACGGAGAGAAGGCCTGTGTTGCAGCAGTGGGAACATTACCTATAGACTGATTATGGTTATAATCTGATTATACAGATATAGATTATAGAGAAATACAGTTCTAATGGCTCTTTTTTAATTTAAATCGATGAAAAAATTCTCAAATAAAACTGATTTTATACGGAAATTATACGGATCTCTAAAAAAATAAAAGTTTTCTCGCCGGTGGAGGTCATTATAGCTTTTAAAACGGCTGCCGATAGAAGCCGCATCCCAATTAAGGGGGAGCCTTGACTTTTACGAGTATAAAACAAAATTATACAGACGATGTTTTTTTTTTTTGCTGAATTGAATTCAGTTTCTATTCATGAAAATAGGACGAGGAAAATTGTATTAACGTATGATTACCACAAATATCCACAATATTGATGTTGGAAGGAAACTGTGAATGACGCAATTGTTTGAATCATGAAACTGCTTAGGGGTCGCATATGCGCGTTTGATGCTCAATTGGGAATAATTTTTATTTTTCGACCTCTTTCAAATAACAAGATAACTTTACACCTGCATTCCTCGAAGGGATTAGCATAGGTGTTTGGTACAACCACATTTCCCCAGTTACGTTCGTCCCAGGTGGTGAAAATATTGACTCTTAAACGTTAGATCAAAATCTCGAATCACTTATCCCGTATTAAGGCTATCCCGAATCACTCTATCTCGAATGAATGATATCCCAAATCACGCTATTCACAGTGAACGCTATCAAGAATTACGCTATACCTAATGAGCGCTATCACGAATTACGCTATGTCAAATGAACGCTATCCCACATCATTTTATCCCGAATGGACGCTACCCCGGATCACGTTATTCCAAATGAACGCCAACTCGAATCACGTTATTCCAAATAAACGCTGTCTCAAGCTGACTATTTATTCGCGATAACACTATGTTAGTTCCCTGAAAAAAATTGTATAGTTTGATGGTCTGTATAGGCAACTCCCTTATGACTAAGTACACATTTCTGACACACGCTGTATAGGCACCTTAATGAGGAGTTCCAATCCTATACATGTTTGCATCCTATACGCAAGTTTCTTTTATAAAAGAAGGCATGTAGGCACTCTGATTAGTATTCTGGAAACGAAAGGTTTTAACGTGAGGCCACGGTACGATTTCTTGGCTTATATTACACCTGTTCCGTGTGTTAAAAAAGACACTGAATGCTATCTGAATTCCGGAGCAGAACCTTTATTTTTGATCAACTTGTACACTTATGTTCCTTGCTGTAATACTTTTACACTAGACAGCCGTAATGTAAATGTATTTATTTATTTTCGCCGGAGGGTCGGCGCGTGCGACCTTTTGCTTATCATAGCAATGCCACAGAGTGCCTCCGACACTCACACTGAAATGAATATTTTATTTATATATTATATCTATTTATTTTTCGGTAACTGCCCGTGACATCACAGCGGGCCCTATCAGAATACCAGCGCTGCGACATTTATTTTTTAAATGTCGCATCATCCTAATGAGATTGGAGTATTTTGGCCTCTTAAAGGACTTTGTTTAATTTTTCTTTTTGTTACTTTTTGCGAATTTGATCTTTATTAGCTACTAGAACTGTTGCACTGTCATGTGTCAGGAATGCATTCTCTCGACGGTGGCGACTGTAATCTATCAGTGAATAAGAGAAAGATTAAGATAAGAAGATATAGAAGAGATAGAAGAAGATAGAAGTGATGTAGAAGAGATCGAAGTGTAAGATTTATATTTAAATTGTGTGGGGTATTATCAGCTGAATGCTGACTATACCCTGTTCATTAGGTTAACCGTTTTTGACAGCTGTCTTAGAACGTACATATTCCAGATTACATAAAAGTTTAAAATACGTAGTAAAATAAATATGTAGGTACACTGCCTTATCTTATTGAATAATCTTATTTATGGCTTCTTACAGACATTATAATACCGTACGTGTACCGTATCAATGTATTGTGTGCAGTTACTGTTCACTAGTTCCATCTGTCAAAAAATGATTTACCTAATCAAAGACATTAAATTATTTACTTGACAATACCTAATAGACAGGGTATTCAAAATATAATTTGCTGCTAAAAAACTGACCCATACAAAGCTTCAATACCTTCTTGCCCCAACTATATGGGACGTCTTATTTTTTCGCGATTACGATGTTGGTCCCATGGAGAGAGTTGTTCAGTTTGATGGACTATACAACACCCTTAAATATGACCACACCTTTCTGATACAATGATGTGTAATGTATACCATACCATACATATGATAGTTCAAATTAAATTAACTAGCAAAACTTCACAAATGTAAAATGTGTGTGGGTTTAGCTATATGAAGCTAATTAGGAGAAAGCATCATCTATGCAAATTCCCATCCTTTAAGAAGATGAATGAAGAGAATCATCCCCGCACCTAACATATCTCGCCCTCGGAACAGTTGCAAAATTATTACAGCAATGTACGGTAATTTAGATGTCTGTGTTGTATCCACATACGATGTTATTTACAGCGCAGGTTTAACAGAAACAGGGTAATCATTTCGTAGTATTGGATTTTATGATGTACCAAATCGTATTACAGCAAGGCTTTCAAATATTGTGACTTGTGAGCCAGGGTATAATCAACATAAGTTGTTCCCACTGCTGCGACACGGGCCTTCTGTCTGTGAGAGGGAGTGGGCCGTAATCCACCACGCGGGCCCAGGGGCAGTATTAATGCCACCATTTTTCCAATGTGAGAGAGAGACGGAGCTATAGAAGGCCGATAGTACCATCACTTTTTTGCAATGGAATTATGATGGCATTAATACTTTATAATACAACACCAGTGCGGGTTGGTGGATGTTACATGTCTTATTTTTAGTTCTATGGCGTGCCAGTCTTCTCATAATGTTTTCCATCACCGTTTTGAGAGCAGTGGTGATGAATTAATTTACACAAAGTAAAGTGCCTTATTGAATTCAAACCCACGACCACTGCTGTTACCACCTAGGCTACCAGTGTTCTTGATTATCATATATAACAGTTCGACTTTGATCTTTTTAATACGATTGTGACCTCGGCAAAAAATTGTTTAGCAATGAATTTCTTTAAAGATTGAGTTCTTAAGACTTTGTTTTCTTTTTATTTTTTAAATTGAATTTTTAACATCTTGGTTTGATGGGAAATAACCTGCCGCAGTTATATTAGTTTTTACATATTTTAGGTGATGATCTACTAGCAATTTTTTATTTTTATACCAGACAAGCTCTGGACGTGAAAACCTGTAATTGGCTGTCAGATTATCATACTGTTATTTATCACTTTTGTATTTAGCTGTAAGTCTTCCAAAGTCCCTAAATAAATAAATAACCTAAATGAGACTAGATTCATTTTATTTATTAAGAATTAAAATTAAGGTATAGATAAAAGTATAAGGTGACTAAATGGGTTCGAACCCAAGACCTAAACTTTTAAGTCGCGGCCATTACCACTGGGCCACCATTGCTCTCATTTAGCCACCACTGTGAGCTAGGGACCACAAAGCTATTCAAATACATTTTTATAATCCGTCATGTTGGTACTAATTCCTTGCCAAATGTGAGCCCCACAAAAACTAAGTACAAAGATGTATCCGGTGTAATGGAAGAGATAAATCACTGAGATGTTCGCATTAATTGTGATAACATTTAATGATAGTAAATATCGACAGAGGTCATGGTTTATGGAAGTGTCGGGACCCTAAACTTTTAAGGCTCTGCTGTCCATCTGTCTCTCACAGGGCAGTATCTTTTGAATCGTAACAAACACATTTTATTGTTGATCTTTTTGTTTGAGCCTCGCTCTTGACGACGAATCACTAATTGACAGGCCACTGTAACAGGAAATAAGTCTGCGACTGACATTTGAGCTCTTTAAGAAGATCAAATAGAATGTTGAGAGTATAATGGAAGTTTGAAGTCGCGTTGCCCGCAGCATTTCGCCAGCGGTCACATCCAGCAATTCTTTGAAGTTGCTGCGTATTAAACCCGCAGCCAAAAAAAAAAAAAACGCTGGAACCGTCATTTATTATTTTCTTTGTGGCGTCCGTTTCGAGAAAATCTTATAATCGCGTGTTTAGTTGAGTCTTGGAGGAAAATGGAGGCATATTTGTTCGATAAAACTTTTTATTAATGCTCGAGGCTAATTGATAACAGCCGCACGGGGCGATCGAAAATTAAAGCTACGTTTGCCGTGGTCGGTTCGGTGGATGGGTGACCATGACCATCCATTACATATCGACATACGTTGAGCTTTTGCGGGTTGTTAGAAGTCGAAAAGTCTGACAACCGGTCTTACCAAGCGGTATCGTTTTACCTAGTTACTGGGTTGTGGAAGTCAGATAGGCAGTTTTTCGATGTAAAATACTGGTATTCAGCTGCATTCGGTTAGACTGGAGCCGACTCTAACATAGTTCTGTTGTGATAAAGCTAGGCAGATTGTCAATTTTTTTTACAAGCTCCTAGTGTAGCGAATGTCATGAAAAAAAAATAGGGCAACAAAGAAAGAAAGGTGAAATTCGACAATTCCTAAGCTTTGACTAACTGACATCTTTAATTTTTTTCGTTTCCTGCGGTTACGTCTTCTGCAATGAACATACTAAAGTACTTCTCATATCAGTAAGTATTGTAGGCGACGCGTGTCAATCAAAAAGAGGAAATTAGTTTCGTATGTTAGAATTTGGTTCCAGATTTTGGTAAAAGGTGATTGGAATTGATTTGTTCTTGAGCTTATGCCCGCGATTGCGTCCGCGAATTTTCTTGTTCTCCGGACCCACCGCATCGCTGCACATCGCGCGCCCGCGCGGTTTCGCTTAGCGTTCTTTCTTACTTTTTTGCTTCCTAAAGGTCGTGGCGCGATGTTAAATAGCCTATAACCATTCTCAAGAATTGAACTATATATTAAAGGTAGTTAGTTCCAGAGATTAGTGCGTTCAGACAGACAGACGCGGTGGGGGGACTATGTTTCATAACATGTTGTGATCTATATATCTACGTACATTTAAAATCACGTGTTTTACCCTTATTCATGTCCCCGTAGGCAGCTGCTCAAAACGCCATCACAATGTGAACCTATTCCGACCCATTTGCATAGTGGTCGATCTAAGGTTAAGGTCCTAAAACGAAACTGTCGTATCGTGAATGGGTAACTTTATTGACGTAATAAGAACGTTTAATTTGACGTGTTAAATATGTCTTTACTGTACGTTAATATTTTGTCGTAACGACAAAATTAAGTATTCGGATGGAAATTGCTGTTTTGTGATGCTCATGATGGCTATCAGAGTGGTAATTCTCGTAATTTTAAGAACGTTCACAGTCTGATCTCAGTCTCAATCTGTCAAAAATATCTCTAATTTCCCTACATTTTGACAAATTTTTGAAATTTGTTTGTCGCCAGGATGAGACTGCGACTAGATTTTGAACGTTTTAAATTACGAGAATTGGCCTTCTGGTATGTGATTGTAGCTTCACTAAGGCTCCTTTGTTCTGTATTATTTCTATTACCATGTACTGTTAGAAATCCCGACACCGGACTGCTTCTGAATCTGATAGATATGAAAGAAAGAAACAAAATATATTTAGTTAACTCAGACTAAAGGGCACACAACATAGAGGTTGACAGGGACATTGACGCGCAATCTGTTACCATGGATTCAGTACGTTACGTTACGTTTTGTGTTGCAATTTTCTATGAAACAGCTGATTTTTTATTATTACCGAGGAAAAATTTCTACTCTGTGTGGTCTAAAATCATGTGCTGAATTCATGGTCACAGTTTGCGAGTCGATGTGACTGCCACTTAAAACATTAGCAAGAAAGTGTGCCTCACTGAGCCCAGTTCAGCTAAAATACCCGACAACTAGCGCCTGACATAGTCGATGTGGTGTATATTGACTGAAAAGATGATAATGAAACGCCTTCACACGAAACAGGCAATTAACCTAAACCTATCTACAGAACCACAAACGCAATAATCCTGTACACACAATCGGTGCTACTGTAACATAAAACTGAGCCCACACGATCCGAATTACAATACAGTATGTATAATAATCAAATGTAATCAAATGCTATGGTGTTGTTTAAGCTTATCTACGAACGTGTAAGCTGCGGTTTATTTTCATGCTCCGTTTGATAGTCAATGCGAGTAAATTGACTTGTTACTGTCGTTGTTATCTGAGAGTTATTTTTTTTTTCATTAAATATGACCCATGGTTGACGGTTAGAGAATGCCTGAAGCATTAAGTCCGTCTTTGTACCTGTTTTGTGCGAAAAGTTTAAATAAATAAATGTGCCCATCCATTGTGGTAGTAGATACGGTCAAGTAGCGAAATGTGCAGTGGGGATAAAAACTCTCACCGTGAAAAGTTATGTGAAGTGAGCTTAGAGTGAGCTGTCAATAGTGCCAATCACTAGCATTAGTTGGAATGACAGCTCACTCCACGCTCACTTCACCTAACTTTTCACAGTGAGATGGTTACAAAATCGCACTGCTGATGTCGCTGCTATTCAGCGTCTAAGCATTTGACAGTTGTCACTATCCATACAATTCTTGTAAACAAGCGATGATCGTGAAAAAATATAAGAAAGCCGCGTTGGTGAGTGGTTACTTGTAAAAACCGAAGCCAAAACCAAAACTTTGTAAATCATGGAATCGCTTGCCATATATAAATAAAAGTATTTTACTAAATTAAAATCATGAAAAACAACAAATTCTAAAATATTTCTTGCTTTTACCACGCTAACTTTGTTGTTTCAAATATCACAGCGACTGTACTATTTTCGTTATCCTATTTATATTTTCTTAACCACTACTTAAGTATGTCGGCTAAGTGACTAGACAAGCAATGTTAAAATCACAAAATGATTCTTAATTTATGCGGTTCATCGCATGGTACAGCCGCTGCTTCTTGCGGCCAGCTAGTGATGTGGCTGTGCAGATCCACTAACGTAGGCTATCGACAACAATGCCGATTACCCAGCGAAAATATAGTTAATTTTACAATTTGTCAACGGTTGGAAGACCTAAAACGATGACGTTTAAATCCGGTTGGAAGACCCTTGAGAAGATGTCACATATTTTTTTATTTACTTTATTTTTTTTGCTTTTGTTATTGATTTATAATATAATTTTGTTTTTTTTTTTTTAAACTTTGCCCCAAACTAGGAATTTCTCCTGTGTCGTGGGTGCGTTTACTTGTAAGATTAGATTAGATTAGTAGATTGTAAGTCATACAAATATTTGCTCCGTGCGGGAATCGAACCCGCGACACGCAGCGCAGCAGTCAATCGCTTAACCACTGCGCCAACCGCACACCGTCGAAAAGAATATGTTCTGGACATATCGTTTTTTATTTATCTTATTTTCAGAACCCCAATTTTTTTTGGTACAATAATAAATGGGAGAATCGATAACTTTCCGATTTAGTCAATCACTAGCGTATATGTAAAATAAATGACTTGCACAGCACAACGATAGCGACAGATGTTTTTGTGTGAGTAAGTTGTACGGTGCATGGTAAACGTACGCTATGTTTGATGAGTTAAGGTTTATAATTGATTGTGTAGTCCGTTCTGATTTATGAATTGCAAGAGTGTGCGTGACTTTGTATCTATTGCTTTTACTCAAATACATGTGTAGTAGTCGCGTAGTAGTGGGATCGTCTTAACGACATGGAGTTCTGATACATTTTCAACTACCCGGGCATATCTCCTTCTTTCCTATACCTTAGCCAAACTTTGAAGTACACAGTAAAATCTTTAAAAATTAACGATAAACCATACCTAACTCGGCTTAACGACGCACCATCAACTCGACCTAACGTTAAGCTATAACCTTTCCTTTTGGTGGTAAATGGCCTCTTCAGATAAAAGCCTCAATTCTGGCCAAAATAGACCCAAACACGACCCCAATATGGCCTGAGTTAACGAACGGGGTCTTAAGTAGGCACTCAAAATGCTCTAGTGGACCTCCTTAGGATGAAACCCTTAATGCTTGAGGGTCATTTAATCATTTTTTTTTTTCGGCAGTAAATTGCTTTTTTACGCGTTATGGAAGGAGGTTTATGGCTACTTCAGTATTAGTCTGTGTACATTGAATGTTTTGATTTTTATTTTTACATGGCACTTACCTATACCTTCTCATTGATTATTTTTTTGACATAATGGAAACTATGTCAAAAAAAAAACAATGTTATTTTTGTGTACAGACGCCAGCAGGTCAAGCTACCCGAAACTGTCAAAAATATCCAATCAACCTTGAACCTTAATGCTTGAGCGATAAAGTTGAAAATCTATTAAAGAAATTTGACAGATTGTAGTAACTTGATGTGCTGGCGTCTGTACATCATTTCAGCCGAAATACGTCCACTGCTAGATAAAGGCCTCCCCCAAGCACCGCCACTACGATCGGTTCTGTGCTTCTCGCATCCAGCGGTTTCATGCAGCCAATTCATGCAGCGGATCCGTCCAACTAGTAGGAGCCTCCCAACGCGATTCAATTTCAGTCAATTTGAAGTTTTATAGCCATGTCAACCATACAACCATATCAACCATATTACCATGTCAAGTGTCAAAGAATGCGGCGGGATCGTCCGAAAGGGTTACCGCTGCCCTGGAACAGAAAGGGCTAAGGAAGGAACACGGGTGGGTTTTAGTTAGTAAGAGTCTGACACTCCCTTCCGCTCCACCCAGAGCGGGTCAGTTGATGAATTCCCATCCAAAAAAAAAAAAGTGTCAAAGAATGACAGTTGTGATCTGAATATAAAAAAAAAATTGGTAGTGAATTTGCTAAACAATTTAATTTCTACCTCTGACTGTTGTCTATTTAACTGTTTGGACAGTTCAGAGTGAAGTCAGATAAATAAATTGTTTAGCAAATTCACCGTAGTCTGGGTCCTCCAACCTTAAAAATCAGCTAATGAATGCAACTGAAAATCACAGAAGGGTTTGCAAAGACGACTCACAAACAGTCAAGGGTTTACAATAGCTGGTCAAATAGAGCTGGGAGTCACAATGAAGATGGCTTCGCAAACAACCGGCGCAAACAGGATCGCAAATACTACGGGATGGTTACTACTAAAGGTTTGCAGAGTATTTTGGTGGTACGTGACTTTACTACGAGTTGGATTGCGAATATACTAAAATCTATATATATAAAATTCAAAGTCCTGACTGACTGACTGACTGACTGACTGAGACATCAACGCACAGCCTAAACCGCTGGTCCTAGAGACATGAAATTTGGAGGGTGTATTCTTCGTGAAGAGTAGGTATCCATTAAGAAAGGGTTTTTCGAAATTCCACCCCTAAGAGGGTGAAATGGGGGGATTTTGTTTGTATGAAAAATCTTATTCCTTGAGTTAATAAACTTGAAACTTGGCACGAATACTTATCTAAGTAAATTATGAAGTTGGCCATTTTTTGTTTTTATAAACTACCCCCTAAAAGGGGATTGGGGGGTTTCAAAGTTTGTATCGAAGAATTTTAGCGCGCGGTCCGATTTAATCGAAACTCAGTATTTATACCTAAAATTGAAAGAAAAGAATAATGTCTATCAAGGTTTTTCGAAAAGCTACCCCTGACGGCCTGAAAATGGGTAGTCAATTTTACAGGAGAGGATTTTACAGCGTGGCTTGATTAACTCGAAAATTGGTATAAATAATCTTTGAGTCAAGTTATGAACACATCCCAAATGATTTTTCAAAATTTTACCCCTGTGGGGGTGAAAAGCGGGGATACAGTTTATATGAAAAATCTTATTCGTTAGGTTAATAATCTTGAAAATTGGCATAAATACTCGCCTAAGTAAGCAATAAAGTTTATCATTATTAGTTTTTCAAAACTTACCCTCAAAGGGGGTATAGGGGTGTTAAAGTTTGTGTGGAAGAATTTGAACGCGCGGTCCGATTAACTCGAAACTCAGTGTACTGTGTGTGTACTTAAGACTAAAAATAAATAATAACACGTATGAGGGTTTTTCGAAAATCAACCCCTAACGGGGTGAAAAGGGGTAGTTAATTTTACAGGCGAGGATTATAAAAAGTGGCTTGATTAATTATAAAATTGGTATAAATAATCATGGAAAAGCTACCCCTGACGGCCTGAAAAGGGGTAGTCAATTTTACAGGGGAGGATTTTACATCGTGGCTTGATGAACTCGAAAATTGGTATAAATAATCTTTGAGTCAAGTTATGAACACATCCCAAATGATTTTTTTTAATTCCACCCCTGTGGGGGTGAAAAGCGGGGATACAGTTTATATGAAAAATCTTATTAATTTAGTTAATAAACTTGAAACTTGGCAACAATACTTGTCTAAGTAAGTAATACAGTTTGTTATTATAAGCTTTTCAAACTACCCCTCAAAGGGGGATATAGGGGTGTTGAAGTTTGTGTGGAAGAAATTGAATGCGCGTCCGATTAGCTCGAAACTTAGTATTGATACTTTCGACAGAAAATAATCTATATATATAAAATTCAAAGTCCTGACTGACTGACTGACTGACTGACTGACTGACTGAGACATCAACGCACAGCCTAAACCGCTGGTCCTAGAGACATGAAATTTGGAGGGTGTATTCTTCGTGAAGAGTAGGTATCCACTAAGAAAGGGTTTTTCGAAATTCCACCCCTAAGAGGGTGAAATGGGGGGATTTTGTTTGTATGAAAAATCTTATTCCTTGAGTTAATAAACTTGAAACTTGGCACGAATACTTATCTAAGTAAATTATGAAGTTGGCCATTTTTTGTTTTTATAAACTACCCCCTAAAAGGGGATTGGGGGGTTTCAAAGTTTGTATCGAAGAATTTTAGCGCGCGGTCCGATTTAATCGAAACTCAGTATTTATTCCTAAAATTGAAAGAAAAGAATAATGTCTATCAAGGTTTTTCGAAAAGCTACCCTTGACGGCCTGAAAATGGGTAGTCAATTTTACAGGGGAGGATTTTACAGCGTGGCTTGATTAACTCGAAAATTGGTATAAATAATCTTTGAGTCAAGTTATGAACACATCCCAAATGATTTTTCAAAATTTTACCCCTGTGGGGGTGAAAAGCGGGGATACAGTTTATATGAAAAATCTTATTCGTTAGGTTAATAATCTTGAAAATTGGCATAAATACTCGCCTAAGTAAGCAATAAAGTTTATCATTATTAGTTTTTCAAAACTAACCCTCAAAGGGGATATAGGGGTGTTAAAGTTTGTGTGGAAGAATTTGAACGCGCGGTCCGATTAACTCGAAACTCAGTGTACTGTGTGTGTACTTAAGACTAAAAATAAATAATAACACGTATGAGGGTTTTTCGAAAATCAACCCCTAACGGGGTGAAAAGGGGTAGTTAATTTTACAGGCGAGGATTATAAAAAGTGGCTTGATTAATTATAAAATTGGTATAAATAATCATGGAAAAGCTACCCCTGACGGCCTGAAAAGGGGTAGTCAATTTTACAGGGGAGGATTTTACATCGTGGCTTGATGAACTCGAAAATTGGTATAAATAATCTTTGAGTCAAGTTATGAACACATCCCAAATGATTTTTTTTAATTCCACCCCTGTGGGGGTGAAAAGCGGGGATACAGTTTATATGAAAAATCTTATTAATTTAGTTAATAAACTTGAAACTTGGCAACAATACTTGTCTAAGTAAGTAATACAGTTTGTTATTATAAGCTTTTCAAACTACCCCTCAAAGGGGGATATAGGGGTGTTGAAGTTTGTGTGGAAGAAATTGAATGCGCGTCCGATTAGCTCGAAACTTAGTATTGATACTTTCGACAGAAAATAATTAATAATAAGTATGTAAAGTGGTCGAAAATTGTCCCCTGACGGGGCAAATAGGGGTAATTTGGTTTTTAGGGGAGGATTTGAACTTGGAACTGTATGTTACATTTTCACGCCTAAACCACTGAACTTCTGATTTGGCAAAGAGATAGATGGCATCCTGGGGAAGCACATACTTTTTATCCTGGTAGCACGTTCCCATGGGATAACTTCCGACATCCACGCGGGCGAAGCCGCGGGCAGAAGCTAGTATATATATATTTTTCTAACCACATTTTTGTGGTAAAGTCTTGGGGGTCTACTATCTAAGCATGAAAGGTCCGTAGTTCAGGCCTGAATTACAGGCGTTTCCTACTCCGTATCAACTTTGTACAGTCAACAGCAAAAGTAGATAATCAAAATCAGAAATTTAATACTAATGAACGGAGTTTGCGTCAGAACTATGTGGCGTCGAAGTGATTCAAAAGTATGTCAGACTCAGTGTCATACTTTTGAATCACTTCGACGCCACACAGTTCTGACGCGAACTCCGTTAATTAGTATTGAATTTCTGATTTTGATCATCTAGTTTTGCTGTTGACTGTACATAAGATTAGTTTGGGGCCCGAACTAAGAACGAATGACAACACGTTTGACAGTTGCCCTTACTCCCGTCGGGTTTTTGCCCGTCCGAAAATGTTTCACTGTGGAGTAAGGTTCATTCCGAAGTATCAAACTACTTTTGGACGAGCCATTTCTTCGTTGCCGGACTTAGAGAGCAGGCTCCTGGCAAGATTTTAGCATTTACAGTGTGTTGTTACACACTGTAAATGCTAAAATCTGTAGACCAATCACGAAGCCGTTATCTACGCGTACTGTACATCAAACTGAGTAACTTTGTGCAAAACTACCGCACGCAAAACTTTATGCCTATGGGTGCATGCAATACAAGAATCTACAGGGATCATGGGAGTATTTTTAAAGTTATGTTAAAACATTCAAAACATGTTTCCGTATAAACATGTTTCAAAACATGTTTCCGTATAAAATGTTCAAAACAATTGAAAATTTGACCTTCATGTCACCTTCCTTTACATATCTGTAACCAAAAGGTTTTCAGGCATGGTCCACTAAAAAAAGTATTTTTACGCCTGTTATTTTATTGCGTTTGGTAAATTACGACGAAACTCTTACTTAGTTTATGATTGACATACTGACAGAAAACTCACAGTCGATTCTAAACTATTGAAGACTAGCTTTTGCCCACGACATCGTCCGCGGGAAACCATTTTCTTAAAAAAAAAATCCGTAAGAACCTTCTACAAAGTATAAGAAAACATAAAAAAAAAGATGGATGAAATCGGTAAAGTCATTCTCAAGTTATGACGTGACCAAGGAAAATAGGGATTCATTTTTATATTTATATAGATTGAAACAACGAAAAATGAATATGTTTTCAGATGTTAAAAGTGTTCTTGTATTTTCTTTACAAGACTATGTAGGTTACGTTAAATTCAACTTACTTAAGCTTGTAACAATTTTAAGATAAATAAATAAATAATATCCCTGGACATTTCACACAGCACCATTTGTCCCAAGCTAAGCAACCTAATGCTTGTGTTATGGTAACAAGATGGCTAATAAACTACTTATATACATTTTTTTTTTTTTTTGTAAATACATACTTATTATAGATAGAAAAACACCCAGACTCGAAACAAATACATGTAGGTCATACAAATATTTGTTCCGTGCGGGAATCGAACCCGCGACACGCAGCGCAGCAGTCAATCGCTTAACCACTGCGCTAACCGTGCCGTCAAAAAAAAAAAGATAAATACATTCTCTACGTTTCCTAACTTAACTACCTACGTAATTTTACGATGTATCTAACGCACCGGTCCCACCGCGCGCGATCAACGAGAAGCTAGTAGAGGTGGCAACTAAAAACTAGTTGGCGAGCAACGAGCAGCGAGTGGGTGGAGTGACGACCGATTACTCGCTGGTATTCGAATCTGAGGAGGCCCAGTAGTCTCGTCCTCGACAGCCGGTGGAACTTCGTCGAGCATTTCCGACGTTTGGCCCCCAAACTGGAACGGGCCGGGGCCGCCTTATAGCGGCTCCTGCCCAGCCTGAGGGGGCCAAACGCCTCCTGCCGGAGGCTTTACGCGGGGATCGTGCGGTCCATGGCCCTATATGGGGCCCCGGTGTGGGCGCGTTCAATGCGGCTTCGAGCCGCACACTACCTGAACGCGCCCCAGAAGGTGGTAGCCACAAGGCTAATCCGGGGCTACCGCACGATCTCGCGCGAGGCGGCAAGCCTCCTTGCCGGACTACCGCCATGGGATCTGGAGGCGATAGTCCTCGCGCGCCTGCATGATTGGCGCGCGGAGGCACTACGCCGGGGGGAAACTCTGCACCCGCGGCAAATCGCTGCGGAGCGGACGGACCTCCGGCGCGATCTCATGGCGGAATGGAAGGCGCGACTATCGCAACCCAGTGCAGGGCACGCCGCGATAGCGGCGATAAGACCCCTCTTTGAGGAGTGGCTAGAGAGGCGTCACGGCGTTCTCACCTTCCGCTTGACGCAGGTCCTCTCCGGACACGGATGTTTCGGGAGGTTCCTGCACATAATCAGGCGGGAGGAGACGCCCGGGTGTCACCACTGCCAGGATCGCCCGGAGGACACGGTGGAGCATACGGTGACGGTCTGCCCTGCTTGGGCGGAGCCCCGCCGTGTCCTCGTAGAGGCGATCGGCAACGGCGGCGACCTCTCGCGTCCGGCCCTGGTGCAAGTTATGGTCCGGGGCGAGAGGGAGTGGGAGGCAGTCACCTCCTTCTGCGAAGCAGTCATGCTAGCGAAGGAGGTGGCTGAGAGGCTGAGAGAGACCACCTCACGCCTCAGCCGCCGCGGGAGACGCTCCGGGCGTCGGGGGCCGCGTGACGACTCCCGGCCACCGTAGGCGCGGGCCTGCGGGCGGTGAGTAATGGGTAGCTCACCGTCCGATCAGGACCAGGCCCGTGCCGGACGGCGCGTTGTGTTCCACGCGCGCCTCAAAGAGATGTCAGCAGAGGACGGGGCCCCATAGGGCCGAAGCCTGCCGGGGCGGCGGGATTTTCCGAAAGGTTAACCGCTGCCCTGGAACAGAAAGGGCTAAGGAAGGAACACGGGTGGGTTTTAGTCAGTAAAAGTCTGACACTCCCTTCCGCTCCACCCAGAGCGGGACCGTCATTTGATGATTTCCCATCAACAAAAAAAAAAAAAAAAAAAGGAGGCCCAGTAGTATCTTTGACCACGAAGAATGTTAAAATTCCTCGTGGTCAAATCAGTTTGACTACTAAGTTAGACCACGAGGAAGGAACGACCTAAGCTTAAGAGTTGTGGGTCGTGAGTTCGAACCTAGGCAGGCACTTTGAGTATTTCTGCTCTCAAAAAGGTTTATGCATGAAGGGAAGGGTCCTAGAACGAAAAATTCGAAGACATGTGACATCTACTAGCCCGCACTGGGCCCGCGTGGTTGATTACGGCCCATTTCCTCTCACAGAGAGGAGGCCTGTGTCCCAGCAGTGGGAACATTATAGGCTGATTATGTATGCAAATGTTCTAAGTGTGAGTCTCTTAGCGAGTTTTCTGCCCGCCAAGAGCGCGTCGCTCAGCGAGTACTCTCTTTGATAGCTCTTGTCGCTGCTACGAACTAGTGGAGAGAACGTTCTCGCGGTTGTGTGAATAGTGAGCGATCTACTATTAGTATATGTATCTCTTTTACTCACACGGGAACTACAATCTTTTGTACCTGTCTTTTTCTAGTCGGCAGTGGGACAGGTGCCTTAAACACTAGAACATTATCTTCATAACGATAGACATAAAGTTTTTATTCTTTCAGGTAAGATTAGAAGCAGTTACGTTGAGAACTGAGATTCAAGTCCAGGTAATGACAGTAATGCCCATTTTCACCAACACTAGGCGACACCTAATGTGCTGTTGGATTTCCAACTCTCGGTTCAACGCCGAAAATTCGAATTTAACAGCAAGCTTTTATTTAAGCATTCGTTTAGGTATCGCTTAGTGTTGGTAAAGACGGGCAATAAGATTACTGTTATACGTATTATCAATGCCTACCTACTTTAGTTTATTTCTTTTCTGGAGCTTTACTTACAATTTGATGGTAATTTCAGGATTCACAAAAAAAAACGTCGAACGCCGAAACGCCGGGAGGGCGTACAACTGCGTAAACTGTAACTATGATTTCAGCGCATGATTCTAGACAAAAACAAAGCCTGGCGTAGAAATTTTTCGACGGTTCCAAAAAAATAGCTGCTCTTCATTTAAAAGTAGGTACCTATGCGGCCTGTACTAAACAGCAATTTTTTTTTATAACCGACGAATTTGTTCAACACAAAGGGTTTCAGAATTAAGCTCTGAATCTACGGTAACAGTTTGCGCGTCGATGGGGAGCCACCCTATATAATAATATAACCGAGTATAAAATTAAACAAATAACAGACTAATCTCAATAAAATAAAATGTTATATTTACTTATTCAATGTTAATAAACTTTTTAAAAATAGCTTATTGTTAATTTGTGTCCTAAACTTATTTTTATTTTAAGAATGAATTTTATACTTTTTGCTGTGCCCTACAGGGTCCATAATTGTACCTTAGCTTTAAGCCATTGTAACACCTCTACAACATTCATCATCTGCCTAGCCATTTCCAAAGTATGTTGGGGTCAGCTTCCAGTCTGACCAGATGCAGCTGAGTACCAATATTTTACATGGAGTGGCAGCCTATCGGACCTCCAAAACCCAGTGACTGGGTAATACCCCTTGGTAAGACTGGTTGTCAGACTTTAAGGCTTCTGACGACCCGTAACGACTGTCAAAGATCACAAAATGACAGCTGGATCCAACGGCTTAGCGTGCTTTCCGAGACACGGAGGGGTCTTGGTATGTGAAAATAGTCACCCATCCACGGAACAACAGCGGAAAGCGTAGCTTAACCTGATCGATCGACCTGTATGGGTGTTATTACTTAGCCACAAGCCCATCCACGAAAACCTCTACGACGTTATGAAATGCAAATAGATATATGAATATGAACCCTGTGCCATGATATTCCACTTGTATTCCACCCCGAGCTAACAATTCTCGTCTACCGAACTGTCCAATTTTCACTCCATCCTATCGCGAACCAACGTTAGTAACACGATGAAAGTTCTCCACAGGACTGGAAGCTTTCAGGTTTATTAAATGCATTAGTCAAACTAACTTTTCTGCCATCAAATTAGTTCTGATTAAAATGTTGTATCGATACATTTTTGTTATCTGGATTGGACTACTTATCAATAATTTTGCCGTCATGTTTCATTTTGTTGAACGCTTATCGTTGTTCAATATCAAATCAGCGGAAGTACTGTATAAAAAAGTGTTGCTATTGAAAACTCGGGAACAAATGATAGTACATTTTTCATCATATATGACAAGTGTTTTCCTAGCTTTGTGGTTATTGTAAAATTTTGCGTTAAATGGTGGCCAAGTACGAACTTTGACGCCGTTTAACTTCAAAAAATTACGTAGTTTTTGAAAATCGTTAGTTCATTTTTTGTTTTATCTTTTAACTGTTTGATGTTTACGTACACTTGGTTACGTCGAAAACTTTGGCATGAATCTATAGTTCACTACCAAATAAAATTACAGATGACAACAACAAAAGAGTTTAGATGAAAAAAAAAATGAATGACGAATTTTAGGAGATTTTTAGAAACACACAAATATATTATTTTCGCTCAGCCTAGATATGGGGTGCTTCAATATTGCAAAGGGGTCAAACTTTTACTTATTGCCAGGAATACGTTTAATAAAAAGTAATTCTGTATACTGAGGTCGGTTTTTAGACTAAAGTCGGTTACAGCTGAATACCAATATTGATAATCGACTGACTTCCTACCTTTACCCAGCAACTGGGTTGAGGTCAGGCCTCAACCCAGTTGCTGGGTAACACATTGGCACCAACCCGACACACGGAGACGTCTCAGTCTGAAATGGATGGCCACCCATCCACGGGCAGACCGCGGCAAGCATAGTTTAACCTTGACCGTACGGTTATTCTACAGCCTCCACATACAAAAACAAATGATAGTGCATTCAAACAGCCATCACGAATGTATACTTCAAAGCTCATGACAAAACCCGTATAGTGTCTTCAAAATGTTCATTATTCAAATCACTAAAGATAACTTACGTTCTCATTAAAACAGTAGCCCGGTTCCTCATGAATAAATTCGTTTCGTATAGTCAACATTTTGCATAGAATTTCCGTGTGGAATCCTTAATGCAAGAAAAACATTGAATGGTCTAGCTGCTTATGTTACTAGCTTTATGTAATAGAGTTGAAAATTCCATTGAAGTTGGAAATCAGCTTTGTCTTTCCACATGTATATGTGCTCATGATATTCAGATGCGCAGTGACTGTAGATAAATAAGTTAAAGTTTTAATTATTTATGAATGTGAGGACTATGTGGCTTGTCTTAATAATAAAATTTGGCAGTATGAGTACTTTATGCGGCGTACCCAATTATCCTTTCTTTGAGCTCAACGATTCGACGAACAATATTGTCGAATCGTTGAGCTCCTTAAGTTTTGAGTTGACATTTGTCAGTAATCGTGCAGCTCAACTCAAAAGTCAGTGCACGCATTTGCGTGCACTTATATGACTTACGGAAGATTCAAAAGCGATTTATTTATATATTTAAACTTCTTGTACACAATAAGGTACAAAATCGGACTATTAATGAATGGCTTAGGCTATCTCTACCAGTCAACAAGGGTGGTGAATAGATAAGATGGTAGGTGCTCTGATTGAGAGTAGTTGATTTTGCGATTTCTTCTTAAAGTATCGATATACATATGTACATGTATTTTATGGTGTTTCGATCATAATATTATCGAAACCATATACTATTAAGAATTAGGTCGTTTCTGAAAGTTGACATTTATTTTTCACGGGCAAGATGAATTTGGTGGAGGAATGATGTGATTAGGCAACGGTGTGGTTTAAAAGAACATTTAGTGACAACAATTAAAAAGAGTATGGTTCAGTCATGTTGAGAGATTGAATGAAAGGCGACTAACAAAACGTATTTTACAATGCAGATGTGCGAGGAAACGCCCGAACGCCCTAGGAGGACATACTCGATACTCGTAGTAACCTAATTGGTGATGTTCTTCAGAAAGGTCACCTGCATAGTTCTCGCGACCGGTGTTTATGACCAGAAGGCCAATTCTCGTAATTTAAAACGTTCATAAATCTAGTCGCAGTGTCATCTTGGCGACAAACAAATGTCAAAAACTTGTCAAAATGTAGGGAAATTTGAGTTTTTTTTTGACAGATCGAGACTGATATGTGAACGTTCTTATAATTACCAGAATTCCGTCTAAGAATACCAGTGCTGCGACATTAAATTTTTAAATGTCGAAGCATCATGCTGAGATAGGAGCCTTTTGGCCTCTTATAGGACTTTCTGTTTCAGTTTTCCTTTTTTTAATATAATTTGTTTTATTTTTATTATTAACTGTATTTAGTTTAGTTTATGACTGTGTGCGAGTCGCAATCTATACGTTTTGTTTCTTTCTTTCTTAATGAAATAAAGCAATACGTTGTAATAAATTGATATAGTAAGTTATTATTTATTTCCATAAAATATTGTTAAAGATATTTCGGCCAAAAAAACACCAAACTCTTTTATGCAGAATTAAAGGCACATTTTAACAAATTAAAACAAACTCTCATCCGGGCATTTAATTAAATAATTTTATTTTTTCTCTTTCCAACCCCGGCGAAGCGTTGGCTAAATAAAAACAGTTCCCAACCGTGTGTTTATCATATTCGCGTAAATAAGATTTTTAGGGTTAACCATTTTGCAGGAATTTTTACGTAATTGAGCAAACAAGCTCGGCTCGAAGGCTCGCGGCTTATTGATAACAGTCGCACGTGTATATCGAAGGTTAAGCTTTGCTTGTCGCGGTCAGGTTGTGGATGGGTGACCATCTGTTACATATTGCGAACCGCACGTGGTTTGGTCCCGGTTTTCATTCGTAGATCTTTGACAGTTGTTGCGGGTAGTCAGAAGCCCGAAAGTCTGATAACCAGTCTTACCAAGAAGTATCGTATTACCCAGTAAATGGGTTGTGGAGGTCAGATAGGCAGTAACTCCATGTAAATACTGGTATTCAGCAAAAAATAAACTAGGTAGAGTTGACATTTCCTATCTGACTGAGGAGAAATGAGGAGACAGGACTCCAGAATCCAGACATAACATTGGTCAGATCATTTTATATTTATTTATGTACTATTACCACTTACATTTTGTTTTTTAGGTGGACCGTAATATGTAAATGGAAATATCTGAGTGTGGAAATGTAGTCACAACTTCCACACTCAGAGACGTCACCCAAAAACCTGATTGATTTATGATTGACTGATTTATGTAGAAAACAAACAGCTAATTTGTCGAATTAAATTTCATTCGAAAACATCCATCGGTTTCTTAATAAACTCAACTATATCCGACGACCCTGGTTACATATCTCTTTTGGTTACTATACCTACCTACCCAAACACAGAATAAACAAACCTTTCTCTTTAATCCCATTAATTCGCCATAACAAATAACTTCGTCCGCCTAATTTACGATGCCATTCAATTCAAAAAGATACCTAGAAAAGAAACAAAAGTATTGGAAAAAAGATTACAGGGATAAGGAATGGGAGAAATAAAAACTTTTGCGCGAAGGAAAGTTCAAAAGAATTCAATTGAGTTAGTTACTTGAGAGATGAGGCGGGTTATATTAAATTATACAGAATAAATGGTAGACTTTGTACTGAAAAACTGTGAGCACCTTGCCTTATGTTGTCTGAAGTTATTTTTGGGTTTGGAGATAAGTCTTTATTATATATTATTTACAACTGTTTAGGCAGCGAATGCAAATAATTCTTATTGCCATTCTTATTCTTATTACATTGTGGACATAGACTACTATTTTGTACTAGAGGTTGTGGATTTGCGAGGTGTCTATGGGTCGATCTATCTTTTAATCTTTGTTTTTTTTTGTTTCACTTTTATATTTTATTGTTATATTTTTTATTATTTGTATTGTGTGTCTTTTGTTGCACTAAATAAACGTTTTTATCTATCTATCTATCTTATAGGAGGTATTTCTTTCTGACTTGCTAGACAAAAGTTGTGATAGCCTGAGCTATCACAACTTTTGTCTAGCATTTATTTATTTAATTCGGGAAAACAAACAGTTACACAAACATCGTAATAAACATGTAGTAGGAAAAAAAGACGTTATATATTTAGTCAGCTAAATATATAACGTAAATAAATGCATGATGTAAACATAGTTTGTAGCTTATAGCACTCGTGCATAATGTAGCTTTCTACCAGTGAAAACATTTTTAGAATTGGATCATTATTTCCGGAGATTACCCCCTACATACATATAAACAAACAACTCTTTATAATATCAGTATAGATTTTGACGATATTTTCTACGTATAAAACAAACAAGTTTCAATGTGTTTAAATGCTCTTTGACTATACTACACTCTTGTACTTGGCTACAATTGGTCTCGTGATCGCAAGCGCGACAGCTGAGCGTGGGGTCCTGGGTTTGATTCCCGGGTCAGGCAACGTGTAATTGGGGTTTTTACCATTTTTACATTGGGAATTTCTTAGTAACAGCTCGTTGCTTAGAAGTTGGCGGTGTGATACCCCCGTGCCTCGGAAAGCACGTTAAGCCGTTGAACCTGCGCCTGATCTCTCTCTGGTTGTCTTGGATTGCCGTGCCATCGGACTATGAGAGTGAGGGAAGAGAGAGTGCACCTAAGTATGTCTGCGTAAAAACTTGTGCACTTGTGTTATGTTATCTCCCGCGCCGAAGGCTGATCGTCACTGAGATTGGTCGCCAGCGCCGAAATTCTGTCCAGAGGACTTTTGTATAATTTCATGTACATGAAGTATTATTGTAAATCTACCGACATTACTATTACTTCGTCTATAAGCTAACTAGCGACTTTCCCATGCTCCGCATGGTTTTGACGGCCTGAAAAACGTCGAGATGTATAGAATAGAATAGAATTCTCTTTTTTATTTATACCATATAAATTACAGACATCAATATAATTATATTTTTTTACAATGGGCGGTCTTATCGATAAGAGCGATATTTTAAAGGCAACCTTTGGATGGATTAAAAAGGGAAAGAGACGCATTTATTCATCATCATTCAGTCATTTATTTTATATAAGTTTAATATCGATTTATTATACACATAATAAACCCAATCAACTCTCGAAACGATAGTGAGGACCGCATCAAAATCAATTGCGTAGTTGAAGAAGCACAGCACGGTCGGGTCCATCCCACTAATCCCATTCAGTACTCGCCGTCCTTTGGAACTAATGGGATATAATTTAAAAAATGAATTAGAATCAGTTGTCCCATTGATAGGATTAGTGGGATATAATTTAAAAAAATTGTTAGTAACAGTTGTCCCATGGGACTAGTGGGACATACCATCCAACTTGTCCCATCATGGGACTGGGTCAATGGGACTAGTGTGACGGACCGGCACGCTCACAGTCACATAGACAGACACAAAAAGAAACTTTGTTTTACAAAAGCCTCTGTTATATACAGACCAGAAAAATATTCGAGTTAGCATTCCTATCTTTCTAATCCTCAACACTTCTTGTCGTAGTTATAATAAAAAATATCGTTTAATCTAACGATGGGTGTTTTGATTTTAGTTGTTTTCTTAGGAATATAACACGTAGAAAATAAAGGAACAATTATCTTTTAGGTCGGCTCTGGGCAACGCGTAATTTTAGCCTAATAAGACCTTGTGTGTGTTGGCCCGATTTGCGAGAGCGGACGCTAAAGCGATTATGGGGGTTCAAAGTAAATGTAGGTAAAATTAATACAGTGTGTTAGGTGAAACGAGGGATATACTTTAAGGGAGTGTAGTTAGTACTTAACGGCGCAGGATAGCCTTTACCAGAAGTGGTCATCATATTATTAGTTCAGCTATAATGTCATCAGGATGGTGCCGGAAAATAGCAGCTTGACGTGGACGTAGAGCTGCTCCCTGATATCATCTCTGTCATCTGAGGGGCCATTCTCGTATTTTTAAGAACGTTCACAGTCTGATCTTAGTCTCAATCTGTCAAAAATATCTCTAACTTCCTTACATTTTTGACAAGTTTTTGACATTTGTATGTCGTCAAGACGGGATTGCGACTAGATTTTGAACGTTTTAAATTACGAGAATTGGCCTGCAGAAGACAGTCGCCACGCGACCATCGATGCGACGCTTTGCTCGAGTGACAGTATTCACAGTCTCCTAGTCTATCTAATCACAGTCTGATCTTAATCTCAATCTGTCAAAAATATCTTTAATTTCCTTACGTTTTTGACAAGTTTTTGACATTTGTATGTCGTCAATACGAGATTGCGACTAGATTTTGAACGTTTTAAATTACGAGAATTGGCCTTCGGAAGACAGTCGCCACGCGACCATCGATGCGACGCTCTCTGCTCGAGTGACAGTAATAGGCCAGTGTCACTCTTACTGACACAGTCACTTACCTCTTCGATGGTTCCTTGTAACTTCTTAAGAAAACTAGACAATGCCACTTGATGCGCCGTCATGAAAGTGAACTACTTTTACTAAGAGATCAACCTGAAAATATGGAAAAAAAAGCTTTTGTTCCCTACAAAGTGAAATACCTACGCGATTAATATATAAA
Source organism: Apamea crenata (assembly GCA_949629185.1). NCBI lineage: Eukaryota > Metazoa > Arthropoda > Insecta > Lepidoptera > Noctuidae > Apamea > Apamea crenata. Next base: position 10,746,332 of record OX451375.1, on the reverse strand, counting down.
TAGTTGAGAGTTGGTCGCATAGTACAAGTTGTTAATTTTCATGAGTACTACACTCCCTTTGTGTACATAATATTATTATGTCCCTTGTTTAACCTAACATCATGTACAATCGGATTCTAGGATCAGCTCGCCCTATATTTTTGTGGTATACCCAATCTATATATATATAAAATTCAAAGTCCTGACTGACTGACTGACTGACTGAGACATCAACGCACAGCCTAAACCGCTGGTCCTAGAGATATGAAATTTGGAGGGTGTATTCTTCGTGAAGAGTAGGTATCCACTAAGAAGGGTTTTTTTGAAATTCCACCCCTAAGAGGGTGAAATGGGGGGATTTTGTTTGTATAAAAAATCTTATTCCTTGAGTTAATAAACTTGAAACTTAATTGGCACGAATACTTATCTAAGTAAATTATGAAGTTGGGCATTTTTTGTTTTTACAAACTACCCCTTAAAATTGAAAGGAAACAAAAATGTGCGTCAGGGTTTTTCGAAAATCTACCCCTGACGGCCTGAAAAGGGGTAGTCAATTTTACAGGGGAGGATTTTACAGTGTAGCTTGATTAACTCGAAAATTGATATATATAATCTTTGAGTCAAGCTATGAACACATCCCAAATGATTTTTCAAAATTCCACCCCTGTGGGGGTGAAAAGCGGGGATAAAGTTTATATGGAAAATTTTATTCGTTAGGTTAATAATCTTGAAAATTGGCATGAATACTCGCCTAAGTAAGCAATAAAGTTTATCTTTATTAGTTTTTCAAAACTACCCCTCAAAGGGAATATAGGGGTGTTAAAGTTTGTGTGGAAGAATTTGAACGCGCGGTCCGATTAACTCGAAACTCAGTGTACTGTGTGAGTACTTAAGACTAAAAATAAATAATAACACGTATGAGGGTTTTTCGAAAATCTACCCCTAACGGGGTGAAAAGGGGTAGTTAATTTTACAGAGGAGGATTTTAGTAAGTGGATTGATTAATTATAAAATTGGTTTAAATAGTCTTCGAGTCAAGTTATGAATTATTATGATTTTTTTTTAATTCTCCCCCTGTGGGGGTGAAAAGCGGGGACACAGTTTATATGAAAAATCTTATTAATTTAGTTAATAAACTTGAAACTTGGCAACAATACTTGCCTAAGTAAGTAATAAAGTTTGTCATTATAAGTTTTTCAAAACTACCCCTCAAAGGGGGATATAGGGGTGTTGAAGAAATTGAATGCGCGGTCCGATTAACTTGAAACTCAGTATTGATACTTTGGCAGAAAATAATTAATAATAAGTATGTAAAGTTGTCGAAAATTGACCCCTGACAGGGCAAAAAGGGGTAATTTGCTTTTTTAGGGAGGATTTGTACTTGAAACTGTATGTAACATTTTCACGCCTAAACCACTGAACTTCTGATTTGGCAAAGATATAGATGGCATCCTGGGGAAGCACATACTTTTTATCCTGGTAGCACGTTCCCGTGGGATAATTTCCGACATCCACGCGGGCGAAGCCGCGGGCAGAAGCGAGTTACTTATATATCTGCTTGAAAATCATAGCACGCTTCACCTAGCGTTGTGCTCGGACATTTTTAAGGGCAGTTTTCGATCGTACTGTCAGCCTTAAAAATATGCATAGGTACACCAACAAAAATTCATTAATTTGGCTGTCTACAATCTGTATTTCATAATTTTGTATCAATTACACATTGATACAAAATTATGTACCCAACATATAATTTATGTTCTGCTAATTCAAATGGCAATACCCGAAACTGTAAAATTTTCCCAATCAACTTTGAACCTTATGCTTTAGCGATAAAGTGACTGATTGTAGTAAGTAGCTTGATGAGCTGGCGTCGGTACAATTTTTTGGAACAAAGATTTTAGAAAATTATGTAATTATAGTTAGTATATAGATACTTCTTCTTCTTCCTACAATAACGAAGTCTAATAAAATTAACAAACACTTCTGACCCGCTCCCGCGTCCGCTACCTCTATCACGCGTCAACATAACCCAACCTTAAAACTTTCACATAAAAAATCCTTCGCTACAATAAAAATTATTGCCAGTTCTAATGTCGGAGCTTGCCTCGGTAACGAAAATTTTGTTACTCAATTTTTACTTTTACTTTTACCCGTTGTATTTTTACTCTTACTTCATTTACCCGCTGTATTTTTACATGAAAGCAGGCAACAACAGTGTTAGCATCGATCGAGCTTTCAAGTTTATTTCTTCTTTTTTATTTACTAAGTGTCCGTATTCGTTTTATACAAGGTGTCGTTTTGCATCCTCGTCAAATTCAAGGAGGTAAAGTTTGTTATTGATTCTCGACAGGAATCAATAATAAAATCAGTTTTTTTTAATTTTTGGAAATCTGAATGATATGAAATGAGGAATGATATGAAAGCGAAGGGAGTGAATGATAGCGTGACGGTTGACAGGGGAGAATGGAAGAAGAAAACGTGTTGCGCCGACTCCAAGTAACATGGGATAAGAGCAGGAAAATGATGATGGAAATCTGCATGTGTGGGACACGCATTTTAAAACGCGGCTGGTGTTAGACCTCGCTGTAACTGCCCTTTTACATACACATAAAAACGCGGCCGCTTATACGATACCATAACACGCGATTCTGTTTTTTGAAACTGGTGTATTCTGAAATACTGTCAAACAAAAGAATTTTCCAGCACTTTTCGAACACTTTGAAGTCCGTAAAAATACCAATAATAAAATTACACGCCGGCCGAAGCAAATCGGCCGCAATGTTCCCAATTCGTCGATAAGATCTTTTCCGACCGTACACTTTATAAAGGGATTTATTCCCGAACTATATGAGTGGTACAAGTAGTTTTATCAGGCATCGTAAACTTGTCGGATCGAGGCCCGAGGTTTGGCCTAAGTGAAAATATTAGATCTCGCGAAACTGCGGAGCTTGAAAAATGACAGGGATGCGATAAAATGATTACGTTGGAGGTGGCGTTGCAAGCTGTTTTCTTGTCAATCAGTCTTTTCTCAACTACATACCTATGCTGTGATTGGCTTCTAGCATAACCAGATGCAGCTGTATACCAATATTTTACATGGAGTGACTGCCTGTCTGACCTCCACAACCCAGCTACGTTTGCTAACATGATACCCCTTGATTTTCGCTCCACCTGGCTTGAGTGTGTATCTACTTTATGTGTTCCGATTTGCGGTCTTCACTCAAGAATACAATATAATACCTCGTCCATTTCAACAGCTTTGTTTCCCTATTCCTTTGAGTTTCTCTTACAAACTACGTATAAAATAGGAAGGGCTCTGAAACCCGACAATTTCGCCGCCCCTATCTCCGGACAGAGAGGCACACTATATTTTATTTAACCTTGATTTTTTTAAGTTTAGCGTCAGAGAATTAATAAAATTCATAGCACCTAGTATTTCGTCTTGATAGAAGGCAAATAGAGTACATAGCTAGAGTTATTTCTATTTAATAAAAATCTTATATTTATAGAAGAATGATATTTTACTCAATTCTAGTCGTCTTTTATAATATAGTCATTCAGCTCCTTAAGTTCTGACCTACGCTATTGCTGACAAATGCGTGCACTGACTGGACAGTTCCACTGAATTCTGTATGGTTGTTTCCTCAAAAGACCATTAATTCAGACATCAATCTTCATGGTTTTCATATTATGATCTGACTAAGATTATATTGGACGTTAGGGAGTTGTTGAGAGGTCAGGAGTCTCTTTTGAAGTCCAACATAATCAAACAACAAACTCAGAAGTTTGTATCAGCGTTTCTTCTCAGAGTAGTCAGATAGTAAAAGCCAACCGCATCTAGTTTTTAAAATAATATGATTGATGGTAAAAGTATTTGTACGTATATACAAATTTTATTTATGTTTCAAATTGACGTTATTTCAAGTTAAACAAATATCTACTTTATTCTAGTGAGAATTAAGTTGGTTTCAGAGTAACTAGCACTATTGAAAAAGTTGTAAGAATGTTTGAAGTTGTAGCATAAACTGGACTTTATTGCGTAGGGTTTAAAGTTATTTTTCCTTAAACTCAAATTTGTTTACATTATTGGCGAATATGTCGCGATATTAGTATACCTACTTACAGAAATAAAATCATTTATCATCTACATCAAAAGGGAAAAAGAGGAGGGAGGGGAGGCCTTTGCCCTGCAGAGTGATAATACAGGCTAGTTAGATTAGAATACAAATCATCTACATAATGAACATAATGTTGGGGTTAAATAGGAGATGAAACCTTGAAGATGAAATCCCACCACATACTTACTTCGTTCGTGCCACGCGGGTTGCAGGTAAAATTAATCCCACAAAAACATTTCATGTTAAACGTTGCCAAGACGAGACCATGTAGCTCGCACTGTCAAAAGTAATCAGATCTCATGTAGAGCCAAGCTTCTAACTCTACACGCCCTAACTCTACAAGGCCTAACTTCGCAAACTCTACACCTTAGTCAAAATATACGGTTTGGCCATTTCGCTACATTCACATGAGCGTAAGGTGAAAAACTCTCATACTGTTATACAATGGTTGTAGTAAAGTGAGCGTGGAGTGAGCTGTCATTCCCAACTAATGCTAGGGATTGACACTATTGACAGCTCACTCTAAGCTCATTTCACCTACCTTTTCACGGTGACATTTTTACAGAATCGATCGGCTGATATTGAGGATATTGTTCATAAATATCATCATCTATTTGCCTTTTTCCCATTTTACTTCGGGTCAGTGCAACACATTTTCTTCTTCCATTCTCTTTTGCTATAATGTTCATGACAGGAACATTATTGTAATCATCATTTGCCTAGCCTTTTCCCAACTATGTTGGGGTCGGCTTCCAGTCTAACCGAATGCAGCTGAATACCAGTATTTTACTTGGAGTGACTGCCTATCTGACCACTACAACCCAGTTACTGGGTAATACGATACCACTTGCTAAGACTGGTTGTCAGACTTTCGGGCTTCTGACGACCCGTAACGACTGTCAAAGATCCACGAATGACAGCCGGGACCAACGGCTTAGCGTACTTTCCGAGGCACAGATGGGTATCGGAATGTAAACCTGTGCGGTTGTTATTATTTAGCAATGGATACCCAACAATATATTATGATAGGAACATATTAAAATGATTGTGGAAATACAAGAGATAATATAAATTTACAGGAAGCCTCAACTACGTACGATATATTGCACCATTTGTCATGTTCAATGTTCTAGATATCGAAACACTAGTGTACTGGTAGTTCCGTTACAAATATCACCGTATACGGGTTGGACTAGAAGAAACCCGCAATATTATTGGGAAATACAACACATAATGCCCGTGCCCAGATCCAATCTACGGGCAAAAGCAGTTCACCCGAACAATCCGTGTGTTCACCACACGGATTGTTCGGGTGAGGGGTGCGAAGTCCATGAGAGACCGGACATATTTTCGTGTTCTTTGAGTGAATTCGCAAGAGTTTTATTAAATGTAGTTAGTTATGTAAGGTTAGATAAGTTAAGTAATGATTTTTTTTAAGTTGATAACTACACTGTCACATTAGGGTAAGGCCTGTAATGATGGATGTAAGGATGTTATATAGATAAATAAATAATAAAAGAAATCTGGATGCAAAATCCTATATTCACCAAATTATTTAAATATCCAAATCCTGGATTATTATTACATTAATTTACTAAGGCTGAGGTAGTGGGGTAAGGGTGAGGTATAATGTTGGCTGTAGAAACTGATATTTCCGATATAATTATTTTCTATTGAGGTGCCTTTGAGATAAGAGGATATGTATCTCCATAACATAATTAAACCGCAGTAATACGAACGTATGATTATAATTGAATTTGATTTAAATTTTACTGTCCGGGTCTGTCTATGAAAGCTTTGACAATAGATAGAACCAACGCAGCGGGGGTTATTGGAATTCACTTTGACAGTTCAACCACATTCATTGCGTTGTTTACGTTATTGTGCAAACACATTTTTCAAACATAAGAAGCAATGGATTAGGAATATCCTTCAAAGTGATTCGGAATGTGATTTATTGTGTGTACACACAACAATCTCACCACGGTTTTTTGATTTTGGGTTTTTTTTTTTTTTGTTGGTTTTTAGGTTTTTGGTAGAATTGATAATATCATCCCATACAATTCGTCTGAAGAAATTGAAAAAAGTCCAAAACTGATCATATAAATAACACTAACAGCTACAGTAAACAAAAGATCTGTGTTTTATGTAGCAACAATTTCCAGTATTACAAGAACCAAGAAGGATTTCGGCCCGTAGTGAAAATTGGGAGAACTTTTGCTATCGTAACCCACAGCTTCCTATCAACTTGCCTCAAGTAGAACAACAAGATTTGATCAACTGTCTCCTGGATTTGATAGATTTGAGGACATTTGGGAGCGTCTGGGGAGTGTCTGGGTTGTTTTTTATGTACAGACGCCGCCAGAACAGCTACTAAAATCTGTCAAACTGTAATAGATTTTCAACTTTATCGCTAAAGCATTAAGTCAAAGGTTGATTGGGAAAATTTTCCAGTTTCGGGTAGCTTGATGTGCTGGGGTCTGTACCTACAGCCTGAAATCCAAACTGTCGTACCTACCTCTTTAATCCTAAAACTGCCTGGGGCGTGTAAGTTAATCTCGTAATTAACTGCCTTTGAAGGACGGCCAAAAGCGATTTACTCCTTTATTTTTTAATGAAATTTCATGTAGCTACGAACATAGTATTTTCGAACCCATAGGTTTTTACAATGTGTCGTATTTCATTGTTGTTTTCGTTATTTCACGTTAAAATCACTACTGAAAGTTTCCAAGTGTTAACATATTGGTGCTCATGACTGTAGCCATTCATTGTAGCATCACTTTCTTCTTTTGAAAGAAAGAAAGAAAATACATTTATTTAGCACAGGCAAGACACACAATACACCAGATACATACATCAGATAGCAACTAATAAAAAACAAATATAAAGACCGATGTAAAAAATTTGCAGAAAAGTTCTCCTCACTGCTGCACCAAAAAGGTCCAGTTCAGCAAAAATGCCAGACAACTAGTGCCTGACGCTAGCTGTTAAAATGTTTTCTTCTTCTATTCTTCCCTATTAACTTTCACGTGGTCCTAATCATTCACTCCTTTTTATTCATAATCATCTTTTTTTTGAAAAAAACAGTCTCCATTTTCCGCACCCTATCTACATTTATATTTAGCACTCTCATATGGCCCATTTTCACTAATACTAGGCGACACCAAAATAAATGCCTAAATAAAAGTATGGATCAGTGGGTCGTCTTAGGATGCTGTTAGATATTCAAATCTTACTTCAGGGCCAAAATTTGAAATCCAACACTGTCATTTAGGTTTTTTCTGTTGTTAGTGTAAACGGGTAGTCACATACGTTTAATCACTCCTCATTACCTGCCCATACCAAGATAAACGGTTAAAACGGTGGTTAACTACTTTTATTATCTCAAGGTTAAGGACAAGAGATACGCGTCAAAACGTTTGGGTTTCTCATAAAATTTAACTTGCTCCAGAATGGCAGTTAAATGAGAGGCTTAGCTCATAAACTTGTCAGTCGTATCTTTTAAGAACATTCACTAGTATTACTTTGTTAGTGCACTTTGAACTTACTCAGGTGGTTTGACCTTGGATTATGTTAGATTACCTGTTTTACTAGCATCCCACACGTGCAACCTAATTGAGTAACACACTTTCAATCACAATCCTACGTATTTTACTTATATTATACAGACACCAGCACATCAAGCTGCCCGAAACTGTCAAATTTTCCCAATCAACTTTGAGCCGCTTTAGCGATGAAGTTGAAAATCTTCTAAAGAAATTTGACAGATTGTCGTAGCTTGATGTGCTGGCGTCTGTACTATACCTACATTAAAGAGACCGATGCGACGTAAGGAAAATTTATTCTTAAGGAAATTGACAACTGACGTCAATTTGTCGTGTTATAGCTAAGGACTTTAAATAGTACATACTAATTCCATGCTTTAGCCGTTTCATACAACCAAATAGAAATATATGGATAGATGGAATTAGGGTTCTTTTATTTTCGATTCAAAAATCGTTCGAATTTAAGAACGATACGTCGCATGTGTGTGCTAAAGCCTCTGGGGGGTGACCACCACCTCTTACAGCAGTATTATTTTAATCTTACTTCGTGTGGGAAAAAGATGGAGCTATACGGAAGGATTTCAGATGTTAAACGAAATAATATATTGAATGGTTAAATTGAATTAAGTTACTTGAACTAAGTTACGTTTCGGTACTGGCTTATAATGTTTAAACAAGTACCGAAACGTAAAAAATCCACACAATTAATCCTTACTATAACGAATTAATACGCGAAGAGGCGCGTTTGTAATATTTCAATAGGGTTTTAATTTCGCCCCTCGTGCGTCCCATTCAATCCTCACAGCTATTGTTCTGTTCTTGCCATTTCAACCCCCGAACGGTCCAATTTCATTGTTCCGGCAGGTACATATATTAGAGTTTAAATAACTGGCAATGTTGTGTATTCTTTGATTTTGAATATTTGGCATGTAAAATTCCATTAATGTAATTTTAATTTGTTTGAATTCCAATTTTTTTCCTTTGGTTATTATTTTAATAAGGGATACGGATTTTATTATTATTTTAATATGGGACAGCTATTTCCATTTTGTTCCTCTTATTTCTTCTGGTATTAAATAGCTAGAAGAAATACATTATTTCCGTAAAAGTACGCAGACATGGACAATAATTGTTTATCAAATTGTCACACTACGTCAATTTGCCTTGTTGCCATATCTTACGACTATCATTATAATGAGGGTTTATGGTTCGAATTCACGCGAAATAATTTAAGGTAAATTGTAAATTTGCAAAGTAATCATGTTCCCCGACATGTTATGTAGACATGAAACAACCTACCATGAAACAAAGTGTTGTACATGTCTTGATACTATTCTTGTCCTATCGTTTATCTTTGTCTAGAAATAATCCGTTTCCAAGTATGAACAAGACTGGAGGAGCAAATGCGTGAAATCAGATTATATTTTTATTTTAAACTAATATTACCTATAAATAGAAAAGATTTGATGTTTTGTATGTTTGTTTGTTACGCTTTCATGCTAAAACGGCTGAACGGATTTGGATGAGATTTGGCACATGGGTAGGAAATAGTAACTAGAATGCGAAACAAACTTAAAACGTCAAAGTCTCTTTTAAAGTCCAGACATAATCTTTGTCAAATGAAGACAATGTCAATTTGTAATGCTTGAAATGGTCTTTTGAGGAAAGACGAACACACATTTGAGAGGACCAGTCCAGTCAGTGCAAGCATTTTGTCAATAATCGTGTAGCTCAGCTCAGGGCCCTAATTCACTATGACCACTTATCGATTCCTTACTTCGAAACCACGTCAATTCCTTAGTTATTCACGGCATCTGCTATTAAAGTATTCTCGGCGGTAGTAATGGCGTGGTTTGAACTGTCAAAACACATGTTGTCCGTACAGTTAACATTTCGATTCCTTGCCATAAACAAGATAAAGTTTGAAAATATTTTTCTTTCTTTCTTTCACGTGTTAAGATTTCGCGGGAAATAATACAGAATTGGGGCCCTGAGCTTGACGAGCTCAATATAACGTCTTGTGACCAATTCAGATATTATGATAAATCTATAATCCTTACAAAAATAGGCATAAAATCTTTTCTAAAACTAACATTTCTTCGAAAAAAAAAAACAAACCCAAATACCTACCGAAATACTTTCCAAATACATGAAAGCTAGAAATTCCCTCGACTCGCATAAAAGGTAAATATCGGTTGACAGAAGACGCGAGTGATCGCTAAAACAAACGTCTTGAAGTAGGTACACTTTGTGGAACACGAAGCGAGCTAGCAATTCTTTAAATGTATGTAAAACGATACCGGTTTTATATTCATGGATATAAATAGGTTTTTTGAATGAATCGGAATATAATCTACCTTGTAAATATATTATGTTGGGCGTAATTCCTATAAACATCAAAAGTCATTTATTAAAATTAGGCTGAGAATCAGCACTTTTTGAACGTCAAAATTACATAAGACAAAACGCCCATCCTTCACCACTTCCTAGTGCTTTGCTGGGAAGAAAAAGTGGCGCAACAAACTCCCCTGCAGCATACAACATATCTATTATAAATATAAAGTGCGAGGCCTTTCAAAGCTACGTCTTCCGTTGTCACTGATGCAGAACCTTACGGCCCCATCGGCCGTCTAGGTGTACAAGTTGGACCGATGACTTAGTGAAGGTCGCAGGAATCCGCTGGATGCGAGAAGCACAGAACTGGTCGAAGTGGTGGTGCTTGAGGGAGGCCTATGTCCAGCAGTGGACGTCTTTCGGCTGAAATGGTGACTGATGTAACAAATCGTAATTCCGATGGAATTTCCCATCGGACTTCGGATCGAACTTTTATACAAACTTTTATCCCCTATTCAACCCCTTGAGGGGTTGAAATTTTAAAAACCTTCCTTAGTGCTCACTTTAATACGTAACTCTAGTGCACATGCGTCTAACCCTTGCGGTTTAGGCTGTGCGTTGTCTATCAGAGAACGATTGAATGAGAATTGGTTCATTATAGGTTACACCATTAGCCTACAGCCGTGTATATAAATCGCGAGGCATGTGCCGCAAATGGTTTGCCGTGCATGCCTCTGGCTCAATGGATCGCCACAACGCCAATTAAATACGCCCCATCGACGGATGCTGACAGTAAAGTGAGCACCCCGTCCATACAGCCTGGGGCACCTAGGAGGCAAATCATTCGCGGCGTACGCCTGTGGTGTCTGACACAGAAAGTACAAAACAATCCTAAGTTCGACGTTTAAATATATTGTTGCTTTCAGAAACAATGGTGACTTTAAAGAGATATCTACTTGACCACCTTTGGATGGACAAAGAAAAACTAAAATAAGGATGCGTCCAATTAATAATTTAATGTCTTTGGTCCAGATAAATAGTATCATAATATATTCATTTCTGTGGCCGAGCAGCGTGGTTCCAGTTTAAATAATAATGAATAAGCATCATCTCTGTACCTATTTTTTCTGTTGAGTTTTTTTCTTGTCTGTTTATATATGTGTGTACATAAATGTTAAAATAAATAAATATAACGGTACCTTAACCAGAAGTAGTTATCGTATAAGTAGTTCAGCAGCTTCAATATGATCAGAATTATGCCAGAATATAACACAGGAGGACCTCCACGATGGACTGCTATACGATAAATAGACATCATGACATCATCTTCTGTCATTAGAAGACAGCCGCCATGCAACCATCAATGAGTAGGATCAATTCGACGCTCTGCTAGAGTGACTGTCGCCAGCCAGTGATCCGACCATTTCAACGATCCGAGTTACTTCATAACAAAAAGGTGCTGCCACATCCTGCGCCGTTAAATTTTCTAAAGGACAAGGATTTCAATGCTGCTCTTATAAAATTTCATATTTTCATAAGTGCTTTTAGCCGGAAGAGTGAAGTATTTCACCTTTTTGGCCACACCTTTAAGCTTCAAAGTATAATAATTAATATTGAACATTAACATTTCTAAAAAGATATAAAAATATAATGTCAACGTGAGATTCCCATTAATAAAATCTGGGAGAACTCTATTAAAACGTTAGCACACTTGAGCGACACTTTGTGCTAAGTAAATGAAATTCCCTCTTATTTTGTTACTAGCTTCTGCCCGCGGCTTCGCCCGCGTGGATGTCGGAAGTTATCCCACGGGAACGTGCTACCAGGATAAAAAGTATGTGCTTCCCCAGGATGCCATCTATCTCTTTGCCAAATCAAAAGTTCAGTGGTTTAGGCGTGAATATGTAACATACAGTTTCAAGTTCAAATCCTCCGCTAAAAACCGAATTACCCCTTTTTGCCCCGCCAGGGGTCAATTTTCGACAACTTTACATACTTATTATTAATTATTTCCTGTCGAAAGTAGCAATACTGAGTTTCGAGTTAATCGGACCGCGCATTCAATTTCTTCCACACAAACTTCAACACCCCTATAATCCCCTTTTGAGGGGTAGTTTGAAAAACTTATAATGATAAACTTTATTACTTACTTAGGCAAGTATTGCTGCCTAGTTTCAAGTTTATTAACTAAATTAATAAGATTTTTCATATAAACTGTATCCCCGCTTTCTGTCTTCATAACTTGACTCAAAGATTAATTTATACCAATTTTCTAATTAATCAAGCGACTTATTATAATCCTCCCCTGTAAAATTAACTACCCCTTTTCACCCCGTTAGGAGTAGACTTTTGAAAAACCCTCATACGTGTTATTATTTATTTTTAGTCTTAAGTACACACACAGTACACTGAGTTTCGAGTTAATCGGACCGCGCGTTCAAATTCTTCCACTCAAACTTTAACACCCCTATATCCCCTTTGAGGATTAGTTTTGAAAAACTAATAATGATAAACTTTATTGCTTACTTAGGCGAGTATTTATGCCAATTTTTAAGATTATGAACCTAACGAATAAGATTTTTCATTTAAATTGTATCCCCGCTTTTCACCCCCACAGGGGTGGAATTTTGAAAAATCATTGGGGATGTGTTCATAACTTGACTCAAAGATTATTTATACCAATTTTCGAGTTAATCAAGCCACGCTGTAAAATCTTCCCCTGTAAAATTGACTACCCCTTTTCAGGCCGTCAGGGGTTGATTTTCGAAAAACCCTGATACACATTATTCTTTCCTTTCAATTTTAGGTATAAATACTGAGTTTCGATTAAATCGGACCGCGCGCTAAAATTCTTCCATACAAACTTTGAAACCCCCCAATCCCCTTTTAGGGGGTAGTTTATAAAAACAAAAAATGCCCAACTTCATAAATTACTTAGATAAGTATTCGTGCCAAGTTTCAAGTTTATTAACTCAAGTAATAAGATTTTTCATACAAACAAAATCCCCCCATTTCACCCTCTTAGGGGTGGAATTTCGAAAAACCCTTTCTTAGTGGATACCTACTCTTCACGAAAAATACACCCTCCAAATTTCATGTCTCTAGGACCAGCGGTTTAGGCTGTGCGTTGATGTCTCAGTCAGTCAGTCAGTCAGTCAGTCAGGACTTTGAATTTTATATATATAGATTAAGAGGGTCCTCATTTTTCCTCCCTCGCTGATTGCTTGAGCTTGAACTAGAGAATTTTATAGACGTTGCATTAAAAATAATATTTTTACTGCTGCTATTTTCTCGGGTTTCAAGAAATATTTAAACTAAAATCCTACATGCTCATATTGTGGGGTTTTGTTGCGAGTATTAACCAGTTTTATTAATGTAATCTCTGGACTGCACAGCTTTTTGCAGTGGAAAATCCGGATGTTTTTAGGATTCCGTATCAAAAGGGTCTTCCGTATGAAAAGAACTGTGCCCTATCACTATTTATTTATTTATTTATTTATAAGTAGGAGAACCAACAGCTAAACCAAATTAATAACAATTATTATGAAAGAGACACAGAGCCAATTACAGGTTCTCACGAGTAGACAGTAGACGAGTAGAGTAGTTTATACTACAGGCTTTCCGTGTCTGTCACAGAGATGTATCTTGCCCTAGTTCTGGAATGTCAATATCCTCCTCGTAATTGTTTTAGTACTTTTGACAAAAATCGGATCATTTTCGGAAGCCCAACCCTCTGCCCAACCCTTCCTTCCTTTCCGAAACCGACCAAAAATGATGCGGCGGCTTAAAGCCTTGAGGGAAAATTGAAATTTTCTTTAGTGGACTGTATGAGGGGCGGTTCGATGATGCAAGTAGGTGCTGGTGGTGTGGGAAAATGATAATGGTACCTGCCTGGTGAGCTGTGGTGGAGACTCGATGTGAAGGACTCCTAAGCCATGTGGTGGCGGCGCATCCAGGATGTCACGTACGAACTGGGACTGTCACTTTTCACAACACACAAAGCGCGCACTTGCACAGTTTAATGACACAATCTTCGTTCTTCGCGGTGAAGTTTGAGTTCTTTTCGACTTGGGGTTTATTTATGACCCTCAAGCGTCGATAGCGGTTGAGAAACTGGCGGTTTTAGCGTTCGCGTTCGGTAGAGGTGTACCTCTGCCCAACCCTTCGGGGACATAAAGCATTATGTTATGTGTACATTACATATTAGTCTGATTTCTAATTTCCCCTAATGACTTATTCCTCCTTTCGATCCGATTCTTCTTACCGTTCAGTAGTAACAACGTCCCATTTACTCAATGCTTTGTACAGTGGACAAAAGCAGCCAGTTTCTTTGTATCCATGCCTTGGATCCTTTCCTTTGGGTTTCGGTTACAAAAAGGATTAATTCCACTTCCATTAGATACGTCGTTATTATTCGGTCGTCCAAATGTTTGGTAATAATGAAATGGTATGGTGGCCGGTCTCTTTCAAGATCTCTTTTACTATATTTTCAATTTTGTGAAGGACATCGGACATTTTACTATGGACTTTGGTCCAAGTGGCGTCTGATGAACAGTAGCTTTCATTTTGACATTACAAGAACATTTATTTACGTTGTTGAGCAAACAAATGGGCGTTCTTATTTTCCAAATTGTTTGTAGAGATACTACCACCCCATATTGAGCGATATGTAGCAATATAATAAATTACCTCCAACAGTTCATTACGTACGTACGTTTCGCTATCAGACTTAGATAAACTTTCGTCATTGTATACACAAATCATGATCCGGTGGGCACTGGAGTACTGAATCGCCGAAATAGGTTCGCTTTGTGGAATACTGATGCTAAATGTATTTTGTGCATAAGAAAGAAGAGTTGAGCGATTTTCACTGTAGGATGTATATAAATTTAATCCTAACAATATTTAAAATTTACTTTAAATATCTGGGCAAACTTGTCTGAGCCACCTAAACTTTAATTCTGAATCTAAGATCAAGTTTAGAAACCACAAACTCAATCTCCAAATTTCAAATTCCACGCGACCAATTTTCAAGAATTAGTTATCACTGTAGATACAGATATCCCAAGTAAAGTATGCGTTTCGGGAATCATCGTCTGCCTTCGAAAATACGAACGCATAATAATGAGATCTAATAAAGAGCTGCTACACCACGGAGAAGTAGATACTAGCATATTTTGTATTACCATGATTACAAAATTATAGATTTCAATTCTATGCCATTCCAAAAACTTTTGAGTGGTACATGCGTGTGTGTGTGTTTGTTTTGGGTGCTGGAGTAGGTAACTCGACACAGGTAAATCTTTATACAAACACGCAATAATAGGTACACTATTATAAAGTGCGGCAGTACAATACTTAGAACTTTGCCTCTCTGAGACGCAAAATTCATGTTAATTCAAAAACACGTAGATTACCGAAGCGCGAACATTTTTTGGTTTAGCTGTAATTAATTTAGTAGCAATTGATTTCCAATTTCTTACCCGACTTTGGTGGCAGTGAATTTGAATTTTTCCAAATAGCGACGGAAATCTTCTGTCTTAGAATTATCTGCAAAAAAATGTGATGCCTTAATATTTTTCATAGGCTTACCTACTGGAACTCATCTCGCTTCATCTCCCCAACTTGTCCCACACATCGAGGCTTAGTATACACATTACGTATTTAAAGTTAAACATCAATTTCTATTCCATTCGGCCTCCATCATTTGTTATGACTACACATGAATATACATAAATTGACGAACTTTAATGGAGTCCAATAATTAAAGGATGCTGGTTAGTTATTAGAGTTTGTGATGTAGGTTTGGCCTGAGGCCAAGATTGGGATCTCTAACTAACTTTGTCATACGTCTCTTTTAGGCATCATCCTTTCTATATCAGTCGAACTCAAACTCAAAGCATTTATTCCAATTAATTTGCAGGCACTTTTGAATTGTCAAGAAGTCGGTCAGTCAGAAAATATGAAGTAAGTCGCCCATTCCAAAGCGTAGTAGGTACCCATAGAGAAGAACGGGCAAGAATAGCCATGGACTTTTAAATTATATTTTTACAAAAATATAAGTATATCATTAATATTGAATTTATAATTATACAATACAAAGGAAATTGTGTTTATAAAATGCCAACTGTATTTATCAAGTGTTAATCATTTAGTTGTGGTTGTGGAGCAGGACCAGCAGGAACCAGGCAGTATTATCAACGATGTAATCCCCTTTACTTATAATATGCCTGCCTGCATAGTGTGCGTTTTAAACAAGACTTGAATTTTGTCTCATTGATGTATTTTATAACATTTTAAACAGTTCTTCGTTTAAGATGAGTCTCCTTTGGCCCGTCTGAGACCTAGTTGAACTAATAAGTCCCTATGTACGGTTTAAGTAAAGAGTTCGAATTGTGTAGTATTTAATATGCATTATTGCCGCGTCAATAATATACCTACCTAACTAATGAAAGAGTCATTAATATAATTTATATATAATTAATATATAATTTTAGATTAATAAATAAAACAAATAAAATATGTGAGATAACTGTTTATAATTTCCTGTCCATCTAGTATCTACATCAGCAGACCACTACGATCACTTCATACAGTGGGTGGTGGTGAACTTTAAAACACCCACCGTACCACCAGAGGTACGGTGGGTTTGCAGTTCCTATTTGTAGTACTACAATTATGTCTTTCAACCTCTTTTACTAAAAATATGTTAATGTTTCTTTAGAAACATGATGTTTTCGTAGATGTTGACAAGGCACCGTCATGATGTATTAACATCATGTCGGTGCCTTGTCAACATCTAAGCATCTACACATACATACAACATACAACATAATATCCTCAAACAAAAAGATAGATGTAGATATCTATCTTTTTGTTTGAGGATATTAATCCTTAAACAATTCATTATTATTAGATCAAGCCACTCTGCCAAGCCTTTTCCCAACTAAGTAAATAAAATGATAAATGATTTTATTTTGTAAGTAGGTTTGTACAAACACTTTTACACGTCAATCATATTTTAAAACTAGATGAGGTCGGCGTTTCCTATCTGACTACTCTGAGAAGAAAGGCCGAAACAAACTCAGAGGTCACAGTCTCTTTTAAAGTCCAGACATAATCTTGGTCAGATCATATGAAGACCATGCAGGTCGATGTCTGAGATGGTCTTTTGAGGAAAGAACCACACAGATTGAGAGGACCTGTCCAGTCAGTGCACGCATTTGTCAGAAATCGTGCAGCTAAACTCAAAACTTAAGGATCTCGACGATTCGACGAACAATACCAAAGAAAGGACATTTGGGTAGGCCACATTATAATTACTCAAACTGCCAGACCATGACAAAACTAAGAGAACAGAGAGAAAAATAAAATATATTAAAGTGACCCACATAGTCTTCACATTCACAATAATTGAAATAATAGAATCCTTTACAAAGTAAGCAAATGTCATAGTACTTATATATAGAATTCATTGATGTCAAAGTGTATATAAAAAAGAAAAACAACAACAAAACAGAAAAATAAGAACACTACATAGGTAAAAAAAATGGAAGCATCTCAATCCCAAGCCTTTTTGTCCTCGATATAATCCTTAACGGTATAAAAGGCTTTCTGGCACAACTTACGTTTAATGAATGATTTGAATTTATTAAGGCTTAGATCTTGAACGGGGCTTGGAACTTTATTGTAAAAGCGTATACATTGGCATCTGAACGAGCCACCTATTTTCTTGAGCCTTGTTATAGGTACAACAATTTTGTGTTTGTTCCTAGTATTTATATCATGGATATCACTGTATTTTTTAAACAATTTTATGTTTCTATGGGCATATAAAAGATTTTCATAAATATATTGAGAAGGCACAGTCATAACATTAATCTCTTTAAATTTGTCTCTGAGCGAGTGTCTCGGACTTAATTTATAAATTGATCATGTTGTGGTTGGCATCCAGTCTAACCGGATGCAGCTGAACATCAATATTTTACATGGAGCGACTGCTTATCTGACCTCTACAACCCAGTTACTAGGTTATACGATACCCCTTGGTAAGACAGGTTGTCAGACTTTCGGCTACTGTTCACTGCTTTTTTAGGAAATCAAAGCTTTACTGGTTAAGTTAACATGACTTTGTGAAGTAAAAAAATTGCGTCCGTTTTTCGAAAAACGTTTAATTTTAGTGGTACTTTAAATAAAGTGTAATCAATCTATATTTTCATATTTTAAAGATTTTCCCTGTAAATGTAGTCCACAGGCTCAGTGGCATTAGCCCCGTCTTACGAGTATCAAATCCAGGCAAGGTGAGTACAAAACCAGGCAAGGACTTTACTTTGTGTATTTAATTTCATCACCACCGCTATAAATAATAATAAATATAAATGTCAAATTATTAGAATTAGAACAAAATAAAAAAAAAAAACAGACTAATATCGGTAGTAAAATTTTTCCAGTAATGTCAAAAAATAATTAAGTATGTCAAAGTGTCAATCAGAATAAAAAGTGTCAGAATAGGAACATGTATCATTACGAAAAATTCCAAGACATGTAACATGCACCAACCCGCACTGGGCCCACTCCCTCTCACATAGAGGAGGCCTGTGTCCTCAAAATGAAGGAAATTCAACCTTTAATAGGTTGAATTTCCTTCATTTTGAGGACACAGGCTTCTTCCTTTTTTAAATAAATTAGAAGCGAGGATAACAATATCCTACTTACCTTCCCAATTATAACAACCGATAATTTTGGAACCCTTAAAAATCTAATCAAAGCAACAAGTTAAGGCAAGTCACTCAAGGGTCCAATAAAGAGAATTTGTTGGACGCTTTAATCCTTCGATACTTCAGTCAAGTTTGACCGCGTCTCCCCTCCGACCGTTAATTAACGAAGTTTTTGACGATAACGATCTATTTTCTAACTGGATGGTTGTTTTCTTGAATAATTATTTTAGAAAAAAAAAATGGAGAGAGATTTGAGGAAATAATTTTTCGTGGCTATCGGCTCAGAGTGATTTTAATGATGTTTAAATTATTAATCCAATTAAAATCAATTATGTTAGGAACGTTCGAGCTGCGTCAAGACCTCACTATTATTATTATTAATTCATTTATTTCAGACATTGTCCATAGTCCTAAACTATTACAAATTAAAATCAAAATAAAACATAAAAATTAAAAATAAACTAAAAAAATAAACTATAACCTACAGTCAGAGGGACAACTCTCGTAATTTTAAGAACATTTACAGTCTGATCTCAGTCTCAATCTGTCAAAAAGACCTCCAATTTCCCTACATTATTGACAAGTTTTTGACATTGATTGTCGCTAAGATGACATTGCGACTAAATCTTGAACGTTTTTAATTACGGAAATTGGCTTCCTGTTTACAGTGTTCACTCATACAGTCAGGGATATAAGCAAATTGGCACCTTACGTAAAGGACATGGCTAAATGACTGCCCCAAGCATGTCTAGTAACTTCACATTAACTCGTAATATTTAAATATTCATTCATGAATTATTAAGCTTTTAATAATTTCCTAGCGCTTTCGTGAACTGTTAAACATAAAAAAAGTATCTTAGTTGCTTTTTTTGATTGACATGACAAGTTCAAGGGGAATAATAATACAGTACTGCAACTAGGGACGGGTCATGTCGCTTTTCTAAAATGTCAAATCAAACTATACTTATATCGATTTTTGGTAACAGGTATCAAAACGATTTATTTTCTGAAACTAAGAAGTGGCAATCAGAGTTATTGGCGGGAATCGATGGAATTCAATTCGGTGTCCTGTTTAGTTGCTTCTTATTGTGTTTTCACAGGGAAACGGGGTTGTTTCTAAGTGACAATCGACTCTATTCAATTCCACTCTTTTCGTATCAAAATCAAATAAAAATAATTGAAAGCTTCAGAATGTGCTTCTACGTTTAATGTACTACCTATTTTGTGTCGAAAAATATTAACTGAATACAGGTCGACAAAAACTATTTAAGTATATTTTTATTTTTCAACCCAATCGATTATTTTATTGATTCGATTACACTTGACGTTCAATCCCATCTCTATGAAAAAAAACAAACGTCAGATGTTAGACATCGTTGGAACACTGCCGTTTGCTTGTTCGTTGTGGTTTTTCATTTTGGATTTTCATTGACCCTCGCTTGCTTATTGTGTGTGCTTGCCTACCTACTGACCTCTTGCTACTCGACACGGACTTGACTTGCAATCAATTCATCGAATTCATCCTGCGATGCATAAACTGCGGTGTAACCAGGCAAAGGCTGCGGCAGCATATCGCCTCTTCATTGCCTGCTTTTCTACTCACTATCTTAGCACGATGGTTAACAATTGAGGTAAGTCATCTACAGCTAGAATCATTCTAGAACCGATAAATATAAGAAACATCGAACAAATGTGACTTCAAGTAGTTTACCGTGTTTTCAAAATACATAATGAACTCAATGGCAATGAATCAGAAAGACTCATCTCAACACGTCACGACTACAACAGACTGGTTGCTTTAGATGTCATAATAATCAAATGTGTAGGTATTATAAATGATTCATGTGGGTAATAAGGTAATTAAGTTTGTTCTAGGTTCCAAGGGATGCCAACATTTGTCATCCTTGTTATGAGCTGCTGAATTCAGAAGCAACTAGTGATGTACGTTTATTTGGTCATACAATAGTGCGCATAACTTGAGGCCGTTTGCAGAATTTACAAACGTCACATCCAGCTTTCTATTATCTAAATAAAATGTTTTTAAACACAGTGTATTTTTTTATCTTTACATACCCGTCCGGTAGCATTTATCATCTTCCTCTTCAGATATTCAGTTTCTCGGCCTACAAATCGTCAGGACTACTGTCCCTGACCTCTCTCTCTCTGGTTGTGTTATTGGGCAACATCCAATCAGAATGATTTGATCAGACAGACAGATAACCTAAACTAACTTTTTTATATAATGTTCTTATAAGATTCACAGAATAAATAAATTAATCGCATTTTTGTTTGTTGTTTTATTTCAATATCTTTTAAAGTAGTTTTGAGTATGAATGTCGATGGCTATAAGAGTAGGGGACGACCAACGAAACGATGGATGGACTGTGTGAATGATGATATGGTTAGAAAGGGGGTGACTACCGAGATGGCGGCTAATAGAGGAGTATGGAAGAAAAAGACATGTTGCGCCGACCACAAATAAATTGGGATTAGGGCAGGAGAATGATGATGATCTTTTAAAGTCCTTGGTTACTCACAGTATTCGTTATCTAGTTTAGGCAGGATTTTACAATCACCACATACTAATTAAACTAAGTCCTCCTGGCGCGTTTGTCTGTCTGTCTGTACGGATGTTTCAACAAACATATTTTGATGGGGTTGTCACTTCCGGAAGGTTTAGCTATACATTCGTGTAGGTTGTATTGACCAATGTAAATCAAGTCAGAATAATCCTGCCGCCTGAGTGTTTTCTTGCGCGCGTTGCCCCATTCAGCGTCCAGAACCCATCTCTCGAGTACATTTACTATAGGGATTTGGTTTTGGACAAAAATCTAGTGTTGTTTGGGTAACACCTAGGTAAAAGTTCATAGCAATGTAATTTATTTGCAGTTTTTTATGCCTATTGACGTAGGAGTTACACGATTTCATTTTCAGGATTATAAAGATATAAAAAGCGCCTGAAACTTTTTCTGTATGAAATACTAATATTCAGCTATTCAGCATTACATATTGCTAGGTACCATGTCTAGACATTGCTGGAGATTCGTCCATACTTCGGTTTAGCCATCTCCTTTGCCATGTTTTCATTATTTCACACAACTGTCAAAAAAATGACAGCTGTGATTTAGATATACGGACGATTTAAGTTGGTATACAATTTCCTTAAAAAATAATTACACTGACTTTGCATTTTTGATTGGTGATATATTTTCGCGACTACGATTTTGGTCCCATTGTGACCACACATTTCTGATATACGCTGAATACAATAACACCGTCTGTATTCTCCAGAAGGTTAGGCAGAGGTGTATAATCACCTGCATTGTACTATCCTTTATACTAATCTCCCTAAAAGTCTTCCAATGTAAATTCCACTACGCCATTGTACAAAACAGTACTAGCGCTATATAATAGTTGCAAGTTCGGAACTGCAACACGCTGCAGAACAAAGTTAGTCACAAAGCGTGCACAAGACACAGTTTAAATGTGTTTGTGTGACGTCACAGATTGGCTATTAGTTGTTTTGTTGGTAGATCGATGTTATGGTATGGGAATGAGATAATCTAACAACATAACATTACGCCTCTATTACAATAAGGGTTAGGCAGGGATGCATCTATAGTACAAACACATTTCGCCAGATATTTCAAAGTCCCATGTAAAAGGCCGGAGCAAAGACAATCTCCACAAATGCAGGTTCACGAACGGGTCAGATCTCAAGTGCGTATGCGGCATCTCCCCACATATTATGGCCCACCTTCCATCCTGCGCCGCATGCCCTGTCTCTTGTGCACTTGATGATCTTAAGACTGCGTCAGTGAGCGGAGTTTTCTCAGCTTAATTTTGGGCCAAATAAGTTTGAACTTTTTGCCATCTATGCGATTATTTTCGATTTAAAGCGAATGCATTCGATCTTATCACTTAGTACCATAGAATGTAACTATATTTAATATCTACGCATAACATTTTTTTTTTTAATTATTCACTTATGGTATTATAATGTCTGTAAGAAATCATAAATAAGGCAATTCAATAAGATAAGGCAGTTTATGTATTTATTTCATTACGCATTTTAAAGTTAACTTTAACGTAATTGGAATAGTTACGTTCTAGGCATCTATCAAAGAGGGATTAAGTAGTGGACAGAGTGTAACACAGTTTTAGTATTAGTGAAACCGCCATGCGATTCAACCAATAGAAGTTAATCCTGCAAATTACCAAGCGACAAGCTACAGTGACAAACTCGTGTAATGTCAAAGCTAAGGATCTACTTAAAAATTCAATCGGACGACAAGTCCCGAGCTTAGCCGAACTCAGCCGAACGTGCTAACGAAGCCAAACGCTTTACCCACACTGTGTATCCTCCCACGTGTACTGTGAAGCGCAGTTGAGGAAACATTGAATTTGAAGGCAAACGATGTTACGTATAAGTTTGTAGGTGCACATACAGATGCTTCTTGTGACGTTATTAAGTTATGTACCGCTCAAGCAAAGTTTCTGGCTTTGATAATATTGTTAGCAATTCTGTGATTGACTGAAATCAACACAAATACCATAGAAGTCTGCCAGAGATGACTATGACACACTGAACAAAATGAACGTGAGCTTGGCGGGATTTGTTAAGGAATTGACTTGGTTTCGAAGTAAGGAATCGTTAAGTGCTCATAGTGAATTAGGGCTCGTATAAACAGCTGTGCCCGCGACTTCGTTTGCGTGCATGTCGGAAAAAAATTGGATTTCATGAGTTTGGTTTTTTGCGCGGAAACCCAATTCTTTTTATAAAATAAAAGTAGCCTAAGCCCGTCAAAAGCGTTCCAGCCATTTCGGAGATCAGCTGGAACAGACAGATAGACAGTTTTTTTTTTTTTTTGCTATACCTACTTACCGTACTACTTTCATATGCATTTAGTTACATAATCAACCTATAATGTTCCCACTGCAGGGACACAGGCCTCCTCTCGGTGAGAGGGAGTGGGCCGTAATACACCACGCGGGCCCAGTGCGGGTTAGCAGATGCCACATGTTTTCGAATTTTTGTTTCTTGGACATGCCGGTTTCCTCACGATGTTTTCCTTCACCGTTTTGAGAGCAGTGGTGATGAAATACTTCACACAAAGTAAATCGCCTCTCTAGGTTCGAACCTATGACCTACAACTCGTAAGTCGCAGCCGTTACCACTTGGCCACCACTGCCCCTTAGTTTAGTGCATTTAATTAAAAGCTGTTATTTTGACATTTATTTATTTATTTAGGTTAACCAACAATTGTTTACACTATATACATTTCTGATTTAATGACTAGAGTAACATTTACAAGTGCAACAATTCATTACAGGTTAACACCACATGCATAGAAAACGGCTTCACATAACATATTTATAAATTATTGAAATTAGAATTTCTACATAAATAATGAATAAGTAGGTATCCCAAAACAATAATAAAGAAAAATTGTCATAACATTCAATGCCTTATACAACATACAAAAAAAAAAAAAAAAAAATCAGTGGCATGTGATTACTGATTAAATTATTATTGATTAGATTGATTACATTATGATTAATTATTAATTGGATTATGAATAAAGATGACCATAAATTGATATACATTACAAACAGACACTCCAATTTTATTAATCTGAATAATGTAAAGTAATGCCCGTGATGCCTAACTATATCTATTTATAACAAAGTTAGAACAGCTAAATGTACGGAGAGCGTGCTTTAAACAAATAGTTACACTAGTCAGCACACAGTTTGTAAAACAACTGCATTGTCCGTGGTCATAGAACTAAAACAATTAGTTAAATTAGTTTTAAACTATGAAGTTTATTAAAATTTGCTAGATTAACTCAGAATTTAATGTAGGCGCTGTACCTAAATTAATTAGTAATAACAATTTCATTTTTCTTCGTAGGTACTTTTTCCAAGGCTCTCAAAATGCTGAAGGAAAACTTTCCGAGAAAACCGGCATGTCCTGAAAATAAAAATTCTAACACAAATGTGACATCTACCAACCCGCACTGGGCCCGTGTAGTGGATTATGGCCCACTCCCTTTTGCAGAGAGGAGGCCTGTGTCCCAGCAGTGGGAACATTATAAGATGATTATGTATGTGTTATGTACTTAAACCCAGCATTTTTACTGGCTAGTATTTATTTATAAATAGGGTACTAATTATATTACAAGCTAACACTGAAATAACAAAATTATATCCTAAATTAACTTAAACTGTTTACAAACCTACTAAAATACAGCGTCGAAAAATTAATCCGCATCGCTGTCGACTGGTAATGTACCCAAGACATTGGCGGTATTGCCACGTTGTACGGCAATGCTGAGCCTCTGGCCAAGAGCCTTTTTACTTGATAATAAAAAATCATCATCTGCCAACTCGCATAAAGTCAGCATGGTGGATTATTATTAGCCCCCTTTCTCACAGAGAGAAGGAATGTGTTCCAGCAGTGAAAGTGCGAACATTATAAACTGATTATGCGTCCGCGAAATTTGTCTAAAGTTCGTGGACGCATTTTGACTAACGCATTATAACGCTCGTCTGGTCTGGGTGGTCCACACCCTAATTAACTAGTATGTAAATTGCATTAAATAGTTTGTCAGGTCGCATGGCGTATCAAAGCGAGTACAGTCAAACGCAAAGTTTGGTTGCAAACGACGTTACATGCCAGTATCGATAACTAAGTGGCAAGCTTTGGTATGCTTTTGTACTGGTAGAGACACAAGTGCTTTGCATTATAATTATTTAAAATCAAAGGTATTGTTTGGTTGTGTATTTTGATATTTGTGCGCTTCCACCACAGCAGTCGGCGCCGGTTGTCGCTGAAAACCAGCGCTGGGGCTCTGTCTTGCATAGGGTCGCAGCATAATGCTGAGCGACAGCCGTTTTGCGTGGATGTGACGCATGTCAACTATTTCTTATTGTTTTATTTTATTCATTTATTCTTATATTCTTTTGTGCGTCATGTTTACCGCAAATAAACGTATTTTCTTTCTTACAAATAATTATGTGATTTTGTGCGAAATGGGGTAGTTCATAAAATATGTAAAGTCTATTCTTTATGTTTCAAATTGATGTTATTTCAAGTTAAACAAATATCAACTTTATTTTAATGGTTTTTAAGTTGATTTCAGACTGACTAGCAGTACCTACTGAAAAAGTTGTAGCGTAAACTGAACTTTATTGTGCAGGAATTAAAGTTATTTTTCCATAAACTCATACTTGTTTTGGCAAATATTTCGCGAATGCAAATTAGTTGTTTTACAAAAATGTATCGTTATTGATAAAAAGCACAAAAGCTTAAGTTTTCTAAAAAAAGCGGTGAATGGTCGCGCACTAACGGTTGTCCAAATACAGAGCGTTTTTTGACACATATATGCCAAAATCTTGTGAAAATGAGAGATTTAAATGACGATAGATTATTATCGGAACACAAACACTTTTCACTGTTTTATTTCCTATTTTTCTTCTTATTTTTCTTTTCTCTTATTTTAAAACAAAAGTCAGTTATTCAAATTAGGCTGAGAATCAGCACTTTTCGAACGTCAAAATAACAAAAGACAGTTCCCCAAAAACGCTCGCCCTTCGCCACTTCCTAGTGCTTTTGCTGGGAAGAAGAAGTGGCGCAACAAATTCCCCAGAAGCACAGCTGTCTGTTCTGCCGATCGACTCTGTAAAAATATCACCGTGAAAAGTTAGGTAGGTGAGCTTAGAGTGAGCTCTCAATGGTGTCAACCCTTAACATTAGTTGGAATGACAGCTCACTCCACGCTCACTTCATCTAAGTTTTCACGGTGAGATGGTTACAGAATCGCACTGCAGTTCAGTTTAAAAGAGAAAGATAATAATATTGAATTAAACATGGCCCCGTTCAGAATCATGTAGATCCATGGTAACAGATTGAGCGTCTCTGCCACCACCATATTATCTATACACGCAAAACGCAGTAGTTATTTAGATTTATAATAAATCACCCTATTTTCCATACCATTACCGAAAAGTGGATTCCGATACATCCATAGAGAGGGTTATTTTAATCGTAGGAAGAACCTCGTTAAGCTATAAAATATAACCCCAAACTCACTTGATTTATAACACGAACAGTGAATACTGCTGAGACACTTTAAGTGCTATTAAAAGGACAAAAGAGCTAGATTAGTTATTTATCGAGCTTGTTATTATGCCTCCGTTTCTATAAAGATTTGGCGTTCGATGGAAAACAGAAAAAGTGAAACTAAACTATCGATAGATGCGCGGCTAAAGTGAGCTGTCAATAGCGTCAACCTCTAGCATCGGGTGGAATGACAGCATATGTCACCTAAATTTTCACTGTGAGATTTTTACAGAATAGACCAGGGAGGTAGTTGCGTAACACACTAACAGTAGGAATTTTGACAGTTCAACAATATTAATTTCGTTATTTACGTTGTTGAGCAAACAATTTTTTCGAACATATTTATGAAGCAATGGATTATTCCTTCAAAATGATTCAGGTTTGGATAGTGTGTGTGAAAAAAATATGATTTCTGCTTTTTCCAATGTGACTTCATCCGATTACATTTCTATCGAGTGTAAATGTATTCTTTTCATTGTTTACCTTTCTCAACATAAAAGTAGTTTTTTGGTTACTTATTCTTAACTAAGGACCCGCCCCTGCTTCGCTTCGGTTTTTACGACTTGACAAAACATCAAAATGTATTTATTATTAAGTACCTAAGTTATATCGACTGTCGCAACAAACACTATCGAAACTGCAAAAAATCGATTTTTGCTTTTTTACATAATTAAAAAGAGAGTTTAAAACTATATCGGATACATCAAAAATAATAATTAAAAAGTCATTATTAAAGAAGTTTTTAATTGAACAAAATCGATACAGGACATGTTGCGCGACGAACATCTTTGGAAGTGGTACTTACAATGATGTTCCGTGCGAGCGTGTTGCGCGAGCGTCCCGAATCTACCAGAATCGTCAGTGTTCGCCGCGATGTGACGGAGTGAGGTCGCGTTAGTTTTGTTTAGTTAGGTTTTGTTTTTTTTATATTCTTAAGATTGTCAAAATGGCTAGTCGGGGTAGACAAATAGTTAATTTGATTAACAAACATGAAAAACTCATTGAAATTGGAAAAATTAAACAACCTACGATAACATTAAGTTGTGTAAATTTTCTAAATAATGGTAGTTCAAATAATAAAACTGTCTCTTGCTTATTTAAATGTGCTTGTTATAACAATACTGTTTTGTTTTACTTGAAATATAGTGCTTTTACTGCATTATTAGAACACGTGGTCGTAATTCGAAGTTAACAAGTAACATAATTGAAAGTGGTAGTTTCGATATTGTTCGATCATTGTCATGATAAATACATCTGCATATTTTATCGAAAGTGGTAGTTTCGATAATATTCATATAATTTTGATAATATTTACAGTTTTGTAACTATCGAAACTGTCACTTTCGATGTTTTTTTGGTTAGTTAATATATTGAATCTACCACATTCGATATTGTTTTACGTTTATAGATGAATTTGGTTGGTAGATTCGATTAGTAAAGTGTTTTTTAAATTTACATTTTACAAATGTTATTGCTTTTTATAATGTTTTTTATTCGCTTTTACTTTACAATCACCTGTGCCTCCTAACGAAATTAATGATGAGGAATGGAGGGTTCTAAATAATTTGTTCGATGGTGACAAAGATACTGACTCGCTTATCAAAGTAAGTGAATCCACCATAATAATTGAAATGTCAGAGGAGGAAAAAGAGAATGACTGTCTACCAAATGACCGGAGCACAGTTATACTAGGTAGGCCTGTCCCATCGCCTTCCTCTCAGAATGATTTTTGCACTGAAACAGGACAGTCTGAAGAACTTGGCAACATTTTGAGTGTGAATTCGTTGATAACTGAATCTGAAAATGAAAGTCCTCTTTCTCCGAATGTGTCTTCGATACGTAAGCGTAAATGTACTTACAAAACTGATCCTGGTAGAAAACGAAAGCGACATATTGAGCAATGGGCAAATGATCGAAGAAAGTTACTAATTCCGGTAAACGTTATGTTTCTAAAAGTGGAAAGAATATTGCAGCTAACAGCTTAAAATAAGCGCGTTCCTGTGAGCTCAAATGTTCAGACAATTTACAGATGATATCGGAACAACAATTTTAAACAGTAACTACTGGTAACTAGCAGAGTACACAAAAAAATGGGAGTACATAGAGAAATAAAAGAGTAGAAAAACAGGAAAACCACAGAAGGACCGTCTAGGCGTAATTACACACCCTGTCCGTTAGGTAAACTGATTTTTGACAAATGGAACTACATAGATAGTGCAGCAACATACCTATATACTATTGGTTGATACAGGTACGGTATTATAATGTCTGGAAGAAGCCATAAAATAAGATAAGGCAGTTTATATATTTATTCAATTACGCATTTTAAAATTAACTTTTACGTAATGTCGGAATATGTACATTCTAAGACAGCTGTCAAAAAACGGTTAACCTAATGGACAGGGTATATTAAATACTACCTAACTTTGCTATGATAATTCCAAATACTCAATCACCAAGTTTGTTTAAAAATGTTTATTTTTTTCCATAACAGACCTTTGTGTGAAGCAGGGCTTATACCAAAACAGTATCATAATGTTTGTAAGAACCTTGGCACAGGAAATGAGAGTTTGCCAGAAAGTGATGGTGATGATTAGATAAGTCCTTAGTTATCTAATCATCATCAAAAAAAAACAGACTTCAATCTGTGTGGTTCTTTCCTCAAAAGACCATTTCAGACATTGATCTACATGAAATGATCTGACAAAGATTATGTCTGGACTTTAAAACAGTCTGTGACCTGTGAGTTTGCTTCGGCCTTTCTTCTTGGGGTAGTCAGATGGAAAACGCCGAACTCGTCTAGTTTTTTTAAATATGATTGACTTATCACTTTATCTGTAGGTAGCTAAGCTAAGACTGATTTTTTTTCTGTTATTTTAGGTGCTCAGTTCGAAATTTCCCTTAGATTTTGTTGTTATTATAGTCCAGAATGACTTTGTATTTTATCTAACTAGTATGTTTTCACTAAAACTGTTATAAGTTAAGCATTTATATTATTTTTACTGATCTCATTGATTTTAATAGATCCAAAGGGCTGTAATTAGTTTTTAATGGTCATTATAGGTACGTTTGGTCTTATTCCAATTAAGTGAAATGAACTTCTTCATTGCACTTAATTGGAAAAAGACCAAACGTGTCTCAAATAATGCAATTTTAAGTTTTTTGTTACATAATAATTTGTTTTGAATATTTTTTTTTCATTTATGAAAAATGCATTTTTATTTATTAAATCGGATGAACACAGACCTAAGTGAGTGCCAAGCAAGATATCGAAAGTGCACATTTTTTTTCTAGTATAAGTAAAAACTTTCTTAGAACAGTAGCGAAAGTACCATATTCGATACTCATATGTGTAAGAACACTATCGAATTTGGCACTTTCGATGAAATTCTGACTATTATACGCGTAAAACATTATTGAAAGTGAAATATTTAGAAAAGTATATGAAATATGAAATTTGTTGTCAAGGAAAAAAAAACTGTATCAAATTTACTATTTATATCATACATCATTTTACTGAAGTTCATAATACTAAATCTTTAGCATCGAATTACAACTTTGAATTGCTCTCCTTTAAAGTACGTGATTTGAAGTTTCGATAGTGTTTGTTGCGGCAGTCGATATAGTAATGTGTTTTACACATAACTTCCGGAATAGTTTTTTCTAAATTATGAACCGTATCACAATCGGTTGCGTAGCTCAGAAGAACAACGCGGTCACACAGTCAGACACGAAAAGCAACTTTAATTTATAATAATACTAGCTGCGCCCCGCGGTTTCACCCGCATAAGATCCCGTGGGAATATCAGGATATAAAGTATCCAATATATAATCCTGGTTATAAGCCATCTGTGTACCAAATTTCATCCAAATCCGTTCAGAAGTTTTTGCGTGAAAGAGTAACAAACATCCATCCATCCATCCATCCATATGTCTATCCATCCATCCATCCAAACTTTCACGTTTATAACATTAGTAGAAGTAGGATGTATAGCTTCGATAACTTTGGTCAGGGCCTGTCGTTAGATGGTTATCATCGCCAAATATATTGTCATAATACTCGTATCGTTCACAGTTATTTTTACCTTTGATCTTGCATCACTGTCCAAATCACAATGATCTTTATTCTCAGCACAATAAGGTTACTGTTGGGTTGCTGCCATTCACAAGTCTGCCAAAATCATTGTGATCTTTATTCTCGTCACAATAAGATTGCTGTTAAGTAAAATAACTGTGAACGAACTGTAATTATTATAAAGGTGACAGTATAACTCTCTTCGACATTTAAATTTAAATGAAATTATCTTAGTCCTTTTGCCTCACAGATTAAAAACGACAAGCGAATATCACACCTATATTATGCTAGTTTGAACCAATAATTCCAGGTTTTCTCCTACCTACATAAAAAAGATTAACATAAAAAGTACCCAAATAACATCGAGAAATCCAATTCATAGTAGTAAAAGATATCATAAAAATAAGCGGACACTTTTTATTCCAATCGGCATGTACGTTACGAGTACCTACGTAAGTGAACCCTTAGGGAAGACGTACATAGTTTTTAAATATCCATTTTATTGAAATATTCAATCGACTGTTCCTTTGTCAGAAATATTCAATATGTCATCTATATGTAATATTAACAACTCTTTTTCGGAAATTGTAATATTATATGAACGCGGAAAATGGAATGTTGAAATTGAACTTATTCGTGTTGAAACTATTGTTTGATTTGTAATAGTGGTTTTTACTTCTGTGGGTTGTTTACAAAGTGGCAACAATAATACGACAGTAAATGAAAAAACTGACAATATCAATGCATAAGTGTCACTGACCTACATATATTATATACAAGTACGCTGGACATCATAATTATATTATCGATGACAAAAAGAAGACATTTGATTTTCGCCATTTTGGCGCTGATAACAACGTGAGCGTCTCTGGAACTAATATTATTGATAGCGAGTATTACAAAATGAGCATACTCTAATGATAAAAAAATTCTAAATATCTCGTAGTAAACACAAAATATAGAAAAAAGTCTTATTCTACGATTTAGACCACATAGACACAGACGTACTAAAATAACACGACGACCATTTTCAACAGTGTGCCAAGTTTACCTCCTGAGACGCTCGAGCGGGGGTGCTTTTAATCGGCACAAAAAACGACTTTCATTTCGTATAGTATATTAAGTCCAGCGTACTTGTTAATTAGAGGTCAGTGATAGTAGTATTTTGGAACTATCAAATAAATCTACATAAATACTAGTGATGGACACTATGGGTTTGATTATTGCCAATGTTTGACTAGCTTTGGTAAACTATTGGATTTAATTATTTGTTTGAATTATCGTATGCTGACAGGGAACCGCATAAGATTAGATACAGTTTAATTTATCGTCGTAGTGTCCTCTCTACTTTGTGTATTCTATTAATGATTTCAGCATTTTGATTTAAATTAACGACAAAAAAGAAGAAAAGCTTAAAAGATAAAAAAAAGTTAAAAACTTAAGCTAGAAAAGAGTCGGGCTTACATACCTAATTGGTTTACATATTCTAATACAATTCACTAGTGAGGGGCTTGCGGCTAAGTAATAACAGCCGCACGGGTCGATCGATCAGGTTAAGCTACGCTTGCCGCGGTTCGTCCGTGGATGAGTGACCATATTCACATACCAAGACGAAAGCACGTTAACCCGGCTGTCATTCGTAGATCTTTGACAGTCGTTACGGGTCGTCAGTAGCCCGAAAGTCTGAAAACCAATCTTACTAAGGGGTATCGTATTACCCAGTAACTGGGTTGGGGAGGTCAGATAGGCAGTTGCTCCATGTAAAATACTGGTATTCAGCTGCATCCGGTTAGACTGGAAGCCGACCTCAATATAATTGGGAAAAGTCTAGGCAGATGATTCCAATACCATTTACAAAATAATAAAATGAAAACGAATTTCCTTACTCCAACTCTTTCTTTTATAAGAATTATTTTTCTGAAGAGTTCCCTAAAACTGACATGAACTTTGCTAAGACTTGCTCCGCTCGTTCACACGCTGGTCACGTAGTTAGGAAAGCGTGACGAGACAGTTCGGTCTTGAAGAAAACATTCTTTAATGTTATTGCGGGGACAAGTTTTTGAAGGTGCAAACTGGGTTTCGGAAAAGATATTAAACCTTTTCTAAGCTTAGTCGACTCCGGTTTGCCTCGGAGTTTGCTGTTTTTTTTTTTAAAAAAAAACGTTATTCCCCACTACGAATTACTCCTGTATCGTGAATGCGTTTACAAACATTTAAACTCACATACACAAACAGCCAGACCCGGAACAACTACCTGTAGGCAATACAAATATTTTTTCCGTGCGGGAATCTAACCCGCGACATGCAGCGCAGCAGTCGATTCCTCAGCCACTGCGGCAGCCATGTCGCCCAAATCGTTATATCCTTAAATCTGAGAAAGAAAGGTTGAAACGAAGATTTTACTATCAATTGAAAATGCAGACTTCTTTTAGTGATGAGTGAAGTCGAGCATGTTTTGAGGAAAGTAAAGGGGAGGTAAATAGCTAGGCTAGGCTGCAGTGTAACCTGCATTCTGTAACCATCTCACCATGAAAACTTAGGTGAAGTGAGCGTGGAGTGAGCTGTCATTCCAACTATTGCTAGCGATTGACACTATTGAAAGCTCACTCTAAGCTCACTTCACTTAACTTTTCACGGCGATATTTTTACAGAATCAATCGGCTGCGCGTGAATTGGATTGTAGTGGACAAGTAGTTGCGTAGGTGCAAATTCACTCTCTCGGCCATTCATCTGTGGTCCAATGAACTGCCGATCGATTCTGTAAAAATCTCACAGTGAAAACTTAGGTGAAGTGAGCTTAGAGTGAACTTTCAATAGTGTAAATCCCTAGCATTAGTTGGGAATGACAACTCACTCCACGCTCACTTCACCCAAGTTTTAACGGTGTGATGGTTACAGAATCGCACTGCTGGTCCAGTGTGATCGGTAAAGGTGGGGATGCAGCGAAAGTCTGTAAACCACAGTCGCAAGTCAAGTCAAGGCTTCGCATGACCCTGCTGCATCTTTAATCACGATAGTGGGAGGTTAGTAGATATCACAGTGATTTTAAAGGTTCTGTCAGTACAGGCACGAGCAAAAGTATGTATACACTCGGCTTTATTCAAAAGCGATTTACTCCTTTATTTTTAATTGAAATTTTATGTTGTTACGAACATAGTATTTTCGAGCCCATAGGTTTATGTAATGTGTCGTATTTCAACGCTGAATTCATTATTTCACGAAAAAATCGCAATTGAAAGTTGCCAAGTGTTGAAATATTGGTGGTCGTGACTGGAATTGGAAGAAGGTGTTAGTTAATGTATTTTTTTAACATTGATTGTCGCTGACACGAGATTGCGACCAGATTTTGTACTTGATATACTACTGGAATTAGAGTTCTGCGTTTTTTTCTCTCTTTATTACATAATTTAGGTCTTGCTACCATTTAAAGGTTATGTCAGCTCCAAAGCCTTTGTTTATTAACAACGCTATTTTTGCACATGAATAGAGCAATAATTAATGGAAAATTTTATGAGACTTTATCATAAATTCTAAATACAGAACAAATTCGCCATGTTTTGTGAGCACTGTCGTGTTATTTACGCGTTTTAATTTATACATCACGACCAAAACTACCTGGAGACACGAATGTATTATGAAACTTACTCGAAGCAATTAGTACTGAATATTCTTTTTCATTCCATTGCTGGTTTTGTTCAACCATTTCACTGCGGCACTTCAATTTTAACGTATAAACTTCGCAATGGATGTCAAACAAAGAAAAGTTGTCGTTTTTATTTCGTTTTAATTCACAAATTCAGTGACTCTGGACTAGACAGTATCGTGTTACATGGTCGTTTGGCAAACATAAAATTGTTTTATTCTCTGCATATTGCGGCGGTGAGACTTTATATAGATTCACCTTTCTGTTTGTGGTTCTATAAATAAAACGGAAATGTTTAGTAATGACATAGATCTGTAAAACATTTCATCTGGTAACTGGTTTCTGGCACAGAGTCATCATCAACTGCCTAGCATTTTCCCAACTTCCTTGGGTTCGACTTCCAGTATAACCGGATGCAGCTGAATACCCCGGTACTTTCCGTGGAGCGACTGCCTATCTGACCTCCACAACCCAGTTACTGGATAACACGATACCCCTTATAAGACTCTTTGCCAGACTTTCTTTGATTCTTACGACCTGTAACGACTGTCAAAGACCCACGAATGTCAGCCGGGACTAACAACTTAACGAGCTTTCCGTGCTTCTGACAAAGTGTATCAATGGCTTTTACCGTCGTTTGAAAACGTCCTACTTAGACCAAGATGTTGAAATTATAAACAGAAGTTTCCTCAAAGAAGGTATCCCTATGAATTACCACCTGGTAGAAAAGACATGTTGACAAGTTACCGCTATACAAGAGGTGAGCATCATATTTACCAAATCCACTTAGGTAACATTACCGACATTACAGAGATCCCAATACATACCTACAGGAAGTTTCAAAACAGCATTATTAAGAAAGAATATTATGCATATGGTACCAGTTATTTACAATAAAATACATAACGACATTAAACATTAAAAGAAATGAACGGAACTACTAGTTGAAAAAGGCTTGTTTTTCTTTCTCACGCCATCTAAAGTATGTTTTGTTACCTCTTTGAAAATAAATGATTCTGATTCTGATTCATTATATTTTTCTAAAATCCATGTGCTCCATTGGTCTCGTGGTCGCAGAGCGTGGGGTCCTGGGTTCGATTTCCAGGACGGGCAAATTGTAATTGAGTTTTCCCAAGGCAGTTCTTAGTAACAGCCCGGACTATGGAAATTGGGGGTGGAATACCCCCGTGGCTCGGAAAGCACGTTATGCCGTTGGTCCCACGCCTGATCTCGTCTTACGAATTTTCTATCAGGTCACCTGTCCTGACGCGAGCTCCGTCTTACGAATTTTCGATCTGGTCACGTGTCCGGACGCGAGTTTAACATTTTTTACCCATCACAACAAAAGTGCACAACGCCGCTAAAGAAGGTTTCACTTCAAAAAAAGAAAAACCGCTCTTTACGTCTTTAGGAGACCTTTCAAACTACTTTTAGTTGAAACTTATTTATAAAAGTTAATGGGTACATTTCTTTAGAAATATAAACGTTAATACTTCTACTGCAGAAAAAACACAAACTCAGGAATGGCGAGGAATTATTTCTTTGCTGCAAACTTTCCTTTGACTTATCAAAAGAACTCCCACTGAAAGGTGTCAGTCCACTTTGATACTTAATTTACGTCATACACAAATATTAAAGTTTATGACTCACAGTAAAGTGCTGGGTTCTCAGTCAATCACATTTTTAGAGAATTAAATAGCAAGATTATTGGAAAGAGAAGTGGGAGGACCGGATGAAATGGTCACCACGACCAATAACAACCAAACATATATGTCATTAGATAGACATTTTAATATAGAGCAATATACAACGTGTTTTTTTTTTGATAGCCCATATCTCTAGGGGGTCATTGTACTCATCATTATGAACAACTTTTACTATGGGACCAAACCCGAAATCGCGAAACAATAATCTGGTGCTCCCTACATTTTGACGAGTTATACGAACATAAATTTTTCTTTCATAATGATGAATACTATGACCCCCTAGAGTTATGGGGTATCAAAAAAAGCACGTTGTAATTACTAGATGAGATGGCGGGACGAGCTTCCGTCAGAACTGGATGGAGGACGCGCGGGCTCGCGAAAGATGGATGGAATCAGGGAGGCCTTTGCCCAGGAGTGGGACAGTAGGCTAGAAAAAAATAAAAACTAGTGTGTTATTGGCAGTTTGACCAGCTTCCATACATTTATGCGGATTCTCCTTTCTATTTTACAATTTGCTTCCTCTGGATTTACATTCAGCCTTTTACCAGATAAACTTTCTTTAAGCGGTCAGTAAAATTTTACTTATCTATTCTAAGGACGGTTCCTCATGGTTCTTCATAAGAAGCTTTAATTCAATAGCAGTTCTACATAGCTACTTCCCGGCTCTTATGAGAAGAGAGAAAATGGCTTTGATAAACAAAGCCGTGCAAAAAATAAGTAAAATATTTACTTACGTAGGTGCCAATGTTTTTACAGACAGGAAAGAACGAGAGGTCAAGGTGATGGTTCTGTAACATAATCAGCCACATTTCCATGTCTCTACTGCTGGGACACAGACATACTCTTGGTGAAAGGGATTGGCCCCTAATCCACCACGCTGGCCCAGTAGATGTCACGTCTTCGATTTTTTGGTTCTAGAACATGTTTCCTCATGATGTTTCCCTTCACCGTTTTAAGGTAAGTAAAAATATGCTAGGCATAGAATTATAAACTTTAAAGGTTTGAAATCCGACCCACTCATTCTGTTAACACATTACAAGCAAGCATTTGAAACATCAAAAAATCTAGTAAATTCTTTCAGCTCTACCTGAGATAATCTCGAACAAAAAAAAAGTAAAGTTTTCCCTACAAAAAGCGAGTATGGACAAGATTTACGGCATGAATATTTTCTAGAGCACACAGAGATAAGCCCCTCACATATTCGGAGGCAGAAAAAATACTTCTCTACTTAACAATTCAGGCGAAGAAAGATATTCGGAACTTTATCTTGGAACATTTGGGATGTACGAATCGGTTGAAATTGTGGTCAAATAGATTTGCGTTGCAAGAAAAAAAGACAATTTCTAGAGAGGGTTTTGATGAGGAATTCTGGTCTGATTTTGGAATGGACAGACGAATTTATAACAGCCTATTTTTCACATAGCCCACATTAACGGCTTTATCATAAGTTATGTAATTTTTTGTTTCATTATTTTGAGTAACTTTTGATAGTCATAGAGAAAACATTAATTAAAATACCTAGTCTGATCTGTCATAAAAATTAGATGTGAAATCGCTTCTACTTCACTTCGTGATGCAGAGTCATCTGAAACTATAATATATTTAATAACCATTTATTTAAATTAAACCACCATTTACAGGCACTGAAC
Source organism: Apamea crenata (assembly GCA_949629185.1). Lineage (NCBI taxonomy): Eukaryota > Metazoa > Arthropoda > Insecta > Lepidoptera > Noctuidae > Apamea > Apamea crenata. The sequence continues at coordinate 10,708,441 of OX451375.1, read as the reverse complement.
ATTTTAGACAGAAATATGAAGCTCGTAGCCCCATTACAAAGCGTTTTAGGTCCCATGCTTTAGAATATTCCATTTTCATCTTAGATCCATCATAGACCTCATCCACTGCTTCCCATCAAGCCAGATCAAGGTAAACAGCAGGCTCATTTAGCGATAAAAAAATACAATAACCTTATTATTGTAAAACAGATCTAACAAAATCTACATTTTGGTTAACTTTAACACTTGCTAACGAACGTTTCAACTCTGCTGCCTTTTGACAGACACTTTCGTTCGCCCCTAAAACAAATTCTCCGTATAAAGTTATTACTCTGCTCTCACGTACAAAAGTTTTGTGTAAGCCCTTTGTCTTATGACAAGGGATTGTTGTTGAGTCGTACAAAGCGGGACCTGATAGGAACTTAGTAACTTTGTTGGCAGTAACTTTATTTGTGTTATCTAATGAGAGCAATTATATGAAGAAATACTTGCTTGTATGTTAGCGTCTGTAGAATCATACTGTATATTCATTGTTATAGTTTTTCTATTCTGTTTCTGAGGCTCAATTTGTTCTATGCTCTAACGATACCGCCATCTTTTGTATTTTAGGGCTGACCCGGCCGGGTTACGACCGAAGTTTTCCTACTCCGTATCACCTACAGACATCAATACGCCAGCCCAAAAAAAATAATTTGACACTGCAAACGGGCCCGTATCTGCAATGCGTTGTTTTAGCAAACCGCATCTATGTTGGTAAAAAAATCACGGTAACATTTGTTTCAGCCATGCTACTGGCAATTTTAGTATGCCATGCTGAAGACTGGTAAGTTGATAAAATTATGCCAGCTCTAATTTAATAAATGAATTCTAACCTTATAGATGATTACATAACATCTAGTCTCACCGGGGTATATTATAACCTTCACTGGTTTGTGAGGGTCTGATAGGCAGACGCTTCATGTAAAATACTGGTATTGAGCTGCATCCGATTGGACTGGAAGCCGACCCCAACATAGTTGGGATAGGCTAGGCAGATTAAAATGACATAACAAACATCCATAGACTAAGGCCGCGTGTCCACGACAAGAAAAATCGCCGGGTCTACGCAAGAATTCGTGTCGTTTCTACACACGACTAGTGTACACTGCGTCGGCGCTGCACAAGACAAAAGTCTTGTCTGGCGCAGACAAGATTTTTGTCTTGTACAGCGCTGCGCAGTGTACACCCGGCGATTTTTCTTGCCGTGGACACGCGGCCTAAATGCCTTCATCAGTATGTAAGGATCATAGAAGGCGGTGTTGTTTCTGCCTACCCCCATGAGAAGGTAAAGCATGGAGTAGATAGAATAGTAAATAAAGTAGTTTCTAAACAACAACCAGGCGAAAGAAGAGATGAAAGTCATACTATTCAAACTGCAGTCTACACAGCAGCAGTATTCAACGTTATAAACACACACAGACTTTCAATAGCAGATGTATTCACAAAACTTTTGTTTCGTAGCTCGCCCGCCACGACGGATTTGAATTTTTATTTATCCAAAGCGTTTTTGAAGTAGGGTGGGATATTTAAATTAGAAAACGCACTCGCTTATCAAAACTTTAGGAGCTTAGCCGACTAGAGGGAAATGGCTATTAATATAGTATTAAGTTGTCACCAGAACGATTTAAATTCGGGTAAGAAGACTTTATTCTCTAGAAGATTGTTATTATTTCTTCTTTAGAAAGGATTTTGGGTGGCGAACTTGATGCTGTTTCAAATAGATTTATCAGTATTATAGTGAATGAGATATCTATGGAAGCATCTTTCGACAGAGCCTCTTTGTGGTTTCTTTGTTTTTGCCGCTTGAAAGTAACACGGGCCCCTCTTTTATGGGGCTGAAATGTAGGTAAGTCTACTAACAGTTTCTACTTTACTGAAACGAAGTCCTTTATCGCGGCTTTCGGGTGGGAGTAAACTCGTAGAAAACGTCACGCAACGACATTATGAAGTCAAAATGAAAGTCCTTCTAAAAACTTATACTCGATGGCTCTGTGTTACTCTCTCTGTGTCTCTTTCAACTACATACGAGTGTGTATACGTGCGAGTATCGTGTAAGGAACTTTGTTCGTGACGGGGTCCCCCGACCGCACAGGTTTTTGTTTCTTTCAATGACTTGTGCTCTAGACTAATTGATAACAGTCGCACGGGTCAAACGAAGGTGGAATCAGAACCATGGTCGGTTCATGGATGGGTGACCATCCATCGAGACCCCTCCGTGCCTCGGAAAGCACTTTAAGCCGTTAGTCCTGGCTGTTATTCGTAGATCTGTAACAGTCGTTACGGGTAGTCACAAGCCCAAAAATCCGTCAAACAGTCTTACCAAGGGGTTCCGCCTTATCTGGTACCTAGGTTGTGGAGGTCAGATAGGCAGCCGCCCCATTTAAAATACTGTTCGATAATAGATAGAATGGAAGCCGACCCCAAAAGATAAATTGTTAGGAGAAGGCTAGACAGATAGATTGTTAGCAAGAGTTACGTAATTCTACATTGTTTATCAGTTTCTTATAATGTCACGTACAAACGCTGGTTTAGAGTAAACACCACAAAAGCAGCATTGGCATGCCAAATTCAAATGCTAGTTAAGTCAAGTCTATACATTGGAGCGATCAAAATTTGCACAGCACTAAACCTTCTGAACAAACAACGATAAAATTTGGTTAACGGCAATCTCGCAGTGCTTGAGTGTCTACGATTATCTTGTATTTGTTTATTTGTATGTGAAAATATACGGCAAGGAAGATTCAGCTGGTACGTGACGATTAATATGTCACTTGGAAACTTGGAAAACTAACCTTATTATTAATACAAGCTGTTGTTTTGTATCCTCGTCAAATTTCAAGAAGCTGTTATGAAAGACATAAATAATCAAATAAAATAACGATCCCTGGTAAATAATGAATACTTACTTGTTTTTTTAGCTATTTAAGTTTCACAGTATTTCAGAATATACCACTTTCAAAGAACAGAATCGCGTTATGGTATCGTATAAGCGGCCGCGTTTTTATGTGTGTGTTAAAGGGCAGTTACAGTGCGGTCTTACACAGGCCGCGTTTTCAAATGCGTGTCCCACACAATATGTCGATTTCCGCAAATTAGAAAAAAAAAAACCTAGGTACTTATTTTATTATTGATTCGTGTCGAGAATCAGTAGCATACTTACCTCCTTGAATTTGACGAGGATGCAAAACGACACCTTGTATACATAAGTCTGAAATTACCAATTGGGGTTAAGCAAGCGTGGTGATCTATGTTCTTGGCCTTCTCTGTATTAGAAAACCTTTGACGTGCTGAGCGACAATACAAAACAAAAATGCCTAGTGTTCCTTGTCTGCTTCAGGTTATTTTTTTTCCGTATCATGGGTATCCCTGATGAAAAACATAGATTTTTTAATCTTTTTATTTCATGGAATAAAATAAGGATTAGGTAACTATATACTAGGCGGTATTTTGAAAAATCTTATATCTATTCCAGTTGTATTGTATGCCTAGGCTATGCAAAAGTGCCTACAGAAAAGAAACTGCGGCCTACAGCCATATATTTTACTTCCGTAATTGTCTGATTGCAGATTTCTTATGACATGATTTATGAGCTGATTCAAAAAAACCTAAGCGTGTCCTTTCCTTTTGCAAACCCGCCAAATGTTTCCATAGTTTAAAACCGAGATAATTTGCATCCTAATGCTTCAACAATCTCATTTTGGTACGAATAATTCGAATAAAACTGACATTCCATTACCGCTCCCACTTTTCACGAATAAAAATGTAAATAGAAAATGTACGGAACCTACAGAACGGTTCGCCTTATGAATTATTAAAGCCACAGAATAAAATTAAGGTTTTACTTGGGTATCGTGAAATTTACACTTTATTTTAAGCCAACCTCAACCTGTCCTAATAATATTTATCAGCAATATATATGGATTAAATTTGGGGAAGTTTTATTGGAAAATCATCCTTAAGTTGCTTGTTAAATAAGAAAGAAAATTGTCTGTTACTTTTCAGCAGTCTGTCTGTCTTTCTAGATAGAAAAAATAATTAATTCTGAATACAAAATCTGCTTACAAACGTTTACTGTTCCATTTTTGCTGTGTAACCTAGTTCTCTTTGCTTGAAACGAAAATTTTTATCTCATTTATAGAATGTTTTTTTTTTATTACTGTTGTGAAAAACTGTTACTGACTCTGACGTGGTTTGTGTCAGGAGCTATTCTAATATATCTAAATTTCATATTTGACCCATATTTGCTGTTACTTATACTTCAAGCCTGTATCATCCCAATGCTGGGCAAAGGCGTCTGACTTCCACGGCTTGCGAGCTAGGATTAGCGTCATCCATCGCCATCTTCTACGGGGTCCCTAAGGACGGGGTACATACTGACCACTTTGGCCCACATCTCATTGGGCATGCGGCAGACGTGACCCAAATTTATTTTACAAAATATTTATCCTTGATGCAAAGTTTTATCTTATTTTAATTATTTATGAGAACGCTCTTTAACTCGACCTCACCTTGTGCATAGCTATGGATGGTATAAGGGTTATGAAGATATGAAGATATGAAGATATGTAGTAGTATAAGATATGAAGATTCGTGAAAAAAAAAACATAATGGCGAACAAGTAATACTTGTTCGCCATTATGTTTTTTTTTTCAATATGGCGGCCACGCGTTTTCCTATATAAATCGATAGCTAACATCAATGCAATCAGAAAATATTATGGGACAAAACCCCGTAAAGTGTCACGTTTCCGAGATATTAACGTTCAAAGTTGATCACGTGACATCCAGATTTTTTTGAACTTGCGTACATCTATTCAACAAGATGCACACAAGTCCAAAAAAAACATTAAAAAGTAACATGCGCTGCCATTTTGAAAAAATAAAATAAAATGGCGGACACGCCAGGCTAACGACCACAATGAAAAAATAAAATACAAATTCCAAAAGTCATTCTATCACATTAGGGGCTGATTTTTCAATCATCTGATAACTTTATTCGAAGAATAATTTTGATATTTTGACAGTTATTTCATACAAAAACTGTCAAACGTTAATTTTATTCCTCGAATAAAAGTTACGAATAAAATTGACGTTTGACTGTTTTTGTCCTACTAAACGTGAAACTTTGTATGGATGGATGGATGGACGCAAAAAATACTGAACAGATTTGGATTAAATTTGGCACACAGATGGTTTATAACCAGGATTAACTTAAGGAATACTTTTATCCCGATATTCCCCCTTATGCGGGTGAAACCGCGGGGCGCAGCTAGTATGAAATAACTCTCAAAATTATTCCTCGAATAAAGTTATCAGATGTTTGAAAAATCAGCCCTACATGATTCAAATAAATAATAAATATAGACCCGAAAGTGTCTTACCAAGGGGTATCGTATTACCCAGTCATTGGGTTTTAAAGGTCAGATAGGCAGCCGCTTCATGTAAAATACTGGTATCAGCTGCATTAGACTGGAAGCCGAACCCAACATAGTTAGGGAAAGGTTCGGCAGATGATGGAGGCAAACGCGTGACATTTACTACGCTATTGAAGGCTCTTAAATTCAGTCTATATGCATAGTGCATGCCTTTGGCCTAGAGGGGGAGGTTACCCCTGAATATATTCAACGGCGGATTTAAAGTTGAGCTGGGTAGGTGAGAGGTGTGAAAGCTAATGGTTCGAATGTTGCTCTACTTACTTACCAATAATATAATTATTGTATTATTGTTATTAACTTTTTATGCGACATGCGCATAACAAGCTATTATTTCGTTTTCCTGTAAGTATAATTTAAATTTACACGCGGTCTGTAACAAATCGCACGAACGCTAAATCAAATTCGTGTGTATTTTGTTAATATCAACACAAAAATAGTAAAACACTTTTCAACCTCTTTGATATTTTGCCAATAACTTGACATCGAGTTTAATTTTGACACGTCGTTGATTTTCGTTCTAGTTCGTTTGGTGTTACAGTCCTTTCTTACTAATAAGGGTACTTACAGATCACTGTGATTTTGACAGCGATGCAAAATCAGAGGTAAAATAACTGTCAAAGGACTATAGTTTGTTAACGCATTTACTATTTCACTTAACCTAAAGTAGAGCATCCTTCAATCCGTAACAACTACAGTTTTATATATCTGCGGCAATAGACTCTAGGGCCGCGGGCGCGACGGATTCACCGAGAATATTGCTCGCACAGATACAATATACTTCTATGTAGACGCAATTTAAAAAAAAGCTGCTAATTATTCTGCGGCTTGACAGCGTCTGTGCCATCCATCATGTAAGGGAAAAAGATAGTTGAGCAGTTTATAATCTGAAATTATACTTGTGGGCGTAAAATATTATCGTCTCACATGTGTAATTTTGGTTTTTTAGTCGATTCGCACGAATTTATTCGCCCGAAACGGGTGAATCGTCACTTTTAAATAATATTATTCTTCATATAGACGACTCGCACGAACCCAATTTATTAACCGACTTAAAAAAAAGGAGGAGAAGAGGTTCTCAATTCGGTTATTTTTTTTCGTTTCTTTCCTCAAAACTCCGATTTTTTTTGTAGGCTAGTCGTCACCTCCAGAAATATCTATTAGACAATTAGCACATTTTTAATGTTATGCAATGAAATTATCACGACAAAGTGGAGAAAGGGTACGCACGTGCGAGTCACCTATAGAAAAATAATATATTTAAAAGTAACGATTCGCCCGTTTTGGGCGAGTAAATTCGTGCGATTGGACTAATAAGCCGTAATTTTAATGAATATAGTTATGACATAATTATTACTTTTACCCACTTTGTTATCAACGTTATTACGGTACTGATCCTTCTAATGATATTATGTAAAAGTTTGGATGTTTGCTAATCAGTCTCGCTGTACCTACCCGTAACAGTTGAACGGATTGGGATAAAAAATAACACACTGGATTATGATATCAATCAAATCAGCTTATCGCAGTCCACTGCTGGACATAGGCCTGTCCTCAACCTTCCGCATCCAGTCTGTCCCACCTCTTTAAGGAAGTCGATCCATCTAGCTGAGGCGTTCCGAACTACGCTTGCCGATACACGGTCTCCACTGCAGGACTCGTCTACTCCACTGGAATTCTGTTCAATCGGCCTTCTTGCTCCATCGGTTCTTCGACAAACATGACCAGCCCACTGCAACTTCGGCTTGCTTACTCTGCCAGCCATGTCGGTAACTCCGGTTCTATTCCGGAAAATTTCATTCCTGATCTTACCCTTCAAAGAAACTTCGAGCATAGCCGAGATTATGATTTGCAATTATTGTAGTATTTAGTAAAGGTAAAAATAGTAATTAATAATTAGTAAAGTAGTAATTAGTAAAGGTCTTTTCGTTTAGAAAACACGAGATAATCAGTACACACAAACACAGGCATCAGAAGTCAGACAGTCTCATCAGTTCATACTTACAGTATTTTTATACCTAGTGCAAATAGGAATCCCTCATAATCATTACATAATATAACATAGCATCATGCCTCTATACTCCGAAGGGTTAGGCAGAAGTGCACCCACATGCGCCAGCTATGTTTAAGCTCCATGTAGCAGAACGAGCCTATTGCCATCAACTAGTCACAAATATAGACTCCAGGTTGGTATTTAGAAGTTTCAGATGGAAAAAACCGAATAGGTATACCCAGTCCACATGGACTGCCACCAGGTGGCAATCGGGAATAAAATTGCCAGTTGCCACCGGGTGGCGACACGACAGGGGAGTTATTGCCCCCCCTTCAAATCGCTGTAAACTGCGGCGTGGATCGCCATAATATTATGTGCCATTCCCTTCTGTTTACTATTTAAATTTTTAAGCGTTTTTGATACAAAATTTTAAGAACATGTACGTAAAGGTAATTTTATTGTTGACACATGATTATTGAAAATATGTTATTTGATTATCTGACTGATGATTAGCTTATGTTACGTACTGAAATTATTGTAAATACTATGATTATCTGTGATACGAATTTACACCAGGTTTTTATGATTAATAATAATCAGTGATTATAAGCAATTACGATGAAGAACATTTTGTTTGTGTACTAGGCCAACGAGGCAGCTCATAATATTTACTAGCTCATATTATTATTTCACTTAAAAGCTGCAATCAGATACACCGCGTAAAGTAAATCGCGAGTCTATGGTAATAATTCAACATTAACAGTGCCTGTATTGAAACGGTAGGTGAAAGGGTTTTCGTTTTTGCACAGACGCGAGTCGTGTGGTTGATTGTACATGTATGGAATAACAATATCATCTTCTGAGCTGCGTTACTCACATACATTATACTATGTATCAAGTTTATGATAACTCTTAGAGATAACATACCTTTATGGTATACTTCTTATGATTGAGCTGAAAGTATAACAGCTTTCTTTTTCTTTATGGCGCCCGTGACTGGGAAGTTATTATAGTAACTAGTTACTTCTTCTGTTTATGAGAATGTGTTTAGGTAACTCATGTTGGAGGATCAACATAAGTTTTTCCTTATGAAGCGAGAATGTTGGTATTATTCTCTCACCTTTGTTTTCTTCGTCACAACTACAGGGTAAAATTAGATTAGCTAGCGAAACTCCGCAGGTGTGTTGGGTATTGGTATCTAATGACGATAAAGCAAAACAATAATAATTTTGAACCTCATAATTTCAAGTCACTACAGCAGCAGTGCAAAGGCCATTGACCCATACGCTGCACAACAGACTTTTCTTCTCAATTTTGTTAAAAGTTGTTCATAAGGATGATTATAATGACTCCTATATCTTCAATTGATCAGATCTGATCTGATCAGGTCTTCAGTTGTTTCGATTGCACCTTGTATGCAGAATTCAAAGAAAACAATCAGACAGTGGACTCATTATTACTTTTGTACGTAAGTCTTTCATTATTACGAAGTACATCAAACGATTTTCAAATTCCCTTTACGCGTAGAGTACCCACCTACCTAATACCTATATTGCAGGGATGATAGTCGTGAGCGAGCTACACACGCTTCCATGAGATCACATCAAATATTGGAAAAACCATGAGTGTTTCACAAACTCCATACAGGGAACATGGCTTCTATTTCAGATATTCGAAGGTATCTCGATATACGTTTTGGTTTTGAATATACCATTCTAGGTATTAATTTTATAAATGTGATAGATGTTTGTATTTTTTACTTGAACATAATAATAGCTTTTACGAATCCCTCGGGTACTTACTACTTAATATTATAAACGCGAAAGTTTGTGAGGATTGATTGATGTTTGTTACTCTTTTACACAAAAACTACTGAACGGATTAGGATGAAATTTGGCATACAGATAGTTTATAACCAGGATTAACACATATGATACTTATTGCGATATTCCCACGGGATCGAAACTTATGCGGGTGAAACCGCGGGGCGCTGCTAAGTGAGTGACCAAACTAATTGGTGACACATAGGTATGTATCTAGTGAAACAGTAAGTTCAACTCACCATCTTAGCAATGATTTGGCCACAAGCCCTAGCTTACTTTTACAAAATAAACGATTGCGTGAATCCAAAAACAAAAAACACTTTTTATCCTTTTCACTTGGTGTTTCGCGAACACAGTTTGCCAAAAAAATCACGAAGCAAATGCTTGCGGTGAGCACCAGCAAATCCTCCAAGGTAACCCGCGAAATTATAGGTACTACCATTATTTCACGGTCTAACATCTCCCTTAAAGACCTCTGTGAGCAGATGTACCTGAAATTAAACAGCTTATCAATTGGCATATATCACGAGTGGTATTTACTCCGACACTCACGTCTTACGGTAACCGCCCTTAATCTATGTCAATATACATACACACCCAGTATAACTTGACACTTATTTCAGGCGCTGCTTGCAAAGGAAAATGTCACTGTATAGCCGAATTCTATACATTTGAATTTAGTTCCATATTTGGTCACGGATCATGGTAAAATTGGCACTATCTACATGTTTGTAATTTGCTAATAAGTACGTGTCTGTAACTCATCTGATTACGAAGTATTATCTGGTATGTCTTAATTTTGCGATTTTAAGACAAGTCGTGTTTGCTGTAGGCTATAACAGTTCTCTAATTAAACTTACATATGTATTAAGTAGGTGGGTATGCCGTTTATAATACCCTGTATACTGTTATGTACCATCAATCAATCAACTCAGCCTATCGCAGTCCACTGCTAGCTATAGACCTCGCCCATACTGCGTCACAACACCCTGTTCTTCGTCTTCCGCGTCCAGTCCGTCACAGCCTTTTTAAGGTTGTCGGTCCATCTAGCTGGGAGCGTCCCACACTACGCTTGCCGATACGCGGTCTCCACTTCAGGACTCGTCTGCTGCCGTGCATGGCTAGCCCACTGCCACTTCAGCTTGCTCTGCAAGCTATGTCGGTAACTACGGTTCTTTTCAACATAACTTCGTTTATAATTTTATCCTTCAAAGAAACTCTGAGCATAGCTCGTTCCATACCGCGCGTGGCGTAGGTGCCAGAGGAGTAATTTTCGGTAATTTTAAGAACGTTCACAGTCTGATCGCAGTCTAAATCTGTCAAAAATACCTCTAATATCCCCTACGTTTTTGACAAATTTATGACATTTGTTTGTCGCCGAGATGAGACTGCGACTAGACTTTGAACGTTTTACATTACGAGAATTATTGGCCTTCTGATGGTTTGCCTGTAAATACAGCATTTACCTCCATTTTGTCTAAATAAGCCCGTAGATAATGCTACAGATAAAACTAAACCAAGAAATAAAGACGTTTGGAAGTTTTGATCAATACAGCCCGATGTGTCAGAAAACATTTATCATAAAAAATATTACTTGTTCATCATAATATGACTGTGCTGAAAACACGATGAGTGTCAATAAACTGCCAAAACGGACCATTCATCATCATTTTGTACTTTCCGATGGCTTAATATTTTGTAAAATACTGATGTTCTTTTTATGTTATAGTGTAGATTAGAGTAGGCTATATTTTGTGTTATTATTTTATTTTTATATAGGGAACTTAGTACAGTAGGTACAGGTAGGTAGGTAGGTAGGTAGGTAGGGTTATCTACTAGTTTTTTACGTTTTTCTTATTTTTAAATTGTAAGTATATTAATTTTAAGACCACGCTATCGCATTAGGTATAACTTGTAATGATAGTAAGTACCTAATTGGAGATTTTAATAAATAAATAAAACAAATAATTGTGTCTTTGATCTTCGATACCACAAGAAAAATGGCTACCAAAACCTTTTCTCTTAACGTTTTGATTAATCCATAAAGTCAAACTCAAATAATTTATTTCATACTTATGTATTATAGGCAAATAAAAGCCAATTTTGAACGTAAAAAATTACAAAATTATTGATTATAGCCGCCCCTTCCAAAAGGTTGTGAATGGAGAGGAATTTAAAAATGTTTTACAATATTTTGTAGGTATATTCGTACATTATATGCGATGAAGATAATAATAATAATACCTAGTTTATTTGATTCGAAAGGTATACACAGATAAAGTTTGTATAATAGTTACATGCTAAGGACTTAATCAATTAACAATGGACACAAGGGGAGACAAAATAATAGTTTAAGCTGTGCTTTGTTATGATGCATCTAGAATAAAATTACTATAGGACAATAGGTAAAACGAGAATAAAGCAGTGGCAGGTAAATCAATTACGTGACAGATACATAGTGCTGACATATTTACAAAAGTAGACATATTTTCTGGAATTTCAGCAAGTAATAATTTATTGTGTGAGTTTAAGTGATCCCAGAATGTAAGATCAATGTCATAAAAATTATACAAAGCAAATTAGCAACCCGCTTGATTTTTTTTTAGACTCAAGATTATCCTATAAAGCAGGACCCAGCATGTTTCCAAGTATTATACTAAAATACAGCTGACATACCGACCCCTAAAATAACGAAATATAAGAGCTACCCTAATAAAAAGTCTCACCAAACTTTTCCTTGGAGACTAGCACTATACACTATAAATCAGCCTTTGTTTATATGGCCCGGTACGTCTTTTGTTTTCTAGAAACTACCATTGCGATGCAAGATGAAAATCGTGTAGAAGATACATACATATACACGTAGATAGGTAGGGGTGCTCCCAGGATCTGTGTAAAGTAATTTCTACTTGGAGACTAAATTGCAAGCTACTCCATACATGGGTAGTGGGATCGTCCGAAAGGGTGGGATTTAGTTTGTAAGAGTCTGACACTCCCTTCAGCTCCACCCAGAGCGGGAGGGGTCATTTCATGATTTCAAATCCGAAAAAAAAAAGCTACTCCATACATTTATGTTCACGTCTTCACTGTTGGTTTTTGTAGTAAGTTATGTATTTCAATTACACCTTGTATACGAATGTATCATAAACAAGTGAGAAAATTACGTCTTAACGTAACAGCTAGGTAGATGCTTCAGGACAAATTTCGACGAAAATTGCGCAGACAGACTGCCTTTTCCCTTTTTGGACAAATGACTATCCATAAGAACATAGAAACATTTCTATGTTATGAAAAGACTCCAAGAGATAGGGCCAAAATAGCTTGGTACTCTCTTAGGATACCAGAAAGGTAGAAATATATATTGCTCAATTTATTAGCCAGGTAGGTATGTAAGGTAGTAAACTATAGGATGAAATGGAAACGAAAGACCACGCCGAAACAGCCGATCGATTCTGTAAAAATCTCACCGTGAAAATTTTGGTGAAGTGAGCTTAGAGTGAGCTGTCAATAGTGTCAATCCCTAGCATTAGTTGGAATGACAGCCCACTCCACGCTCACTTCACCTAAGTTTTCACGGTAAGATGGTTACAGAATCGCACCGTACCTAACCTATAAAATAACATCACGACAGTAGGGTTTATTTATAAACGATGATTAAAGTGAAGTGACGCAAATCACTAATCACATTTACTTTACACAACGTTTATGAATAAGGCTCAATTTACACCGCCGCGGAATAGAATGGAAGCGAGTTTTTGTAGCGATATTATACATAGCAAAAATTAACTTTATGTCAATTGTCTAACGTAAAAACTAGATACGAGCTTATTACTGCCGGAATTCTCGAGAATGCGCGAGGATTCCCCGAAAGGCGCGGGACCTTTTTTTGGCTCCTATTTAGTTTGTATGTTATACAATTGATATAAAGTTCATTATGCTATGTATGTACAATTTCGATGCAAAAAGTTGCTTCCATTCCATTCCGCAGCGTTGTAAATTGAGCCTAAAGGGGTTTATGTTTAAGTCCCATATAATAAAAAAAGGGATAGCCTATTGCCTATTAATAGTGACTCAAGGCACAAATCCAGGCTCCGGGCTGCTTCTGAGGTTCGAAGTAGGAATCGTACCCAGGACCTCATGCTCAGCAGAAGCGTTTGCCACCACTAGATCGTTCGAGGCAATTAACTGTTACCTATACAGGGTGACAGCCATCGACGCGCAAACTGAATCCATGAATTCGGCACACGCTCCTAGACTACAGAAGAGACTGCGTAGGTATTCTACGCGGTACGCGGTATTAGATATTCATTGGAACAATAATGGGCATGCAGTTTGAGAGTTTAGAGAAAAGTGATATTTAGTGACGAATCCTGGAAAATTTACAAAAAATCATGAAAATTCGTTTTACAAGAATTCCATGACTTTTTGCGTAGGCTTTATGTGGTGTTAATTGTTACAAATGGGACTCACTATCACGCCCTGGAAGGAATCATTATTGCACGTCCGTATTTCCGAAGATTCACGAGGATTCCCGAAGCGAATATTTCTTGGGACTCACAGAAGCTATTACTTTAATGCACCTCTTTGTTTGAAGGCCATCAGCTGTAGTCGTTCATTCTTCGTATACATAAATGCCTTGACTATTAGATTTTATCTAAGGCAGCCCACAAAACCATCACTTTTTCGATTAAAAAACACGATACAAGCAGCTGGTGTATCTTTACATAGAAAGGGGATACACTATGTAATCTCTTGGCTCTCAAGTTCTATTTCTCTGTAGTAATCGCATTTTTAGGCGGTTTACACACAAGCTTTTTAAGTATGACGTTTTCTTGTGCTTATTTTGGTTGGTCTGGTTATTAAAAGTAGTCGTAATAGCGTACAGACGCCAGCACATCAGCCAAATTTATTTGATAGATTTTCAACTTTATCACTAAAGCATTAGGTTCAAGTTAGATTTGGGAAGTTTGACAGTTTCGGGTAGCTTGATGTGCACAACACGATTTTTGGAAAAAAAATCACTATCTTGATAATTATACTGAGTAGGTACAGTTAGAACAAAATACGCTACAGTTATTCAAATCTTAATTATTTAGCTAAATATTTAAGTTAAATCAGAACAGAAGTGAAATTATTCAATTAAGATGAAGTCTAAGTTTGTTTGTTGAGCAGTGGTGGTCCAGTGGTACCTAACGGCCGCGATTTACGAGCTGTAGGTCGTAGGTTCGAACCCAGACGATTTAGTTTGTGTAAATTATTTTCATCACCACTGCTCTCAAAACGGCGAAGGAAAACATCGTGAGGAAACCGGCATGTCCTAGAACCAAGAATTCGATGACATAATAATATTATATCTACCAACAAGCATTGGGCCTGCGCGGTGGATTACGGCACACTCTCTCTCACAGAGAAGCAACCTGTGTCCCAGCAGTGGGAAGGTAGTGGGTAGGTATGAAAGAAGTACGTAAGTAAGTTATAGGCTTATGCTTATAATTATGCTTATGATGGGTAAGTGTTACTGCACTTTTGTCGCTGACGCTATTTTAATCATCAGATTAATTTATACGACGCGTGACGGTCAAATAAAAAAGTACAGATAGGTACTAAATACGAGTATAGATCGTTAAAACACCCACTCGTTAAAACAATTTATCATAACACTTTTTATTTTTGCGGTTGTAATCCAAAACGCAACGAACGTGCCTTTCATAGACACACGAGATTTAGGTATTCACAACGTTTTCAATCCTATTTACTTTGTGTACGTAAACATAGGAGGATGAACGTTACTATGCATCAGAATAATATGTGAGCAAAATACGTCCGTTGTATGAAAATCTTCGAGCTCGCGTCATGTTTAAAACAAACACATACCAAATTGGATGGCACCGAGGGAATTGTATAGGAATGTGTGCAAGACACCTCGCGTATGTCTTATGTATGAAGTTGATACAATTTGATAGTAAAATTGATGGCTATGGCCGCTAGCGAACCCTTCAGAGGATGAAGAATTCAGCCAGGATTTTGTTTTGTATTTTCTGGTTTTTTGCCGAGTCAGATGGAGAGGTGGTTTTGTCAAGGAAGAATTCTGTGTAAAATAAATTAGAATAAATTGGAGGCAACAGTTTCTATTCATCTGTTTTAGTAGAATTTAAAAACTAAGCATTCATTTAAACAGTATTTATAGAGATACATCCCGGACCTCTGAGTAGTTACCTCAAATTAATCAATAATTAACTTTAATTGACAAGTATAATGCTGGCAGTCAAAAATATGAGTCGGTCTGGTTGACATTTGGCTAAGATGTGGTGGTTAATCAAAATTAATGAGTGCGGCAAATAGACGCAATTAATAAACAATTTGTTAAGTATAATAATTATGAGGTATTATTTCCCGGAAATTCTCTTGTGATTGTTACACAGACACAATTTAGAATCTTTCCTTGAGTTAAAAAATGAAGACAGGAAAAAAAAGTAGTTTATTTTCCCAGTACTTATCCATTTCATATAGCTATTTCACACAACTGTCAAATAATTTCACCGTGAAAACTTAGGTGAAGTGACACTATTGACAGCTCACTTCACCTAAATCTTCACGGAGAAATTTTTATATCGGCTCAACGTATGTATTATGTATGAAGTTGATACAATTTGATAGTAAATTAGATGGCTATGAGTTGTTACCGCACCCTTCAGAGAATGAAGGATCCAGGATTTTTTTGTATTTTCTATTTTTTGTCGCGTCTTGCAGTGTTTCTTGAGATGGTTTTGTCCCGGACAAATCCTGTATGAAATAAAATTAGAATAAATTGAAGGCGACAGGCTCTCCTCGATTTTTTTGGCGTTTTGAATAGAATTTAGAGAGATATAGTAGATAATTTTGAAGGAAACGCTCCCTTCATAAAATGAAGGACCAGCCAGGATTTTTTTTGGGGTTCCGTACCCAAAGGGTGAAACCGGCACCCTAATTGCGTAACACACGATCAATCGGAATCGGTTTCATTTTGACAGTTCAACAACATTCATTGCGTTATTTACGTTGTTGAGCAGACACATGACACATTTTCAAAATGATTCAGATCGAGATTGTTTGTGTGTTACGCAATTAGGGTGCGGGACCCTATTACGTCCGCGAGTCTGTCTGTCACCAGGCTGTATCTCATGAACCGTGATAGCTAGACAGTTGAAATTTTCACAGATGATGTATTTCTGATGCCGCTATAACAACAAATAAAAAAATCTAAAATAAAATAAATATTTAAGTGTCCCATACAACAAACGTGATTATTTTTGCCGTTTTTTGCTTGATATTAATAACGGCAACAGGTAGACGCTTGAAATATTCACAGAATATTTCAAGTTGTATATTCACTTTAAAATAAATAAAAGGTTATAATATAGTGTCTAATGTTGTATAGATAATGTTACGGAGCCCCTCATGCGCGAGTCCGACTCGTACTTGGCCGGTTTTTTATTTTCTGTTCTTTTGCCGTGTCCTGGAGTATTTCTTGAGATTCCTTTGTCGAGGACAAATACCTTGTATAATAAATGAGAATAAACTGGAGTAGCGTCTAGCGTTTTTGGAAACTGAACGTTAATTTATTTTAATAATATTCAGGGACAGATAGTAGACCAAAATAAATGAATATTTACTTACTGTAATTAACTTGCTAAGTATATTTAATTATGAGGTTTCTTTACACAGTTTTGCTACAGGTTTATTAACTAACCTGGGTTTCATTAATAATCCTCTTGTGATTGTTGAGCGATGTTGAGAGCAATGGTAGACATACGAGTTGTAGGTCGGTTTGAACTCACTGAGGCGCTTTACTTTATATAATTTATTTCATCATCATTGCTCTCAAAACGGCGAAGGAGAACGTCGTGAGGAAACCAGCATATTCTAGAACTAAAAACTCGAAAAGATGTGACCTCCAATTGCCTCCTCACTGGGCCCGCGTGGTGTATTACGCCCACCCCCTCTCACAGAGGAGGCCTGCGTCCCAGCAGTGGGAACGTCATAGGCTGACTATGCTTGTGATTGTTAGACATACACAATAGGCTTTTCGAGCTAAATGAAGACAAAAAAAATGAGTAGTTTAATTTCCTAGACATTTTACAAGACTCTCAAAGAATAACAGCTGATGTGAAAACTTTGGTGAAGTGACGCTATTGACAGCTCACTTCACCGAAGTGTTCGCGATGAGATTTTTACAGAATACTAGTTGCGCCCCGCGGTTTCACTCGCAAATGTTTTGATCCCGTGGGAATATTGGGATAAAAAATCCTTTATGTTAATCCTGGTTATAAACTAACTGTGTGCCAAATTTCATCCAAATCCGTTCGGTAATTTTTGCGTGAAAGCACAACAACATCACACAACAAACAAACATCCAACAAACATCCATCCATCCATCCATACAAACTTTCACGTTTATAATATTAGTAGGAAGTAGGATATGGAACTTGTAATTTGAACATATAGACAATGTAAGTTGATAGTGATTTAATTCTATCTATCTAAATCTAACTAGCCTGGGGGTCTACTCCGAAGTAGTATCAGCCGAATGTTCGGCCGTTTCCTGCTACGAACTTACTATTTGGTTCGGTCGGTCCCGATCCTACACTCTTTCGAATATTGACTAGGTATGGTCCCGACCCAATTGAGCCGATCCGAACTCTTTTCATTAATATTCGGTTCGGCCATGTGTCGGTCCGATTCGAACATTCGCACTTTGCACTTCGGAGTAGACCCCTTTTATTGTCCCACTGCAGGGTAAGATCTCCCGCTCCCTTTTTCATACAATTCTGTCTTTTACCAGCCGGCCAGTCTTCTCGGCAGGAGTCAAGCTCGTCTTGCTATCATTATCTCGGCCTGCCGCGATGACGTCGGGCCTTTAGTCGAACCCAATCGGTGGTATTTTTAGCCCATTTGTCATTTGAAATGCGGCAGACATGATTTTCTTGTGCGTGTTATTAATAAGGTCCAGATAAATGATACGCAAAACAGTTTTATACTGAAATTGCTAATATATTTAATAAAGGTTAAATACAACTCTGATTACGTATTATATTATGTGTGGACGTGGCAGGGCGATGTGGTATGTAAGTGACTGGTGAGCACAGCGCTTTTTTTGGATGGGAAATCATCAAATGACCGCTCCCGCTCTGGGTGGAGCGGAAGGGAGTGTCAGACTCTTACTGACTAAAACCCACCCGTGTTCCTTCCTTAGCCCTTTCTGTTCCAGGGCAGCAGTAACCCTTTCGGACGATCCCGCCGCCCGTGAGCACAGCGCTTGAGTTCCTTTTCTATATAAAAAAAAAATGCGATTCAGCAATCGCGTCGCTAAGGTCGCTACAATTTGATTAGTTAATGAATAATTTTGTCTTGACTAAAAATTACTGACACCGATGAATACCGTGTGTTGAAACCGCAGCGTTTCAACCGCCGGTGTGCGGGAACAAAAGCTATTGCAAACTGTATTTAGACGATACAGAAACTCGGTAAATACTCGCACAACTGCAATGAGACGCAAATAATAATATTGCACTGCAAAAGTTGTTTCAGACTTAGTTTTGTATTATAAAATTTTTATTGTTTGTGTCTTTTTTCATTGTTTCTTATTAAAGTAGTTTCTATAACGAGATTTTAATTCAAAGAGTATTGGAAATGGTTTTTCTTCACATTCAAATTGTAGGTATTACTTATACTAATTGCAGGTTTTGAAGAGAGTGAGTGTTTCACTGGAGATGACGATAGTAGGTACGAGGAGGAGTATTTATCCTCCTGCAGACGGTCCTCGCCTGAGGGAGGACATCGTCGTCGAGGCAGACCATGGTGAAGTTGGTATGACGATCTAGTCATGTTTGCAGGGCCAACATGACCAGAGATCGCACAAAATAGAGAGGCATGAAAGGAAAATGAGGAAGCGTTTACCCAGCAGTGGAACACGATATTAGTTTGTACTCCCCGTCAGTTGTCCCTAAAGGTCCATTAGAAAACCAGCGTCAGACAGCACCTGTCTTACATTAATGCTGAAATTAACCTTTTTGGCGCAGCCGTGAGGAACACAGTATTGTTGTTGAAGAACATACTTTCCCTTTTTTATTTGTGTTTCACGAACGGTGTCCAAATAAACGTTTTTCTTACTATATTATAAGCTTACAGAAAAAAAGGCCATCAAATCTGACCTCTGTGTTGGTTTTGGCATTTCTTCTCAGAGATCAGTCAGCCCGGAAATTCTACCTACATAATTTAAAGTAATAGGTAAAACGGGCTGTTGTCCGCCACTCCACGACAATGCGCGTATTTTGCGTACGGGTGGGAAAATCGATTTGTAGGTTCTATTTTTGAAGGAGCTAAGCACGCTAAAGTAGGAAGAAGAAATACTTGGAATAGTAATTTACGTACCTACCTAGTTACCTATCCTTCACCCGGCGTTATCGAAGTGTTCGGGCGTAGGTATTTCATTGCGTTCGATAGTAGGTAGGTACGAGTAACTCTAGGAAATTATTAATTAGCATTTACATACTTAAAGAAAATAAAAACTTATTTTAACCAATGTTTTAATCAATTCTATACGATTGCTATTTAATTAGTAGCTACTACATCAGGTTCATCTTATGATATTTTCGGTTTTTTTAAAAGGTATTAATTTACTGTTTACTTAACGATACTGAACCCACCCAGAAGCTATGAGCACGCCATTAATACCCTGTATTTGTAAAAGTGTATTAAGAGATCTACTTACAGAAATAACTCTTATGTAATTTAATTAGCTTGTAATTCTTGGCGGGGGTTGCCATAATGCCGTAATCGAAACGCTTGGCAGGCGGGTTGGCGAACGCAGTATGGTGGTAAAATGCATAGATGCCCATTCGCCGCCGGTACGTCCCTTAGTCGCCTTTTACGACACCCACGGGAAATAGGGTGGTGCTATTCTTTAAGTTCAGCACTACACGGACAACCCGTTGGATGCGAGAAGGACAGAACCGGTCTAAGTTGAGGTGGGGGAGGCCTATGTCCAGCAGTGGACGTCTTTCGGCTGGAATGATGATGATGATGATTTAATTAGCGTTGTGAACTAGCTGAATAGGAAAGTTCCTATTCAGCCAGTTCACAAATTAACTCCTCTATGTTCCACAAATTCAACTGACATATAAAATTACTTTACATACGCTCTTATTATAAACACCCACTGCGCAAAGCGTAATGAGTGTAATGATACTTACACGCCTCCTTATGTGAAGGTATTTTACTTATCACATTTTATCTCCTTCCACCCTCCCATCTGCGTTATAGGGTTTTCCTAAAACGATTTTCCGCCTTTTTCACACTCAAAATCAAAGTGAAGTATAGCCACCGTTTAACATACATGCTTTTAAATTAAATGAAGTAAGATTGTGAGTTTTAGGCATTTCGTATGTTTTTGAATCAATTACATACCATACATGCATAAACTCACGCCGCGGGTGGACAGAAACTACAGCCGGCCTGTTTTGTGAAGTCAGCTGTCAATTTTGACAATCCCTAGCATCTGGCGGAATGACAGCACACTTTCACCGACGTTTTCACGGTGAGATTTTTAACGAAGATCACCAATAATAAAATTCTTCAAAATAGTAAGTTTGTGTTTCAATTATATACTTAAGCCATTGAAAAAGGGATATAAAAAATGTAATAGCTACACTTAGAACTGAAAAAGTAACGATGAATCAATGGACTAAGTTAATAATACTCCTTGGCAGTTTTAGTTCCTTTTAGAGGGTAATTCCAAGAAAAAGCTGGTCTTCTGTCGTAATGATGTTACCAAGGTTCTCAAAAGTGTAAAGAATGCCGCCAAAAAATATAGAACACAATAAAAAATTAGATGAACCATAGATAAAAATAGAGTAGCACCATACATTATTTAGAGTTGTTTTTTGTTTTTATAAGCGTGTGCAACAACACTAAAGGCTGATTATGAAGCGTTTTTTTTTGCCAATGTTTGCAAGCTTGGTATCCGAAGTTTTATGCCCGTATATACACAAGGTTTGCAAAAAATCGAATTAGTAGAACGTACCTTCCTAATTATGTCGGAGCGAAAATAATAGCCTATGCTGAGTTGGTAGTGGAGCTGATTGTCGAAAGGGCGCTGGATGCTGCTGGCGCGTGGCCAAAATCGGAACTAACGCGGCCATCTTTTTTTTTACAATCTTTCAATGTCATGTACGAGGAGGCCAAGAGATCCTTATAGCACTTTTGATACGTAAGTACTGTCTCTTGGAAAGGCTCCTTCTCTGCTGTAGAATTTGGTAATGGATACCTACTGCTACCCAAAGTGGGGTACGTACTTAATTAGACATTTGCTTCAGCACCTCTTTACTTTGATGTTGGAGTATGTTGTGCTATACCATGTATGGTCTAAGTTATACACTTTAACGAGATCACTATTAAGTTTAGTTATATCTAAATATAGCGTGGGACACCCCCAGTTAGATGGACCGTCGACCTTAAGAAAGTGGCTGGGATATACTGGATGCGGAAGGCGGAGGACAGGATGTTGTGACTGTCAAATTTTCCCAATCAACCTTGAACCTTAATGCTTTAGCAATAAAGTTGAACATCTAAAGAAATTTGACAGATTGTAGTAGCTTGATATGCTGGCGCCTGTATTTTGACATCGGCAGAAATAGGTGTAGTAATGTTGTAAATAAAACGAATGAATAAATGTGTAGGTATGTGTATGTGTGTGGTGTTACTTTTGTTTATATAATTATGCAGAATTAACTGTTTTTATTTCTAAATTTAATGAATAAAGTAAACTGAGTGCTGTGTTCTAGTACTAATCAAAAGTCTCAAAAATCGCTTTGAACTCGATACTCAGTCCACAACCCTTCGCATAACGGTTGAAGCACATGCTGGTGGTCAACCAACATTCTCTTTGTCGTAACTTCACAGAAATTGGGGCATTCAGTGTACTACTGTGTAACTACATACGTGCAAATAGTTGGCGAGTTGCGACGCTTCACTTGCCCACTGGAGTGCCCACTGGAATTAAAGCTGCATATAGCCTGCCTGTGTAGCTGTGCCCGCGGTGCAGCCCGTGTGGAAAGTCTTTCAGGTTTTTTACGTTACCCTCTATTGGCAGAGGAGGTAAGTGTAGCGATACTTACCTTCCTTGGGCAATACAGAGTAGTTAAGTAGTTTTACCCCAACAAAAGCTAGGGTAAAGTTCTCATCCACAGTAATTCCTAACTTTAAATTTTACTTTCTCTCGTGCCCGAGCAAACTGTATCCAGAATTTAACTGCGTTTATTTCTGAAAGTTTGTATCTATAAGGAATGTTTACCACGTCAAAGTTATTTGTTTTGTTAAACAAGATGTTGCCGGCATTCTCTGAGAAGAAATGCCGAAACAAGCTCTCGTTAGTGCATAACTTACACTTTTAAAACATTACAAAACATTTTCTCATTAATTTTGTTTATAAGTATTGCATTTCAGTACCTACATCGGATTAGTCCATGTCCTACCGTGTCCTGCGTGAAATGAAATGAAATTTTTTATGGTTTTGTAAATAAGATATCGAAATAACTTTTACTCATCATATTATAAAAAAAAAAATAAGCTGGATGACGTCAGCGTTTCCTATCTCACTACTCAGAGAAGAAAGGCCAAAACAAACTTAGAGGTCACAGTCTCTTATATGTATAGTCCAGACATAATCTTGGTCAGATCATGTGAAGACCATGCAATTTTATTGTACCTTAAACTATTTTTTTTTTATCGTGTTACTTCCCTCTAACTTTTAACAGACTCGCGGAGGTTGCATGTAAGCAACAAGCACCTACAAGGCATAATCTCTACAGTACCAGCACTAATAGTTTGAATAACTTTTTTATCAATGTTCCTCTCAACCAAAGCACCTGCCATCTAATCTCTTCATCTGTGTGTGAGACTGGCAGAGAATGCCTAAGGCATTAAGGGTTACCGCTGCCCTGGAACAGAAAGGGCTAAGGAAGGAACACGGGTGGGTTTTAGTCAGTAATAGTCTGACACTCCCTTCCGCTCCACCCAGAGCGGGAGGGGTCATTTGATGATTTAACATCCAAAAAAAAAAAGGCATTAAGTCCGCTTTTGAACCTTTTTGTGGGAAAAGTAAAAAAAAAGTGCAAGTCCATGTGTAGGTATTGAACCTTTTACCATCCGAATTATAACAAAACATGCCATTTAATAACCAACCTATCAAAATAATCTTAAGACCTAATATGTTACACGGAAGTACATAACACCATATCCATACAACCCTCCTGACGCCCTAAAAGCAACGTAAAGGTAACTAATATCAGTAAGAACGCGTAATTAAAGTGAGCGGTGACACAGAAAATTAATTCTGAAGACGCTTCCCTCTGGCTTGAGAGAAGTAGGCGTGCATCCATAGGGAAGAAATGGTAATGTAGGTAATTTTGAAATGAGCTTGTCGGCACTGAAGTTATTTTTTAAATGACGTAAATATCCTGGTCTATTTCAGGACCACTTCAAAAACGGAAGAGGTTTTGCATTATTCATTTTCGACGGCCGCGTGGAGTTTTGGTTGGGTAGTTTTATTTTAATTAGCTTCTTTTTCTCTTTGAATATTTTGAGAATGTGGATTTACAATTATGGTCTGATTTTTCAATCATCTGATAACTTTGATCGAGGAATAATTTTGAAATTTTGACAGTTATTTCATACAAAAACTGTCAAAAGTCAATTTTATTCCTCGAATAAAAGTTTTCTGACCATGGAAAAATCGGCCCATATTGACGTGTGTTTTTGATTGATAATTTAAAAATAACTATAGATAAAGTTAAGTGTACCTACTCGTAGGATCTAAGCACGTACGACCTTGGGTGTTAGAGTAGATTATTATACTAGTAGTTAATTCCAATATTACTATTTTGAGGATGTTCTCATAAGCAATTTTATCCTACTAACTCTACTAATATTATAAACGCGAAAGTTTGTGGATGGATATATGGATGTTTGTTACTCTTTCACGCAAAAACTACTGAACGGATCCGGATTAAATTTGGCACACAGATAGTCTATAACCAGGATTAACACTTAGGATACTTTTTATCTCGATATTCCCACGGGATCTAAGCTTGTGCGGGTGAAACTGCTAGGCGCTGCTAGTTATAAAATATTTTAAGGTTATGTGTGAAACTATCTATCTAAGTACCTATGTAGACCTCTGCTCTAAAACATTAGTAGATAAATGATATTATAATCTCAATGTATCGTTGTTTGCTGAAGCTGTTTAGTCTAAGTGGTGCGGTTACTTTAGGCAGGTAGGTAAGTACATTTACTTAGAGTAGCCACATACAGAGTACTTAGAAAGCCTCTCGGCTTTCATTCCTAATTGTTAGGAACAAATAGTTGCTAACATTAGTTTCGGCTGTAACTAAATAAATGAGAGATCCTTTTGTGAGCATTCTTTTACTGCACAATATTCTTGTGTTTAATTTTTATTTAACTTTACAAAACAGCGCCAAAAATCTACCAAAAAAAATATAAACGCGAATCTAATATTAAATTAATTCGCGCCTGGAATATATTTCATAGCAATAACACTCACGGATGCGCGCTAACCGTCGCTCAAGGCGCTTTCTAACAACCGTTTACGTTATAATTTATGGTATATTTTAATTTTAATTAACAGGATTCCCGTTCTGACACCGAAACGACCAGTTACTGAAGGTTTTCCATTGTAAACGTTCCTAGCGTAAATTATTTCGTGAATTTTGTGATTTATTTAAAGCTTTACGTTAATTTGAGGGCCATTTTTTGGCATTTGTTGGCTTTCGGCCGGAAAAAACGATTAGTTTGCGTTTACAGATAAAATGTTGATTCTTTTTGGCGGAGACTCTTTTGTGATGTCTGGGATGAATAATTTTTACATTTATTAAAAAACTTTTTGAATAATTGCTAAATGTAATTAATCTACCTAGGTTTTTCCTAACTATGTTGGGGTCGGCTTCCAGTCTAACCGGATGCAGCTGAACACCAGTATTTTACATGGAGTGACTGCCTATCTGACCTCCACAACCCAGTTACTAGGTAAAACGATACCCCTTTGTAAGACTGGTTGTCAGACTTTAAGGCTTCTGACGACCCGTATCGTCTGTCAGAGATCCAAGAATGACAGCTGGGACAAACGGCTTAACGTGCTTTCCGAGGTACGGAGGGGTTTCGGTATGTAAAGATGGTCACCCATCCACGGACCGACCGTGGCAAGCGTAGCTTCTGATCGATTGAATTTTTATATGTAATGAAGATATGAATTAGGTTATAATCACTCAGACGCACCTGCTAACCTGTTTTATGAACACACATTAAAGGACATATTTGAATAAAAATAGGTAGGTACTAGAGAAACTATGTCGAGATGGCGGCTAATAGAGGAGTATGGAAGAAAAAGACATGTTGCGCCGACCCCAAATAATTTGGGATAAGGGCAGGAGAATGATGAGGTACTAGAGAAACTAATGAAAAAGGCTCACTCAAAGGATACTATTTTTGAAAGCTCTATTGATAAGTTTATCTTGTATTGAAGAATAATAATAAATTGAATAATTCTTTCCAAGAATATCCGTCTCAATAACATGTGCAAACAAAATAATGTCATTACATATTACATCAAACGCTTCTTCATATTCCTTTCCATCCTTTCATCAGTACTGAAATCATTTGTTCGTTATTTCGGTAACTAATGAGCAACAAATTAATTCTATTATATAAAAGCTTTAAATTCATAAACCAAAAGTAAAAAAAAATGTAGTGTGTTTCATTGACAGTTTTGGCAACCCGGAATGTGGACCCTCCTCTCTGTGAGAGG
The DNA here is from genome assembly GCA_949629185.1 of Apamea crenata. Taxonomy (NCBI): domain Eukaryota; kingdom Metazoa; phylum Arthropoda; class Insecta; order Lepidoptera; family Noctuidae; genus Apamea; species Apamea crenata. Next base: position 10,682,318 of record OX451375.1, on the reverse strand, counting down.
GAGTGGGCCGTATTCGACCACGCGGGCACAATGCGACTTGGTAGATGTCACATGATGTCAGTGATGATGAAATTAAATACACAAGTTTTTAAAAATAATTGGACCCCATAACCTAAAGCTTGGTTTCCCATATAGAAAAAAATAAACTGATATAAACAGAACTTATTTCTAGGATACCTCGATCACAAATGCAGATGTTCTTCAACAATATTCTCTATAGATTAGTCATCAATTTGGCACTTAAACGTAGGTACTCAGACATAACGCCTGTTGTGTGGCTAATATTATAATGACGGGTTTCACGTGTAGCATTATTTATCACTATTCTGTGGAACTTCACGCGATAACAATATTATTATTAGAATAGTAATGTATTTTCGTCTTTTCGGATTGATTAAATTCGTTTATATTTACATCGTTTTGTGGCGTAAATATGTGTGAAAGTGTAATAGTAGTTACATAATTTAAAAAGCTAACAGTCTTAAAATAATAATATGTACAAGTATATAAAAAAGAAAATAAGGGCATAAAAAAGTTGGTCCGCATCGCTGTCAATAGGAAACGTGGCCAAATAGGTAGGAGTAGTTAAATTTTAAGCTTAAACCCCTTTATTTATAAACGTTGCTTAAAGTTAAGTTGTGATTAGCGACTGTTTAACCATACATTTTTGACGTTTATACGTTACTTAACTTTAGTCATCGTTTATGAATAAACCCCATGTATCGATGTCCACATTACATTATAAGCCTGTAATGTTCCCACTGCTGGGACACAGGCCTCCTCTCTTCGGGAGGGACTGGGCTGTCATCTACCACACGGGCCCAGTGCGGGTTGGTAGGTGTCACATGTCTTCGAATTTTTTGTTCTGGGACTGTTTCCTTAAGATGTTTTCCTTCACCGTTTTGAGAGCAGTGGTGATGAAATTATTTACCCAAAGTAAAACCCAAAGCAATTTGTTGTATGTGGTGAGGTTACATACCTAGCCTTTTACCAACTATGTTGGGGTCTGCTTCAGTCTCACCGGATGAAGCTGAATACCAGTATTTTACATGGAGTGACTGCCTATCTGACCTCCACAGCCCAGTAACTGGGTAATACGATACCCCTTGGTAAGACTGGTTGCTAGACTTTCAGGCTCCTGACTACCCGTAACGACTGTCAAAGATTTACGAATGACAGCCGGGACAAACGGTTTAACGTGCTTTCCGAGGCACGGAGGGGGATATCTTGTACGAACTATCATGTAACTTGTCTGCTAGTGCATTTCAGTAAGTGACTAATTCACAATTCCTAAAACTGTATGCGCTTTTTATTTGTGAATGTTGTCTTAGTGGTTAAGTCATTGAAGTATCTTATCAGTAAATAAATAATCTCTTCCTCATTACTGAAATAATGAACAAAGGCAACAAGTTCCTTGAATCAAAAACATATTATAACAGCCAAAGGAAGAACAAAATTCGTAATAATACATTACAACATAATAAGTTGATCTACTATCTTCTAAATAACACAATATGAGTTCAAAGCTAACAAGCAAACTCGTAAGTTAATCACAAAGACGTGGGAACTTCCAATGTCGTTTGTTAACGTCTTGTTAACCAGAATTAAGTCACTGAAGCTCTTATAACTGTTTGTACTCCCTTTGACAGAGTCAAAAACGGGTAATTACGTAAAATTAACAAGAACTTTAGAAGGGTAAAGCAATTAGCGCCTAAGAAAGGGTTTTTAAACAACTGTGTGACTAGTAAGATAGACTGTGTGAAAGAAAGTTTGTTGCGTAAAGGTGAGATTCTATTGAAGAAGTTTTACTATAGGGCCTTAGCAGGCAAACTACTTCTAGAAATGACGAATATTGCGTTTTTGTGACGCGTTTAGTCGTAAGCATTTCAGCGATTGCTGTGCGTTTGAGTTCGGTATCAAAATTGCGTGTTTTCTCTCCGTCCCTATTTGGCCAGTGTTTCTTTCGAACTTCGGAAAACCGACTAAATTACTATATTAATTACCAATGCTTAAAAATTCGAGGCTTAGGCCTGTTTCCATCACTAAATACGTTTAGCGCTAAACATTTATTTCAAACATCATTATGTCTCCGCAAGAATCCGCTGGATGCAAGAAGCACAGAACCAGTCGAAATGGCGGGACTTGGACGAGGCCTATAATATAACTAGCTTTAGCCCGCGGCTTCGCTCGCGTTAAGAAGTATACAGCCCGATCGGTTAAAAATTGACAAAGTTTCATACAAACTTTCATCCCCTATTTTATCCCCTTGGGGGTAGAATTGATCAAAATCCTTTCTTAGCGGATGCCTACGTCATAACATCTACCTGCATGCCAAATTTCAGCCCGATCCGTCCAGTTGTTTTGGGCTGTGCGTTGATAGATCACTATGTCACCTAAGTCACCTTTGAATTACCTATACACATTATTCTTTATTTCGGACTACATATACAAGTACACATAGTCTATATAATGTCAGTAACAGTGACTTAAGAAACTATGTTAGTACACTTTTACAAACTAATATAACCAAAAAAGATGTAACCCAACACACAATGGCACGTGCCTCCGTACCCAGTGCCTTATAAAGGGACTGTCCACTTTGTCTAATAAAGTTTTTAGGGCCTATGGGCAGTAATGGACATCTTTCAGCTGCAATGTTGGTCATTCTGTCTCCATCATCTTATCAGAAACAAAGCGATGTTTTAAATACGTTTAGCGGTGAACGTATTTAAAAGATTTGTAGTGCAAGCGGGCCCTAGAGTTCAATTTCTGAATCAAGCTTCCAAAAACCTAAAATCAGCATGACTGCTAACGTCAGAGGGGCAATTTTCGTAATTTTAAGAACATTCAGTCCGATATCAGTCTCAATCTGTCAAAAGTAGGTCTAATTTCCCTACATTTTGACAGGTTTTTGACATTTGTTTGTCGCCGAGATGAGACTGCGACTAGATTTTGATCGTTTTAAATTACTAGAATTGGCCTTCATTATGTTAAAGGGATAACTAAACAAATGAAGATCAAGAGAAGAGCTAGCTCAAGCCACATCACTCCAAATGAAAAGAACAAACTTTAAAACAAACGAAGTAAGTGTGAATACGAGTTCTATTCGTTCTTGCTCCTTAGTTGTGGTTTGCACAATTTGGGAAAGTTCTGAAGAATACCTACTAATAGTAATACCTACTTCTTGTACCATTTTTGTTTGCTTTAAGTCTGAGAGCAGCTTTCAAAGAGCTGTGAAAAGATGATGGTTACTTAAACTGGATTAAGTTTATGTAGGTACTTATATAATGTGGCTTTATTAGATGAGGCAGTCGTTGATCTAGTGGTCGCAAGCACTACTGCTGAGCATTAGGTCCTGGGTTTGTAATGTGGGTGTACTGGGTAGGTAAACCTCTGCCAAGCTGTTTGGGGATAATAGGCGTGATGTTATGATTATACTGGTGAATCTTATGGTTAATATATGGGTTGACTATCAAAATTATTCGTGTGCAGATTTTTGTCTTGTATGATTATAGAGACATCAGGAACAGGGTGTGAAGATCACTCATCCTCCATAGAAAAGGGAGGATCCTCCTCTTCAGACGGGTGTCGGGTCTGGCGGGCAACCGCCCGATGATTCGTGTAGGGCCGTTGTATATATGCTAGTTGTGCGGTAAAATCTGCTTGCGAGATGCAGGATTTTGCCTGACGTCAGTATAACGCGTTGTATGTGGCGTTATAGATACCGCTACATGATCTTCATTCAAACCGTAGCAACAATAAATGTAGATAAAACACAACGTTTTAATTTGCATAATTACTTATAACTCTTTAGAACTTACTATCTGACACTGCAGTCTTTCCTAACTTTTAATATTTTTTAACACTCGACGCAGACATTTCAATTTAGACATTTTTAATCTTAGCTCAAAAAATGTAAATTGAAATATGAGGGCTTAAATATTTTCTTAAATATTAAAAGTAGCCTGAGAGAGTGTAATAGACAACTCGTTTATATATTTTAGTCTAGATAAAAATGTCTAAAGTATTAGAGTGGTTTTTGCCGTCGTACTTTGAAACATCAAGATATTTAATACAAAATGGTTTTTACCCAAAACTCTAATCAAAGATCAAGGCGAAATCAGGAGATTTAGGTAAAATCTGCAATAACATTAAAAAAGTACTAGCAGCGCCCCGCGGTTTCACCCGCATAAGTTTCGATTCCGTAAGAATATCGGGATAAAAAGTATCCTATATGTTATTCTGATGTATAATCTATATTGCTGTACAGTTTCATCACTGTTCAGCAGCTTTTGCATGAAAGAGTAACAAACATCCATCCATCCATCCTCACAAACTTTCGCATTTATAATATTACTAGCTGGGCCCCGCGGTTTCACCCGCATAAGTTTCGATCCCGTGGGAATATCGGGATAAAAAGGGTCCTTTATGCTATTCCTGGTTATAAACCATCTGTGTGTCAAATTTCATCCAAATCCGTTCAGAAGTTTTGGCGTGAAAGAGTAACCATCCATCCATCCATCCATCTATACAAACTTTCACGTTTATAATATTAGTAGTAAGTAGTATTCGTAGGATAGGAAGTAGGATAGTAGGAAGCATTCCAAAGAACCTACTATTGCAGTATTATCAAACATAAAATTAAGTTCCCTACATTGCTCTCTTCACAAGCACCATTTCTAAAGCTTAAACAGAAACAATATACCAAAGAGACTGTTCAAAATACACGCTCGAAGCATTCATTGTTCTCGGCATTCATTAACGCTACCATTTGTACATCTGCCTTGAATAAGCAATCTAGTAAGTAAACTAATCCGCTAGAGGGCGCTACGCATCGTCACTTCATCAAACAGTGACAATAATGCAATTGTGTTCACCGTATATTTGTATGAGATAAGAGAATCCTCCTTGAAGCTCGGGGAACACCCCTGATTGGTACAACGCAACAGTGTTAGTATGACAAACATGGATCCTACCATTGGATACGAAGTCAGGGCTTTGTCAGATACCTAAACCCTGTCCATTAGGTTAACCTTTTTTGACAGCTGTCTTAGAACGTACATATTCCAGATAAGTAAAAGTTAACTTTAAAAAGCGTAGTAAAATAAATATATAAACTGCCTTATCTTATTGAATTATCTTATTTATGGCTTCTTACAGACATTATAATACCGTACGTGTATCAATCAATGTATTGTGTGTTGCTGCAATCACTAGTTCTATCTGTCAAAAAACGGTTCACCCAATGGACAGGGTATAATAGGTAAATGTGCTTCTGGTATTGTTTACATCGATGATTTGTTTCAAGGAGATGCAAAAGCAAATTATGGTATTAATTTATATAGATGAAGTTTGAATAATCAGACAATAATGATTCCACTGCTGGGACACAGATTCTGTGAGAGGGAGTGGGCCACACGTGGGTAATCCACAACGCGGGCTCAGTGCGGGTAGGTGGATGTCACATGTCTGAGTTTTTGTTTCTTGGACAAAGGACGAAGTTTCCTGACGACGTTTTCCTTCACCGTTTTGAGATAATATAATTAGATGAGATAATTATAATGACTTTGAACGTAAAATTATGTGAAATTCGGCTTGTGAGTTTTCTTGAATTTAAATATCAATTAAACTATTTTCAGACAAATCATTTGTAGCTGACGTTAAAATCAATATTAAAATACAAATCGAAGCTATAAACTTTGTTCATCATGTCGTTCGTGACGACAATAAATAACAGTAAAACTTTAACTGACCTTTCTATCCAACTGCGGCATAAAATCATAAACCCAATCTCAGCATCTTGAGTCTAAGCAAAGTTTAATCTAATAGAATACATTAAAATATTCAATTTTATTTTCTTTGTAACTCCAGAAATGAATTCGACAATTTCAAATAAAAACTGACTCATTTTTGCCTCTAGGTTGTAAGATATAACATCAGCCTAGAATACTTTAAAAAGCGCCATTTTGTGAAATTCTATATTTGAGACTTATGGTCCTACTTTTACATGTTCTAGATTGTTTTGTAAATTAATCTTTAAAAAATATTTTGTACAGAGGAGAAAAAATATTATTTTACCCACAATGAAAGCAGTGCGTAGCCGTGAGCGAAACACAGGTCTTATTCCCCTTTTATAGCATAATTTTCCCCGAGTGGTGTGCATAGTTATAAAAACAAATGTAGTACTTACAGAATGAAGAAAGAAAAGCATATTTCTTTATGGGTACTTTTATCGTGTCTTCTGACGTCATTGCTTTAAAGAAGACTGACAGATTTGCAAATCCAAGGTCCATTATGAATGTGGCATCCGATATGATGAACATGGTATTCGGAATAATATTTTCGAATTGGTCGATTGTCGTCGGCCGGGCCTTTTTGCAACTATGTTGGGGTCGGTTTCCAGTGTAACTGGATGCAGCTGAATATCAGTATTTTACATGACGTGACTGCCTTTCTGACCTCCATAACCCCTTGGTAAGACCGATTGTCAGACTTTCGGGCTCCTGACGACCCGTAACGACTGACAACGATCCACGAATGACAGCAGGGACCAATGATAAATGATTTTATTTTGTAAGTAGGTTTGTACAAACACTTTTACACGTCAATCATATTTTAAAAACAACAATGAGGTCGGCGTTTCCTATCTGACTAGTCTGAGAAGAAAGGCCGAAACAAACTCAGAGGTCACAGTCTCTTTGAAAGCCCATACGTAATCTTGGTCAGATCATAATTAGACCATGTCGATCGATGTCTGAGATGGTCTTTTGAGGAAAGAACTACACAGATTGAGAGGACCTGTCTAGCAAGTGCACGTATTTGTCATAAACCGTGCAGCTCAACTCAAAACTTAACGGTTTTTAACGTACTTTCCTAAGCACGAAAGGGTCTCGATAATGTAATGGATGGTCACCCATCCACGAACCGACCGCGGTAAGCATAGCTTAACGCGGTAAGCAGTCAACCCGTGCGGCTGTCATCATTTAGCCACGAGGCCTATTTTCTAATTGGTCGATCTTCACCGGCCTGGCCTTTTCCCAAAAATAATAATATAAGCCGGTGAGAAAATATAATTCCTTGTTTACATTTTTAATCTTACAAGAAAATATACTTGGGAGGTTTGGCAGAATCGTCACGCTTGGCATGTGGGTTGGTGATCGCAGTATGGTGGTAAAATTCATAGACAACTGCTGCCCATTCTCCGATACGTCTTTGTACACCCACAGGAAGTAGGGTAACGTTGGAATGCCTCCTGCAAGGTGGACCGACGACCTTGTGAAGGCTGCAGGGACCCGTCGAATGCGAGAAGGTCCTCTTCTACCGGTTTTGTGCTTCCAAGCTGCTGCTATGTCCAGCAGTGAACGTCTTTCGGCTGAAATGATGAAGAAAATATAAAAGAAATGTGGCTGCTGACCCCAAGTTAATAAGTAAAACATCAGAAACATGACTCACTTCTACCTTAAAGAGTTTCTCGTACTTTATATTTCACTCCATATTCATTAGACCGAAAACATGACATAACCGAAACTTTCGAGTTATTCAAACCAGTGGTAGGCAACATTTGAAATGTGCCTTCCAGCTAAAGTAAACGTTTATTTTACCTACAGCTTTGTGTCAAAGACATAAATGAAATGTAAATTGCTTAAACAAGGATCTGGCGTTTGATTTCCCATGTTGGAGTTCAGATCTAGACGGAACACTATGTTTTGTTCAAAGGAGAATTTACACTGAACGTCGTTTTGAATGGCGATTTGCTTTGAGCATTATTTTATTCAACTTAAGACTGATTTTTCAGTAGGCAGATTACTTTTATCTGAGGAATAAATATTGCGGTTTGACTTATATTTGTTTTTGTTTAGAAAATATGTCAAACTTTCAAAATAATTCCTCAGATAAAAGTAATCTGACTATTTGAAATCAGTCCTTAGACTGAGGATCCAACCATTAGGATTGAGCGGAGTGGAGATTTTATGATTTCATGCAATCTTGTTGTTAATTCTCCGTTTCTCCGTTCCACAGCCTCGCTCCGGTTCAATGGACAGGCAGCCTTACTGTCATTTTTATCAGTCTAGCTTTTGTTTCTTATGAAAACCGGCAACGGTCACGCAATAATGTTATGGACACCTTAATGTCAGATACTGGTGAAAATGACAGATTTTCATGACGGCCTTCATAATATGATGGCCACCACTCTTCTAGTAAGCTTGCTTGCTTTACAGATTAAGCTTTGATTTCGTATGAAAGCGATAAACGGTCACACAATACTTAACTGTGGTCGAAATACATATAGAGCGTTTTTGACACTTTAATGTCAGGTACTGGTGAAAATAACAGATTTTCATGACGCCCATTAATGTGACGGAACTGCTTTCCTAGTAACCAGTTTATTTATTTCAACCAAAAAAATGTTATTTATTTACATTTCATCGAACCTAAATTTTTACCGATTATAGCGCTACAGGGTAATTTTGGCACGATACCAAAATCGGAACCAACCCCGCCATCTTGTTTTTAAAATAAATTTCAAATAACATTCAGTAAACAATTGCACAACATACAAACATAAGCACCCTCCTGTCACAGTGCAGTGTTTGAGGGTGTGTGTGTGTGCTGCAGGGTGTGTTGGGGTGCGTGTGTGTGTGTGTGTTGTTGTTATTGTGTCATTATAAATAGCTGATCGTTCATCATTCTCCTGCCCATATCTTAGAGGTCGGTGTACCATGTATTTTTCTTCAATGAATATAAATATAAATAGCCGACGATGGAGATAAAATCACAGAAAATTCAATTAAATAAAATTCCAAAAAATTAAGTCTCAATATCCAATTACTAAATGCTAAGCTAATTACGATTGTGATAGAAGTTTATTTACGTAAAGTGCCTCTCATACCACTTACGTAAATCCTCTACACGTTCAAATTTTTGGCACTCTATTCTTCGGATTCCCGATTAATTACAATTAAACTGATTAATAGTTCTAATTACTCATCATCAAGGCCACGGTCGTTTCCTCCGACCACGGTTTGGCAAATATCCCGACAATAATATATGGGAAACACATAATATATCTTTATTTAGTCCCTCTTCTTCTGTCCGTGTGTAACCTACAGCAAAATTGGCGGTTACCGAAAAAACGGCGGCCATGACAGATTGCTGTTTTCCTCTCGAAGCGAATGATGCCGCGTTCTTAATGCCACGGTCATTTGTTTGGTTCAAGTTCTATTTATATACTACGGACACTGACCGAGATGTGTGTTATGTATTAGTTTTATTTTAGAAAGTAAAAAGTGGTGATTGTGTAATTTTCCGTCTATTTTCACGAAATGTATTGGGGAAGTGTGAATTATTATAATTCAGTTATGTTTACTAGCTGAGAGCAGTGCAGTGTGTGCACATTACTCAATGGCCCCGATTTACGAGTTGTACGTCGTGAGTTTGAACCCAGCCAGGTGCTTTCCTTTGTGTAAAAAAAAAATCACCATTGCTCTTAAAAAAGTGAAGGAAAACCTCGTAAGAAAATCGGCATGTCCTAGAACCAAAAATTCGAAGACATGCGAAATCTTCCGCACTGTTTTGAGACCAGTGGCGTTGGAATAATGTACACAAAGTAAAGCACGTGTCTAGGTCCGAATTACTATGACCTACCACAACACTGCTCTCTTGTGCAATGGCTCATACCAAATGAACAAAAGTTATGTAGAAGGATTTTTGCAATGCGTTGCGTTACGATGCGGCCTGTCCTAATCTGCGCTAGTTAAAACGTTACTTTTGAGGTGGCACTATACAAATTTCGGGAGGGTATTACTCCACTGTTTGATATTATGTATCCAATTTTAAACATGATATCGTTTTGTCTTATTATTACTTTTGTCTTTACGGAAACAGAATTGTAAAATAAAAAGCCATTAAAAAGTTATGAGCCAACAAAGATTCGTTCTTCTTGCAATTTTTAACGTAAGTTTGGGTGTAAATAAGTTATAAAAAAACTGTAAAATCTTCAAAAAAAGTCAGTACCGACATAGCTCAGTTATGGAAAAGTTCAATAAACGTTATTTGTAATTGATTTATGCAGTGATTTTTTTATAAAACTTCGAGTTCGAACTCGCGGCTAGTTCCACCTTAAGTAGCGTCGGACGATGGGCCTAGTGTGTGGGTTCTCTAACTCAATGTAGCCCTTATTATATTGAGATACAGAACCCACACACTAGGCCGTTATTGCTTACGTAATAAGGTTGGTAATTGACACATTAACTCGAAACTAACGACTGAATTTAAACAAGGCCTTTGCAAGATTTTAAATTACATTTTATTAACATATGTAATTATATTTTTTGAGGTGCTCGTTTATTATTAACGTTTTGATTAAAGAAAAACACGTTGTTTTGGATAATTTGTTTTTTTGTTATTTCTATTGGCCGATGGATAGTGATGCTAATTACAAGTTACATTCATTTATGTAGGTATAAACATTATTAAAAAGAAAGAAAATAAATAAATATTATATGTGTATACTGTATGTGTGTGTAGTTAGATATGTGTGTACATAAATGGTTAAATAAAAAAAAATTGACCCAGGTTGGATGTTCTTCCACTCCGCTCGGTTCTCAGCTTCTCTCAGGGTGGTCACAACAAAGAGTCCAGTGAAGGAACACAATATTCACGGAATAAAACAAAAACTTTAATACAGTATTATGTCACGGCTATCAAGTAAAGTCTTTCACCATTACACTTACCAGTGTACAGTAGCAGGTGCATAATACACATAAACCTTCTGGAGTAAATTCTCAAAATTATTGTAAAACCCGCATCAAAGTCACTGTGTAGTTTAGAAGAACTGTGCATGGTCACACATAAATGAATAAGTAAAAAAAATAATTGATTTACGAAACTGAAATGATGGTCCCAAAAACGACGATGGAAAATTGAGTTTAATAGCTGATGGCAAGTCGATATGAAAAAAAACAACATTTACAAAACATTGTGCACAGGCAGACACAAAAAGCGACTTTGCGCATAGTCTGAATACTCAGTTATCTATAGATGATTTACGAAACCGACTAAATTATGATTCCAAATGATTATTGAAAGTTTAGTTTAAGCAGCTGATGGCACATATTTGCTCCATTGAACAATAGAGAAATCGTCTTGCAAATCCGATCGTATAAAAATAATATTTATCTTAGTCAAGTCAAGTCGATATGAAAAACCAACATTTTCAAAATCATTGTGTAGCCTAGAAGAACTAAGTGGTCACACAGACAAACACGACAAGCGACTTTGCAAATATAACTTTAAAAGATTTACGACATTGACTTAGTTATGGTTCTAAAAATGATTCTTTGAGGGTTGAGATAAAGCTGATAGCACATTTTTGCTCCATTGAACAATGAAGAAATCGTCTCGCAAATCCGATCGTATAAAAATAATATCTTAGTCAAGTCAAGTCGATATGAAAAACCAACATTTTCATCCCGAGAAATCTGCTAGCCACAGACCAAAAATGAAGCAAAAAAAAAACTGCGAACGTCGTCGGAGCCAACACAATCTTCAGTGGAAATCAAAATGTAATTTATTCAACAAGTACGCCTCAATTGGATACAAAAAGAAAAATTTTAGGAAATGAACCGAATAGAATATTTTAATAATAATATATTTTTCTTTTGATGGATACAGCTTAAAAAGAATTTTTGTGTCAGTGGAGGGTTGGGATAAATTGGATGATAAAGTCTCAACTTTGGTGTATATTTCTTGTCTTAGCGTATTGATTTTGTCGTTCTAAGGGCGAATTCCATCAAACTTTTATACCTAGAATAAGTCTTATCCTGAGAACAAATTTTAAATTTTTGACAGATTTCCGTACTAGAACAATTTTACATGATTTATAATACCTCTGCCAAACTGCAAAGCAGTCTTTTGGCAGACATATCTCCTTTTTTTAGTACATGTAAGTAAGGTAAGGTAGTAAAGTAGGTACGCTAAACATTAATGCAATGTAAGATTAAAGACTACGTTGAAGACAAGGTAGTTTGCCAATGATTTCTTCTGCACATATGGTTTCCCTGGCACCTCATTACCGGAAACTACGTAAACGTCTATTTTTTTTTTTTTATATACTTCTTTGACATAATCTTTTTATTATTTGACATTATATAGAGACAATTCTAGTTTCAACTCTTTATTACTGGTTATACCTAATGGCCGTCTGTCCTTTTGATGGATTCTTCTATATTTTGTAAATGTGAGGACCTTGTAGGCCTTCGTGACTTTAGATCTGTAGACCATTTTTTATTTTATCAAGTACCTGGTACTTGTTGACAGGCCTACGCTGTCCTCCCATACCTACAAAATATACTGTCATTTGAAAACATTGTTAAAGCCAATTCATTTTTAAAGAGTAACCGTGGAGTTTCTTTCCGGCTCTTCTCCATAGGAAACGAACAATTGGAACAGTGCACCTAGCTTCTGGCGTTTCATAAGTGCACATGTTGGTTTATGTGAAATAAAATATTTTTATTTGAATTCTTAAATAAAACAGAATCGGGTCGAACGGTCGGAACCTACAAGTTTTTGGCTTTGATAAACCACAAAAAAAAACAATAATTTGAAGTCATTTTGACATATTTTTATTTTGCAAGGCCGGATAACAACGAGTTAATTTTTAGGACCTTTTTTTGTTTTTGGTGAGATAATTATTTTAATTAAATTGGTTTATTTTTCATCTTTCTTCTTTGCGACTACAAGTTTCTAAGTTGGTTATCGCTGTATTAAAAATATACACATTAACAAAGTTTTGTGGCTGTTTAGCCACAAGCCCATTTGAAAGTAGGTAGACATTGTATAGGTATTTTATTTGCACTACCCGTGTGAAAACTCTTTATTCTATCTCCTTCATGACATTACATTTTTGCCCTGCCATCGCTTTCAATTTTCCGCTTCCATTGTGACAAAGTAAAGACAAAGTGTACTAAGTTGGATCCAATATTTGCATGGTGTATCAGATCCAACCAACAACCACCAATGTTCTTCCCATGACCAGACAAATTACTTCAATAAATCATAAATTTTATCTTTCCTAGACAGTCCCCAAAAATCGATGCTTTCATCAAACGAATTGTTACTTCACTAAATCGAGTTATTACAAAATTATATTTGCGTTTGCTCCGGTCCTTATTCCTTTTGCAATAAAGGCTAAAGTTTTCTGTATAAAGCTGGGTTTTATTAATGTTTTTGATTGACTTGCTGGCTTTTAGCCAATGGATGTGTCAATCATTTATTAGCCCTCTCTATTAGATAGTTGTTAGCAAAACTTTGTTGGTGTTCAGAAACACTCAATTTGTTTTGTAAGGGACTCGTGGCTAAATATTAACAGCCGCACGGGTCGATCGAAGGTTAAGTTACGCTTGCCGCGGTCGCTTCATGGATGGGTGACCTTCCATAACATATCGAGATCCCTTCGTGTCTCGGAAAGCACTTTAATAATAATAATATCCCTGGACATTTCACACAGCACCATTTGTCCCAAGCTAAGCAACCTAATGCTTGTGTTATGGTAACAAGATGGCTGATAAACTACTTATATACATTTTTTTTTTTTTGTAAATACCTACATAGATATTATAGATAGAAAAACACCCAGACTCAGAACAAATACATGTAGGTCATACAAATATTTGTTCCGTGCGGGAATCGAACCCGCGACACGCAGCACAGTAGTCGATCGCTTAACCACTGTGCCAATCGTGTCGTCAAACTTTGACACCCGTATTTACAAACATTACTATGAGTTCTCACAGTGCGCGCACAGTGTCCCAAAAGACATTCATAGACAATAGTTGAGTGGCGATGGGCACTATGCGTCCCTAAACATTTATGAATGAAAATTAAGGCTTATCTATTAAATAAACTAAATAAAAGCGTGTTACATTTTGATAGAACATTAAAGAACATTTAGGATATTATTACACCTTCATTATTTTTCTTTTGCAATCACAATGTTAACACGCTTTTATTTAGTAGGTACCTACCTACCTATATAATGTATTTTGGTTTAAATTATTTGTAAACTTATTAGTTCTTTTTATTAACAATTAATAAAATCTTGTTTTTAATAAGTTGATTTTTTCTTTTAATTTATTAAATAGTTAGTTTATATTAATAAATAGTTACTACGTAACAGATACTTCACTCAGTAGAAAATTTCCAATACCTACTGCTATAATAGCCTACTCCAAAGAGTATAATAATAATACGGGACCTACTCCGTCGCGTCAACAACCCTTGCATGCTACAATGTGCCTAAATGCTCAAACGTAGAGTTGTGATTGCTTCGCACCGCGCGATCCCACAGCATTCGTAGGGCTGCCTCTTCGATAAAATAAAATAAAATACTGGTATTCAGTTGCATCCGGTTAGACGGACAGACTTAGACTGAAGCCGACCCCAACGTAGCTGCGCCCCACGGTTTCACCCGCATAAGTCCTGATCCCGTGAAAATATCGGAATATGAAGTATTCTATGGCCTATTTCAGGCCATGGTCTACCCATGTGGCAAATTTCATCCAAATCCGTTCGGCTGTTTTAGCGTGAAAGCGTAACAAACAAATATACAAAAAAATATCGCTTACATAATATTTATTTAAATTAAGGAAACGATTATAATTACACAAAACTTCGTAGATGATAAATGAATTTATTTAATTTTCGATTATTTATTATCTTCGTTTGTTTGTTATTGCTTTAGTTAGCAGGTAATTCATTATTTAGTTAGAAGCTTGACGAATAAGGTACTACATTTATTGCTCTTAAACGTAGATAAAAATCAGCGGGGTAATTGTGTACCACACTATCAGAAGTATTGACTTTAATTTTGACAGTTCAACAACATTCATTACGTTATTAACGTTGTTCAACAATTTTCGAACATATGAAGCAATGGATTAGAAATATCCTTCAAAATGATTCAGATTGAGATTCATAGCGTGTTACGCAATTATGGCGCGGATTTACATACATATATTTTAACAAATCAAATTTGAGGATTGTATACCGGTTTCCTTGCTATGCTTGTCTCACGTTATCCTAGCAATAGGGTCATTGCCCTTTATTTATTAGAAATAGAAATTGAAAATATATATTGACCAGGTAATACAGTAAGTAGATTCACAGGTTAACAGCAAGTTAAAACGACAAGAGTGGCTTAAAATATTGCCTACAGCTAGGTTACAATATGGTATTTGAGCCCCAAACTGTCTAGTTTGGGGCTCACTAGCATACACCATATTGTAAATAAATTTTCGAGCCCCAAGATACAGACTAACTGTCTAGTTAGTCTGTATCTTGGGGCTCGGAAATTTGTTTGAACTTCTCGCATTCCTTTGAAACTTAAAGTTCGAATGCGAACTTAATGCCTCAGGCATCCTCTCCCAGTCAACCTAGGGGAGCGAAGAGGTAAGATGGCAGGTGCTCTGCTTGAGAGAAGTTAATAATAATAACTAAATATTTAAAAACATAACTTATTGAATTATAAATAAAATAGATACACATGTATATAATGAGACTTCTCCAATATCTCTTCGTAGGAACTCAAACAATGAATTATGTATGGTTTTTCTTTACAAATATGACGATATTCATGACGTTAACGAACTTTATGTCAGTTTTAGAAAGAAAATATGCTAGAAGATGTCGGTGGGTCAATTTTTTTCTTCGTGACGCGGGCACGACTGCATATTAAATCATGTTTTCACGCAAACTTTGCCACTTCCACGGCGTCACTTTGACTGCATGTTTTGGGACACAGAGGGCAGGATGGAGCATGGTTTGTGGCATAGCTCCACAATCACACCCTACTGCCATTCCGTCAAGTCAACAACCGTTGTTGTCATGCTAAAATGCAATAACATCACAAGTGTACCTACTTAGGTCTCCAGCTTATCAACCAGACTACCCCACAAAGTCTGACAGATTATTACAAACTACCCCCCACTATCTCCGTTATTGCTGCCATTCTGCACTTTAAACGCGACAATAACAATATGTAAGACCAAACTAAGTGCCAATTAAGGTAACGCTAAATGCCGACTAAGAGAGCAGTTAAACAGTGTAAAGTGGCGTATTAAAGTGGAGTTATGAGTTTGTGAGACGTCTTGTGTAACACGTGTTTTAAAAGTGACGGAGGGCGAGTCAAGCTCGTTGAGCTGAACGTGATTCAGTTGTTTTACATAACGGAGCTGTTTTGTAAAACAACTAGCGGTTTTGTAAAACAGCGGGTTCTACAATCCACATCCTACAAAGACACAAGAATTAGCCAAACTTTACTTATGAGTTATATACAATAGAGAGCTGATCATGTTTGTCGAACGACCGATGGCCGGTGCAGCAGACGAGTCCAGGGGGTCTACTCCGAAGTGCAAAGTGCGAATGTTCGGATCGGACCGACACATGGCCGAACCGAATATTATTGAAAAATGCGAAAAAAGTTCGGATCGGCTCAGTTGGGTCGGCACCATAGTCAATATTCAAAAGAGTGTAGGATCGGAACCGACCGAACCAAATAGTAACTTCGTAGCAGGAAACGCCCGAACATTCGGCCGATACTATTCGGAGTATACCCCCTGGAGTAAAGACAGCGTATCTGCAAGCGTAGTGTGGGATGCGGAGGACAGAGCGTTGTGGCGCCGCCTGAGACTGCCTATGTCCAGCAGTGGACTACGATAGGGTAAGTTGATTGATTGATCGACTTATACATACATAGCTACATTACCCATGTAGCGAAAGGGGGACCATAATGTCCCTTGATCAAATTTTCACCGCCTGGTCTCCATTCATGCATATTCTATTCAGATTTTTTAATGTTAAGCAAATTGGAAACTCGTCTACGCGTAAAATTGAATAGTTTTCGATATTTCTAACACACATTGGCACATTTTACAGTAGAAAGAGCTTTATGTATTTTGTGGATTTTGATCTGTAATATCGGAATGTGTTTACAGGATGCATTGAGATAGGTGGGCCAGAGTCGTCACGCTGTGGGTGCCAGAAGATGGGTATAGTCGCCGAAGGAGGCTTAGGAAACGCTGGCGTGACGACCTAGACGCGTTTACGGGAGATTGGTTGGATAAGGCAACGCACAAATAATAATAATAATAATAAATCTTTATTATCAGACCATAGATCCATAACTTAATATTAAAAAAAAAACACAAAATAAAACCTAAGAAATAAACCTACCTCACATAATATATCTGAATGACGGTCTGTGTGCCGCCATCCAGTGACAATTTAGATTATTAGACCACAAAGAACAATTATAAACAGCTAAGTATGAAGGATAATCTTTGCACAGAAGTTGTAGTTTTTTTTTCAACCTTTTTTGTCCTATTAAAGGCTTTATCGTTGGCTTTGTGACCTCTGGGCCCGCGAGGCGGATAACGGCCCAGTCCCTCTCACTAAGAGGAGGCCTGTGTCCCAGCAATGGGAACATTATAGGCTGATTATGGCTTTGTTTCTTTTTTTCAATTTTTATTGTCCCAATGAAGGTTGAAAAAAAAACAAAACGGAAACGGTTTAACTTGCTACCTGCTAGTTACAGATAACTTCATGAATAACCTGAAAAGCCAGATTATACCCAACCTTAATTAAATGTTCAACAAATTATCCTTCCTTTTCTTCAAAATATTGTTACGCTGAGGTTTTTGATTAAAAAAAAATATTTACCGCATTAAGGGGGAGGTAGGAAAATAATGTATTTAAAATTAAATTAAGGATGGGTTCCCCAAGTAACAAAAAACAAAATTGATTAAAAACAACCCCGTTCTAAAATAAAATACATTAAAAATCCACACTGCATCTCTTTTACAAACTTTTACTTCTCTTTACAGCCAACACAAGATTTTTCCTGCTTGATTTAAAACGAGCTCGCGGAGGTAAGATACATTGAGTTTTTCTTTAATTTGCCGGCTTCCTAGGTACTGAAAAAGTAAAAAAAGCTAGTGGAACTAATTCTACTGGAGCTCAATATGTCTAGTTACGATCTGGTCACACAACACGACGATTCGTTAAAAGTTAAATTAATAATGATTGTTCAAACCGTGCTATTGAAACAACTCGTAGGAAATTGCGCAATCTTAAAATTGATGCGTTTTCACAATGCGATTTGACCTTTATTTGTGATTTTTCACGATTTCTTAGCGAGTCAATACGGTACAGTAATGGTACGGTTTCTAAGAAGAGAGGTGACCGCCACATGCGGCCGTAATGTCCAAATACAAAGCGTTTTTATACACCTTAATGTCAAATCATCTGCCTAGCCTTTTCCGGACTATGTTGGGGTTGGCTTCCAGTCTAATCAGATGCAGCTGAGTACTAGTATTTTACATGGAGCGACTGCCTATCTGACCTCCACAACCCAGTGACTGGGTAATACGAAACCCCTTGCTAAGACTGGTTGTCAGACTTTCGGGCTTCTGACGACCCGTAACGACTGTCAAATTTCCACAAATGACAACCGGTACCAACGGCTTAATGTGCTTTCCGAGCCATGGTGGGTCTTGGTATGTAAAAATGGTCACCCATCCGCGGACTAACCGCGGCAAGCGTAGCCTAAATTGATCGATCGACCCGTGCGGTTGGTATTACTTAGCCACAAGCCCCTCTATGACACCTTAATGTCAAATACAAGTAAAAATGACAGATTTTCACGAAGTCCATTATAAATAACTATGATGGAGGCGCTGTTCTTGGAAACGTAGCTTAAAGGGGCCACTAAAGTTACGGTTTCCTAGAAGAGTGCTGTCAGCAGGGTAGTCTTTAATTTACCAGCTGTCATGAAATATATAACTGCGGGGTTTGATTTTACGGTGTCAAAAATACTCTCTAGCGAATACACCAACACACCAACTTACTAGATATCATAAATAACGTTTCAGGGACGTCATTCGCGCGTAAATTGCGGACGCTCCGCTCCTCTAAGAAAATGTTGAGAAAATAAAAACGATTCGTGAAACATAAATGATGAATAAATACTATGAATGTGTCCATGTAGTATGAATGGGCTTTTACAGAGTTTTCGAGGAACTGTTCATTTAGCTTCTAACTGGAAAGAGTTTTCCGAAAATTATGGTGTTGTTTTTGGTGAAACTACATAGTTTTATTATTATTGTATGTATGGATAACTAACTATTATGTCGTTTATTATTATGTCGTTTAACTAACTATTTACACTAGATACTAAAATAAATGACTAAGTAACCTACTTTACAAATAAATACAAGTTTGATTTTTATTAGCAATTTTGATTGCGTAGTATTTCGTTTGGAATTCCATGTTTGCCAGTAGATAGATACGAAGTTGGGTCCACGATAGTGATTTCATTGTAGCTCTAGTAGATTTTACCGTCCCGTAGCGCAATCTATTCAATAAACAACAAGTTAAGTATTCTTATGTTATTTATGTAAGTATTTGGGTTCATGATTTCAGCCGAAAGACGTCCACTGTTGGACATAGGCCTCCCCCAAGGATCCCCACTTTAACCGGTTCTGTGCTTGTCACATTCAGCGGATTCCTGCTATCTTCACAAGGTCATCGGTCTATCTTTTGGGAGGTCTTCCAACGCTAAGTCCTCCATAACGCGGTCGCCACTCCCGAACCATTTGGCCCTATCGGATAACTATTTTGCGAGCAATGTCAAATCTACTGCCACATAAGTTTAGCGATTCTATGCTACCTTTGATTTCCTGCGGATCTCTTCATTTCTGATTCGATTATGTAGGGAAACTCCTAGCATTGCCCTCTCCATTGCCCTTTGGGTTACTTTCAGCCTTATAATGAGGCCCATTGTGAGCGACCACGTTTCTGTGCCGTAAATCATCACTGGCAATACGCACTGGACAAAGACTTTTGTATTTGGTTACTCACTAGAATATCAACACTAGTAGGTAGTGTTGATATTCTATTTTAAATCATACTTACTTTAATATTATAAACGCGAAAGTTTGTGAGGGTGGATGGATGGATGTTTGTCTTTCACGCAAAACTATTTAACGGATTTTAATGAAATTTCGCACACAGATTGCCTATAGGTACCTAATCAGAATTAACACATAGGATAGGCACTTTTTATGGTCATAGTCATCTATCTATCTATCTATATATATAAAATTCAAAGTCCTGACTGACTGACTGACTGACTGACTGAGACATCAACGCACAGCCTAAACCGCTGGTCCTAGAGACATGAAATTTGGAGGGTGTATTCTTCGTGAAGAGTAGGTATCCACTAAGAAAGGGTTTTTCGAAATTACACCCCTAAGAGGGTGAAATGGGGGGATTTTGTTTGTATGAAAAATCTTATTCCTTGAGTTAATAAACTTGAAACTTGGCACGAATACTTATGTAAGTAAATTATGAAGTTGGGCATTTTTTGTTTTTATAAACTACCCCCTAAAAGGGGAATGGGGGGTTTCAAAGTTTGTATGGAAGAATTTTAGCGCGCGGTCCGATTTAATCGAAACTCAGTATTTATTCCTAAAATTGAAAGAAAAGAATAATGTGCATCAGGGTTTTTCGAAAATCTACCTCTGACGGCCTGAAAAGGGGTAGTCAATATTACAGAGGAGGCGTGGCTTGATTAACTCGAAAATTGGTTTAAATAATCTTTGAGTCAAGTTATGAACACATCCCAAATTATTATTCAAAATTCCACCCCTGTGGGGGTGAAAAGCGGGGATACAGTTTATACGAAAAATCTTATTCGTTAGGTTAATAATCTTGGAAATTGGCATGAATACTCGCCTAAGTAAGCAATAAAGTTTATCATTATTAGTTTTTCAAAACTACCCCTCAAAGGGGATATAGGGGTGTTAAAGTTTGTGTGGAAGAATTTGAACGCACGGTCCGATTAACTCGAAACTCAGTGTACCACTGTGTGTGTACTTAAGACTAAAAATAAATAATAACATGTATGAGGGTTTTTCGAAAATCTACCCCTAACGGGGTGAAAATGGGTAGTTAATTTTACAGGGGAGAATTATAATAAGTGGCTTGATTAATTATAAAATTGGTATAAATAATCTTTGAGTCAAGTTATGAATTTTTATGTTTTTTTTTAAATTCCACTCCTGTGGGGGTGAAAAGCATATAGCGATACAGTTTATATGAAAAATCTTATTCATTTAGTTAATAAACTTGAAACTTGGCAACAATACTTGCTAAGTAATAAAGTTTATCATTATAAGTTTTTCAAACTACCCCTCAAAGGGGGATGTAGGGGTGTTGAAGTTTGTGTGGAAGAAATTGAATGCGCGGTCCGATTAACTCGAAACTAAGTATTGATACTTCCGACAGAAAATAATTAATAATAAGTATGTAAAGTTGTCGAAAGTTGACCCCTGACGGGGCAAAAAGGGGTAATTCGGTTTTTAGGGGAGGATTCGAACTTGAAACTGTATGTTACATTTTCACGCCTAAACCACTGAACTTCTGATTTGGCAAAGAGATAGATGGCATCCTGGGGAAGCACATACTTTTAATCCTGGTAGCACGCTCCCGTGGGATAACTTCCGACATCCACGCGGGCGAAGCCGCGGGCAGAAGCTAGTTTATTCATAAACAAGTAACTTGTATCTGAATTGACACACAAAATTACACAATCACAGTACACACTAATATAAATTACATTTGAATTTCATAAATTATATCAACAATTTAAAAATAATAACATTTCTTCATGTAGTAATTCGACATGTCAATTAACCAATATGGCCAACTCCTTAAAATTTAAAATAATAACAATAAAGTAATTAATTAAGTAAAGATAAATTAGCATAATAATGATAGAATTAATTAAATATAATCATATTAAAATCATAGTTCGATCAATAAATAAATATTACTTCGACATGTCAATTAACCAATATGGCCAACACCTTAAAATTTAAAATAATTATTTAAGTAAAGATAAATTAGCATAGATTGATAGAATTAATTAAAAATAATATCAATAAATCAGAAAGAACAAAGACCAATAAAATTTAACATCATTATTATCTCAATAAAATTACAGTTCTTCTACAGCATATAGACACTTCTTCATTAGGAAATTTTGAAAATGATCCCGATATTCCCATAGGATCGAGACTTATGCGTGTGCGTAAAAAATAATTTAATTATTGAATGGAGCAAATAAGTCAATTCATTTTTACCAGTGTCAACGTTTTTCACTTAAAAAAACAAAGCTAAGAAACCGCAAAGCACACAAAATAAAAGGTATATTGCAACGCATTTATTTTTTGATACTGAAAGTTATAAAAATGTAAATCTCCGAATAGATTTTCTAGAAATGAATGGAGACATGCCTACCTGCCTAGTGTGGCCATTTGAACTGCGTTACAAATCTTAGAACCGAAGGAATCGTAAGTACAGAAGGCAGCACATCCAGCTACCCGAAACTGTCAAATTTTCCCAATCAACTTTGAACCTAATACTTTAGCGATAAAGTTGAAAATCTAAAAAATAAAAATAAAATCTAAACTTTTTTAGGCGACTCACGCGCCTAAAAAAGTTTTCACTTTAAAAATGTTTAAGTTTTGCTCACCGTTGTGATTTTTGGCAGCGGAATTTTTGCTTTGGGCTTGCGTCACCGACCTGCTGTTAGGGCGTTTACACATGGCACCGCAACGGCAGCGTTTTTCACCGCCGCGGTATCAAGACTACGAAACTCGCCGCCCCGCCGCGCCGGCGCCATATATGAGGGTCCATACAAATCCAAGGTTGAGTAACGCCATGTGTAACGGCTCTTATAGCAGTATACCTGTAGCTATAAAGGTGAAAGGGGAAGAAAGGGGTTTTGTATTACCCAGTAACTGAGTTGTGAAGGTCAGATAGGCGGTCGCTTCATGTAAAATATTGGTACTCAGCTGCATCTGGTTAGACTGGATGACGACCCCAACCAACCCCCCGACTAAACAGTACAACAGGTAATTGTACAGGTTTTCGGACTTAACAACAACGAGCTTATTTAAAAACAAATTGAAGACATAGGTATTTATTGAGGAAGGACTATTACATTGTCGATGAGTACTCATCTAGGATATGTGACAACCGTAATATTATCGTTCAGGATATTAATTTATTTATTGGAATTAATTTTAAATGGCATGGTTGACTATTATTATTTTGAAATATTTACACTTCATATTGTTTTATTTTTATTTTTTTACTGTCTTTTTGTTTTTATTATTGTATTACTCATATAGATTATTAAATAACATCTTCTTTCTAATAAAATTTCTACACAATGTATATTGTTTTGAAATAAATTACTTATGACTTAAGGGCAAGAAGCTCGTGTTAGCATGTAATAATTAAGTTACAATGTGAAAATCCTTCCAGTACAGTGTTTCCGCACGTACTACAAACCCTCTATGAAAAGTTGAAGTGTGGTAGTAAAAGTAAAAGACTGTTTAGTTTCATTGTAACCGAGCGCCAATGGATGGCGCGAGAAGTTTACAATTTTTGTCTTTCTTTCCGTCGTCGCCACACACATCAGGTTCTGTTGAAAACCAGCGTCAGTGTGGCATTTTTTCTGATCTGGGCCTTTTTGCTGCAACCGTGAGGCACACTTTCCTGCTAATTTCTTACATCGGCCTTTACACTTTTTATTTTTGATCTTTATTTTTTGGTTTTTGTCTGATGTATGTATCTGGTGTACTGTGTGTCTTTTAGTCTGTACTAAATAAATGTATTTTCTTTGTGATTTTTATTCCCACCAAACGGTCAAATCTGCATTCTTCGTCTCGCTCTACCTGCTTGGCCTGTATTTACTTCTTCAGAGACATACATACATAAAGGCACCCCTATTTCCCATAGGGGTAGGCAGGAACTAAAGGACGGTACCTGTTACGATCGTTACATACTCGTTTTGCTTCGATTATAAAGGTATGAGGAACAGGGTGTAAAGTTCACTCAACCTCCATAGAAAAGGGTGAATCTTCCGACCAGATGGGTGTCGTGTCTGGTGGGCAACTGCCCGGTGGTTCATGTCGGGCTGTTGTATATATACTAGTGGCGTGGTAAACTCTGCTTGCGCAATGTAGAATTTTGCGTGACGTCAGTATGATGCATTGTAGTTCGCATGTGGCGGTGTAGATGTCGCTACACGTTCATACATCTGATAATATACGCAGGCCGGTTGCAAATACTCTGCACCTGACCTTTCTGTAGAACAACACCAACAAGGTCACTTCAATCAAGGTCATATGTCTTTCTAGAGAGATTTTCAGAGATTTTAACGCAAATGAAAGAATTCTCAATTTAGTTTTTCAAAATCGCTTATCTCATGGCTCATCGACACCGACACGGTTCACTAACAAGAAAAAGTACTTTTGAAATTGGGTATCAAAAGTTTTCTTACGCTGCCTTTGATGTATTCGCTGTTAACGTTTTGGTTTCCTATAGAAATGTTATTGATGCAATCCTTTTCTAGGAGTCGTACTTCATTTCTTAAGTATATATGTATATATACTTTTGAAGTTTTTGAAAAGGAAAACTCTAAAGTTACGATATACGTTTCGAAGGGATCGACACTTATACGATTCAAGCTGAAGTTCAGAGGAGCAATTCTCGTAATTTTAAGAACGTTCACAGTATCATCTCCAGTCTCCATCTGTCAAAAATACCTCTAATTTCTTTACGTTTTTGACAAGTTAAATTAATTTATTTCTTAGACAACAATGATCCATAATATGTAAAACTTGAAATCTATGTTAGAGTGTTACAATTATAACTAAGTACTAAGCTATCAGAAAAACAGATTTAGGCGTAGAATGCCCACTTCTCAAAATTGCAACTGAGTCTTTAATGACTTTAATGGACTCATTCTCAAAAACCGGATGAAATGTTTGACATTTTTTGACATTGATTATCGCTAAGATGAGATTGCGACTAGATTTTGAACGTTAATTGGCCTTCAGTTCAGAGTTTATGATTTTTAGATTTGAGGCATCAAATCTTAAGCGAGAAATGGATGTTGCCGAAACATAATTTAAACTTTTAAATAGCCTCAAGGACAGGCCGTACAAGCCTGAATATTCGTGGAAATTCGACTCTTATCTGGATTGAAGTTATTAAGTCTCATAACCGTCAAGCCGTAGGTAAGTCGTGGGACGTAGTATCTTGTTTTACTCGTTAAATTTATGTCCTAACTTCGCGTAGGTAGCATTTTGCAAGGGCGGGTTTTGGAATTTTGCTTTGGATCTTCATTGTGGGTCACAATTTAATATCTAATTGAAATTTAAGGTTTTTTTTAAAGCGTGCTTGACGGATAGCAGCTTTGTGTGAAACATTATACCTAAACTAGCTGTGCTCGTTCGACTTCGTTTGCGTGCATGTCGGAAACAAATTGGATTTCGTGGGTTTTAATTCTTTTGCGCGGAACCCTAATTATTTTTCTAAAATAAAAGTAGCCTAAGTTTCTTATAACACCAGTTATGGCGGCCGCCAGTGAAAGTCCCGTCAAAATCGGTCCAGCCGTTTCGGAGATTAGCCGGAACCAACAGACAGACAAACATTATTATAACATTAATACCGTATATACTTTCATATGCATTTAGTCAAAAACTATTATTTTGACATTACATACATAATAGTTTATATAATATAAGTATACGAGTATGTCGGATATACGTCAGTCGATCGTTTGACTGATCGGGACGCCAGCGCCATCTACTGGAGTTCGACAGAGTCTAGCTTGAGTTTGTGGGGTACAGCTAAAAGAGCGGTGTGGAGCAGTCCCGTATTATTATTATACTCTTTGGGAGCAGTGCTCTCTAGATGACAATCTTTTAGTAGCTCTAGACCTAAAAAATGGTGATGGGAATCATGTTTTAAAGCAGATTTCCCTATATCAACATATTAAATACCTACCTATGAGATACATAATTTTGAGATGTTTAACTTAAGTGAAAACAATTTTTAGTGTGATTTATAGCACTAGTTCCGCAGTTTCTTATTTATCGCTACAACCATAACTTGCTTTATCTTGTACCTACTTACATACTTTATGTTGTGTCCCATTTTTGCAAACTACAATGGAATAAAATTCTTTCGGTATTATTTATGAAGCCAGCCGACTTACCTAAAGTAGAGTGACTCTAATACCAGCCCAGTATTTAAAACCATCCTTTTTACTTAACATTAAGACATATTTTTTAGGGTTTCGTAGTCAACAAGGAACCCTTATAGTTTCGCCATATCCTTCTTTCCGTCCGTCCGCTACTTAGCTCAGAGACTCCTCGTACTAGAAACCAGTAATTAGGCATGGATATACATAATATTAACTACGCCGACAAAGGGTAAAATAAATTCATGAAAAAAAAATGTTTGTAGATCCTGCACACGTAAAGTGGCGATATTTTATTTTTCTTGTCTACTCCATGGTGTGGGGTATCTTAATCCGCAATATTTTTGAAAGTCCTATCCAGTCTTTTAAAAAGTTTGTGAAAACAATTTTTGATTTGTGAAATATTAAGCTTTAAAGTGCAGTTTTTTGTTAGTGTCATGTGTCCCACCCCAGCCAGCTAAATTGTTGTTTTTGTATACGTGAAAAAAATCACGGTTGTATTATTTATAACAAAGTTAAAAGGAAAACTATCCCAGGTGAGTAGGTTTTACAAGTTTACGGTTAATAATCGACCAACTTACATTTGCACGGAGAACATGATTTTCAACTACAATAAGTTTGTTCTTGGGATAAATTCATTCCAACTACGGAACCCTTCATTGTGCGTGGTCTGACACGCACTTGGCTGGTTTTTGATTGTATTTGATTGTGTTGTCAGACTTAATATTTAAAAATTGAAGGTGACGAGTTTTGTAGATTAGGATAAAGATTACTTAACATCAAGTAAAAGGCTGGTATTAGAGGCATCTACTTTATTTGAATAAGCGAGATTTGCTTTTGACTGATTGTGGGCATGATAGATTGTGATTTATACTCCTCTCTCATATGCGATGACCAGAACTTAATAATAATAATAAATAAGGAGGCTTGATTCAGAAAGTGGTACTTCTGGACACGGCTCGCACTGTCAGGAGGTTCCTCTCTCTCAGGCGCCCTGACCACCCCGGTAGCTTGGACCCTGTTCCCGATACCGGTGTGGTACTATTTTTTTTATATTTTTAAATGTTTTTATATTCTTTTCTAATATTTTAAAATATCAATTAATCATTTATTTTGTATTTTTTATCCTACTAATATTATAAATGCGAAAGTTTGTATGTATGGATGTATGGATGTTTGTTACTCTTTCACGCAAAAACTACTGAACAGATTTTGACGAAATTTAGCACACAGATAGTTTATAACCAGGATTAACATATAGGATACTTTTTATCCCGACATTCCCACGGGATCGAAACTTATGCGGGTGAAACCGCGGGGCGCAGCTAGTATAATATAATTTATTTGTATTTATATTGAAACAAAGATAATTTAATAATAAACACTTTTTTTCAGACCATGGTGTCCGTTTCGTTGTTTGTTAATGTGAACACTTGTAGCGTTTTTTTTTACTGAAATCCGATTTGTCAGTACATGAAGGTTTTCAGTAATACCATCGTTCTCATGCTCTTGTCCTTATTGGGGTTTATTTGGAGTCAGCGCAACATGTCTTTTTCTTCTTTTATTAATCGTCGTCTCAGTAGTCACCCCGTTTCTCACCATATCATCAGTCACACATTCCATCCATCGTTTCTTTGGTCTTCCTCTACTCTTATACTTAGCCATCGACAAACGGAGTGAAAATACGAAATTGTTTTTTATCTCATGAAATTATCAAATGTATTAAGTTATAGTATATAATTATATGTTTTTAATAGTATTGTACACAAGTACACATAATCCATATAATGTTAGTAACAATGACTTAAAAACTACGTTAGTAAACTTTTACAAACGAATACAACTAAAAAAGACGTAACCCAACACGAAAACAATATAGCTGGTTGTAGAATTCCTTAGTCCGATGGCTCACATACCAAATGCAAACATCATGAATAATTTGAGATTTTTTTAGTTCGTATCCAAACTACCGATTTATTAACACGTATTTCCTTGAACATATTATTATAAAGTGCTCCAAAGCGTAAAACAGTTGTTTAACTTCACCCACATTTTACCAACAAACTGCATAATTACTATAATTTGCTAAATAAATGTTCATGAAACCGCAGCTAACAACTCTCAGGAGAATGCCACAAAGAACGTAGTTGTATTTAAAATGAACATCATTAAACTCTCCGCACTCAAAACGTTCGTACTTAGAACTCTGTTCACCCCTGGGAGGCATAACCGGTACATACTTATTAATGAAGAGCTCAAAGTAGGTAAGGGAGCGTTTAATTTCGCGTTCTGTCGTACATTGTCATGTAAGAGAAATTGGATTAAGGCCAGGAAATTTGAGCATTGTGCCAAGAAAGATAACAGGACAAGGTATGGGAAACAATTCATATTTGGAGTTGTTATTCAGTTTTTGAATTTACCGGGTGACGTAGATTCAGAAGACACGAGTAGGTAGTCAGAAGCCTGAAAGTCTAACATCCAATTACCAAAAGGTATCGTGTTGCCCAGTAACTTACACGCATCGACTGCCTATATTCTGGCTTCCTCTACTCAGTTACTGGGTAACGGTTTCACCCGCATAAGTTTCGATCCCGTAAGAATATCGGTATAAAAAAGTATTCTATGTGTTATTCCTGGTTATAAACTAACTGTGTGCCAAATTTCATCTAAATCCGTTCAGTAGTTTTGGCGTGAAAGAGTACCAAAACCCATCCATCCATACAAACTTTCGCGTTTATAATATTAGTATTAATTTATTTGACACGCTGGTTCCATTTTATCTCTAAAAAAGATCGTCTTATAAATGGTCAAATCAAACCAACAAGAGAAAAAACGATTTTACCTTTAGGTTTGTTGCAAAAGGTTAACCATATTACACCTCCCTTAACCGTACAACTAACGTCCTGAGATTAGTTTCCCAGAAAGGGATAATTTACACTTACGTGTCGCTATTACGTGCCGGGGTACCGACAATATATTATAGAATTAACCTTCGTGCTTGTTCCTTCACTTTATGTTGTATTTATATCGCTTAAGTTACATTGTGTCGTGCATGTAAGTAGTTGAAGAAAGGAGTTTTATAGTTTTTACTAAATACTTTACCCTACACCCTAATTGCGTAACACACGATCAGTCAGAATCGGTTTCATTTTGACAGTTCAACAACATTCATTGCGTTATTTACGTTGTTGAGCAGACGCATGACACATTTTTTGAACATGAAGCAATGGATTAGCAATATCCTTCAAAATGATTCAGATTGAGATTGATTGTGTGTTACGCAATTAGGGTGCTGGTCAAGACCTGACCAAAGGACAGCAACATAATATTTGATGTCAACACGCATCTTCTTTCGCAATTATGGTAGAAATAAAATAATTATATTTATATCTCAGCGTTTGACTGAAAAGTTGTGTGGAAACTGTTTGTCATGGTATGAACATGTAATGCAGAGGAATGAGGAAAATGAATGTCGATGGATATAAGAGGGCAAGACTAAAGAAATGGGTGGACTATGTGAAAAATAATATGGCTAGAAAAGGTGTGAAGAGATGACGACTAAAAGATATGTATGGAAGAAAATAAGACATGTTGCGCCGATCTCAAATAAATTGGAATAAGGGTAAGAGAGAACAGACAGAACATTTGGCTAAATTCACAAAAACATTTTACTGAGTTACACTAAGAACCTTTGTGAGTAATCGATTTGAGTAAAAAAAATATATTTTATTATTGTAACAATGACTTTGTCCTAGTGATCATTTTTTCGATTCAATGTTAGGATACTTTTAAGTGATTGGACCAAGACACGAGCTTCTCAGCAGTAGCATATTTATCACAGCTAAGAACCTAAGTAACCATTTCTTTCTTTGTCTGTCACAAGAAGTGGCTAAAGTAAGATGGATGAGTTTGTATTTACTTACACTATACAGCTATAGAAACACTGTGTGAATCTAATTACTTACCGTTGTTGACAGTGCGACATAGGGCTGCAACACGCGTACCACACACGACACCACATCGCAGCGACAAAATGTGCGCAAGTAGTTGTTACGTGTGAAAAGTGTCGCAGCTTCTTGTAGAGTTGCGTTGTGGTATCTATAAAATTTCGATTTGATTGCTTTGTCGCTAGTAGTTGCGATGTGTTTACGTTGTGGCTAGTGTTTGCAGACAGATCAACTCCAGCTGTGACAGTGTCGTCGCGTCGAAGCAACGTTGTGGTTGCGTCCTGGCTGCGACATTTCCTTGATGTGGTCGGTTGATTTTGACGGCCAAATGTGGTCTGTGTGAATACACAATTTTTTTATAACAACAACGTTTTCATACAATTTAGCGCCCGTCCACGGCCGTGGTGTGGTTGTGGTACGTGTGGTCGGGCCCTTAGGATAACTATACATCATCAGACGTAACCTTATTTGGCCTAACACCTAGCGTAGGTCGAGAAAATACTCCAAATTCAATTTCAGCACACTCTTCAAAAGTCACAATATATAGAGAACCTTAACGTTAATTTGGACACACCCAAAAGATCTGAATACAAATACATATGAATGAAAATACGATAGAAGCAGCCAGACCTCTCATAACTAATAAAATACGTATTACTTGTTATTCCTTTTACTTTTTTTTTTCTATTACAGAGGTGTAGTAGCAGTGTTGCCAACTCATATTTTGAAGCTAAAATTGTAGGAAATATTTTGTAGAACTATCCACATCTATACTCTATACTGAAGAGTTTCTTTAAACGCGCTAATATCTGGAACTATCAATCGTATCTATTTGAAAAATTATCTTTGCATTAGATAGCCTAATTTTTGGGAAAGACTAATGCTATTTAACATCACACTAGGGCCAAAGAGACAGAAATAACTCAGCAAAAATAAAGAACGCGCGGGCACGAGGCGATGCGATGCGACAGAGTGGATCGGAGGAACAAGAAATTTCACGCAGACAAGACGTGGACTGCAGCTAGTACAGTAATGAATTTGTTTGATACGATAAGGATAAAGTTGATTTTAAGGCAAAAAAAACAAATACATACCTAGCGAAGTTGAATGAAATAGTCAATAGTACCAATCACAATAACATGAATATGTACAAGTATTTTGTTTGAAACGCGTAAAAGGAGCGAGTATATAGAAATACGTGAAAATACATACAGTTGGCAACGCTGGTCCTAAGGGTCACGATTGTCAAATGAGTTATGACGGCGTCAGCGTCACACGCGTTCGGATTTAATTGCGGCCCATATCAACGTCACCCCGCTCCGGATGCGTGTTGGAAATATATTTGACTCCTTGAAAAAGGTTTCCTACCTTATGTCACTCTAGGATATGTTTTGATTTCGGAGGGAAAGGCCGTGTAACTAATATTTAGTTTCCTTATTTGATATTAGGGCAGTTTCTTTTTGATGTGTTTATTCAATGTGCTCAAATATTTCACATCCGTTACATATGAATACATACATTTTATTATGGTGAAGATTTGAAGTCATTTTTATTTAAGTCATTTGGCGTGTCTGAACCTTCCATCTTTTTTCTTACCTCTTCTAATCATAGAACACACATCATTAACAGTCATATTTTCTAGTACAATTTTATTAAACTCGTATGGTTGAAAAAGCTATCTCTTTTTTGATAAAATTTACTTATTAGCTACAGACACAGTCTAAACATCACATCTGGGAAGCCTTACCTCAACTAGATTGGGGACAGTTTAGTCCCTAGATTTAGAGCACTGCAAGTATGATCTTAAGATTGTTAAAGGAATTGGATAAATGATGATAATGATAGGTAGAAGCAATATATATATAGAAGAAGTAGACATACTGCATAATCAGACTATAATGTTCCCAATGGTGGGACACAGGCCTCCTCTCTGTAAGAAGGAGCGCGCTGTAATCCACCACGTGGACACAGCTCCGGTTGGTTGATCATATGATGCAGCTGTCGACTACAGTCGTCGTTTACTAGATCATGCTCGTATCATAGCTATATTCCTGGTAAGACAGTTGTGAACCACTTTCATATAACTATGTATATTACGGTATATAGCCTATATCCCTAGGGATATAACTTATATCACGGTTTTAACCATTATATGCACAAAAATCAAAAGTCATGTAGGTATTCAAATTAGGTAGAGAATCATCACTTTTCGAACGTCAGAATCAGAACGTTTAAATTACATTAGACAGTCCCCCAAAACGCCACTTACTAGTGCTCTCACTGGGGAGAAGTGGCGCAACCAACTCCCCAGCAGCACAGCTGTCAGTTAGAAAAACTCGCTTCTATACAATAGTAGGTATGCAAAGTAGTTAATATTAGGAGACACAGAACATGAAATTAAACTATTTGAATGGCAAATAGTTTAATTTCATGTTCTGTCAGCTAGCCACGCCAATATACGAATAAATAAAGGTAATGTAAGCTAAGCTGAGTAAGTAGAATCTTCCATCTATTGTTGAGATAACTTCCTGCATTGTTCATTAATCCTACAGTATTATTCTCACCGCATTAGAACGACATTGCTCTATAACATTGAGGTATTGGACATAATCCAAATACATTAGAGTTTCCAGTTGCCACTATATTTTAATAGAGATATAAATAGTTTATCATGAAGTCGATATATTTTGTGGCTAGACATGATGCGTGGTTTTACTTGACGTAATAATTATTTTTGTAGTACTCATTATAAAGGAAGGACGGGCAAATAATGAATGTTTTTTATTTTTATTTTGTATGGCGTTGCTGAATAAAATATCGGCGACGACGACACATAATTATTGCTAATTGAAACTCACGATAGCAAACTTAAACATTGTAGAACATTCAGGAGAATTCATATTGTACACTTCTTCACTTTGAAACAAAGAAACAAATGCATAACTGGACAGGTTCACTCAAATCTATTCTTTTCTTAAAATCTCACCTCATCTGCATGATCCTCATATGGCCTGAACAAGATTATATCTGAACTTTAAAAGAGACTCTGAATTTGTTTCGGTCTTTCTTCTCAGAGTAATCGGATAGGGAACACCGAATTGATCTAGTTTTAACGCCTAAGTTATTTTTGTCATGTAAACGTGTTTTTTGAACCAATATAAATGAAGAAATAAATATAATATTATCTTCAATTTTCGATCGTGCAGCTGTCCCCTCTCTTGTCGCAGAGCATCAGGGTGATTGCTATTATGGCTCACACAAGGGAACCAGCACCCTGATTGCATAACACTTTTAACCTCAATCCGAGTGATTTTGAAGGAAATTGCTAATGCATTGCTTCATAAATGTTTGAAAAATTCGAATGCTCGACAACGTAAATAACGCAATGAATGTTGTTGGTCTGTCAAAATAAAAGGCATAATAATTATCGCGGACGGTTAGTGTATTACGTAACTACCCCCTTTTTTTTTTGGGTGGGAAATCATCAAATGACCTCTCCCGCTCTGGGCTGAGCGAAAGGGCGTGTCAGACTTTTACTGACTAAAACCCACCCGTGTTCCTTCAGTTGCCTGTGCCAGGGGCCACGGTATCTCTTTCGAACACCCCGCAGCCCCGGCGGCACGTAACTACCCCTCAGGTTCTGTTTACTTTTTAAGAACATTCTAATTGGGTTATGCTTTTATATTCAAACATAAATATTTGCATGAAGTAGAATCGATTTGCGCAGTTTTAATTAACGATTTGTACCTAATTGACGGAGCTCAGTGGTGTGCACTGGAACGGATAAGAGCGCGTGCAAGCGTGCATACGAACTTAATTTGTATCATTATAAACGAAATTAATTGAAATACCTACATAATTATGCATTTGGAGACATCAAACTACTATTTTCAAAAAACGCTCTGTATGATTGACATGATGTCGGGACATGATTGTGTGACCGTTCACCGCTTTCATATAAAACCACCGCTTTAGTATGATTCACGTGTAGGTTACCAACGTAATTCCATCTCTCAATCCGATACTAAAAGTAACTTCCTATCTAATTTCTGTTTACAAACAGAAACACAAGTAAACAAACTTGCTATGTATATAATGATGACGTCACCGCCGTATTTACGTGACCGAGGCGCTTCTGTCTACTTTGATTTTGTTAATGGACGGAAATTCAGTCCAGAATGTACTTTACTAATGCTATTGGGAGCCGTATCTGAACGTTGTGGTATTGGTACCTGTGTATACTTCCTAGTTCGGTATATAAAGAAAGGTTTGGTTTATTTCAATTATTGGTGTGAATGAGCAAATTGACTTTTTTTAAAGACATTTTAATATACTTACGATAGACGACTTTGACTGCATGTTTTGGGACACAGAGGGCAGGATAAGAGGTGGAACATAGCTTGCGACAGCTCCACATCCACACCCTACTGCCGTTCCGTCGAGGTAACTCCACTTTACCAGATTGCAGTTACGTCTTTCCGATTGTGTCCGGAGACGGTTCAGGGACCACGAAAGGTTTCACCCTGCTGTGAGGTGATCCTTTAGTGGTAGATTGTAAGTTGAAGGAGGAAGATATCACTTATCCTGTTACAGTTTGCAATGGGCATTGGTCGGGTGCTGCTTTTTAGCCATTGCGTTGGTAGCTGTGCGGTTGCACTGTTGGTTGATAACCAAGGTTTGGTCGGTAAAAGTGCATCGAGTCCAACTTACCTATTATGTAATTTTGCTATAATTATTATGCTAGATGGCGTCACTGAAACAAGGATCGTATTTCGTCTTATAGCCTCTTCAAAGTATCTTAAATCTCTTTGACTTTTTCTTTTTTTATGGTTTCACTTGTTACTATTGTCTTATCATCTGCTGATTCTACTCTTAAAATTGCTGCTGTTATTATCATTTAGATAACGTAGAAATTTCTGAGGCAGTTCAGTCGATTCTAGTTAGATTCAGATTCGCTTTTTTAAATAGGTAAACAGTATTCGTACATACCTAGCTGTGCAGTATGGTATTTTACGGGAAATATGTGTCTTCATTAGCAAACGATACTAATAATAATCTAAAATACCTAATAATAATATGTAATAGTCTTAAGAAATAAGCATTATCTTTGTACTCAATACTTATATATATATATAATTAAACTGTAATCCTAATATTTGTAAGAATGTACTGTACTTACCTACTGTTTTTGAGTAAATAAAAATTATTATTATTATTATTATACAAGGTGGGCCAAAAGAAATCACCCTATTGGAAGATGCTCTCATTTTTGCAAATGGCCGCCAATGTCAAATCTGTTTTGACATTTGTGGACTAGACAGATGCAGAATACAAGTGAACAAGCCATGGAGCGATACACTCCCCAAGAACGCGGAATAATCGTGTCTATTTTTTTGCGTAACAATTCGTCTGTGGTGTTGGCGCAGCGCGAATTCCGTCGCCGATTCCCCGGCCGTCTGACACCGACTGCGCAAACACTGCGCCGTTTGGCCACCAATCTTGAAGTGTATGGGACCACACGAGGCGTTGCCAAGAGTGGCCGGCCCCGGAGCGCCCGTTCTGCCGAGAATATCGCCGCTGTTGCCGAGGATGTCGAGCTGTCGCCGGAAACATCGACCAGACGCCGTGCCACGTAATTAGCCATCAGCCGGACGTCCCTAAGGCGAATTTTGGTCAAAGACCTGCGCATGTTCCCGTACAAAGTCCAGTCCGTGCATCAAGTGCTGCCTGCCGACCGCCAAACGCCCGTAACCTACGCCCAAGCCATCCTCAATCTCAAGGAAGAAGTGGACGATTTTTCGACTAAAATCATAATGAGCGATGAGGCTCATTTCCACCTCAGCGGGTACGTGAACAAGCAAAACTATCGCTTCTGGGGCACCGAAAATCCACGAGTGATGCACTAGGAGCCATTACACCCGCTCAAAGTGACTGCATGGTGCGCTGTTCACGCTGGAGGAGTCATCGGGCCATTTTTTTCGAGAATGCCGCTGGCCAAACGACAACACGGACGGTGCGCGCTATAGGGCCATGTTGACCGAGTTTTGCTGCCGCAATTGGACGAATTAAGACTGAGGGACATGTGGTTCCAACAGGCCGGTGCAACGGCACACACTGCGCGAGCCACAACCGATATTCTGAAGGCAGCGTTCCCGGGTCGCTTCATCTCTCGTTTTGGCGATTTGCACTGGCCCGCAAGATCACCCGATTTAAGCGTTCCGGACTTTTTTTTGTGGGGTTTTTTGGGGACTCGTGTTTACGTGAACAAGCCCGAGACTCTGGAAGCCCTCAAGGACAACATTCGACAAGAGTGCGAGAATCTGTCGCCCGAAGTTCTCGCCGAAGTGATGAAAAATTCCATAAAACGAGCCCGTATGGCAATCAATTGTGACGGCGCCCATTTGGCCGATATAATCTTCTCGACTTGACCAATAAAATTCTAAAGGTTCAAATAAACATAATGAAAAAACAGAATCGAACTTTTTCATTTAGAAAAAAAAAGAGAGCCAAACAACATCGGATGACTTCTTTTGGCCCACCTTGTACCTATATATATGTCGCATTTGTATCTTTTTTACTGTGTGTACATAAATAATAAAATAAATAATTTGCTGCTACTACCACTTTCCCCCCTTAACCTGTCAGCTGTCCAAGTAAAATCGTTAACAAAATTTCTTTCACATTATACTTGTGTATTGCATTAAAAGCCAATCGAACTCTGACAAGTGATAAATGTCCAAAAGCAGCCTCGTAAAAGTTTGGGTAAAATTTGCAATTTTAATTTACCATTCTAGCCTTTAATACATGTATAATAAGGTTCATATCAGTTCCCGAAGAAAATTTAGGGAAGACAGTTTTAAAGATTTATGGTTTTCGGCAATTTATGCCGATGGGATGGACAATTCTTTTTGTATTGCTATCTACATTGCAGAAGTGATTGATTTATTTAGAATTTTAAGTAGAACGTTATAATTGATTAATCAGACGAACTTACCTTAAGTGAAGTCCGATTACAATTTCATGAAGGATGAACTGAAATATAATTGATTACAGAGTAGTTCCCAATTCGCTAGTATTTGGCATCGCAGTTTTAGAGAAAATAAAAATAAAACTTTTTCTCTATGGATTGGCAACCCCGATTTGACACTCTTTAGAGATAGCGTTGCTCTGTTGGCCCATTCGACAAGGGACTGATCCTAAAAAGGATGGGCTGGGTGGGTAATTATATTTCAGTTCATCCTTCATGAAATTGTAATCGGACTTCACTTAAGGTAAGTTCGTCTGATTAATCAATTTCATTTCATGATGAACTGAAATATAATTGATTACAGAGTAGCTGTTTAGAGTAAAAGTCGACATGGGCCACTATTTTGAAGAGATACATACCAAAACAGCCATGAATCAAATTTATTTGAAACCAATAAAATCAAACTATAGTATGTTAGTAAGTATATACTTATGTATGTAACATCAATAATCTTAAGATATTCAACATGTCAAAATAAGACAAAATTATCCATTATGTGGTTTACACACAGGGCCTCATTAAAGACAAACAAAATGACAATTGGCTACTAGTATTTTCATGACAATAAAATTGCCATGGAAATACCAGCAGAAACAACAACATAACATCAGTATTATTACTATCAGTCTTGTCTCTTAATCAGATATAATTAGAAACAATAAATGCTACAGTGAAACATCTTTCATCAACATCAACTGACCTTTAGCCATTTATCTAAACTATAACACTAATGACAGTGTACAAAACAAAATAAATATTCATTGAACATTTATTAATCTTTAAAAGGGAAAAGAAATAATAATTACATCCTCAAGTTGGCATTAAAGACAGCATTAATAAAGCTGTCATGTGGGACATTAACATTCACTGGCACATCATAAAATCTGGCAAAAGTAAGAGAGCTATCTGACCAGCCAGCAGTTTTCCTAATCACATCTAATGATACCCCTGCCTGTTTAGCAGAAGATGTGGCTGCATGACGTGTGCTGTGTGAGGTAAATATTTTGGTATCAATACCACTTTCCTTCATAACTGATTTAATCCATCTACTAATTGTTTGTTTAGATGCTCTTTTAAAAGGTTTCCTACTAGTTAATAACAAATATTGTTCATCATTCCTAAGAGTTGATGTTTGCTCAATATATGTTTTTATAGCTCTAGCTGGGCAAACAATGGGGTTCTGGTCGAAAAACGGTAGTTTAATGAATGTTTCAGTTTTTGATGACAGTGATGTTTTTATAAGATCAGTAATGTTGATATGTATTATGTCTTGTGACATGGATATATCTTGTATTTTAATTACTGCTAGAGTCTGCACCCTTTGAGCAGTAGCAAGAGCTAATAAGGTGACAAGCTTTTTACTTAATTTTTCTAAATTTAAATTTACATTATCACCCCAATTATACAGAAATCTTAGCACTATTGAAGGATCCCAAGTATTAACATACCTGCGTAAAGCGGGTTTAATTCTGTATAGACCCCTGAAAAAACGCTTAATGTGATCATCCCTGCCTATTCTTTCATTTAACAGAAGGGAAAGTGCAGATCTAGCTGTATTTAACGAGCTGTACCCAATATTTGTTTTATGTATTTCAGTAAGGTATTGTATTACATCTGGTATTGAAGCTGTATAGATGTCCACACTGTGGTTTTGGCAGAATAACCACCAACTCTTGTAAGTAGTACTATATTGCTTTAGCGTACCTGGTGAAATGGATGATAACATAATATTTAGTGAACCCTCTGGCAAACCTCTATGTCTGAATGCTTCCCGCAAAAGATGCTCGCTGCCAGGGTAAGCTGGTTGCTTAATGGGTGTCTGGTACTGAAAGGGGATTGTAATAAATTATTATTAGGGTAGAATATGATTGGTTTGGTAACCATTAACATTTTTGCCAAAGGATACCATGGCTGGCAAGTCCACAGTGGGTATACTAAGATTCCCTTGGCCCCATCATTTTTAATTTTTTGCAGACATTTTGTAATTAATGCAAATGGTGGGAATGCGTAAAAAAAATAGGAGCTCCAGTCAAATGTGAAGGCATCTATTTCAAATGCGTATGGGTCTCTATGCCATGACACATAAGTTTTACATTTTGCATTAACTCTGGTGGCAAATAAATCAATACTTGGCTTGCCAAACTCTTTTTCAATTCTATTGAAGGCATCTATTGATAATCCCCACTCTGTGTCAATGTTAGTATTTCTTGATTCCTCGTCTGCCAAGTTATCTTTAGATTTTATGTAAGATGCCTGGACATTAATACACCTAGCTTCACACCAATCCCATATCCTTCTGCTAACATCATTTAGGTGTGGAAATTGAACACTACCCATCTTGTTAATGCAAGCAATGGCAGTAGTGTTGTCAATCCGAACAAGAATATCACAATTGTTTTTTAAATTTGCAAAGCATTTTAAACCAAAAAACGCTGCCATTAGTTCTAACTGGTTTATGTGATATTTTTGTTCCGACTGTGACCACAGGCCTCCAACACTCTCACCATTGCAATGAGCACCCCAACCTG
This sequence comes from Apamea crenata, assembly GCA_949629185.1. Classification (NCBI taxonomy): domain Eukaryota; kingdom Metazoa; phylum Arthropoda; class Insecta; order Lepidoptera; family Noctuidae; genus Apamea; species Apamea crenata. The sequence continues at coordinate 10,642,700 of OX451375.1, read as the reverse complement.
TCAGGGAAGCATCTGTATAAACTTCTAAATCAAATTGTTTTGACTTATAAGTTTTGCTGTTATGCATTATGTTATCTCTCCACCATTGAAAATCTGATTGTAATACCATAGGTAATGTCATGGATACATCATAATTGTCATTTGATTTCAATAATGCTGAATACTTAACATGTTCCATTTGTTTTGTATGTACTATGCCATATGGTATAGCTGGACATGCTGCTACTAAAGTGCCTAACAATCTAGCAAATTCTCTTATCTTGCATTTTTTTAATTTTTTTAATTTATCAATCATACACTTAATTGTATTTCTTTTTTCTAAAGGTAGCTCAAGGCACATTGATGTGGAGTTAATCATGAATCCCAGAAATTTGCAATATTTACTAGGTACTAGGTTACTTTTTTCAGAATTAATGATAAAGCCTAAGCACTTTAACCTACTTATTGTTGTTTCCATGTTTTGTAAACACTCATTATATGTTTGGCCAATACATAAAAGATCATCAATATAGATTGTGGATAGGAAGCCTAAGTTTCTTAGATAACCAACCACAGGTTTTAACAATTTGGTAAACACGCTAGGCGCAGTACATAACCCATATGGCAATGCTGTAAATTCATACAAGTTTCCATCAAATTCAAAACGAAGGTACTTTCTGTGTTCAGATGCTATAGGTACTAATAAATATGATTCCTTAAGGTCTATGCAACACATATAATAATGATCATCAATTAACCTTACTGCAGTGCGAATATCCTCCATTTTAAAGTGACTAACTTTTATATGTTTGTTCAAAGGTTTTAGATTTAAAATAAATCTTTGTTTGCCATTAGGTTTTGGAACAAGAAAAATCTTTGAGATGAATTCTCCCTTTGAATGACAACATGGTGTTATAGCTCCTAATCGTAGAAGGTTGTCAATAGCTTCCTGCATAAGAGGAATTTCACAATCAAGTAAATTATTTTTAGGGACTATACTTTGGTAAGGCTGAGACATGAAAGGAATATGATATCCTTTAATCCACTGCAATATAATGGGGTCATTTGTTAATGACATCCAACAAGAAAAGTAGTTTTTTAAATTGCCAGCATGTACCTTGTTTATTTCCTGGTGTTGTAGTGGGCACCCCGGGTTCTCTCGGAACGCTGTGGGTTGAAGGATGTCCTGTGGTGTGATGGCTGTGGTCGAGTCCGTGGTCCACCTCGTGCCATCCCCTTGGTTGGTTGACGCTGATTCAACTGTCGTGGTGGACCATTCCTGTTTCCCATATATTTGTTATTTATGTTCTTAGCAGCGATTGTTGGCTTTGGTGCAGTCTTCTTAATACAGTTTGAACTCTGTTGTATTATCTTATTTACCTTAATTCTTTCTGACAAATTGTCTCCATATAAAAACTCATTTCGGGTAGTATTTTGAGTCATTTCTAAGAAATGCTTGTCCAGTTGGGGAGCAACTAGAGACCTTCTGGTTTTAGTTTGTTGATGATGGAGGTCACACACCAACTTTGACGCTTCACTGAGTGATTTTAGCATAGTTATTTTATCTGGGGGTTGTTTATTATATGAGACATGACTTTGCCTATTATTGTAAGTGCTGTGCCCATCTGTCTTTGCTGGTAGGCAATACACTTGTCTCTAGTTATTCCCGTTTCAGAGATCACTGCTTTTACTTCTTCATTCAAGATTGGGGCATCTAGGAGTTGGCAGTTTTCAGGCAAACTGTGACACTTTGTAATGTCGTCTTTTTCAGTCTTAGACAGACCATGTGCTAATAAGTAATTCCACCGTTTGCAAATGTCATTGTTAATTGTTCCTTCATATTTTTTTATGTCGTCATATTCTTGTCCCAAGGCCTGCACAAGTTCGGTATTCTGCTCATCAGTAAGATGGCTATCTGACGCCTCCGGTGACGCTAAGGATTCAATATGAGTGTCAGATTGTTCTTCAGGGACCGATGTTTGAGGATAAATTTCACTCTGTTCGATGATTTCTTCTGAAATATGAGGAAAAAAACCCTTAAGGTTTCTCAACAGCATTTTTATTGCACTTAACACAGTATCTCGTACTGAAAGCACATGCTGGTTTGACAAAATCGGCATCACGTGCCGGTAACAGAAATCTGTTTTACATCAAAGTTGATATCTCGTATCAAAGTTGATCTTCGTGTTTAAGTATCTCGTACTAACACGGTATATTATACTCGACCATCGTAGCCAGCCACATTTCTTGCATTAGTTGCACCTAAATCAAAAGCTTACCTTCGTTATCCGGGGTAATGGCGCGCAAAGGGCTCCGGTCACGGTCGACACTTTGCCGCCGATTTGAACTGAGGCTGCGCCCGCGCTCATTATAGTGACTCCGTCTTTTGTTTCGACGCCGACGCTCCAACTTTTTATTGTATTTCCGTATTTTTCGAAGTAGTTTTTCTTCAGAAACCATTTTGCATGCGATGCCGGTAACGCGCGAAAAAGAAGTGTCAAATCGGGGTTGCCAATCCATAGAGAAAAAGTTTTATTTTTATTTTCTCTAAAACTGCGATGCCAAATACTAGCGAATTGGGAACTACTCTGTAATCAATTATATTTCAGTTCATCATGAAATGAAATTTGGAATAATAAATGGGATTTTTCGCCTGGAGAGGATTTGATTTTTTATGTTTTCAAGGCTTTCCTCAAATCTTTGTCAGTAAATATTATCATCATGACCATTTTAGTTAGAACACGTCCACTGCTAGACATAGCCTTCTCCCGAGTACCGCCACTTCGACCAGTTTTGTGCTTCTCGCGCCTAGTGGATTCTACCAGCCTTCAGCAGGTCGTCGGTTCACCTTGTGGGGGGCCTTCCGACGCTACGTCTTCCGGTACGCGGTCGCCATTGCTAAACCTGTCGGCACCATCTGTTCTGTGAGCAACCTGCGAGAGTTTGGAAGTTGGCAGTGTGATACCCCCGTTCCTTGGAAAGCTCGTTAAGCCTCTGTGCCCTGCGGTCATCTCTCTTCGGTCGTATCAGATTGCCATCCCATGAGATGATGAAAGTGAGGGAAGCGAAAGTGCACCTGTATCTGCGCATACACTTGTGCAATATAATATCTTCCGGCTGCAGGCTAGTTTCCGCTGAGATTGATCGCCATTTATTTATTTAATAGCTGAGTGAAAACAAAATCTATTAAAAAAAATATAGAGATATATTCTATCTATTTTATATCTAATTTTTATCCGAAATTTCCTCCCAAAGAATGTCACTAAGAGATGTTGTAGGTCCCTTTCCTTTCGTCCCTCGCCTTTGTCCATTCAAATTTTTGGAAATAAAAAAGTTTCGTGGCCTACATAAAAATCTTTATTTGGATACCTCTCACGTCCTCAAATAGATACTTTTTCCACATATTGTTCATTCGCCAACCCTTTTGAAATATAAATGGGGGCTTATAATATTTTAAGTGGGGTTTAAAGTGCGGTATTGTGTACTTTTTTAACACAAGTCCAAAATTTTATTGAGGGCGTTTATTTTTAAACGAATATGTTTTTTGATCGTCTATTATTTTAATTGGAAAACTCAAAAAGTTACTCATGTGCCTATAGTTCGTTCGCGTTAAGAATGCAGTGGAGTCATCAGTGCAACTGCAAGATAAAGGTGTATTCAGAGTGGTGTTAAATTCAAACAAATTATATTTTAAAAGATTAAGTTAAGAAAAGATTAAGACTTTGTAATTTGAAATGATTTGATTGGTTAGGCCGACGGATAATGATTCTCACTGCATTCTTAACGCGAACGTACTATATGTGATTTATTTAAAAACTATTTTACAGGTGATTTGAATCGTTGGTTTTTTTTTGACAAAGCTTTTGATGAGTTGACCCACAATATCGCAGGTAAATATGAAAATCTTATACAACTGAAAACTAAGTCCAGGGAATTTATAAAAAAAAAAGAAAATATTTTATATTTATTTTTATTATTAATAAAAATAAAATATTTTCTTTATTTCTTTCTTATAACCCGTTCGCGCAAGTTTGCCGCACTGCTGAGTCACCCTCTTAGTACCGTAAGTCGGGATCGGATTTACCGACATACCGACAAAGCTTGCAGAGTAAGCACACTGAAGTGATAGTGTTAGTGATAGTGGTAGTGTAGCGTGTGCCATGTTTGTCGAAGGACCTATGGCCGGTGGAGCAGACGAGACCTGGAGTGGAGACCATGTAGCGGCAAGCGTAGCGTGCGACGCCCCCCAGCTAGGTGGACCGACGACCTTAAGAAAGTGGCTGGGATAGACTGGATATGGAAGGCGGAGGACAGAGTGTTGTGGTGCAGCCTGGGAGAGGCCTATGTCCAACAGTAGACTGCGATAGGCTGAGTTGATTGATTGATGTCATGTTGTGTGATTACGCTTTAGGTGATAATCAAGTCGAAACCTTTAATGTTAACCTAGTGTTATATTGTGATTGTTGCCTTGTGAACAAATATTTCCTCAACCATACATTAAACTATTCTAAAATTAACATTTGTGATTTCAAAACTGCATTACTGTCCACAATGCGGTTCCACGCGTTAATGCATTGTCGGTCATAAAGAGCTCATTGTTCTGTATTAAATGTATTTTCATTACTGTAGTTTCAGTATCTATATAGGGCGTAACAGCTTGTATTGTTGACTACAGCAGGTTTTACTGAAATAAACGAGAGTTATTTCATAGTTGTCTAGCGTGTTTTATAAAAAAAAAGAAAATACTTTAAAGCCCTTTGTATACTTTATTCTTGCCGTAAAAACTATGGTTTACTTGCCGTGTGTAGGCACGGTCGTCGGTGTTGTATGGATTACTATGGAAGCTTGTTGACGGGCACGTTTTTTCTACATCGCGATTTATACGCTGTACCGTAAATAAACCGTGTGGTACAATCGATTAGTTTCAAGATTCACTTTTTTTTTTTGGATGGGAAATCATCAAATGACCCTCCCTCCCGCTCTGGGTGGAGCGGAAGGGAGTGTCAGACTCTTACTGACTAAAACCCACCCGTGTTCCTTCCTTAGCCCTTTCTGTTCCAGGGCAGCGGTAACCCTTTCGGACGATCCCGCTGCCCTGGCAGGAGTTGGAACACCTGCCTCTAACAAAGAGCTGGTTTCCAGAAATTAATGATTCTGTGAAAAGTGAAGGCAAACAGTGCTCTTGAGAATGAAATGTATACAAATAAATAAAATTGAAGTGTCGGCCGCCCTGCTCTCTTTCCACTTCTCTCTGTTTAAAGCTGCTAAGGACCAGCCGATCGATTCTGTAAAAATCTCACCGTGAAAAGTTAGGTGAAGTGAGCTTAGAGTGAGCTGCCGTTCGATTCTGTAAAAATCTCACCGTACCTAACCGTACCGTAACTTAACCTAACCCATATGATTCAAAACAAAGCCAAAATATATTGGGGTTTATTCATAAACGATGACTAAAGTTAAGTAACGTTTAAACGTCAAAAATGTATGGTTAAACAGTCGCTAATCACTGCTTAACTTTAAGCAACGTTTATGAATAAAGGGGAATGTCTAATATGTTTTGGCTTAAGTTGGAGTCACATAAATTTAAGTTGCATACATGATAGTTATGCTAACCTCTGCATTATCCCAAAGTATGCAGCACTATTATTACGCTAATAAAAGTTATGCGAAAACGTTATGCCAAACTATAGTATGCCTTAAAATTTTACGCCACCCGGGGTATTACCTTAATTTTACTACTTCTATACGTTCCTACATAAACTAAAACAAACACCAGAAAAGTAAGCAACAAAGGCCGTATCATTTCTAAAGCAAACTCACGAAACAGAACTTCCACAACTATCAAATCCAAAACTGCAAATCTAAGTTGTAACTTCAGAAACAGGCGCACGGTTCAAAGCTAATGTCAAAACAGTTTGGACATGAGTAATACAGCTATAAAGGACGAAGGAGGTAGGCGCAGAAGGCCGGCTCCATACGGCACGAGTCCTACCGCTGACGACGAAGCGAGATATCGTGCTATACGCGCGGTTGCGGATACTTGTGGAGGTGGCTCCGGATGCGGACATCTCCAAATGAATACGTATTTAGAATCTGTCAGTGTCCAGTGTTCGCGGTTTGTCCGCAATCTGTCCGTGCCGGTGTGACTGATCCCTGAGTGAAATAGTGCATAGTTGGTAGTTTTTAAGGTTAGTTTTTTACTATATTATGTGTATGTAACAGGCGCTTCTCGCCATCAAACTCGAAAGTTTGACGATTAAAATGTAAAAACAACAAAATAATGTACACATTTTTGACAAAAATAATAAAAAAAAAACTTTTTTTTTTTCGCTTAACAAACGTACAAAAGATTGTAGACCCCATGTAAATAAAAGAGATTGTTATCTAGGTATTTATCAAATAGGCAGTCGCTTCGTGTAAAATTCTGGTATTCAGCTGCATCCGGTTAGACTGGAAGCCCACCCCAACATAGTTGGGAAAAGGCTAGGCAGATGATGATGTTATATAAATATCAAATAAAGTACTCGCTCAGCGTCGCTCGCTTGGCGGGCAGAACACTCGCTGAGAAACCACCAAGCGTATGTAGCGTACCTACGCTGGTACATACCAAGCGTGAGCAATCGCTCGTCGCCGTAGCGCACTCGCTGCTAGTTGCTCGCCAACTCGTGTTTAGTGTGCATACACACAAGTGGCACGTTGTGAATGGCTGCAGTTGCCTCTACCGTTGACGCGTGCCGTTTGTGTGTATGAGCACTTAGTCGCTACAACAAGTGAAGCACGGCTCACGTACAGCGAGTGCAAGCGCACTCATGGCTGGCATTCGACTGTTTACCTGGGTCCACACAGGACGATTGAAATTCATCAGAGATCCATTCCCACGATCCGTTTTACGAAACCCGCGATCCTGCTGCGCGCTCTAGTGCCGATCCACGTTTTGGCTAGATTAAGTTGAACATTCATATTAGGCCCGATTAACACATAACAGTACCACACCTAGCACGCTTAACGACTGAGGCACCTTTGAGCATTGTTAAAAATCGAAAGTACCTGGATCGGCCGCTCCACGTAGCGCGCCAAATGACCGTGTGTGCTCGGATCGCGCGCGCTCCTGTCGCGCCCGATCTAAGCGCACTGGATTGCCCGGTGTGGACCTAGCTTTAGAGATCGCCGTACGTACGCGTCAATGTGTGCGTGTGCCTGTTCTCGCTCGTTCTATAGAGCCAGCCTTCTGTACCTATCTAATTTGTCTATTTTAACTGTTCAAGTTTTGAAGGCTAGGCTTGGAGTTAAGTCTTAAATCCAGATAAATATATATAATCCAGCAAAGTTAGTCTGCTTTAGTGGATTTCATTAGGCCTTGGGAAGGTTGATTTGAAAATGTATTGTCAAGATGTTTGCAATTTTGGGTTGAACTTCATGATAGGAAATTGTGTGCAAAATGAAAAATGTTCAAATATTTTTCAGATTTCAAGACGTTTAAAAACTTATTCAAACCTTTTTTTCTCCTTTCTATAATGAAGGACTCACCTCAGACATGCACCGCCATTATTACCAATATAACCATTTACTTCAACTCACAAAACATTATCTGCTTCGTTTGAAGTCACTCGTTTGCGCTGGAGAAACAATTCATCTTGTTCCGTAATTCCCGTGTTACATAATAGTATTAAGAATCGATTTCAACAGTATCGTTGGTCTAGTGGTTGCAAGCGATACTGCTTAGCATGAGGTTCTAAATTCGACTGTATTCCCTTATGGGTAAGGCAGAGGTGTATCCATAGCAGACCCACATTTCGTCAGTTCTGTTTAAGTCATAATATTTGTTATTATTATTATTTATTTATCCTCACACTGGAACGCCGTACGGTAATTACACCAATGGAGCAAAAAATCACTTCATCTGCTGCTTCCATTCATTCTGTGCGCGGTGGACATCGAACGAGTGGCGATGGATAACGCATGCTCACACAGCCTGCAAGTGCAGCATTACTCCAAAGCCAAATCACTCCTTCCATATTGCACACATTCATTGCGAATTTTTGAAACTCAATGATTTTATATAATATGTAACTCTACTGTCTACTGCAATCAACCGGGCACAAATCCGGATTCCGGGTTGCTACCCGGAAATTTCAGATGGTAAAATCAAATAACACTATACGACCCAGGAGTCGAACCCAGGGGGTCTACTACGAAGTGCAAATTGCGAATGTTCGGATCGGACAGACACATGGCCGAACCGGATAGGTATTATTGAAAAATGCGAAAAAAGTTCGGATCGGCTTGGTTGGGTCGGGACCATGGTCAATATTCGAAAGAGTGTAGGAGTGTAGAATCGGAACCGACCGAACCAAATAGTAACTTCGTAGCAGGAAACGGCTGAACATTCGGCCGATACTACTTCGGAGTAGACCCCCAGGACAACAGTTTATATAGAAGCTTTTTTTTTAGCTTCTTGATGATCACTCATTCTCAATCATTGTACATACAAAGAATTTTACGTAACTTAAATATAGTGATCGTGTTTTCAAATGTAAAGGGGGTTTTATATGGAGCCTGGCTACCTGTCGCACCATTTTGATTTTTATTTAAAATGGCGTTTATCGATTTATGTAAGTATTATTCTTGGCTGCTTTTTCGAAAAAATATCAATATGGCGGACCGGTAGGTACGCGATGGATCTTTAAAGCCCTTTCTAAGAATATCCTGGTTAAGAGCTTTGCGCAGTATATATTTATATTATAATATACGAGTAGTAGTTCAAAGTTAAATGTGTAGCCAGGAAATGGGTTCACCGCACTTCTCCAAAGGGTATATACGAACTAATGACTTTCCGATCGGAAGTAGACATTGCGGCATCGTGGTAAATAGACTATTTAATTACATAATGAAAGCTATGAAACTGTGTTACGACGTTCATATTATTTTTAATTTCTACTTTATTTCCAGGTCTATATTTATTCACACTCTGTAATAAGTGTATTATTTTAATTTATATTTGATTATTTTTAATTACGTTATTGTAATGTCTGCCTAATTTTTATTTCTTGATTTATTTTAATATTTTATCTGATTTTAATTCTGTAATAGTTAAGGACTATGGATTTTGTCTGAAATAAATTAATTGAATTGAAATTGAAGTTCATAATCTTGAGAAAATAGATATTTCATCAAGTATCACAAGCATTTACATTGGTTTCAACTCTTTATTTTGGTAGTAACAAAATGTTAGTCTAGGGATGTTGCAAAAAATAAAACGACAGAATATTATATACGAAACAATTTTCGTTTATTTTTGCAAAAAGCATTTGATTACACGCACATATTAGGTAAATACCTAAAGGTTAAAGTCGCACCACGCATCATTATTTTTTAAATAATTTAAACAATTTTATAATAGCAATAATAATACATTAATTAATTTAATTATATTTTTTCTATATATTATCACGTATGGCAATAAACAGAATATTTACAACTTTACATAAAATAAATTAATAATATACTTTTAGTAAAATCTCAATAAAACTAGATTAAACGTATATCAAAATAATAGGATTTGTGATGTAACATTTAATAAAAATCACGAACGATGATTTACTATCACAGTATCATAGGATACAACAGACAAATCATTAAACGAGTTTAAAACTTCATTAAATCAGCTAAAAAACTTTAAAAAAAATATTTCGCTAACACGCCACCATAATTTGCATCGAAAATTCATTAAATTATATTGATGAGATGCAAAGGTATGTTGAAGAAACTATTCTAAACACAGAGCTACTTATCATTAAACGTTATGGTTTCTTTAAATTACATAATATTGCTGTTTCTTTTATCTAGTTCACTGTAAGTTCTAGTGGATTTTACCTATTTCGTAAAATAAATACTAATATACTTCATTAATATCTACACTTTTAAAACTGACAAACATTGAAGTTTATGTACATATTCTCAGAAATTCCACATTGATATTCATCTACAAATCTCTAACACATATTATTTTCCGAAATCACAACAAGCTAACAGGCTTTAACTAGTGGAAAACAGATCACAACGAAACAAAAAAAAATGGACGGATTTCAAAAGAAAAATAGATGTAGAAAACTCGAAACTTAACAGACATGAAAAGGTATTCAAGTTAAGTTTTAATACATGGTTTCTCCAAAATATATACAGTAGAAATTACAGTTTTAGGAAAGCATTGGGTTTTTTTTTGGAAAAATAACTCTTTCAGATATGATTAATATTGTTAGAAAGTTAAGTTGTACTAACTATAGAAGTCACAACCATTTATTATTACTTTTTTTACAATTACAGCCCGTATGTGCTTTTTACAATTTTACACATACTATACACACTAAAATTGGCTATAATATAGTATTATGTTTTACTAAAATTTATACATGCTAATCATCTAATATTTTTACATATACTTTGAGCCTATGTTACTTATTCAAAAGGAAGACACATTGAATTTACAATAGCAAATATTGAAATTGTTGTTTGAATAAAATAAGGCAACATCGAGTTTAATTCAAGCTTGTCTTCTCTGTAATTTAGTCGAATGTAAATAAGCAAATTTTATTTGAAAAATAATAGTATACGTAAATTACATTTTATGCAGATGTTTTAGATAGAGCAATATTAAAAAAAAATAACTTCTTAAGTCCATTCAATATCTTAGTAATGAAAATTCATCTTTAATTTAGGATATTTTTTTTTCAAACAACAATTTCTCGACATTTTATGAGAACGCGGAAATACAAGCTAATGTGGTTATTATGGACATTGACACGACAGAAATTAATATTAGATATCCTTGGACGCAAGAGGAAATAATAAGTGACAGTACAGACCATATCGAAGCATTCGGTAGAAAATAAACTTTGTTTCTATTTTTACTTGAGTGAGAGAATTAACAAAAACATTTTTTTTATATTTAATATTCATTGGTTAATTTAACGTTTGTCAAAAATAACCGTGGAAACGATAACCATAAGACACATTTTTTTTCCTTTCTTTTGTGTTACCAAAATCTTTGATAAAGTCTAAAGTACTGAAAAGCGGACAGTGCCATTATTAGTCAAGTTAGTAATTCCATACAACTATAAATATTTAAAACGATGAGTTTTGACACAACACTGACACATCAAATCTAACAGGTTTGTTATTTACCGTAGCACATCAATAATAATTATTTTAAAATCCTTTTTTTTTTTCTCTCTATTGAAGCGTTATTTGTCCCCATTATAGTATCTTCCTATTTTAATTTAAATAAAATCGTAATTATTAATACTAAGTGACTGATATAACTATTTTAAGACTAAACTATCTACAAGACTGACTATTATTTAAATATTCCATTTACAAAAATGTCTAGTTACAGTTTTATTACTAAATTAAATAACGTATATTTCTAGTTAAATTCTTTAAAATGAAACTTATTTTTAATGTTTTTTTTACGTATTAAGAAACAACTTAAAATGTTATCGAATGAAAAATGAGGATATAACACCTAGTTATTGACTTTATAATAGGCTTAAACTACTTAAATTTACTTGCGCAGAAATAAACTCTTTTACTAATAAAATGATAATTATTTTTACAAAATTAAATTACACTAAGACGTACGATTTACAATACTTTTATAAAAGTCAATAATTAGTTGTTTGATTTTATTATTAAATATTATTAATATTTTAATACCTAGTTACTTTACTTATACTAACTACTGACTACATCTTTAAAACTAAAAATAATTTAGTTTATATTTTATAGACTATTTGCTAAATATTTACAACACTTTGGCCTCATTTAATTAGTAAAATCTTATACTTAGGCCCGTAAATATAAAACAGCCTACGTTATGTAATTTATCAGAAAATGACTTTAAAATGTTCTATTATGGAATGATTCTATTATACAATATTTTTGGATACTTTGTAGTACAATTATGAAAAAAAGTCGAGAAAAAATGTTTATGGAAAACAAAATGTCAAAGCAATAAAATTCTAAATAAAAGTACTGCAGATTTAAAAATATTCAAGATAAGCTAGTCAACTAAATTATTTTAATAAAATTCAGAGATACTACGTTTTATATCAAAAAAATCTAATTCGTTTAAATGTGTTTTTATGAGTCTAATAAATATTTACAACTGGATCCTATCGATATTTTATATGAAGAACTATTTGCAATAATATTTTTCGTTTTACGACTCAATTTCTGGTAAAATAAAGCCTCAGACATATAGAGCTCATCTATACGGATATATATTTATTACAAACTCGATACGTGAGGCTTTTATTGCCTTTATATGTTTTTGAATGAATTTCAGATACATACCTTGAAATTATAAAATCGATACATTGCGACATTGTTAATGAATTATGAGAAATATGTTATTCATGCATTATATCAAAATGAAAAAGGAAACATATCCGTTTGTGCTAGAAAAAGACTGCTCCTAAACCAGAAACATTTTCAAAAGTAGAAAAATAAACTTCTTTGGTTTAGAATTGATAATTATAATAATTATCAAAATTATTAAATTACATTATCTACCTATCTCATTTTTGCAGAAATGTATCTAAAAACCGCTTTTGATGTGTATTATTTCTAAAACTCTAAAGTACTAGCGATTGTTTGATTCATTTTTGCAAAAATAATTATTATACCTATAATTTATTTCTAAATACGACACATACGTATATTTTCTATACACATTATTTGTAACACGACGATTCTAAATAAATCACATCAACTTTGGGAATAAGTACACAAATGTCCTTAAATATTTCGTTGAGACATCACTAGGCCTCTCAAACCGCTGTCACTTCGCACTTTGGCGATGTTCAAAGCGATGCTAAGTCTGAAGTTCTTCTAGAAGGTAGTGGTACCCTCAGTTGAGCGGAACCTCGTCTATCTAACCGCTCCAGAGCGTCCAGGTCTGAAGCACTTCTCCTGCAGAAACTACAGAACGCACAAGCAAGAGTGTTCTTGAACGCATTACGAAAGTCTCTATTGAAATATGCGTAGATGATAGGGTTTAATGCCGAGTTGAAGTAACCAGTCCAGAACATAATCACTGTTACAACTTCGGGGCACCTGCACGAGTCACACAATGATGTAGACACGTAAAAGAGGAAGAATGGAAGCCAGCACAGGATGAAAGCACCCATGATGATGCCGAGAGTTCTGGCTGCTTTATGCTCCCTCTTCATTTTGAGGATATTTCTATCCTTGGTTGGCGTCGTCGCGTTTATGTGTAGGGCGCCATTTTTATCGCCCACGTCGCGAGAATGCCTGTGCATGAGCATGGCGTTGCCAGCTCGAGCATGCAGATTCTTCTCTTGTCGATTCGCTTCTCTGAATATAGCGTAGTAGGTGAACAACATTATGGTACATGGTATCCAGAATGATATAGAACTGGATATGACTGCGTATGGCTTGTTGACTATGAACTCACACTCGGTTTCTTTCACCACTTTCAAGTGGTCACTGGTAGTGTACCAGCCCATGAATATTGGTACGTATGATATTGTGATTGGACTTAACCATGTTGCTGCTAACATGACGTATGCCATCTGAAAAAGAAAAACATAACTGTAACCTATGTATATCGCGATGACACATTAACATATAGATCAATCTAGATTTTCTCAAAAATCGAAATACATTTTTCTAAATTATACCTTTGGTCGGGACCGATTTGAAACTGTCAAGTATTTCTGATTTACTACTGCAGTCCAACCTATTAAAATTGTGAACCCATAGCTTCAATAAAACCAACAGTCATGTATTAATTATTTATTCGGGCAAATTATTGATATCTCAATATATTCCCGATGTGATTCGAATGTGAATCATTATCAAAATTATCGATAATTGTTCCGTAAAATGAAGAGCTCATTAATATAATAATTACCGATAATTTATGAATTCATATTTGCGGACTGATTCTTCATTAGTCAAGTATTTAATATTCATGTGCATTATTTATAATTTTATGGCTGTATTAATTGGCATTAATGCCAATTATGTGCATAAATGCTTTTAGCTTGATAGCCCATTCACCTGTCAAGATGCACATCCGATCGATTCTGTAAAAATCTCCCCGTGAAAAGTTAGGTGAAGTGAGCTTAGAGTGAGCTGTCAATAGTGTCAATCCATAGCATTAGTTGGAATGACAGCTCACTTCACCTAAGTTTTTACAGTGAGATGATAGCAGAATCGCACTGCAGTTCACTGTCCCATTAATTGATATTTGTTCTAAGTATTGTTAAAAAGCGGTTGCAGTTTTATTGAGGTTAATTAAGAGATGATCCAAATGAAATTGCATATAAGGCGCTTGATCTAGGAGATACAATTCTAGACATGGTTTAAACGAGTCCAGTAACCTAAATTGCGTACAAATCACACTATTAATCTAAATTTGAATCATTTTGAAGGATATTGCTAATCCATTACTTCATAAATTATGTTCGAAAAATTTGTCTGCTCAACAACGTAAATACCGCAATGAATGTTGGTGAACTGTCCAAATGGAACCTATTGCTACTGATAGTGTGTTACGCAACTACCACGTTGATCGCGAGCGCGATCGCGAGATTTGTACAAAAATATTCAAGAAAGGGAGAGCGTTTAACAGGGGCAGCCGTTTCAAATAATTATCATTTGCGTGCGATTAAGACGGATCTTTATGAAAAGAGCTAATGGCCTATGCACACGACTGCACGTTATTTGGGATTCTAAACTTGAGGATACAGCTCAAAGCATTTATTTCAATTAAATCATTTACAGGCACTTTTGAATTGTCAAAGGAGTTGGTCATTCAGAAAGGAGTCAGTCATTAACATAATGTTTTTCCAAGAAGGCTTGAAAAAAGTTAAAGACAACAAATGAATATCAAAACCAACCTTCTTCGTCATCTTAATAGGATACTTCAGCGGTTTCACAATAGCATAATATCGGTCGACTGATATGCAACATAGATGTAAAATCGACGTCGAAGTGAAGTAGACATCTGAGGAGTTCCAGAGGTCACAGATGGTTGGTCCGAAAAGCCAGCTGTTGTAGAATTGGACGCTGAAGTTGAACGGCATGACCACCATGGCGACGAGGATGTCGGCGAAGGCGAGGGAGACCACGAAGTAGTTGGTTATGACTCGGAGTTTCCTGTGGATGAGAACGATTATGTTAGTGCATGAAAGGAAATACCATGTTGCAAAAGCATCGGTATCATGTAGCATAAGATATAGATATAGCAGTGTTTTAAGAAATGATGAACAGATTTTTTTTACCATTACCATCTGTTGTAGTACTTGATTAAAGTACTACAACAGATTTATTGATTGATTTACAGATAACCGTGAAGGAAAACATCGTGAGCAAAACTGGCATGTCCTAGAACCAAAAATTCGAAGACATGTACAGCCCAATCACTCTCACAGAGAGGAGGCCTGTGTCCCAGCAGTGGGAACATTAGAGGCTATGGTATGTATGTACATTTATGTATGTAGTACAACAGATTAGTAAAACAATTCATTTTAAACCAAGGAACCGGACTTTTTAAAGTTACAGTTTTTAGGGTTCCGTACCTCGAAAAGAAAAACTGAACCCTTATAGGATCACTTTGCTGTCCATCCGTCCGTCTGTCTGTCTGTCAAGACCCTTTTTCTCAGGAACGAGTGGAGGTATCAAGCTGGAATTTATATCAAATACTCAAGTCTACTGACCCTTGAAGCTGTGAAAAAATCAAACTTCTAAGCCAACGCAATCAAAAGATACAGCCGTTTATGCCGCAAATTTCCGCAAATTTTCGACACTCGCGAGGGAATCAAAACCTACAGGGTACTTCCCGTAAACTCAGAATCTTGAAATTTGGTACGAAGCAACGTCTTCTAGCACCGATAAAGGAAAAATTGCAAAAACCGTAAATTTTTAGTTACATCATAATATATATTATAATAAAAATATTTTTAATAATTTTAAATTGTACGGAACCCTCGGTGCGCGAGTCCGACTCGCACTGGGCCGGTTTTTTTTTTTAACAGACTGCCGTGTTCGTTTAGTGGTCTTAAGCTCTACTACTGAACGTAAGGTCCTGGATTCGATTCCCAAGTTGAGTGGGTTTTACGATTAGGAATTTTTCAGTCGGCCCGGTTGATCGCAATAGGCTCGCCCTTTAGTACATGGGACTTAAACATAAGTGGAAAATGGTTGGTAATTGTTATGGTATGTTTTTAAATACAAATGGTAGGAAAAGTATTTTTTTAAATGAACGTTGTTTTTTTGAAAATGAGAGAAAATAGAACGGCCGTCCCATTTATACTCATGAGGGTCATAAGAAACAAATGAAGGTAATGTGCCTGCTGCCCATTTATAAGGCATAATCCGTTCTTATGAGACCCATGAGAAGGAACATGGCGACCCATTCTTTACTGTAGCCCACTCAACAAACGATGTTCCATATATAAAACAGCTTTGAAAGACAAAATCTTGATTTACTGCTAGATTTTATCAACTACAAACCCTTCTGCTAAAGTTTTTTGGTATAGACGAGATATAAATAAATGGAAGAAATAAACCAAATACTAAAATATCTTACTTCGAAAGCCTCGGGTCAAATGTCCGAGAATAATAAAGTCATTTGTCCAACCATTCCGGCGACTGGTACTTTATCAGAATAAACTGATGTTAAGCAGAAAGAGGCGAAGGAACTTTTGATTGCTTGGACGAAAGTTCTAACAGGGCCTGTTCACACTAGCGGCGTGGGAGTTATTTTAAGGGTTATATTATGTTGGTAGTTGGTTTTACTGAAACTAGCTCGTGAATGTAGATATTATAGTAATATTTTACGGAAACTGAGTTCGGGAGTACTTTTTTTGTAAGCCTATTCTTTCCTAGTTGCCTTTTTGCCTTTCAACTAACTACTACTCACGGTTCTACAAAATCAAAATGAAATTTATTGCACCTACAAGGGCACTTATGAAACGTCAAAAGCTATGTGCACGGTTCCAATTATTGGTTGTTTCCTATGGAGAAGAGTCGGTAAGAAACTCCACGGTTACTCTTTTAAAAATAATTTAATTGGCCTTTACAATGCTTTTATAAATGTTTTCCAATTACCGTGTTTATAAGTATGGGAGAAGTGAAGGCCTGTCATCAAGTGCCATGTTTTTGTGTTTACTGTGTGTACTCCCCGTCACTTTTCCCTAAGGGTTCATTAGAAAACCAGCGTCAGACAGCATCTGTCTGGCATTAATGCTGAAATGAACCTTTTTGGCGCAGCCGTGAGGCACACACTATTGTTGTCTGAAACATTATTTGTTATTTTAGTAATTTTGTATTTTGTGTTTCACGAACTGTGTCCAAATAAACGTTTTTCTTTCTTTCTTTCTTTTCTTTCTATTTAATCAAATAGAAAATGGTCTACAAATCTACAGTCTACAAGGCCTACAACGGTACCTAAACTTATACCTATTATCCGGTTTAGACTAACACATCCACCGTGTTTTAAATATGTTTTTATTTAAAACATGCAAAACTATATCCAAGCTATTTTGCATTAAAAGTATAAAAAGAATCACTATATATTTTAGAGATTCATCAAAACGGAGTTCTGTCTCCGAAAGTTTCAATTTGACTGAAGTTTTAAAAACTAATAACAGTTTTCTCAAGCTGACACCAACATCGCAAGTTCGTCCGTCGTTTAGTAATACAGAACCTCTAAACGATCTCTAAGAATTTATGTTATGCATTGTCGGTAGAACCAAGTTTAATGGTTCTTTTTTATGTACAGACGCTAGTACATCAAGCTACCCGAAACTGTCCAATTTTCCCAATCAACTTTGAACCTAATGCTTTAGCGATAGAATTGAAAATCTTGTTGACAGATTACATATACATGGGTAGGTTATTTAAGGTTTCTATGTTATTGGCCTGATTCGATGTTTAGACCACCTTCAACATGATTTTTATTATTAACACTAGCCGCTTTGAAATCGAAACCTCTTCGTGCCTCCGAAAGCTTGTTGGTCCCAGCTATCATTCGTAGATCTTTGACAGTTGTTACTGGTAGTCACACAACCCAGAAGTCTGACAACCAGTCCCACCGAGGGGTATCGTGTTACCCAGTAACTGGGTTGTGGAGGTCAGAAAGGCAGTCGCTCCATGTAAAATACTGATATTCAGCTGTATCCGGTTAGACTGGAAGCCGACCCCAAAATAGTTGGGAATGGGCTAGCCAGTTTGATTGAGCTGCATTAAAATTTACTATGTTCAAGCAATTTCGAGCAAATGGAACATTCATCAAATCGTCATTAACCGTTTGAAAGCCGTAATTACAGAAACAATTAAAAAGCCAGTCTTGCGTGGATCCACGGTTGTGCGAAGGGTTAAAACTTATTAAATTAACTTCCAAAAGTTCTTAATAATTTTCAAATTCGAATCACGTCGCCAGTGTGAGATGACAACACTTTGTTAAACACTTTAACAGTAACTTAATTATACTTTTATGGCACAATTATTATGCCTAACGGCCAGTTATCCTTAAATTAGACTTGTTAACTTAATTTGTAAAACTTTCGTTTAGTGAAGGAATGTTAAAAGATTCGTTTAATTAATGATGGAATTAAGCTAACTGTCTTAATTTTTCTGGCCAATGGCTAGCAATCGTCTTGGAGATGGTTCAGGTTTTTTTGGACTATTATAAAAAGGGTCAGTTTGTATAAATACCTAAATGATTTTAGAAGCTGGGGTGGTTGAGATATATTTTTTTATTTCACGAACTATGAGTTCGTCTTAATTGAGTAGGCTTTTAAAAAAAATTTATTGGAGTCGGTTGTTTTTTTTTTGTAATAATGTTTTTTTTTCACTTTTTAGTTATACTTACCCCACACAAATTCATTTAACACTACTTGCTATGTAAATATCTGTGACAGGAAGTTATTAAAACATCATCAATATAAACTAAATGGAAAAAAAAAACGTATTAATAAAGCTTACTCAAAAACTACCCAAGCAAACTTAATCAAATTTATATGGGAATACCCCTGAGACATACCTTATCCAATAAAAAAATAATTTTGCAAATCCGTCTATATATGACGGAGTTATGTCCAAACATACATTAAAAAAAATATACATTATAAACATCCCAATTGACAATCTCCTCCTTTTTTGAATGACGTATATTTATTCTATACTTCAATATTAAAATTTAATTTTCAATAAGGTCTCTCAAACACAAAAAGCTGCATCCGATTAGACTTAGAAGAAGTCTAATCGGATGCAGCTGAATAATTTACATGGAGCGACTGGCTATATGACCTTCATGACCCAGTTACTGGGTAACACGATACCCCTTGGTAAGACTAGTCGTCAGAATTTTGGGCTTCTGTCGAAGATCTACGAATGACAGCCGGGACAAACGGCTTACCGTGCTTTCCGTCCCTAGTGTAGTTCAACCTTCAATCGACTCGTGCAACTATTATCATTTAACCACGAGCCGAGGTCAGACATAGGCAAAATTAATTTTAGCTATGTAAAATAGAAATCAAAACCCACGCATTCATTATTAACGTATCCAATATTAAAACTATTATATTTTATACTCTCGTTAACAATATTTTACATGAATATTAATGTTTTATTCCATAAAGGGTATTGGTAGCCTATAAATATAGACTTTCATCAATCGTTAAGTGATTTTTTAGTACCGTCGATGTCAAAGTTAAGGCTCATGAAATATATTTTACATCACGCCTGTCTGGATGAATCTTTTTTCTTTTAGTTTACTAGTATAAAAACAATGTTTTGTTATTAATGTTTGCTTTTATAGCACTTATAGTTACTTTAGCATTATTTTGCTTCAACATTTTATTTCAAGACTTGAAATTTTTCGTGTTTTGGTACTGTTGGATCTGCCGAACAAAGATAATGTGTCTGGCAAGACACATTAAAAACAACAATTTGACAATACGAAAGAATTAGTAACTAGGCAGATGTGAGTGATGCGAGTGTCGGGAGGGACGCCCTAGAAGGACATACAAATATTGACCTTATGGGTGATGTAAATAATGAGGTTAGGTACGTCTGGCGGGGATTAAAAATGAATTATTTATTTTATTTCCTTATATTTTACTAATTATATCTATTTTATTATTTATTTATTACTGTAATTGCCCATGACATCACAGCGGAATATCAGCGCTCCGACATTTATTTTTTAAATGTCGAAGCATCATGCTGAGATTTGGAGCCTTTTGGCCTCGTATAAGACTTTCTGTTTCATTCTTCTTTTTTTCACTTTTTTTATATAACTTGTGTTTTTTTTTTAAATTTTTTGACGGTTTTTAGTTTAGTTTGTGATCTCCTGTACAGTCACGAGCAAAAGTATGTATACACTCGGCTTTATTCAAAAGCGATTTACTCCTTTATTTTTAAATTAAATTTTATGTTGTAACAAAAATAGCATTTTCGAACCCATAAGTTTATGTAATGCGTCGTATTTCAACGTTGCGTTCGTTATTTCACGAAAAAATCGCAATCGAAAGTTGCCAAGTGTTGACATACTAGTGCTCGTGACTTTACGAGTCGCAATCAATACTTTTTCTTTCTTTAGAAAAGTCAGGCGCGTGTATGAGCAGATGTATCAACATAAAATTAAATGAAGCAAAGGGAGTATGTAAGGATCGTTGGTATTTTTTATTTAGTGACTGATCTCATTGTTTTGTTAACCTTAGTCTGTAGTGTAATCTAACATAGTTTTAAGAATTTTGTTACTAACAATTATTGTGGGTGTACTAACATTAGTGTTCAAGTTGTGCATGTCATAACTAACAAATTGGATTTTATGATCAGAAAATGTATGAATGACGATGATGATGTGTATCAAATGGTGTTGTGTAGATTCGGCTTACCCCATGGGAAGAACGCGTGAGAATATGCAATAAAAAAAAATAAAAAATGAATGAATGAATGAATTAAATAAATGACGTACCTGTGCCTCATAACACTGACGATGACAAGCATATTGCCGAGCACCGCCATGATCACGATGAGCAGCAACACCGACATCCTCAGCTTGAAGAATATGCTCTGTGTCAGGTCTTCATCTTCGGCCCCCGCGACTGTGCTGTTGCCAGTCGCGTTGACCGTCGCGTTCAGTGCCGCGTAGTGGGTTAAATTTTCGCGATCCATATGGGGTGACCTGGGGAAAAGAATTTCTGTATTAATTTTATTTTGAATGTTATTGGATGGCACATCGCCGTCACAAGAGCGGTCAATGTGGTGATGCTTGAGCGGTCTATGTCTAGCACTGTACGTCTTAAGTTCAACTGCGATGATCATCATCAACTGCCTAGCCTTTTCCCAACTATGTTGGGGTCACCTTCCAGTCTGACCGGATTCAGCTGAATACCAGTATTTTACATGGAACGACTGCCTATCTGACCTCCACAACCCAGTTACTGGGTAATAAGATATCCCTTGGTAAGACTGGTTGTCAAACTTTCAGGCTTCCGACTACCCGTAACGCCTGTCAAAGATCCACAAATGACAGCCGAGCCCAACAGTTTAACGTGCTTTCCGAGGCACGGAGAGGTCTCGGTATGTAAAGATGGTCACCAATCCACTGACCAACCGCGGCAACTATAGTTCAGCTGCGATGATGATGATGGTAAACAAAACGATGGCCTACATGATGTTAAATGGACCCTATGGACATCCACATTGATACTATACAATGTGTAAAAAGACCTCACATAGCCGACACCTACGCTTTCTGTACATCAAAGGTAACTTTACTACTTTTTTGACTAAACTTTGCATAAATATAATGGCTGGGAAACAACGTTTATTTTTGGTGTGATTCAGCTGTTTGCGGTAGTGCGCAATGCACACGTAAAACATATTGCGTATGGGTGCATGCAACGGTAGAGGAGTCGTGGGGTTATATATAGTTGTGTTATAACATTAAAAATAGTTTTCGTAAAAAAACGTCAGTAAAAGTTGGAATTTTGACCTTCAATATCTCCGTAACCAGAAGGTTCCCAGGTATGGTCCAGTACAAAAAATATATTACAATGACGGGGAGTACAAGTGACTCTAAGCTTTGTGACTTGACTGTTTACACCCGTTATACTGTCTCACTGTTGGGCAAAGATCTCCTCTCCCCGTTTGTTTCCTCCTCTCTCCGAGTTTGTTTAATTTTTCTTTTTGTTATTTTTTTATATAATTTGGTTTTGTTACTTTTTTTATATATTTGTTTTTTTTTTATTGTTTTAGTTTAGTTTTAGGTATGATCTTTCTGTACGAGTCGCAATAAATACTTTTTCTTTCTTTAATTTCTTTCTTTCTTTCTCTCTGTTACAGTAAGAAGGCAGTGTTCACCACACGGGGCCCGTGGAATAAAATAAAATTAGAATTTATTTTAGAAATAAATCACAATAGTCATCATTAACTAACATAACTAAGTTTGGCGGATCTTTTTGTCACACAAAATAATTATTGTTATAATTTTTGTGTAAATACAGCGCCACAAGACACAAGCGATGAAGTTTAGTTTGTGGCTCACCGAATCCGTCACATTGTATTTTTACTTTTTGATGAATAACTTTATTATTATTAATATTTTGTTCGGGGCCCGCTTAATGGCAAACGACAACGCGGCAGGCCCAGATGGAGATGGTAGGATGAGCTGGACTCCTTTGATAAAGATTGGTCCTTGGCAGCTCTGGACAGAGAGAGGTGAAAGGAGAGTAGAGAGGCCATATCGGCTAATACAGCAATACTTGGATTGACAAAAAAGAGTCGAAGTTTTAAATTTCTCGTAGGTATAATTCATTTGTAAGTCTGTCTTCTTATTATAAAGGAAAGTAACAATCGCAATTAGTCAGATTAAACGATTAATTTTACCTTTATTAAAACGTTTACCGAAATAACTTCGTTGATTGTGCAAGTTACGAAACATTGTTAAATGCTTTTGAATACCGTTCAATTCAGTTGAAAGTTATAAAGAATTTATTCGATGAAACGTGAATTGGAACGGTGGGAAAGTCTTTTAGTAATTAATGATGAGGGAATATTGAGCCATTGTGAAATTGTAAATGGATGTCGGATGGTAAATACAATCAGCATTCGGGCGATGTAAATGTTTCCTGATATGCAGCTTAAACAAAAGAACAAGGGCTTATTTATAATAATAGCAGCACGGGTCGATCGACGGTTAAGCTTAGCTGAGCCCGGTCCGTTGATGGGTGACCATCCATTATGGATCGAGACGCCTCCGTGCCTCAGAAAGCATGTTAAACCGTTGGTCCCGGCCGTCAATTCTAGATCTTTGGCAGTCGTTACGGATAGTCAGAAGCCCGTAAGTCTGACAACCAGTCTTACTACAGGGTATCGTTTTACCAGGTGACTGGTTTGTGGAAGTAAGATAGGCAGTCGCTCCATGTAAAATACTGGTTTTCAACAGCATCCAGTTAGACTGGAAGCCGACCACAACATGGTTGGGAAAAGGCTGGGCAGATAATGACAAAGTGAATATGCTCCAAATATTATTCGATTTTTTCGAATAAGAAGAAAATACAGAGACGAAAAGAAAATCAGGAAGGTCGAAAAGGAAATGAGAAATGAATTGTTAAGGAATGAAACCCTGCGTCAATTTGTCGTGTTACAGCCATTCCATACAGGTGTCAAATAATGACAGTGGGTGTTGACATGACAGTTGATTTATTTTGCCCATTTTACATGGGGCAAATGATAAAAAGAGCAAAATGTAGGGAAATAAAGGCAACTCAAAGAATTAAACTAGACAGTATAAGAAACTTAAGTTTTGGATAGTAGATAGATACTTAATTATTTATTATTAAATATATATTATATTATTTATTTTTTATTATTATTAATTATATATAAATGCGGATAATGTAGTGGGCTGCAATATTGTTAATATTATGTATTATCTTTCCTCTGTTCAAACACATATTGTAGCTGTTTATTGTCCCTGAATAAATAAATAAAAAATAGATGGACCAATGAAATTAGAACATGACAAGTGAAATCTAAAAGTTAGTCATGCAAAATATTAATATAACATCACGCCTGTATATCCCGAAGGGTAAGGCAGAGGTGTACCTAATAGTTCAACCATATTTTGCCAGTTTAAGTACCAAGTAACAGAAAGCGAGCTTAGTGCCATCAACCGAGCGCAAATCCGGGCTCCGGGCTGCTACTGAGAAATTCTAGATGAAAAAACCTAATAACCCTTTGCCCTACCCGGGACTTGGAAGAAATTGAACCCAGGACCTCGTGCTCAGCAGTAGCGCTTACGGCCACTAGACCAACGAAGCAGCCTAAGCCTAAATAAGTATGACCAGTTAGTAAATCAAAGTATGTTCAGATTAACATAATCCACACACACGTGAAGGGTTTTATCTAACAAATTGAAATATTCTTTCCCATCCAAATATATTCTATTGTAAGCTCACTCGTACGTTTCTCAGCTAAGATTTCCATTGATCTAAAAATTTATCACTGTAGGCAGACTCGTAAATTCTAGGATCGGTATGGGGGCTGAATCATTTCAGTCCAGTTTTAGTAAAACGTTAAGGGGATGAACTATTTTTTTGCCACCTAAATTTTTTTTTTTTTAAATTACCCATTAACCGTTATATCAAGTAAAATGCGTGTCGTAGCTTAAATGTTCTCTTATACTCTTATATATGAAGTAATGGTGCTTCGGGTCTGGTAATCGGTTTACTTAGAACATCTACAAATTCAAGGCAATCGTGTTATGTGTTATGCTACACTTCTTATGAATTGGTGATATAAAAATAAACCGATATGGAGCTAATAATCAGAAATAACACTATCCGGAAAAGAACCGGAGTTACCGATATAGCTTACAGAGTAAGTAAGCTCAAGTGGTAGTGGACTGACCATGTTTGTCGAAGGACCAATGGCCGGTGGAGTGGACGAGTCCTGGAGTGAAGACCGCGTATCGGCAAGCTTAGCGGGAGACGTCCTCCAGCTAGATGGACCGATAACCATAATACTTTACCTATACCTTTTTATCTAACACAAATTTATTTTATTTATATATTTAAGTATGCATACATACGTCACGTTGCTGTATAAAACTGATTTACATCCATC
Organism: Apamea crenata; assembly: GCA_949629185.1. Lineage (NCBI taxonomy): Eukaryota > Metazoa > Arthropoda > Insecta > Lepidoptera > Noctuidae > Apamea > Apamea crenata. The sequence continues at coordinate 10,617,557 of OX451375.1, read as the reverse complement.
ACCTCACATCCAGGTCCAGTTAAAAACCAGCGTCAGGCACTAGTTGTCTGGCCTTTTTGTTGAACTGGGCCTTTTTGGCGCAGCCGTGAGGCACACTTTCCTGCTAATTAAATTTCTTACATCGGACTTAACACTTTTTATTTAATCTTTTTTTTTAATTTATTGTTTGTTTTATCTGATGTATGTATCAGTCTGGTGAGTACACCAGATAAATACATAGCAGTGCAGTGTGCGTAGTGTGTCTTTTAATTTGTGCCAAATAAATCTATTTTCTTTCTTTCTTCTTTTCTTTAATAAGGTGCCTGGGACAGCCTGGATGCGGAAGGCGGTGGAGAAGGTGTAGAGGCGCAGTCTGGAAGAGATCTGTGTCCAGTAGTGGACTACAATAGGCTGAGTTGATTAATTTTTATTGAATAATAATTTATCATTAACAACAAAGCTGCAAAAGGCTAACAAAAGAAACAAAGGAGCTATTTGCTCATTAGGTCCGAGAAAAAAAGCTCGAAGCAAAACTATATTATGTATGTAGATTGAATACGCTAAATCCCGTTCCTCTTAACGTAAAAAGGAAGGTAAAGGTAGGAAAGATAAGTAAGCAATATAAGAACAAACCGAGAAATTAAAAATGACGACTAAATAAAAAGTGAATATTTGCGTGGCTGCTCATAATTTTCTCGTAAAATCTTCACTTCTTTAAGACAGAACTGCGGAATTATGAGTTATTCTTTAGTCGAAAAGCAAAAAGCTAGATTATAAATAAAAGACACCGATGGTTCCTGAATTATTCTTTAATGGTTCGCCGGTTTTAATGTTCTTTGTACCTATTTATTTTTCTATCAAACTCCTAGAATCCTCTGCTGCTAGCTTTTGGAAATTATAATTAAGTCTGCCCCTGAGCGAAGGACATGTAAAATGATTTTATTTTGTAAGTAGGTTTGTACAAACACTTTTACACGTCAATCGTATTTTAAAGCTAGATGAGGTCGGCATTTCCTATCTGACTAGTCTGAGAAGAAAGGCCGAAACAAACTCAGAGGTCACAGTCTCTTATAAAGTCCAGACATAATCTTGGTCCGACCATGTGAAGACCATGTAGATCGATGTCTGAGATGGTCTTTTGAGGAAAGAACCACATATGTAGATTGAGAGTACACACTATTGTACTGGGTATAATGAGCTCAGGGTTCGCCGGGAGTTCAGTCTTGCTGCGTATTAATGAAGCTAGTGCGCGGCGTAGCACATAACCCGGGAGTGCTGCGTCAACTGGAACTTATAGTGCCGGACCGGTACGTGTGGAGGCAGCGACGCCCACAACTGCTAAACATGCCCGTGGCCAGAACTAATCTACTGGCGAAAGTTCGTACAATCCGTGTGGTGAACGAAGTCTATGAGAGACTGGTTATTTTCGTGCTTTTTGAGTGAATTTGCAAGAGTTTTTATTAAATATAGTTAGTAAGGTAAAAAGTTATATTATTTTTTAGGTATGTAAGGTTAATTTTATGTTGATAACTACACTGTCGCATTAGGTTAAGGCCTGTAATGATAGTTGTAAGGATGATAAATTGTTGTTGTTGAGAAACTGCTTTAACATATAAAAGACCGTCAATGTGTATAAAATCTACCATAATAGGACACCATCTGTCATCCTTACCTTTATCTCGCTCGTTTTATCTCCGTTTCACTGTCAATCCGGCCGCGTACCTTACACGCGGTGTATTCCACAGCTTCTTTATCTTCGCACATTATTACAACTCCTTTATAAACTTTCTAATATAACACATTTCAGTGAAATGTTCTCGTTCATTTTCTTCCTTACCGTCTCGTCTCTAAACTTTTGGAGCGAGATTTCATTACGCATCTTCGATTGTTCTTACTTCTTCATTTCCTAAAAGGTTTCGTTTCGTTCAGGTCATCTTTGCTCTGAAACAAAAGAAAAGTGTTTTAATAAAATTATATATTGGAATGGAATTGAGTGAGACGTGTACCCTTTTGAAAAAAAAAATTGTATTGTTACTAAAATATTTTCGTGAGTGTATACAAGAGTATATATTTTTCTGTTATAAATAATATGTATGTTCCTTGGAATTGTTCAACTAGTTTCTTTTTCTTTACTCGATCTTATGATAGTTAAAAAAATCTGCTTTTGTTTGAAATTAAGAAATAATACGATTTTGTTTTTCGATTACGCACAGGTTTTATTTAATACTGTTAACTTGGAATATTCCAGAGAGCGACTGACAGAAAATCGTTTGTAATTTTTTTATGATATGCTGACGGAAATAACTTATTTCGTTTCAGCATGTTATAAAAAAAAACTCTTTTGTAGCACTGTGGGTTAGGTCAACATCGTGCCAGCGTCGTTGTTTAAAATTAGACACAAGGCTCCTTATGAATGGCGTCTAATGATCGTTTATTGAATAGTGGGCTTCTTTTTCATAATTTATTACTTAGCGCTTAGAATTTGCATGAGATGGTAGACGTGTCACAAAAGACAATGAAAATCCAAGCGCAACGCTAATGTCGTACTATTTTGCTTGCTCTTTTAACGGGCGCCGCCGTCGTCCCTTCGATTGGTTTAATATGTTAGCCAGCAGATGGCGTTGATAAGTGCTAGTGTTAGTTCATACATATATCGGAAATATTTTATACCCCATTGAACTGTTTATCGACGCATATCATTCGAATTTCATTAAAAACAATGAAAACAACGCATCGAAACTATGAAACATTCAAAACAATATCATTTAAATTATAACATTTATTATTCTTTACATTCGCACTTCACGATCGACGGACAACGTAAACACTTTTATATTAGTTCTGATCATTAATGTTATGAAAATATTATATTGGCATGAATAATTTGATAAAGTTGAATCAGTTTTCAAATAATATTTATCTAATACTTTACACGCTTCAAATCAATCAAATCAAAAATCATTTATTTTTCCAAGATAATTTACAAGAACAAATTAGTGATTGGAGCCTCCCTTTAAGCAAGTAAAGCCTATATTGGGAGACTCCTAAATCTAATCCATCCTACTTGTGCCCGTTACTTAATTTCGAAATTATTAAAATAATAATTTCTTAAGTAAAATATAAAATAAAGCAAGCATTAGCATTGCCTTTCATGGCAATCAATCCGCATCGCTGTCATCTGGATAGATCTGCTGATCCGCATCGCTGTTTCCGGATGACAGCGATGCGGACGAGTGCTTCGACGCCTACTCGTACATGTCCTTTTGTTTTAATTTTTTTAGTTAGTCAGTAAAATTTAGTACCTTGTGTAAATAGTTAGTTATCAATACATACAATAACGAAATCAATCTATGACTTAAATCAATAGATGAAGATTAGAATAGCTGCTCCTTCTCACCAAGAGGAGGCCTGTGTCCCAGCAGTGGGAAAATTATAGGCTAATTATGATGATGAGATGCAGATATCTAGGAAGAAGAAGAGGAAGCCGTTTCATGATAGTTCTCAAAATAATACCCAGATAGTTTCAAGAAAGCACATGCCACATAAAACAGTATAAGCTACTAGAAGCTTCACTATATTTCCACAATATAATATTCTCGTATAGTCTGCACCAAATGTTTCCTAGCACCCATTAATTTTATATTTTACAAGCAACGCTCCCGGTTCGTACAGGGGCTTAAACGAAACTATTATATATATTGCCATATACATCAAATTCGTGTAGAATATGGCCAATTTCTGGAGCATCTGGCGTTGAAATGTTGGATGCTTGAGAATGAGAAGTAGCATTTGGTTTTCCTACTGATGTGGTACAGTCGGCCCCAAGCCGCATTTTTAACTGTATCCTCATTTCCAACACGTGCTCTCGAAGTTGAACTTTTAGATTTGTTTACCTTGTTAATGAATTAAAATTGCTGTATACATATTTGCGAGACTTGTGTAGATTAGCTCGTTTTGGTTAAGGCCAAATGCTTACTTTGTTTTGATAAAATAAATTGTATACCGACTGTGTTTTATACACATACCGTGGATACAATGATATGGAACAAAGGTTGTTAGCAATAAAATGGTTCTCTGTCCGTGTAACAAGCTTTCAGTAATAATGATTTTATGAGTGTATTTTGTTTATTTCATTGTCTGTTGTTTGGCCGTAAGTAACGAAAGTAGTATTATACTTAAAACTACTATCATACTGTAGTAAAGTCTACAGAACATAATTACAAACTTAAAATACGTGTTCTATGCGCGCCAAAAATTCAATGCCGTCAGACAAAAAATAAAATGTAAGTATTTAACTTATCTAAGCCGATCCATTAAGCCGAGTGATTTATAACTTAATCTCCTGATGGTAAACGATACCGCGCTAGACATTTGTACTTTATAGCCTTATTTAGTCGAAAAAAAAAACTCGAATAAAACTGTTTAATAGAAAACGATAAATTGGTAAGGTTTTGTGCATTATTTAAAAAAAAGTATTGGGTGAAATTGTCGTGGTTTGCAATGGTTTTGGATTGTAGATTTGATTTTTCACCAACCAATGGCTATTTGCGATTGGCTATGGGCCTCCAAGAGAGGCAGAAGAACCAAGGTAACCGACATAGCCCGAAGAATTGGCAACCTTAAGTGGCAATGGGCAGGGCACATTGCTCGCAGAACAGACGGCCGAAGGAGCTGAAAGGTTCTGGAGTGGCGACCGCGTACCGGAAGACGTATCGCTGGAAGGCCTCCCACAAGGTGGACCGACGACCTTGTGAAGGCCACAGGAACCCTTTGGATGCGAGAAGCACAGAACCGGTCGAAGTGGAGGTGCTTGGGGGAGGCCTATGTGCAGCAGTGGACGTCTTTCGGCTGAAACGATGATGATGATGGGCCCCCAAGAATCGCTTAAATGATTTTTCCAAGCGGTGACTGTCATTTAGTGTGTCAAAAACTACATGGCAAAAAAAATAATGTGTGTGCTTACATTCAATTCAACACCTAATGATTTGTAAAAGGTAGCTTACTAGATATCACACTAATGTTATAAAAGCGACAGTTTGTGAGTGAGTGTGTGTGTTTGTATGTTTGTTACTTATTCACGCTCAAACGGCTGGACCAATTTTGATGAAATTTGGTATGGACGTAGCTGACACCCTGGATTAACACATGGAAACTAATCTCAGGACGTTAGTTGTACGGTTAAGGGAGGTGTAAATGGTTAACCTTTTGCGACAAACCTATGGGTGAAATCGTTATACCTCTTGCTGTTTTGATTTGACCATATAAAAGTCGATCTTTGTTAGAGATAAAATGGAACCAGCAGCGTGTCAAATAAATTAATACTAATATTATACCTAAACGCGAAAGTTTGTATGGATAAATGGATGGATGTTTGTTACTCTTTCTCGCCAAAACTACTAAACGGATTTGGACGACATTTAGCACACAGATAATTTATAGTTAGGATTAACATATAGTATAATTTTTATCCCGATATTCCCGCGGGATTGAAACTCATGCGGGTGAAACCGCGGAGCGCAGCTAGTTAATAAAAATAGCTAATAAAAATAACTAAAGTCACTTGGATTTGACAGTCTTGAGGTTGGTACCAGATTCAGTAGGACAATTTATTATATCAAAGAAGCTTAAAAAAAAAACAATTTTCTTTTTAAACGTCAGACACAGTCACAGGATATTCTCATTTTGCGATTTTGTCTATTAAGTAGGTAGGTACTGTATAATGTAAAATATTGAATGAGAAATTGGATAAATTTTCTTCACCATCTCGTAATCTTTGTAGTAGCTAATTTATAAAATTGACTGGTTAACTCTTCCTGTGACCCAGGGGCTGGTTTTAGGAGGCTAAGCATTGCCATACAACGTGGCAATGCCGCCAGTCTCTTGGGTACATTACCAGTCCACATGGATACGGATGAATTTTGCGACCCTATATTTAAGTTAGTGTATACTTTTAGTTAAGTTCGGATATAATTTATTTTTATTAATTAATTAGGTATTTGTTGTTAATTACGTACATATTAATCAAATTGCTGGTTAGAGCTAGTAAATCAGAATCAACTTACACTTGGAGATATTATGTTGATATTTTCAACATAATATCTCCAAGTGTAAGTTACAAGACAAACAAAAAGCCACATCAACGAAACTGAACAACAATATAACAGCAATTTATTAAACGACAGTCCACTACAGAAACGAGAAAACAAACTTCTGTAATAATCTTCACAGAATAATTGAACTTCTCAACAACAACTTTCGGGGCGAAATTTCATAACTTGTGTTAAACTGCTAAAGAGCAAATTCCCGTGAAAAGGTTATATACGTATGCCATTTTGGGAAACCACTCCCTCGGGGACGATGATAGCTAGTCTGTTAAACGTCTTTTTTAGTTCAAGGGCGGGCCAATCACATGTTATGGAAAATAAACATGCATCCCCTTTGTCAGATTTATTTTCGTGTTTATAAAGCTTTCAGTTTAGGGTTTACCTAAAAGTTAAAGCTTAATACGTTTTGGACTTGTTGTTTTCACTCAAGTAAAGGCCAGAATAATGGAATACAATTCGGTTTCTGGCAAATGTGTAAATATAAATATTTTACTTAGATAAATACATTTTAGGAGAGCAGTGATGGTCCAGTGGTGTCGCTCCGACTTAAGAGCTGTATGTAGGTCGTGAGTTTGACCCCAGGCTGAAACTTTACTTTGTGTATTTAATCACCACTGCTCTCAAAATGGTGTAGGAAAACATCGTGAGGAAACGTCCTAGGACCAAAAAAATCGAAGACATGTGACATCCGCCAACTCGCATTGGGCCCACATGGCACTCTTTCCTTTCGATATGAATGGCGTACGATTGGAGAGCAGCAGTAATCTGCTGTATAGGCTGATGATGATGATACATTCTTCGCATCACATTGCTAATATATCACGACGATTAGTTTCGCCCCGCAGTTTCACCCGCATAAGTGTCGATCCCGTGGGAATTTCGAGACAAAAAGTATCCCATGTTATGGTCTACTCATGTGCAAAATTTCAATCAAACCTTACGCTTTCACGCTAAAAGGGCTGAACCCTTTTAACGTGAAAGCGTAAAACAAACATACGAAAAATCAAAACTTTTCTCTTTATAATATTAAAGGTTAGATAATCAATCAATTAAGATAATAACAAAGCACACAAAAACGCTAAAAGAAGACGTTTTGAGGCTAAAAGCCCGAACCTAAGTAAGTGAAGTGACAACATCATGTTGACATGACATGACATGTAGGACAAATGGGCCCTAAATGTCAACACACGAAAAATTGTACTCAATCCGTAACATACGGATTAAGTACAATTTTTTGCGAAAACAATTTTGTCGATAGAAGAAAATATAATTTGCCGTCAATTTGCCTCAATAATTACGGGCCTAAACAGACTGATATTTACAGTTCTGGGTTCACTTGCAACTCAAATTACTAAATAGGGGAAGTCAGCTCAAAGCGGCCATAGAAGGCAAAGCGGCCACGATTCATTTTTCGGATATTTGAAGTGATAGCGCGACTTTGCCCTTCTGCACGCGTAATAAACCTCCCGTCCCGTGCCAATAAGTCATTCGGTAGCGGTGGGAGCGAGCGGGTGGCGCTTAGTGACGAAAAATACGTTTTCGCGTCTTTTGTTAAAATAATACAAGGTAAGTTTAACCTGTTTTGGTCAAACCTGTTTAAGTTTAAATGCTTGTATTACACGTGTATTGTTACTTGTCTATTTGGCTTTGTTTCTTTAGTATTAGCTCCAAAATTTGATAAATAATGTGGGAGTAGTAAATTTTTATAACAAAATGGGCAATAAGGGCAAAGCGGCTCGGGCAAAGTGGCCAGGTGACCGCTTTGCCCTTATTAAAATATTATGATTCGATTGATATGCTCACTTATTTTGTTTAGATGGTCAACAATTACAAACGTAAAACTACCCAGGCGTCTTGGGATGAAGTTAAAATTAAAATTATTTTTGTTTGATTTGCATGGAGCCATATGAAGATCCACCCGTAGAGGACTGGATTCGCTGTGATGACTGCCAGTTATGGGCTCATGAATACGACGACATATTCCGGAACTGGAGCTTACTACTGTGATAACTGTCAAGAAATCTGATCTCTGTTGTTATAATTTAATTTTAATTGTTTTATTAAAAAAAGAGGATTAATTTTGATAAAAGATACAGACTGTTAAAAGACTTAAGTAATAGAAGTACCTAACTGTGATTAATAAAAATGTCAAGTATCAACCTAATAGGTAGCTGTAGTTCCTAAAATGTTAACTAAATATTACAAAGTTAAGTTAAATTACTTTTAAGACCGATTGTGATTATTAATTAGGATAAAGCAGAAAATATTGATTTTTTATACAAAAAGTTTTATTTTATTTTAATTGTTTTTATGAAAGATTATTAAGTTTTAGAGGATTAATTATTTTAATATTTTAATACTGTTGGAAGACTTAAAGTAAGATTACTGACTGTTGATTAATAAAATTAATAAATATTAACAAAAACTAAATCTGATTCAAAGTTCCTATTAGTTCAGAAGTTTTCAAACTAAATACCTAATTATAACATTAAATTTAAGTCAAATTACTTTTAAGACTGATTGTGATTAAAACGGGTAGAAAATGTTGATTATTTTATTAAAAATATGTTTTATAATAATAAATAATGGTTTTAATATATATTTTTTTATTTTTATTTTGTCTAGCACGATATATTACAACAAAAAATAAACATTTGCGAAGAATTTTTGGGGTGGCCTCTATGCCCTTACCACCATGGCCGCTTTGGGCGACCCCTCGGGCAAAGCGGTTTTTTGACAAGTTTTTGTAATCTACAAATCTAAGGCTTATATTTAAATTTGCGCGAAATTTAAATTGCAAATTACAAAAATTAAATAAATTCTCTACCTATTAGTATAAAAATATTTTCAAAAATGAATCGTTTTATAGGTTTTTTCTTAATTTAAAGTTAAGGTGGCCGCTTTGAGCTGACCTCCCCTACGCTTAGCACTAAACGCATTTCTGCTATAGTCTTCTCAAATATTAGTGTTCACGAATATCTCCATGATTCATCATTATTATTAAACTTAAACCAACTTAAATGTATATAACGTATGTGTACTAGTGAATAAATAAATAAATAAATAAATATTTCAGCTGAAAGACGTCCTCTGCTGGACATAGCTCCCGGACCTCCACTTCGACTGGTTCTGTGCTTCTCGCATCCAACGGGTCCCTACGGCCTCCACGGTCGGGTTTCCATGATTAAATAGAATTAATGTTAAATCCATTAAAAAAATTGATTCGAAAAAGGCTTATGACAAAAACAATAGACATGATAAGACAAGACTCGTATTCTACATATTATTATTTTATAATTCAACAAAGATTTTGTTATCATTATTTAGAGTTTCAGAACATCTACCAAAAGTCACGTAAAGACATAGTAATACTGAATTACTCTGCTCAGACAATACAGGCGTAACGTGGGTGCCAACTAGTATAGGAACTGTACAATATAGAACAAAACATTACTGACAGGAAAAGCCTATTTAAACTTGTGCGGCAGGTCACCAGCTGGTTCTAGATATATTGCTACTGGAAGTGATGTCATTGTTATGCTCCGGATTTTGGAAGTGGTATTGTTCGGGTCAAGTTTAGAATAATTTGGAGGTAGTACTAAATTAAAAATAGATTTCTTGTGACGACTTGAATGTTGTTTGTTTTGGAGAATATTTTTGTCGTATTGGATTCCACATAATCTATATGTATAAAAACCAATGCCACTTTTCGTTGTAATTTTATAACTCAAGAACGGCTGGGCCGATTTAGCTGTTTTTGGTTTTGAAATGTTTGTCGTAGTCCAGGGAAGGTTTAAAAACCGTCAGAAAATATGGAAAAAGGAGTAGGGTAGGAGTAGTGTAGGAGTAGGGTAGGAGTAGTGTAGGAGTAGGGTAGGAGTAGTGTAGGAGTAGGGTAGGAGTCAAACTCAAACTCAACTCTCTGCTACGAGTACTAGGAAACTACTGCGACAATCAATGTCAAAATCATGTCAAAAATTTATGAAAATTGGAAGTATCTTTGACAGATTGAACGTAAAAACATTCACATTAAAATAAAATAAAACATGGGAACTGCCCCAGATATTTTATCGATTATTTTTAGAATCTGTAGTGGATTTATTTTTGTGCTGTACGTAATGTAAAAGAGTAAGTGAACTTGCCATCTAAATAAGGGTAAGTATTTAAAAAAAAAACACTCCTCCATCACAAATTAGTTGAAACAAAATCAACAGCCACATCTAGCAAATCCTAGTGCCGTCACATTGCCCGCGCGCCGGACACAGCGTAATATTTAATTTCCTTTGTTATTTCGGCCAATCGAAACTTATTGTTAAATGGCGGGAAAACTATAAAAACGCGGCCATTTTGAGTGGCACGTGTGTCATTATAATGATTTATGGTCACCGTAAAATATTGTGGGTTGATAAATGACCCAGATTAGAGACTATTAATATTGTGTCGTCAAATATTAAGCGCCTTTGAAGTTAATTTGGGATATATTTTATAGCGGGTAACGTTGTTGTTCCGGACTAGAAATCTAGATATTATAATTATAGCATAGGTACAAATATCGATTGGTAATAGGTATTGGGGTTACGTCAATCTTCCAAAATACTGAGAGACAATATTTATGAGGCCATACTGCACCTGCTGTTTTCTCTCGAACCTGAGAATCCATAAGTTTTTCGCACTTTTGCGATTTGACTAAACATCGAGATAGTAAACTCTCCAAATAATATACACGAAAAGCGACTTTATTGTAATATGGATAGATTTATAAATTACTACTATTATTAAGTTTAAATACTATATATTCTCAAAAAGACAAAAGAGTCAATGTGTAATAAACCTATTCTAGGTCACCGACACAATACAATAGGCTTAAAATGATTTTGTTTTTAAATTAATTGGGATACACGTTCAACTATTTATTCTCGACTAGTAGGCTAGTAAAATTGTTAGTGAGTGGTTTAAATTATGAATGATAGTTTTGTTTTAAAACCGTACATATTAACAAATCAGAGGGGCTTGTGGCTACGTAATAACATCTGCACTGGTCCATCGATCAGGTTAAGCTACGCTTGCGTCCTTGAATGGATGATCATCTTTACAAACCAAGACCCCTCCGTAACTCGGAAAGCATGTTAAGCCGTTGGTCCCAGCTGTCATTCGTGTATCTTTGACAGTCGTTACGGGTCGACAGAAGCCCGAAAGTCTCACAACCAGTCTTACCGGGGTTTCGTAGTACCCAGTAGCTGGGTTGTGGAGGTCAGATAAGCAGCAGCTCCATGTAAAATACTGGTACTCAGCTGTATCCGGTTAGACTGGACGCCGACCCCAACATAAAAGGCTAGACAGATGATAATTATAATTATATTAAAAACTCCTTCATCATTTCTAAACATCATCTATCATCATATAATTTCAAATCATAGAAATGTCCATGCAATTTCAAATTTTTGAAATTGTATGGACTTCATAATATTTTCTAAGTAGACCGTAAAACGTTCGGTTTTTCAATTCTCCTTTACATTATCCATGTCGGACACCGAGTTTCAAACTGAGCGCACACAACATTTTAAACTAGCATTGAAAAATAATTTAACTTTCTCTACAGTATAAGCGTTTTGTAGAGTATTCAGCTTTTTGCTTTTGTATGAAGTTCTACAGTTCTGTCTCCCAATGGATGTAGTTAGAAGCTGGCAAAGAATTATTCGTGGACAAAGTGGTATCTTCTTTTGAATAGGAAAAAAATCGACGTTGCCCTCAAAATTTGGTACCTAATGTTGTTTGTTATAACAAGATCATTCAGTCAAAATCTGCTTAGACTTTTCCCAAATTTGTTGGAGTTGGATTCCCGTCTAACCGGATGCAGTTGAATGCCAATATTTTAAATGAAGCGACTGTCTATCGAACCTCCACAACCTGCGTTGTGGAGGTTTCTGGGTAATACAGCACCCCTTAGTAAGACTGGCTGTCAGACTTTCGGACCACATTTCGCAATTTGAACTGAATTGAAATTATTTATTGAAATAATTGATTTACAAAATGGGGCCTTAAAATAGAGGTAGGTTTATCATCATTGGATTCTGTCTGAACTAGGTATTTACCAGTTAATGACGTCACTGGAACGTTATTTTTTACAGATAAGACAGATGTCATTGCGACCAATAAGTGGCGGCCCCGCTCTTCTAGGAAACCGTGGCTTCAGTATTGTATTTCACATTGAAATAATGTGAACAAAGTGCCATAATTAAAAACAAAACATGTGCTTTAGGTACAGAAGTCTGTACAGGATACATTTCTGACTCAAAATTACTTAGGTAAATTAGTTTAAGAACTTAGTTATTAAGGTTAAATAAAAAAGGTTTATTATAAGACCATGAACTCAGTGCATGATTCTTAACCCAACTGCGTTGAAAATTATCGCCAGTTATTTAAAAAAAAAATTGCCTTAGATTTTGACCGCGTCGGTATTGCACTTTTCTATGACAGAGTTATTTTTTGTTTTGGATAACCGACAACATATTTCCACGCTTGGGGTCTAAAATCATGTGCTGAATTCATGGTTACAGTTTGCGTGTTGGTTAAAAACGTATCCTGTATAAAAAAAAAAAATCAATAAAAAGTTTATTGATCAAAAAGTAACAATACGATCATTCAGATTCGGTGAGTAACAAACTATTTGTCGCTTGTATTTTGTGGGTAAGGAGTGCGATTCACAAAGTTATGGTTATCTTCTAGTTTGAGGGTATTAATAACAAGCTTGAGAAAAATATAATAATAATAATAATAAAAGAGGCTCTCGTTAGGCGGTTGGATCAAGGGCCTGATTCAGAAGGCAGTACTCCTCGATACGGCTCGCATTGTGAGGAGGTTTCTGTCTCTGGAGCCCTAACCACCGGTAGCTTGGACCCTGCTCCCGACACCGGTGGATCACTATTTTTTTATATTTTTAAATGTTATTTTTTTTTTTTTTTATACTAATATTTAAAAATGTAATAAAATAAGACCTTTAAATAAATAAACGAAATAATAATAAATCGTTTATTGACCAAATAGTTTTCTTACATTTCCTTCATCTAAGTATGTACAAATAAATTACTCCTAAGATTATTTTTCAGTGGAAACATAATTTTATACTTTAACTTGTGCACTAGGTCGAGCCTGTCTCGTGTAGTCCTTGAGAGTGTTTAATAATTTTAAAAATCATGGTCGATACTGCATTGCAAAATTTGTTACATATTGTTTTAAGAAAAAACACATATAACAATAAAACATTTGCCAAATTCTAGACATAAATTAAAGAAAAGTAAAAATAGTTTACATTTTGTTGGGCTTGTGTAGTTATGTGAGGTGTGAGTGTGGGTGATAGTGTGTGTGTGTGAAGGGACACATTGTTTAAACGACAGGCCTACGAGTTAATACAATAATGATGATGTATCAGCTGTGCCCTCTATCCGACACCGGCCCCTCATACTAAATGACACACTATATCGTATTGGACAGAAAATATTAAATTAATCCATAAGGCCATACGTCACTTAGACCTTTCAGCCAACAATTTGTCAAAGGGTCATACGAATAAGGGTCAATACAGCATAAACTTATTAAGTCAGACCTCTATAATATGAGTCGTAACTTTGTTGCTAAGGCTTGCGATTTTGTTTTAGTTTTTTTAGGGAATGGGAAGGGAAGGCGATATACTGCGTGTGTCAGAAAGTTATAACCAAAATTAAGGATGTGGTGACCATCAAACTGAACAACAGCTTTCTCCATGACAGCTGACTTCAAGCGAAGTTTCAAATAAGTTTTCACGGTTTTTACAGACGAGATTGACTGTATATCATTCTCCTGCCCTTGCTCCAATTTATTTGGGGTCGGCGCATCATGTCTTTTTCTTCCATACTCCTCTATTAGCCGCCATCTCGACAGTCAACCCCTTTCTAACCATATCATCATTCACACAGTCCATCCATCGTTTCTTTGGTCTTCCCCTACTCTTATAGCCATCGACATTCATACTCTAAACTTTCCTCACGACATTTTCCTCATTCCTCCGTAACACATACCCATACCATAACAACCGGTTTCCACACAACTTTTCAGTTGCCGGTGCCACTATCAAACTTCCTCATAAATACTCATTTCTTATTATATCCATTCGTGTAACACCACACATCCCTCTCAGCATATTCATCCCAGCTGCATGCAATTGCCTTTCATTCATCCCAGCTGTATATATCATAAAATTATATAATAATAAAAAGGCAGGAGCTCATTGGGCATCAAAAAATTCGTCCGCATCGCTGTCAATGGGATAAGTGCCCAAAAGGCTGGCAGCATTACCACGTTGGATGGCAATGCTGATTCTTTGGGCTAAAAATAGGCCAGCCCTCTGGTCACGTGAAGATGTATATTAATTTAAAAAAAATCATTGACTTAGCTATTAAATGTGACACGTGAGAACTGCTGATTATGATTTTTATAGTTATAAATTATCTGAAGAAATACAAGTCATTACGGTTCAAAACACGAATACAGAATTAGACAACATCCATTTTAAAATTAGCATCTTTAATAAAAAAGGTACTTAACAAATTATAGTGGTCACTGGCATAGCAGCGACGCAACAAATTGGCTGAATTATGAAATATTGCCAGTTTATTATATTGAGCATTATTGTTTTAATTAAAGCGATACACAATACTGGTGCTACGTGTTTTGTTTAGTAAATAGTAATTAAAGTTAATGAATTCTATGATACGGGAGTGTTTTGTTTCTTATTGTTTACAAAGATCGTGCTGTGTTTTTGAATTGGTGACCGTTGTAATTGGAGAAATTTTTAAGCATCTCTGTTTCTAGAAGAGCCCCGATATCTATCTTAGTTTTTTTTAAATATGCTTTGCCATATCTAGCACATTCTTTTTATATTTGGGATGTGATGATCTCATAAATAAATATAATATAAATTTATAATCTCATAAATACATCATTCAGCTGCATCGGGTTAGACTGGAAGCCGACCCCAACATAGTTGGGAAAAGGCTAGGCAGATGATATGATGTAATGATCTTATTATTTCAGTTAATTCTCAGTGATCAAATATTTAACGATTACCTTTCTATACTAATAAAAAAGCTGAATAGTTTGTTTGTTTTTTGTTTGAACGCGCTAATCTCTGGAAATACCAGTCGGATATGAAAAAATATTTTTGCATTTGATAGTCCAATTCTCGAGGAAAATAGGTAAAAAGGTAAATACCGGTATTCAGCTGCATCTAGCTGGTTACACTGGAAGCCGACCACAACATAAAAGGCTAGGCAGACGATGAGTCCAATTCATTAGGAAGGCTATATGCTATTATATTTAAAATGAAATCCGTTTTATCAATGTTAATGTATTTACTTTGAAATATCATTTAATTTCAAAATTCGCAATGAATGTGCGCAATATGGAAGGAGTGATGGGAGGCTATGGAGAAATGCAGTACTAAACTTGCTGCGTGAGCGTGCGTGATCCATCGCCACTCGTTCGATGTCCACCGCGCACAGGATGGATGGAAAGCAGCACATGAAGTGAGCTTTTGCTCCGTGGGTTGGTGTAATTGCTGTATGGCGTTCCAGTGTGAGGATAAATAAATAAAAAAAATCAATAATAAATAAATACATTAATAAATTAATTAATAAATTAACATTACGCTAGGACCTTTATGAATCGAGCAAAAAGAAAAAAAGTCGGAAAGAACGCTGAGCAAAAAGAACTAGTAGCGCGGGTAAACGATGCGATGCGACGGGGTGCATCGGGGGTACAAGAAATTTTACGCGGCAGAAACTATATAGAAATATTATTAAAAAACTAATATTGCTGTAAGTATCATTGAGACAGTTTTAGACTTAAACTAGATGGATCTATGGATTTCTGAGAAGAAATGCCGAAACAACTCAAAATCACAACAGAATCACAAAACCCACAAATCCTGCTTAGTGCTTACATCTTTAAAGCAATCAATAATCCTAAGGTCGTCAAATTCATGTTTTAAATTGATGTTGTTTCAAGTTAAACAAATATCAACTTTATTGAAGTGAAAATTAAGTTGATTTTAGAGTGACTAGTAGATACTATAGAAAAAGTCATAAAAATGTTTGAAGTTGTAGCGTAAACTGAACCTTATTGTGTAAGTTTTTAAGTAATTTTTCCAATAACTTATATTTGTTTAAATGTTTGGAAAATTAATCGCGAACGCAGTATACATACGAAATTATATTTTACAGCTGTGGGTTTATGTAATTAAAATGATTAGTACCTACATTTTGAAGGTTTATGTAGGAACTCTCGGGAAATGGATATAACGTGTGAAATCCCAGCCATTTTATGTGAGGAATTTTACTCTAGGGTTTTGGGTACAAGTTACGGTTCGTGATAATTTTCAAACAGGGGAAATAGCTGTTTGAAACGACCCTGTATTTAATGTACATATATAGGGGAGATATGGTACACGTTTCTCTCTTAAAATATATGAGCTACAGTGCCCTCCAACCGTTAGTTGACATTTTTCAATTTTTTTTCTTTTGTGATTTTAGTTGTGATGTCACAGTATGATTTAAAATTCGAGTTTCAAATGTTTGAACTGTACACTATCACGTTTTTACTGACTAAGGGCTGATTTTTCCAATGCCAGATATTTTCCTCCGAGGTATAATTTTCAATTTTGATAGTTCTTCCATACAAAATCTGTCAGACATCAATTTTATTCTACGAATAAAAATCTAATACCCATACCATGATCCATCATAAAAAAAATATCAGGTTAATTACCTTAGGGTTACTTGATAATTTTTAAATCATAATGTGGTAACAGCTGAAAAGCAAAAATGTCAACTTTTGGAGGGTACTGTATCTAATAAAGAAAAATATTCATAATATATCAAGGTCCAAGTCGTCGCCAAAATAATAAACTCATGAATTTTCTTTTTATGAAATAGAAATCTCATTATCACTATTATATTCATATAATATCATCTCGCCATTTCACTCAATAAAGAACAGACAATGAATACAAAAGACTCGTACAAACAAAACCCAAGAGAACTATCATTTCGACCTTAATAAAAATATACGAAGTGGTCCATTTAAGCCGACCTTCCCCTCAAGGGCGGAATGTTCCTATTGTTATGTGGGGATTTATGAGATATGCCAACGGTCTGGAAGGGTAGAATGGGGACACTACGGGAGCGAGGATTGATTGCTGACCCGCTTTTGAAAGATTACGAATGTTTTTTGTCACCGAAACATGAATAAATCTCTGCTTTAGTCGCGTTTTGGTGTTCCGTTCCGGAATTGGTGAAAGGACTTTTGTGGGAACTGTCTGCGATAGCCATGGTCAGACTTTTCTCGGAGACTTTCAAGGTAAACAGACGACGATTGCCATACTTTTGATATCGATTTTAGAGATGTTTTGCTGATAGAAGAAGTTATACTCGTAGGTACTATAAGGACATAATTATGACCTTATCCGTGATGTTCTTCAGAAGGGTCAGGTATATAGTGCTCGCAACCTGTGTATGACCTGACCACATGTACAGTCACCAAAGGAAATAAGTAACCATGGCTGTCGGATATACGTAGTTGAAGTTTAGTAAGAAACTGAATGATGTTTTCGAATGAAATTTAATTTGGTAAATGAATTGATTTTTTCTATTAATTAAATTAAATTATCTCCTTTGGTGACCGTACGTATGAACGTAAACGAAGTAAAAGAGTGTAGCAGATGGCGTTCAGAGTCTGATCTCAGTCTCAATCTGTCAAAAATCCCTCTAATTTCCCCTTCATTTTGGCAAGTTTTTGACATTTGTTTGTCACCGAGATGAGACTGCGACTAGATTTTGAACGTTTTAAATTACGAGAATTGGCCTTCAGTTATGTATGGTTTCTGAATTTGGTACATTCGCCGCGGGGCAAACCCACACAAACACACACAGGATGGAAACGAGACACACTGTCTGATCAGACAGTGGCAGTCCATATAAAAACATTACCCTACTTTTGGGCTCCGCCGTAGCCGAATAAAAAGGGTGTTGCTATTCGCGCGGCAGACGATTTTGGGAGTCAAGTTTAAAGAAAATTTCACATAGGCGCCTGTGTAAGTCTAGAGCTGAATTAATTAAGACCATAGTCTCTCAACTTGGGCGATAACGACCCCTCGTGGACGTTTGAGACTTTCAGGTGGGCAATAGAAGACCCAGACAAAATTATATATCCTATCTTCCGACTATATAATGTTACACGTTTAGAGCTGATTTTTTAATCGACAGTTAATTCTTATTCGTCGAATAAAATTGACGTCTGACAGATTTTGTATGAAATAACTGTCAAAAATTAAAAATTATTCTTCGGATAAAGTTATCTGCCGTTAGAAAAAAATATATTCTCAAAAGTGGCTATGGAAAAAATAAGGTTGAGAACCTATGATTTAGACTGTGTAGAGTAGAGTTCGTCTTATTTTTAGCAGAGACTGCGGCAGGTCAAACTTAGGATAGTCAGAAAGACCTGGATACGTAGTGTTTAAAATAACATTTTATGAGTAGAGGGAGGGCTACCCCGTGGCTAAATGATTCATCAGGTTAAGCTACGCTTGCTGCGATTGTTTTGTGAATGGGTGGCCATCTTTACATACCGAGATCCATGCCTCGGAAAGCACGTTAAGCCGTTGGTCCCAGCTGTCTTTCGAGGATCTTTGACAGCCGTTACGGGTAGTCAGAAGCCCGAAAATCTGACAACCAGTCTTACTTAGAGGTTTTTGTTAGATAAGTAGGTGTAATGATCACAGAGAAAGGTCCCACCGCCTACGACAGCTTTCTCCTAGGCAGTGGGACCATTCTCTGACATGAGCGAGAAAATCGTTGATTTCTCGCTCGTGTATAGTATATGTATGTATATATAAAGTACAGTTGTTGTGCAGATACATTTTTCGAAGAAGAAGATGATTACCCAGTAACTGGGTTGTGTAGGTCAGATAGGCAGTCGCTCCATGTAAAATACTGGTGTTCAGCTGAATCCGGTTAGACTGGAAGCCGACCCTAACATAATTGGGAAAAGGCTAGAATGGGGGCTAGACTAGCTACTCGTGTGTTCAAACGTGTCTGCGAAGTTTAACGACGGGAGCACCTAACGCGGGTCTGAATTGGGATCCAATGGAAAATTCGAAACTCGTAAGAGGCTTTTCGACAACTTTAGTTTTAATAACTTTGTAATGGCTTTGTAACTGTGAGGATTACCTCTGCTGTCTAAGCTGAACTTGATTCTTAGAAGTACATTACATCACACAACATCACGCCGGTATTCCTCGAAGGGTTAAGCAGAGGTGTAGCTATATATACGAGTGTATAGGGTGGCAGGGACATGGACGCGCAGCCTGTTACCATGGATTCAGTACATGATTCTGGACGCCCTTGCGTTGAAATTTTTCGCCAGTATTTAAAATAAAAAAATGCTCTTCCATACATTTTGACCGCGTAGGTATTGCACTTTTCTATAAAACGGCTGTTTCTTTTTTGATAACCGACGAAAAATTTCAATTTTTTTTTGTCTTCTTCTGAGATATTCAAGATCGAAAAACCCATTAACACTTTTCCCGACCAGGGAATCTATTCCAGGATCTCATGCTCAGAAGTAGCGCTTGTAACCACTAGACCAAAGAAGCAGTCTTAGATGAAGACGTGCCAAATGCAAAAACCGAGACAGAGAATAGGTAGGTTTTAAAAGAAACTAAGTTTAGTACGTACCCTTCTATGTACCATGTAACACATGCTTTTGCAAATAAATGCATCTTTATCTTTACGGTAAAGGTGTGTCCAGACCTGGAGAATGCGCCGTGAATGCGCCGCTCGCGAGCCGCTTGCAAACTGCACGCGTTCATTTCATGTTCGTACGCAGCCCCTACGACGTCCGCGCGCCGCTCATAGTTCAAACGCGAAAGAAGCTATGTGTGCACGAGCTGCGCGCGTGCTGCACGCGCGCCCCACTCGAGCCTTGCCGGAGTTACACTAGAGCGGCGCACCAATCGTAGGCTGTAGCCGCACGCGAAATACACGCGCGCAGTTCGCAAGCGACACGCAAGCGGCGCATTCGCCAGGTCTGGACACTCCTTCATGACCAGCGACCTAATTACGAACACACTTTCACTCACAAGGAAGGAAGGATCTTGTAGGATATTGCTAATGCATTGCTTCATATGTTCGAAAAATGTATCTGCACAACAACTGTACTTTACGTACTGTACTTTTCAACGTCGAGCTCCTTAAGTTTTGAGTTGAGCTGCACGATTTTTGACAAATGCGTGCACTGACTGGACCGGTCCTCTCAATCTGTGTGGTTCTTTCCTCAAAAGACCATCTCAGACATCGACCTGCATGGTCTTCATATGATCTGACCAAGATTATGTCTGGACTTTAAAAGAGACTGTGACCTCTGAGTTTGTTTCGGCCTTTCTTCTCAGACTAGTCAGATAGGAAACGCCAACCTCATCTAGTTTTAAAATATGATTGACGTGTAAAAGTGTTTGTACAAACCTACTTACAAAATAAAATCATTTATCATTATCATTTACATATACATACATATACTCTACACGAGCGAGAAATCAGCGATTTTCTCGCTCATGTCAGAGAATAGTCCCACCGTCTAGGAGAAAGCCCTCGTAGGCGGTGGGACCTTTCTCTGCGATCATTACACCTACTTATCTAACAACATTTAGTTAAAAACCAGTTCTATTATAGTCGTTACTAGCTTCAGAATTATAATTAATTATTATTAATTGTATATCACGGTGGTTCATATTACTACAATATATTCACTGCTTATTTCAAAACACTAATACATGTACTACAGCAAATAAACAATGTAACATACTAAATCCTATTAATAACACAGAAGTGGCTGTACAAACGTTAATAGATTTCTAACAAGCGTATTAATATAACAATTAATTGTAGCGAGTTAATTAAGTTAGGGCTGTTACCAATTATGTAGCTGACGTATCGAGTCGTGTAATATCTAAGTTATATCCGTGTATGGGATATTTTGGGAGATATGTAGGTTGGGCTTTTTGTCGAGAATGGTTATTAGTAAAAATAATATTGGTGAAAATATTTTTGTTCTTCCTTTAGCAATTACCCACTTAGTACATGGACTGGTCTCGTGGTCGCAAGCGCGACTGCTGAGCACCGGTCCTGGTTTTAATGTTCAGGTCGGGCAAACTGTTTTTGGGTTCTGTCTATTAGGGATTACTTAGTAGTCCCGAGTTTGGAAGTTGGCGGTGTGATACCCCGCGTGCTTCGGAAAGCACGTTAAGCCGTGGTTCCTGCGCTTGATCTTTTTCCGGTCGTGTCGGATTCCATACCGTCGCATCGGACTATCATATGAGTGTGAGGGAAATAGAGCGCACTTGTGTCTGAGTACACACTTGTGCACTTTAATATCTCCCACGCCGAAGGCGACAGGCCTTTCTGTTGAGATTGGCTGCCATGGCCGAAATATGGTCTGGAGGACTATAACTATTATTATAAGATGGATTAATAGGCCTAGAGGATTATGGAAAATTAATCAGAATGATCGCACAGTACCCTTTGAAACCTCGTTAGTGCAAAACCTTCACTGGAAACCGTATTACATTAATGACTTGTTCATTAAAAATATTTTTATATGAAAAGCTTGACGCGTTAGAAAAATAATTCCTGAAACTTTCAAAGTACTTTGCTTTTAAAATTAAACGAACCATGTTTTCAATGAAAGGACTGCAAAATATGAACACATTGGAATGTTCTAAAATCTCCTAAAAACACATGAGCCCAATTTGGCTACCCAACATGCAAATCTCCAACTTAATACAAAAATCCCGCAAAGCTTAGGAAATAAGAAAAAAAAAGGAAATCAGTCTAAATGAAAACTCTCTGAGGTAATAAACGGGGGTAGGCAGGGAGGTATTTGATGAAATGAACAATAATAAAGGAGAGACGGACGACAAAATTGTGCGGAATTCCACTTGCCAACGGAATTTTGAGAGGTTTTACCTTTTTAATCCATTAGGAACGCTTGGGAGGCGAAAATATTTTAAATTAGGACATTAGGCCTGATAAGTGAGTTTTCAGTAAAAAATATATCGTTTGGAAAACGTTGGTTCTTACTTTTAAGGGGTGTCTCCGCTGCTTTAGTTAAGTGCGTTCTGTTTGTTAAGTAAATGAAGCCAAATTTATCTACAGTATCATCATTTATTTTATTTATATCAAAATTATGACTGTTTTACTTTAACAGCTACATTACCAGCTAAATTAGCTTTGAGTGCTTTATCAAGTTTAATATCAAGTATTTTAATGTTTACTTGTAAATCTAAGATAAAAATTATACGAACATCATCATTCCTTCTCCAGCCCTTATCCCAATTTATTTGGCGTTGGCACAAAATGTTATTTTCTTTCATGCTTCTCTATTAGCCGCGATCATTCACACAGTCCATCTATCGTTTCTTTGGTCTTCCCCTACTCTTATAGACATCGACATTCATACTCAAAACTTTCCTCACGATATTTTCCGCATTCCTCAGCAACACATGCCTATATCATGACAGCCGATTTCCTACAAAATCTAAGATCAAAATTATACGAACATCACCATCAACAATACAATCAAGCCAAATCATCAGTCATCGGATTTAATCAATTTCATTCCCTCATTATTCCATCAAATCAATCAAGTCTCCCACATTTCCACCATCTGCATGCGTAAAGAGAACAATATTTAACATGCAAAAGCCATTAACACGGCCATAAAACAGTGTTCAAGAGCCAAGATCTGACACCACAGTTTAGCCTCGCCCGACGATTTGGTCGTCCGGCGTACATTATAATAGTTTATGAGCGAAGAGTAATGTTGGTGTAAGCAGCGTGAAGGCAGTTTATTTTAGGTGCACAAGATTATGAGAAAGTACGTGTTGCTTGGTGGAAGAATTATTTTAAATCTCTTGGTTTGTTATCGTATTATACAGGATACAAAAACTTTGATATCAAGCTGAGGAACTAGTCTACAAACAAAATTTCAATCATGTACAAAATATTGAATTAGACACTAGTCGGCTGATTGGCAAACCCATAGTTGCGCATCACTACTTTTTTTTAACAAACCATTTTATTTGTTCACAAATACACAACAATTACAATTTACAAGCTAACATCAATATATATACAGGGTGGCAGGGACATCGACGCGCAAACTGTAACCATGGATTCAGCACATGAGCTTAGACCCCATAGAAATAAATAATTGATTTACAAAAATATTTAAACTAGAGGTAGGTATATAATAATTGGATTCTATCTGAACTAGTTATTTACCAGTTAATGACGTCACTGGAACGTTATTTTTGACAGTTATGACAGCTGTCATTGCGACCACCATGTGGCGGCCACCGCTCTTCTAGGAAACTGTAGCTTCAGTATTGTATTTCACATTGAAATAATGTGAACAAAGTGCCATAATTAAAAACAAAATATTTGCGTTACAGAAGTCTGTACAGGATACATTTTTAACCTGTGCGCAAGCTGAAACTATGAACCCACCTGCGTTGAAAATTTTCGCCAGTTATGAAAAAAAAAACATTGCTCTGCCTTACATTTTGACCGCGTCGGTATTGCACTTTTCTATGAAACAGTTGTTTTTTTTATGATAACCGACGAAAAATTTCTACGCTATGGGGTCTCAACTCATGTGCTGAATTCATGGTTACAGTTTGCACGTCGATGTCCCTGCCACCCTGTATATAATGTACAATTATATACAAGTATATGATAAAAAATTAAAGAAAAAGGCAGGCGCTCATTGGGCATCAAAAAATCCGTCCGCATCGCTGTCAATGGGATAAGTGACTAAAAGGCTACTACACTACTATTTAGATTGTTTGTTGAAAATATTTTTCGATGTTTTGATATATATCCTGATGATTCAAAATACTCCCACGCACTAGTATTGCCAGTGTTTTCATTTATTGTCGTCCCCCCATGGTATATGTTATTATTAGTCCGTGTGTCTCCGTTAGTATTCATGGACTTCTGAATGACCATGATTAGAGATTGCCTGGCAGTATATTTTAGGGGCATAACAGGTGAAAACGGTTTTCTTACGGCAGCCACGAGAGAAAACGGGATTCGTTTATATTGTGAGTTACCACTTAGAATGGTACTTTAATAAAGATAATTCAAAAGTAACCGATTACGGATATGGCTCTTCCGTTATAGTTATGAACCCTTTCGTAGTCAAATATCTGCAATTTATATCTACATGCCTACTCAATATACAAAGGACGTCTTTCATTTAAAAGGGCATATAAAAACACAATCGGCTTTCCAATCTCTTCTAGGTATTTCAAACATTTGTACCTCTTTGTCAAAACATTGGCTATTCAAGACCATTTATTTATTTACACGGGGATCCTCTGATTTGTAAAGGTATTTTTGCTTTAGCCATTATTATCTATTTCTGTCCTAGAATCTCTTATTCCATTGACCCGGTTACCGGGGTGAATAGAAATCGAATTCGAATCTCTTTAATTCTGGACTTCGACTATCGAATTCAATTTGTTGATGAACAACTCGAGGAGCGAAATGATTTCACGGTGAGATATTTCCAAACCGCGGAGTGTAATCACTGGGTTGAGCTAAAAAGTATTACGGGTTTTAAGATAATGGTGTACACGATAAAATGAATGAAAATTATGAGATGGCTTTTTCTAAAGTAAAAGTATCTTATAGAAAGAAAAAGTATTTATTGCGACTCATACAGGAAGATCATAAACAAAACCAAACACTGTCAAAAATAATAAACCCAATTTATATTAAAAAAAAAGTAACATAAAGAAAAATTAAACGGAAAGTCCTAAACGAGGCCAAAAGGCTCTTATCTCAGCCAGCAGTAGTACGAGTAGTAGCTAGTATTTTCCTTGGTGTGTAATGTTTAAAAATAAACTTTAGGTCTATGTGTGGTACCCTAAACTTTGATTAACCATTTGTTCAGTAACGTGGTGTAGGTACAATCTACCTCACGTTGCTGCTAACACTTCGACTTTGACCTGGGGGCTTACCACCAGCTCTTGATCAGAAGTTGAACTGCACTGCTTTTTTGTACTAAGTCATAAAACAAAAAAGCAGTGCCGTTCAACTTCTGCCCTGCTATAGGAGCTGGTGGTAAACCTCCTGGCCTAACGTAGTACGGAGTTTCAAAAGAATGCCAGGTCAGCTTAAATTGGTTTTGTCACTACTAACGTGCGGCTTTATGTACTATGTATTTTGATCCATTGTTGGATTATGTTTTATGAAGATTTCTGAACTAGAGAGTTTCTGTTTTTCTGTTAATTTATTAAGCTCTCCATTGTATAAGAAAATAAAAATCCACTCAATAAGTTATAAGGTACTAAGTTACTATAAAATCTTCCTTTTTGTTTATTTAAACGTCTATGTCAACTTAAGTGTGCCTTTCATCAATAAGAAAATATTATGAAGGTCGCAAAGAAAGATTCACCTAAGAAAACAACTTAATACATAAAAGGAACCGTTTACTGAATGTTTATTTGGAAAGGGTCCCATAAATAAAAACTGTTTCATGTTACAGGAATAGCTGATAGTGATTACAAATAAATAAGGCACCTGTCCAACTGCCAACGATTTTCTCACTCAAGAAACGCACACAAAAAGTTGCAGACTCCGTGAAAGTAAAAGACATACATAGTGAATAGTTGATCGTTGACAGCGGGTTAATTGCGTAACACACCAACAGTAGCAATGTCTTTCATATTGACAGTCGAACAACATACATTACGTTGTCTACGTTGTTGAGCAGACAAGTTTTGTGAACATATTGAGCAATGGATTAGCAATATCCTTCAAAATAATTCAGATTGTGATTGAAGATGTGTTACGTAGTTAGGTTTGTCGCAGCGACAAGAGCTATCAAAGAGAATATTCGCTCAGCGACGCTCGCTTGGTAGGCAGAACACTCGCTGAGACCCTCACGCTTGGTGTATAAGCATACCATGCCATACGTCACGGACTCGCTGCTCGTTCCTCGCCAACTCACTTTTAGTTACTAGCTCTACTCGCATCTCGCTAATCGCGGGCAGTGGGACTGGTGCCATTGATACTCAATACAAATATATAAAGTTGGACAAACAGTATTCTTTTACGGCAGGAAAGGCTAGAGATGAGGCAGGTAAAGCGAGGGTATATCAATATCAAACCCTTTTATGTGTTTGTCAGTTTATTTCATGTTTATCTAGGCAGGCAGGCTCATGGCAGGGTTCAGGCTTACTTACTAAAATCAAGCTTTACACAAGATGAAGCCGTCACCCAAAAAATATAAGTCTTTAATAGCCTATAGCTATTATATGGTGGGGCCCGTGGCTAATTAATAACAGCCGCACAGGTCGATCGATCAGGTTAAGCTACGCTTGCCGCGGTTGGTCTGTGGATGGGTGACCAAGACCATCTTTACATACCGAGACCCTCCGTGCCTCGGAAAGCACGTTAAGCCGTTGGTCCCGGTTGTCATTCGTAGGTCTTTGACAGTCGTTACGGGCAGTCAGAAGCCCGAAAGTCTGACAACCAGTCTTACAAAGGGGTATCGTATTACCCAGTAACTGGGTTGTGGAGGTCAGATAGGCAGACGCTCCATGTAAAACACTGGTAGTCAGCTGAATCCGAATAGACTGGAAGCCGACCCCAACATAATTGGGAAAAGGCTAGGTAGATGATGAATAGGCCCCTATTAGTAGGTAGCTATATAACATATTGTATTTAAGTAGGTACTAACAATAGTTTCTAAGTTTTTTTTTATTTGTACACTAACCGTTGGATCTTTTTGATGTGTCAATTTTATTTCCATATTTGTGTGTTTTTCATTTTGTTTTTTTTTTTTATCGGCACCTTGTGTTTTTTTATATTATAATCATGTGGGTAGTTTGGTTATCATCTAATAGTGTACTTTTGTGTGTTGTGCTGTCTTTTTTGTGTGCGCCAACTAAATGATTTATCTATCTATCTATCTATCTATCTATCGGCAAACGTAAGGTAGGACGCCCTCAGGCTAGGTGGAGTGACGATTTTACTGAGGCTGGTAGCAGCAGGATGAGAGTTGATGAATAGATGATGAGTGGAATGGCGTGCAATAGGAGAGGGTTATGTCCAGCAGTGGACTGCTGTAGGCTGATGATGATTAGAAGCATGTTGTAGATCTCAGAACATCACCAAGAAAATAAAATTATATTTTTTTATCAGTCCTTGATGGCTATCCCATTAACAGTTTCCCCGACCCTTGTTTGCATTCCCTATGAATCGAAAAATCTAAACCATACGCAAAACTTTTCCTGTAATATTTTATTGTCAATCTTATCTTCGTTTTTCCAAAGAAATGGTCGGATCCATCCATTATCGATGCCAGTGTCCTTAGTAACCCTTTCGATAAGGAAATCTTGGGAAAAACTCTTGGAACGAATAAACATGGAGATATATCAAAGTTTGAAGGGGTATTTTAGACTCAATGCTCTGTTGTTTTATAGTTATCAACAGGAAAGATGAAATGAAAATGATCCCTAACTTTCCATCTATAATATTTTATAGAGGTAAAATTTGTTCGCACTAATTTAGTGTTGTCAAGGAGTTGGATCGCCTCGACATTCACGTGATGATGAAGTCTGTGTTCATGAGCTTCTGCATATTTTTGTATAGCCTATGTTTACGACATCCATCTTGAGGTCCCGGTGAAGGTCGCTGTTTCTAATGTACCAGGGCGCGTTTAATATACTCGTATGCCTGAGTACTTTATTTTGGAAGCGTTGTATAATTTGACGATTGCTTTGGCTGGTGCAACCCCCAGTTGAATACCTTAGGTCCATACAGGTTTTAAAACTTGTTTATATAACAACATTTTATTAGGTATGGCGATTGTCTACCAAGTAGCCAGTACATTTTTTTGTATCGAATATCTAATTCGAATCTTTTCGTTTTGACATCCAGGGTCATGCCAAGATACTTAGCAGTATTCGCATATGGTATTTGTTGATTACTCATGAATACCGGGTCGGAATTACTGATCTGATTCCGAAAATCCTATCATTCATGAGAAGCACTCGGCAATACTGTAGTATTTGCCGAGTGCCATAGAATGTATTTTATGTTAAAACATGGAATTTAACGCTGATGAATTGTAGCGTTGTCAGGGTTCTCAACGGTATATAGTCGAGTAATGCTAAATATTCACAATCAGTGTTGTTCCATGATTTTAGTGATGTGCTTAACTTACTAATTATGTTAGGTACGTATTTAGCATCACTCGACTATTTACCATTGAGAACCCTGATATCGAAACAAAAGTCGCATGCGGAAGAAATAAACATTAAAGGTTAGACCTGTCAATAATGGATTTGTAAGGAAGTAAAAAGTTAGCATAGTAGGTTTTGTTGTAGCTTTATTGAATGAATCTTAAACAAATCGTCCTATGAATAACGATACTTATTCAACTGAGGGCTGAGTATTCCAACGCCAGATAATTTTATCCGACGAATAGTTTTGAATTTTTAACAGTTCTTCCATACAAAAACTGCCAATGCCAATTTTTATTAGTGGAATTATCATTATTATTATTCCACTAATAAAAATTATCTGGCATTGGAAAAATCAGCCCTAAGGGAAGAAAATGTTTATATAGAACCAACTCAACACAAATTAGAAAAATCACCAAATCCAATATAATAGTGAAATGTCGATGATCAACATAAAATTATACAAATCACTATATCACCCAGCAACAACACCGATACGATTATTAAACGCCATTTGAACCATAAAAACGTCAAATAACGTTATGCCACAGAGTATAGAAGGTCGGCTCCAAACAACATGCGAAAACGGGCACACGCCCGTATTGACGCGAACGTACGGCGATCTCAACCGAATGTAAGTCGCAAGTGTAGAAGCGTGTCTATATGTGCGTGCGTTTTCGCATTAACAGCGAAAACGCGGGGTTGATCAAAGGTTAAGCTACGCTTGCCGATGTCGATCCGTTGTTGGGTGACCGTTCATTACCGTGCCTCGGAAAGCACGCTATGTCGCAGGTCCTCCCACGACTTAAAGTGCAGGACCGTCATTCGAAAACCTTTGACAGTGATTACGGGTAGTCAGAATCCCGAAATTTCACAACGACTTGTTGTAAACAAGGGGCATCGAGTTACCCAGTAACTGAGTAGTGGTAACAAATACAGCAGTACGGTTCTGTAACCATCTCGCCGTGAAAACAAGTGAAGTGAGCGTAGAGTGAGCTGTCATTTCAAATAATTCTAGGGATTGACACTACCGACAACTTACATCAAGCTCACTTCACTTGAGTTTTCATGGTGAGATTTTTACAGAATCGACCGGCTGATATTTAGCTGCATAAGACTGGAATCCAACGCCAACATGGTAGAGAAATGGCTAGACAGATGACGATGGAGCCGACCTTCTGCAATATTATTATTCAATGGTTACTTTGTTGGAGCGTGCGATGCAAATGTACCCAGTCACGCATATAATGATGGGTTTTCATCCACTTTTACTCCGCAGCAAATTAGATTCGTGATTAATTTTAGGATAATGTTTATGTGCGCGCAGTGAACGATATGGTGAATTAATATAATTGGAATAGGATTATGTGGCATTTGGTAGTCGATTATTATTTTCTTTCTTTATTTCTTTTTTTTTTAAACGTTGCCCCACACTAGGAATTACTCCTGTATCGTGGGTGCGTTTTTTTTTTATTTGTCATACATTGTGATATTTTGAAAGCTTCTGTGTTAGTTTATTTATTTGTCTTATAGCTACATAAGTAAAGTTATATGTTTAAGGTACGAGCACATAATGTGTTTATCAATACAAGTCGGATTTGAAAATATACATTGAGCAGATAAGCTAATAATAAAACTAACATTATTTGTTATAATTTGGTGTTCCATACATTTTGACCGCGTAGGTACAGACTGCACTTTTCTATGAAAAAGCTGTTTTTTTTATAACCGTCGAAAAATTTAAATTCTAGTCTAGCTCTATTCTTGTGCTGAATTCATGGTTTCAGTTTGCACGTCGATGTCCCACCTTGTTTAACAGAATTGTTAGTTACAAATTGAAAACCATTGAATAAAGGAAATCCAGACCAAATCCTAAGTTATTGTGATACAAAAAGATTGAAAGACCGGATCAACATTAAATACCACAGTAACAATAACCCGATACTCCACAAAAGATAAAAATGATAAAATAACTGCAGGAGTATGAAAAGAAAAATACCTCCACGTGGAAAGACAACCATTCTGTTAACAGGTGCTTAAATATCTCACGGGAAATATAATGGTGTGGCTCCACAGATGCCCACGGCTAAACTACATGCGTGTAGCACAGCTCCGCTATGTATGAAAATGTTAGCAGGATCATCCACTGTGACCCACGACCACGCTACTCACGAATTCGTGGTATAGTGCACAAATGTGTATGCCGACACAGTCGCACTTTCTCTTCCCTCTCTCATAGTCCGACCGGAGAGAGATCAAGCGTAGGGTCATCCAAACTTCGGGCTATTTATTACCAAGAAATTCCTAATGGGAAAACCCAATAATACTGCGCGACCTGGACCCCACGCTCAGCAGTCGCGCTTGCGACCACGAGACCAACGGGGAAAACAAATGAACCGTGCAGCTAACGTGCCAAGCCTCTCCGTAAATCGTAAATCCTAAGCAGTTGTGGACAATCGACCTAAACGTCGCGTGAAGGATTTATTACGTGTTAGCAATCGCTTCTATGGACACTTTGCAGATTGTTATTGCAACATGCAACTGCTATGGTACATTGGAACGATAGGAACTATGCATGCGGATACCTAATTTAGACCCAACATGCAGCGGGCACACGTGTAATGGCTGCAACGCAGATTCCAATGAGTTGGTTAATTGGTCAAGGTGTTGATGGGCTATTGTTGTTCTTAGGACCAACATCTAAGAGAGTCGTTGACCTAGGTTTTATGTTACAGGACAACCTTACGTCCCATCAGATGTTCTGAAATCACTTTTCCATACCTATCATGTGCTTGTTTTATACTGGTATCAATGATAGTCTTCCAGACCGAATTTCGGCCATGGCAGCCAATATCTATGGAGACTAGACATCACCTTAAAAAAAAAAATTGGGAGGTATTTAGTGCACAAGTTCACTCACTCTTATAGTCCGATGGGAGGGCAGTCTAACATGATCGGAGAGAGATTATTAACCGCCAGACCAACGACTAAACGTGCTTTTCAAGCCACGGGGCATATCACACTGCCAACTTCTAAACTCCGGGCTGTGATTAAGAAATTCCTAATAGAAACACTTTTTTTTTTTTGAGGATGGGAAATCATCAAGTGACCCCTCCCGCTCTGGGTGGAGCGGAAGGGAGTGTCAGACTCTTACTGACTAAAACCCACCCGTGTTCCTTCCTTAGCCCTTTCCGTTCCAGGGCAGCGGTAACCCTTTCGGAAGATCCCGCCGCCCTGTAATAGAAACACTTAATAACACTTTTTTAAGATTTGCACACGATCCCCAGTAGAATATGACGGGAACTTACTATAGACCGTTCATAATAATTTTAATAATAATAATAATATGCATCACCCACGATCATCGGTGATGAGACTGTATATCCCGCGAAAATGTGGGGGTCGAGGCTTTTTAAATGCGAAGACCCTCCACAACCGCGAGGTGTGCAGTCTCAGGGAATATTTTCTAAAAACCGAAGTGGGTATGCACCGTGATGTGGTCGCAGTGGACAAGGGACTCACCCCGCTCTCCATGGCGAAAGAGAACTGGCGCAAACCTGTAGTACTTACTACCGATGACCGCAAGAAGGTATGGCAAAGCAAGGAGCTTCACGGGCGCTTCTATCGGGCTCTTCATGAGTCCGATGCAGATTTCTTAGCGTCCGTATCCTGGCTACGTTTTGGTGACCTCTTCGGGGAAACTGAAGGTTTTGTCTGTGCAATTATGGACGAAGTTATCTTGACGAATAACTACCGGAGATATATTATGAAGGACGGGACGGTTGACGTGTGTCGGGCATGCCACCGTCCGGGTGAGTCCATCAGACATATTATCTCTGGTTGTTCTCGTCTGGCTAACAGCGAGTACTTGCACAGGCATAACCAAGTCGCCAGGATTATTCACCAGCAACTTGCTTTGAAATATAAACTTGTCGACTCTGAGGTACCATATTACAAGTATGTGCCCGACCCAGTTCTCGAAAATGACCATGTCACGTTGTACTGGGATCGGTCTATCATCACTGACAGGACTGTTGTCGCCAACAAACCTGATATAGTGGTGATAGATCGATTAGTGCGCCGCGCAATGATTGTCGATGTTACCATTCCACATGACGGGAACCTCGTGAAAGCTGAGAAAGATAAACAAATCAAATATCTTGACTTAGCACACGAGGTTGTTGACATGTGGAATGTGAGCTCGACTATCATTGTGCCGATTGTCGTATCGGCCAATGGCCTGATGGCCGAAAGCCTCGATCAACATCTATCGAGGCTCTCGTTAGGCGGTTGGATCAAGGGCCTGATTCAGAAGGCAGTACTCCTCGATACGGCTCGCATTGTGAGGAGGTTTCTGTCTCTGGAGCCCTAACCACCGGTAGCTTGGACCCTGCTCCCGCCACCGGTGGATCACTATTTTTTTATATTTTTAAATGTTATTTTTTTTTTTTTTTATACTAATATTTAAAAATGTAATAAAATAAGACCTTTAAATAAATAAACGACATAATAATATCCCTGGACATTTCACACAGCACCATTTGTCCCAAGCTAAGCAACCTAATGCTTGTGTTATGGTAACAAGATGGCTGATAAACTACTTATATACATTTTTTTTTTTGTAAATACATACATATTATAGATAGAAAAACACCCAGACTCGGAACAAATACATGTAGGTCATACAAATATTTGTTCCGTGCGGGAATCGAACCCGCGACACGCAGCGCAGCAGTCAATCGCTTAACCACTGCGCCAACCGTGCCGTCAATTTTATCCCTGATTTCGCATCACTGTCCAAATCACAGTAATCTTTATTCTCATACTAATAAGGTCGCTGTTGCGTTGCTGCCACTGATAAAACTGTCAAAATCATTGTGATCTTTATTTTCGTCACGATAAGGTTGCTGTTACGTTGTTGCTGTCAGCAATAAGATAACAGGGAACGGATTATAGGTATGTATATTTGTCACTTATTGTACTCGTATTTTTGCAAATAAATCTTTTTCTTATTCTTACGTCTTATTCAAAGGAGGTCGTCACAAACAGTTGGCACAAAAGAAAAGTGACTTCTAGAAACCTATACCTTCTATTTAGTTTGTTCGAGACACAGATCAATCGCTTTCCGTGGCATCTGGCAAAGTTAATAGTAGCATTCATCATTTACGAGGAAACACTAATGGCTTGAGTTAGAAGTCCGAGCTTTACCCGTTGCAGTATTGACGTGACCTTAGTCGTTAGAGCTTAGTTGAACTGATAAGAGAAACATATTAGCAGAGATTAGGAAAATGTCCAAACATAAGTCAGTAATAAAAAAATCGCCTAGTGCAACTCGAGCACTAAAAGGTCATACACACGAGTGGCATGCGTCTACGGCAGAGGTAATCTGCAGCCGTAGTAGACGGCAGCCGCCACTTTGATGGCGGGCGTCGACGGGTGTCGACGGCTGCAGTTGCCTCTGCCGGGGACGCGAGTTGCTCGTGTGTATGACCACTTACGTACCAAAAATATTATAGATTACCTTATTTTATTTAAATGATACTATGGGCCAGTATCAAATATTCTGTGGCTACATATTACGGCTAAAAACTTACAGCCCAGTGACATACAAACGAAACGATAGCCAAAATCAAAATATTTTGTTTAAATTTAGCTCAAAATCAATAGATTTTGAACATCAAAATTACATAAGACAGTCCCTACACCACTGCCCCCTACATCACTTCCATGTGTTTTAGATAGGAAGAAAAAGTGGAGCAACAAACTCCCTAGCAGACAAATGGACAGACAGACAGACAAATGGCGTGGGCTAAGTATAAGCTAAGCTCGGGAACGGAACCCTTAATCGTTTAAGTAAACTTTATTACCATTAGAAAATTATTCTCTCAACTTTACTTCAGTTTGCATACTGAAAGAAAAAACAAATCAAAGCTAAGCGTTTAACATTTTTCATCTGTAATCTGAAACAATTGCAGTTTGTTTTAGACGATACTGAATAAAACATCAGACTGATTGAATTCAGTGAAAGTATTCTGAAAAAAGCAACGGACCATTAACATTTTACTAATTAAATTCGTTCGTTCCATTTAAAATGCACAAAGTTAAATTTTTGATACGGAAACGAAAAAAACTTTTTTGCAAAAAACCACAACCGACTTCTAAAAAAAACACTACAAAGCGAAAAATAACTTAAATTTCAGAAGTCAGTGTCGTTCGGTTCGCATTTTTTGTTGTTTGCCACCTGACTTCTGAAATTAAAGTTATTTTTCGCTTTGTAGTATCTTTTTCGGAAGTCGGTTGTTTGTTTTTGCAAAAAAGTTTTTTTTTCACTTTTATGTTGAAATTTTTACCAGTAATTTTGGTTTAAAAACCAAAGTACTGAACCGTTTTTGATGTAATTTCTATAGGACCAATCTTCATGACCTACGTGATGTTTTTGCTTGGCAAAAATTGTAATTACTTAGTTTTGTGGCCGTTCTGGCTTTTTTCACGTTTATTTTAATACTTACCTTTTTTTGCGTATTACTATTATTCCAATGGTATGAACAGTTATTAATTGTAGGTACGTTATGGAAGTGCCCGATTAGTTTAAAACTCGAACAGAACTCGTCTACCATTATTTACAGATCACTCAGACAAAATCAAATGCGAAAGTAACTAGTAACTCTGTCTATCTCTCTGATAGGTAGGTAGACTGCGATTACCAAAGGGTATCGTGTATTACCCAGTAAATGGGTTGTGGAGGCCAGGTAGGCAGTCGCTCCATGTAAAATGCTGGCATTCAGCTGCATACGGTTAGACTGGAAACCGACCCAAACATAGTTAGAGAGGCCAGGTAGATGATGAGGTAGGAAGACTGGGAAGTTTCTCCATTTCCCTTAGAACATAGGCCTTTAATCCTGGATCGCAGACAAAGTCGCGGGCAACCTTTATTAGACTAGGTATATTCAACAAAATGTTACAGGTAGGTTTATAAAAACCTGCAAGTATAAAAACTTTTTTACAAAAAAAAAACAACCGACTTCCATAAAAACACTACAAAGTGAGAAATAACTTTAATTTCGGAAGTCGGTGTCTTTGCTTTTTTTATTTCGTTTTTCGCCACCGACTTCCGAAATTAAAGTTGTTTTTCACTTTGTAGTGTTTTTATGGAAGTCGGTTCTTTTTTTTTGTAAAAAAGTTTTTATTTTTCACTTTTTTGTTGTGATAATTTTTTTGATTTTTCAAAATCCGCTTGTCCGATTTCGATAAAATTTTCATGGGACCATTTGGGAAGTATACCCTATCCCACAAAAAAAGAATTTTTCCGGTTGGCAAGCGACGGAGATATGCGCGAACAAACATAAAAAAAAAATACAAACATCCGAATTGAAAACCCCTTATTTAGAAGTCGGTTAAAAAACGCATAGACTTTACTACACACAATTTTCATTAAACTCACCTGACCAAAAACCGCTTTTATTTAATCTCTTAATGTATGAACTCGCTAATTAACAACCTAACATTAGCATTTTGTGGGGGAAAAGATTAGATTTATTTTATAGCTAAGCGTCCGTACAAAATTTTATAAGCGAATCGTTCAACCCGGTTTGATAAATGAGATATTGAGTGGGTCATATCAATCATATGGGGACCGACGCGACGGGTAGATTCCAAAACAATTTTGCTTGTAATCCTTTTTGACCCCGTTCCAGTGAGGCAGATGTAAATTTTAATTGAATATTTTAGCACAAACCGGTTGTTAGAGGATTTTTAGGCAAGCTATTGGAAAACGATAAAATTGGCGTAAAAAATTTAGTGCCTCGCGTTAAGGCCTAGATACCTGGATTAAGCTAGTTTATGGATGGGTTTGTTGGTTATGAAACAGTAAGGTCTAAAATCAATACCTTTAGACGGATAAAAAACTAAATTGGTATGAAAACAAATTACAGAAACAGTCGAATTTAGCGTAAGTTTCATTACATCGTCGTAATAAAGATAAAACACACATGAAAAACTCATTTCTTCAAAATGAAGATTAAACAAATCTTGATGAAAATTACGAAAATATCAATAACAGTGACTCGATACGCATTTCATTATGATATCATCTGAAAGATATTAGGTATACATGATTAGATTTTTTTTTCCAAAAATACATTTTGAATTGCTCTGAGTACGGGATATTATCAAGTAGGTATACATTGTTTATCACACAGGGTACATCATTTAATAATTTGCAAAAAAAAAATATCAGACTATTGACATATTTCAACTACAAAAATGTATTTCTTTTAAAAAAATTGGATAAATACCTATGCTAGTTTCATAATTATTTCATATTTTATTTTTAGAAACCTAACAACAACTGTGACAATCAATATTGCACTGTCGTAAAAGTCCTGTGTAATTTTATTCGCTATCGGTTTGTATGCCGCTGACTTCGTAAATTTTCTTTAAAATTATTCCTATTTGCTTGTCTAATACATTGTTAAAGTTAAACAACCGTAATTGCAGCTATCTACACCCCGGCGGGTACTTTATTAATTACTAACTACACAATAACGAACTTCCCTCTGTCGAGATTTTCAACTAAAGCAGGATAAAAACTTGTTATTAAGTGTAATCAACACTCCACGGTTTTTATTCCGTTCTCTAATTAGCAGGGATTTTGTTTTTGTTTTATATTTTTCTCGCTTTTATTGTATTTTCATTTTCTTGTGCATTCAGTACAATTTAAACTTATTGTTAGTTTGCTTACTTGTTTAATATTTACTGTTCGTCGTCTATAAAATAACCAGAAGTAGGTAGAGATATAAAAATATCGCAGATCATCATCTGCCTAGCTTTTCTATGTTGGGGTCGGTTACCAAACTAACCCGATGCAGCTTAATATCATCAGTATTTTATTTGGGGCGACTACATATCTGACCTCCATAACCCAGTTACTGGGTAATACGATATCCCTTGGTAGGACTGGTTGTCAGATTTTCGAACTTGTGACAACCCGTAACGACTGTCAAACATCCACGAATGACAGCAGGGACCAACAGCTTAACGTGCTTTCCGAGGCACGGAGTGGTCTTGGTAAGTATAAATGATCACCCATCGACGGACCAACCACAGCAAGCATAGCTTAACCTGATCAGATAGGAAATGCCGACCTCATCTAGTTTTAAAATATGATTGATGTGTAAAAGTGTTTGTACAAACCTACTTACAAAATAAAAATCATTTATCATTTGATCTACCGTCCCGTGCAGCTGTTACTTAGCCACAAGCTCCTATGAAAATATTACAGATATTGCTCCAAAAAGCAAACCTTTGTGAAACATAGCAACGTCGCTTAAACTATTGAAGTAAATCTCAAGTCAAATTCCGCATTCAAGAGGAGCGAAGTCTTTTCATACAATCTTGAGTTACAATAAAACTTTTAAAAGACCATTCGTTGTCTGTGGCGAGTTGAGAGCCTTTTCAGAAAATACTTGTCCATGAATACCGCTTCCTCCACTAAGCCTTTGACTTTAAAGCATACAGAAATGTTATTTCCTTTGGTGCCATCTTTGTGAATTTTCTTTTAATTATATCTGCGTCTTAAACTTTGTTATTCTTAAGCTGTTGTTGATTGTGTTTTAATAAAGGCCACTTTATGTCAACTGCGGGCGTCGATGGGTGTCCACACGTGTCGACGGATGTAGTTGGCTCTGTCGTCGACGCGTGTCACTCGTGTGTATGAGCACTATCGTTGTCACTGTGAAAGTTAATATCAGAACTGTATTAAGAAATCTTGCAGTAGGTTTACCAAATATCGTATCTAATTATATTCTGCTACAGTACTGCACTCGCCCATCTGTAGGTTAAGCAGCAACAGTAATTTAGCATCACCCCTTCGTATATACTCTTTACTAAGGCCCGATTACACCACAAATCAGTCAATGCGTTTAACGTTAAAAATAACATTTAAAGCATATTTCTGTCCCTATTATCTTCAATCGATTGACAGAAGAAGAAGTTTTAAATACGTGAACATGTTTAGTGATTTTTGGTGCAACGAGCCATTAAAGTAGGTAGTAATACCGAGCGACGATTAGGTATACACATCATCATCACATTACATAAAGAGTACAGCGGCTATTCCAAGATTTTAATCAACTTGTTGAATAAATTAATTAAAACAATTTTACTAAAGATAGAATTCTTCAAACAAAGTAACTAGCTTAAAAATTGGCACACTATAAGCCAGCCTTGATAATAAATAACGCACGGGAGATGATGATACGCTCGGCGCCTTGGTATCAAAAATTCAACACGAACTTTATGGTATTGTTACCAAATAATCAAAAATTATGTTTAATGTTGTAACAATTAAATACTCAAGCGAAAAAAAAGGTCCCACGGCTAGAATGTTAAGTGTTATTAATTATTTTAATTGTGTATTTTTTAAATACATACGTGGTTTCAATTAATGTGATAACCTTATCGTAACACTGTATTTATACTTCATCACATTTAAAAAGATTGTAGCGGTATCTACAACGCCGCATGCGAATAACGCGTCATACTGACGTCACGCGAATCCTGAATCTCGCAAGCAGAGTTTACCGCGCAACTGGCATACATACAACTTCCCGACATTAACCGTCGGGCATGTGCCCGTCACACGCAACATCCGTCTGGTCGGAGGATCCTCCCTTTTCTATGGAGGATGAGTGAACTGTACACCTTGTTTATCATTCCTCTATAAGATGATCAACTTTCTGAAGAGAAAGGCCTATTGGTATCGCATAAAGACAGCTGGCCCGTGGCTGTGTATTTTCATAAGCAAATTGAAAAACTATGGATTGTAACAGCCTCCCTTTCATTCAAAGAAGAAGGCTTACAGAGGCTTGTAGTTAATTAGTATTACAAGCAACTGCCATGATATCTAGGCCATCTGTGCTATCTTTGCTTTATAGGGCAAGCTCTTCAACTGGAATAAGAACGAGTTTGTTATTGTTACTCGGCGTAGTTCCATTTGAGATTTTGTTTTGTTTAAGGGTAACAAATTTACGTTTGTTTTAGATTCGTCAAATGTTTTATATAGTTTATGTTAAAGACTCAGTTTAAGAATCGGTTCGATTTACACAAACACAGAGACTATCTAATGCTTGTTTCTTGGAGTAATTTTAAATGCACTTTTTAATTCTATAAAAAATTAAGTTATCAAAATATTGTGACTGATTTATTGATATTTATTAAGATAGGTACTGCTTAGATTTAAAACTATAATTATGTAGACATTGTAAAAAATGGAGAATTACAATTTTGTAATAGTATGTATAATGGCTGTTTAGCTACATTATTATTATTGATGCTAGGTGCATAATTATAACTCATCATCATCATCTGCCTAGCCTTTTCCCAACTATGTTGGGGTCGGCTTCCAGTCTAACCGGATGCAGCTGAATACCAGTATTTTACATGAAGCGACTGCCTATCTGACCTCCACAACCCAGTTACTGGGTAATACGATACCCCTTGGTAAGACTGGTTGTCAGACTTTCGGGCTACTGACGACCCGTAACGACTGTCAAAGATCCACGAATGACAGCCGGGACCAACGGCTTAACGTGCTTTCCGAGGCACGGAGGGGACTTGGTATGTGAAAATGGTCACCCATCCACGGACCAACCGCGGCAAGCGTAGCTTAACCTGATCGATCGACCCGTGCGGCTGTTATTACTTAGCCACAAGCCCCTGCATAATTATAACTATTTTTCTTTAAAACATTTGTATGCCAGTCCATGAAGAGATAATGTAGATCACAACCTTATTATTAAGATCATTATTGTGCCATATTTTAATGCAAATAAATATATTCTATTCTACTCTATACGGCATGCATCAGAGGGGCAATTCTCGTAATTTTAAGAACGTTCACAGTCTGATCTTGGTCTCAATCTGTCAAAAATACCTCTAATTTAGTGAAATTAGTCTTGTCAAAATGTAGGGACATTTTGAGAAGTTTTTGACGTTTGTTTGTGGCCGAGATGAGACTGCGATCAGATTTTGAACGTTTTAAATTACGAGAATTGGCCTTCACATCGTCGAGTAGGTATTGAAATTTTGTATGGGACAGCTGATTATTTTTTCCCGATTACGGTGTTTGTCCCATGGAGAAAGTTGTTCAGTTTGGTGGTCTCAACCACACCCTTAAATATGACCACAAATTTCTAATACACGCTGTATCCTCAATTTCAAGACAACTATGGGGCACCAGAATGTATAAAGGAACTGACTATGTGGTATAAAAATAAGCGGTAACGTTTTACCTTACTAGGTACCTGAATGAGATGTAGATGTTGACAGACTGCATGATGTATAGACAAATGGTGAAACTAAAGTAAACAGCAGAAAAATATACCTTATTTTATAGCAGATAGGGTGGTTTTCATTTCTGCACAAGATATAATATTTGCTTTGGCTCTGGGCTCTGTGTGTCACATTTATTGTCAAACATTCGATGTAAAAAATCTTACTGTGCATCAATATGACATAAGATGAAATTAGCAAATACAACAAGATATTAATGCTTTAAATGCAGGCCATGGACGAATGTGGGATACGGGGCCCTGTAAAAGGGTGGTTCAGGCAGTATCTAGATAATAGGCATCTAAAAGTTAGGGTCAAGGGAATAGACAGTAACCTTGGTAAAGTCGATTACGGAGTGCCGACCGGGTCAGTTTTTGGACCAATAGGTTATATCATGCATGTCAACAGTATGGTCAATGTCATTAAAAATTGTAATGCATACATGTATGCAGATGATACGTGCTTGACGTACAGCGGTCGGGACTGTGAACTGATCCAATCGGTAATGCAAGAAGACTTAGTGTGGTAAAATGGGCGCACGATAATGGTATCCTTATTAATATTAAAAAAACCAAGTGTATGCTGATATCGTCCCCGTATAACCACCTAACTAAAAGTGCTTGTATATCGATAAAAGGCCACTCGTACGAGTGCCTTCACGATGGCAATGCAAACTGCCAATGTGAGTGTATTGAGCGTGTGACGAAATACAAATATCTAGGATTATTAATTGATGAACGATTTACATGGGACGCACACGTAGACACTTAACAATTTGAAATATATAGTTAGTAGGCGGTTACTGTATATTCTTTACCATGCACTTGCAGAGGCAACAATAAACTACGGTTTGGGTGGTTATGGACTGACGTTTCCGGTACATTTAAATAAAATTAAGCTATTACAAATTCGATTATTAAAATTACTAGTTAACAGAGCAACTAAAGATAGTATTAATAAGGAGTACGAAAAATTATTTAAAATTTGTAGAATATTACCCATACAGAAAAAAGTAAAGACAACTATAATTTTAGAACAGCACAACAAAATGGAACACAAAGTAAAGAAAGTGTATAACCGACCAATCCGTAAAGCGACACAAAGAAATAATTACTCGGTCCCTCAGGTTAAGAATTATTTTGGTCAAAGGACGAGACAATGGCTAGTTCCGACATTGTTAAACGAATTGCCCAGGGAAATTTCTACCGAAACAGTGTCTAAAAGTGTCTTAAAAAATATCCTGCGTAAGCACTATTTGGGTTTGTGTCCCTAGCGCTGGAGCCAAAATTGTTAAGGTGTCGCTTCGCTTGGCGTATTTGTCCTGAGACTCGAGTTACTTGCTTTATAGAAAGTATAGCTTAGTTCGTGCGACTGGGTTGGGCGAGTGTCGGTGCGGGTACGTCGGGTGAAGTGTACATTTATTAGTTACCGCATGTGCGCGCGACGTGCTGCTGGCGATCGGGCGGCCGCTGTAGTGTCTCACTCGCGCTGGGTAGCTCGTCTCCCACTCACTGCGGCGGTGGTCGGGACGCTAGGGGCATGTGCTTACGCCGCGCAAGCTGGAGCGCTTGTTGCACTATCTAGTTTTGGGGGATGCTAACCAGGAAATCGGCAGATGTAATCGCAGTAAGAACAGTTCTAACTGAACTGTTCTGATATAGTGTTCCTGGTTCGCATTGCTTAGATTGGATGGTGTAATAAGCTAATCTAGAATGAGCCGATGTGTAGATGTAGACGCTAGTGTACATGTGCGGATGGTCGAGCTGTAGAACAGTGTACTTACGTACCTACCTGCGTGTCTTTTTAAGTAAATAAAGACTGGGCAGCGTTTGAGTACTCGTATGTGTGCAATTAGGCGTGGTGTGATGCGTATGTATGTGTTCCTTTACCTTTAGAATTAAGTATAATGTTAAGAAAAAAGAAAAAGAGCTGTGTCCACGAGAACACTGCCGACAAACTGTCCTGCAGTTTGGCAGAAGATCTGTGTATTCCCATCTGTGTAGTCTTTTGTTGAAATAAATAAATAAAAAAAATAAAAAAATGATGTACTCATCTTCTGAGGGCAGATTTTTCCAACACGCGATATTTCTTTGAACTAAACAGCGGCCGTTCAACTAACGGCCTGCATGATATTCAATAAATTAAAGTTTAGGTTGGAACTGTAACTAGCTTAGTTACAGCAACCGCGTGCGAGCTGGGAGAGCGAAGCGAGGCTAGCACTACTACCAAAGGCCAGACGGTTGACTAAACGGCTAATTTAACCAGTTGGCTGCGTTATATACATCGTCTTTATTTCCAGTAAAGCTCATCCATAAATAATTAAGTTATTTAGTAATAACACGACGTGGGTGTTTCAGTACGGATGTACTGAAACACCTACGTCGTACATTATAGTGAAGCATTCAGCCTAGACTCAACAGTTTAAGTGCTTGTTTGTACTTATATGACTTTCGGTATCTTCCACTGTGGAGAGG
Source organism: Apamea crenata (assembly GCA_949629185.1). Lineage (NCBI taxonomy): Eukaryota > Metazoa > Arthropoda > Insecta > Lepidoptera > Noctuidae > Apamea > Apamea crenata. The sequence goes on along the minus strand of OX451375.1, from coordinate 10,574,328 downwards.
AGGGCAAACGCTTCTAATTTTTGATTCGACTTGTAACGTGTTACTTTATTTTTTTTTTTTTTTTTTTTATTGGTTCACCAACAATTGTTTGCACAGGTTGTATGCTAAAAAGTAACATGCAGAAATGTAAATGCAACAGTGCAACAATCACTTATAGGTAAACTCCGCATGCATAAAGAAGTTGTACAGTTTTATAATATTAATCTATTAAAAAAACGAAAAATACTTATCTAAACGACTAAATAATATAACAACTTATGGAACTACTCATGGAACTAATTACATTTAAATATATTCTCTCTCAAACGAGAAAATTAAAAGGTAAGCTATTAAGAATGGTACAATTTACTATATTAATCTAGTTTATAAAAAAGAAAAAATGCTAATCTAAAGGTCTAAGTAATCAATATAGGTAACATCATATGGAACTTATTATGCTTAAATATATATATAAATATTCTCTCTCAAACGAGACAATGAAAACTAAGTTACTTAGCAAGATGCTTAAAAAAATTGGCCTTCAATCTGCCCAGACTTTCAAAGTGTAAATCAATTTGATCACTGCAGCTATTTACAACCTTGCATAATCTCGCATAGGGGGAATTGGCGCCCAGAACCGTTCTTCTCTGCGGCGGGCAGAGTGGTGTAATCACACTGCGAGGAATTCTTGCGGGTGCACGGAAATTAAAAGTGTGCAATATTTGTGGGCGGTCAATTTTGTGGTGCATCACTTTGCACACAAACATTGCGTCATTGATGCGTCGGCGATTGTCAAGCGAAACCATTTTAAAATGTATAAGTCTGTTGCTGTACGAACGTACTTTTTTAGTTATTCCGCTAGAAAACGCCAGGTGCCATAGAAAACGCTTTTGAACGCGTTCTAGACGCAACGAGTGTGTGGCATAATGTGGACGCCAGATCACGCTACAATATTCTAACATACTTCGTATTAAGCAATTGTAAAGCAAAATTTTAGTCTTACAGCACCTAAACTGTTTGGAATTCCTCATGACAAATCCCAGCATCTTAGAGGACTTTTTTATTATATTGTCTATCTGGGGAATAAAAGTTAACTTACGGTCAAACATAACACCAAGATCTCTTATTGTGTTACTTCGAGTGAATACAGACAACAAGTTACACTACAGACAACTTACCAAAACATAAAATCACGCTTGTTTTTCCCGAAGGTTCAGGCAGAGGTGTACAGTCACCAAAGGAGATAAGTAACCAGAGTCGTCGGATATAGTTGAAGTTTATTAAGAAACCGATGCATGTGTTCGAACAAAATTTAATTCAATTATTAGAAAACAAACATTTAATTTATCAAATTAAAATTCATACGAAAATATCTATCGCTTTCTTGGTAAACTTCAACTATACCCGACCACCCTGGTTACTTATCTCTTTTGGTGACTCTACATCATAGTACACCCACATTTTGCAAGTTATATTACATACATAAGACCGTGCCTATTACCAGCAAACGGGTACAAATTCAGACTCCGAGCTGCTACTGAGAAGTAACTGATGGAAACACCCAATAACACTTTACCCGATCCAGGAATTGAACTCAAAACTCATACTCAACAGTAGCGTTTGGAACCACTTGTCCAACGAGGCAGTCACTCCAGATAACACATACTACTCCTATACTTACTACTACTACAACTACTACACTACACTACTCTACAACTACTATACTTTCTATTTGTTTTTTTTTATTAATTGCTATCTGATGTACCTATGTAGGTATGTCTGATGTATTGTGTGTCTTTTAGCATGTGCTAAATAAATGTATTTTCTTTCTTTCTTTTCTTTGTTTGTAATTGATCGCGACGATAGGTCGTGGTGGAGCAAAATTAAATTAGCGGACTGTATTACAAATAAAATGAGTAAATGATATAAAATTACAACGGTCGGTAAAAATATGAAAACAAGAGCTATTAAGACGCGCAAGCGCAGCCGTGCACGAAGGAGAGCAAAATCTGACTTTCGTGGCGGTGTGGCGCGAGGGCCCGTGCTCGGCCGTCAGCCGGCTGGCTCCCCGCTGTCCCCGCACCCCTCGTTCACTGCCGCCAGCGCGCGGCGATGTCGAGTGGAGCGCTAGTGGTCTCAACAGTAATACTTTTATAAATAGGTAACGAAGACATGTGGCATCTTCCAACCCGCACTAGACCCGTGTGGTAGATTACAGCCCACCCCCTCTCGATGAGAGGAGGCCTGTTTCCTAGGAGTGCGAGCATTATAGGTTTATTATACTAAATAGGTAACAGTCAGGATCATCAATCTTATGAGAAATTATGATGGTGCTGGTAGAATTAGCTGTTAAATAGTTTATGATGAGAAAAGAGAGCATTAAATAAATTAGTGGATTAAATAATGGAAGTTAATGGAAGAGGGGAGGAATGAAACAGTTAGTCGAGTAATTAATTAAATAGGACATAATGAGCCATTTATTAAGCGCGCTCCCAAGATAATCAATAATGATATTTAATTGTAGGGGCCTACGAAAAACAACTAGCTGGTGACATTTACCTCGTTTCCTTTTTTAAATAAATATCTCGTCGACACTTTGCGTGACCAGCACGCGTAGCATGATCAACATAGAAAGAATAGATAAAAATGTCCGTCTTCCGTCGACAAAACCCGTTTCTATGGTAGTCATTATGCTGGGCGAGGTTGATAGGGCTGGGTTGTTTTTGGCCAAAGAATTAGCATTGCCATTCAACGTGGCAATGCAGCCAGTCTTCTGTGCACGTTTCCGGATGACAGCGATGCGAACCTAGAATAAGTCTTATCCTGAGAATAATTTTTGGTTTTTTGACAGTATTTCCGTACAAAAACGTCAGTTTAATTCCATGGATAAAAAATAACTGACTGGAAAAATGAGCCCTTAGTGTCCTTTTTTTTACTTTATAAACTAGTGCTTGACTGCGATCCCGCCTGATGGAAAGCATTGATGCAATCGTTGATGGTAAACCGCACTAATATTATTTTTTGTATTTATTTGTATAAATAATAAAAACATAACATATAAAAACATGTTATGTTTTTATTATTAGTATAGATATTTACATTACTTATATAAGCTAAAATTTAAAATAATGATATGTACACGTGAAAAAATAAGCAAAATAATCAAAGGGCATCAAAAAAGTATAGTTAGTATATTAAAGTATATTTGTATAAGTAGTCAGTTAGTCATTTAATTTAGTACATAGTGTAAAAAGTTATTTGTGCTATTAATAGTTATTTTACCTTATCTTTCCAATTAAGTACCGACCTACACATTTTAGTAAAACTAAACCACTAATATTATTTTAGTAACAAACTGAAGCTATATTTTTCAATGTTATTTTAACAAAATGGAACTGAAAATAAACTTCTATGTGGGAAACATTCTGTCAGCAAAGTAAACAGCAATTACTTACTTGAAATAAATAACGAGCTAACGGTACAGAGCAGACTTTAATTTTGCTCCAGAAATTAATAACTTAACGTCTTTTACAAGGTTTTTAATTAACGTTTTACCCGAAAATTAATAAATGAGTCACATAACATTGAAACTGAACATTTACGTAGCATCAATTTTTCACAATCGTGTCGGGATCCTAAGTAATTTGTTTACTTTTCTGGTAATTGTTTTCTGTTATTTTTTTTTTGTCAAAGTAAAATGATTTATTTAAACTAGACACATTTAAACTTCAAAGTCAAAGGCCCAAACCCAAACTAGTTCAGGTTTTTGATAAAAAATCTGGATTGTTACAGGTTTATGATGAAATTGAGTTAAAATGTGTCATCTTCCGGTTTGTCATCAAAAACCTAGGTTTTTGATCTAAAACCTAATGGCCCACTCCCTCCACCCACCCACTCCCACTCTATCCATCACTCAGGCCCAGTGACGGTTGGTGGATGTCACATGTCTTCGAATATTTGGATTTAGGACATGTCCGTTTCCTCACGATGTTTTCCTTCACCGTTTTGAGAGCAGTGGTGATTAAAGTAAATACACAAAATAAAGTGTATTTAATTTCACCCGGCCTGGGTTCGAACTCACCACCATTAAAATCCATTAAAAAAGAAGAACTATTTTGACAAACATAGTGCTTAAATGACGATTTGATGAGGTCGCATCCTTATATGAGAAAATGGATAAAAACTATTTGAAAGGAAGAAAGAATAAAATTTATTTCCTACTAAAATACTTTTTTTTATCGCCGTAAAGAGATCTTAGGTTATCAATGTATTTGAGAATGTTGGTTATTGGCAACTGTATAAGACCCTGACTGTTATTTGGTATTTTGTATACAGAAGCTGTTGGTGTACCTTTATAAATCCTGCTAATATTATAAACGTGAACGTTTGTATGGATGAATGGATGGATGTTTATTACTCTTTCACGCAAAAACTACCAAACGAATTTGGATGAAATTTGGCACACAGATGGTTAATAACCAAGATTAACGTATAGAATACTTTTTATCCCGATATTCCTATGTGATAGAAACTTATGCGGGTGAAACTGCGAGGCACCGTTAGTAAATAAATACTCGTAAATAAAAGAGATGACCATTCCCTAAATCCTATTTAGTATTTGCAAAAGACAAGGCCCTTTACAATACATCCTATACAAAGCTTCTTCTCTTTTCCATCTTGAGCTCGCTACTAATTCTCGTCACGCTTGCACCATACAAAAGACAACCCTTCCCTTAACAATTTCTTGAGTACTCGTAAACAAGCGACATCTTTGCTTCATTTAGGAGAAAGCAGTAAACTTTAGCACTCGACAATATATTGAAGAGTTAGTAGGTCGTAATTTGGTTGAGTTATCAGGCTTTTATTTTCGGTTTTTACGATTCAATAATCTTTTTAGTGTTTATCTGATTGTATTGGGAAATAAAGTAATAATGTCATGCTAATGCCCAATACCTACCTAGATACGCTGCCAAAGAACTTCTTGTAGATAAACATTAAATGAAAACAGTACTTTAAGGAGAATAAATATTTTATAGCTTGGTGTAAACACGGGGATAGGCTTACGGTCGTGTCGGCGATCGTCCACTGGTGAAAGGTTATATCGATGAAATTCTAAACAGTGAATCGTTTTGCCGGCGAACCATTCGTCATTGAAAATTTCGATTGGCGAAACACTGAAAAGTGAAACGTTCTGTCGGCGAACCTTTCATCCGAGAAGCGAAATGTCGGTGAACTGTTTCAGAATCTCCGTTCGCTTTTGGGTACGAAACCCTAAAAGCAATATTAATGATTCCCTTAGTAACAAAATCGGATTAAAACAATTAAACACCATTTACCCAACACGAAGACAAAAAAAAAAACAAAATCAAAAGCGTCAGTCAAACATAAGAGTGTTGATTATCTTATAAAATACTTCACAAAATACTGATAGAAACTTCGTTCCCTAACAAACAGGAAAATAAAATGAACAAAATACTTTGAAAAGGACAAGTGACAGGCCTTTATGAGCGTTTAGATCCGAAGCCAGAATTTTGTATAGAGCCAAGTTAGCTTTGGAGCCATGCTATAAAAAAAGCGGATTGGGAATAATGTGGGACTGGGGTATCACGGCGACAATATTGTACCCGTACCCTTTGCATGAATAAATGAATCTGTGCTAAATTATAGAAACGGTACCTTTCGTAGAACATGTTACTTGTCATTGTGATCTTGTTCTCGTAACTGTAATTATATCTATAGTATTCATTAATATTCGTTGCTTATTAAAAAAAAAATAATCTGTTGATCCATACATAATGTCGAGTTATGCGAACATAAATCTATGGATCAACAGATTTTTTTTTCACCCCCCTTTTAAGGATTAAAACGATCAAAATTTAACGGTGTATTATACACTTATTATTGCACCTAGGACAACCCTACTTTATGTCTAGGCAAACCACTGTCCATTCCAAGGTTGCCTGGATGAGATCGCAGAAAGCAATAATTGTATATTTTGTCGTGTTCGATCTATGTTAAGTTACGTATTTTTGTGGTGTTTATAGTACACTAGCTGCGCCCCGCGGTTTCACCCGCATAAGTTTCGATCCCGTGGGAATATCGGGATAAAAAGTATCCTATATGTTAATCCTGGTTATAAACCATATGTGTGCCAAATTTCATCCAAATCCGTTCAGTAGTTTTTGCGTGAAAGAGTAACAAACATCCATACATCCATACAAACTTTCACGTTTATAATATTAGTAGGATAAATAAATATTTAATAAATAAATACTATATCTAAGTACGAGTTAACTGTTCCAATATATTTTGAAAAAAAATACGCAATCTTGATTAGGACGATAATCTTTAATATTTATGACGTCACACATGAAATGGCAAAGATAAGATTTAAGAGCTAACAAATTGCTTACTCGTCATAATAGCCAGTACTCAAAATCACAATCCCTTTATTTTGATTTATACAAATTAATGATACTATTTTAATTTAATATTTATTTTTTTCTTAACAAAAAGCGCCTTCATCCTCTCTCCTATTAAAAACTAACTTTGCTGTGCCCGACAGGGTCCATAATTGATTCGATGTTTTGACATACCAACTATCATATATGTACACTTTATGGAATGCAATAAAGTATTGAGTATTGAAAATACAACATAGTCCATTGCTTCATAACAATGATGACGTTGGTCATCATACTTATCACTGGTTAAGTATCATACAGTCGTCGAGAGCCCGCTCATGCTTCCCGCTCTCTATATAGCGTAGCTTTTATTTGTGCGAGAAAAACTTTTTTCACACAAACACTGTTGCAGAAAACAAGTTAAAATAATATGGCGTTTCAAGATTTTTGCGTAAAATAAAGAAACGGCGCGATTGTGAGAAACGGCGGCTTTGAAATGAAATTGCAAATTGTTTCCTTTCTAAACCTGTAAGAGAAGTCTTTGATATATTACATTATAATATTTAAGTAATACATACTCGAAAGGAGCCCAAAAGCCTCGTTTGTTTACCGTGAAATGCGTATGCATAGAAAAAAAACCGTGAAAAAAAATGTTGACATACTTTCATTTATCTAAGAAGTCAATAAGTGACATATTCACTATTCTGACATAAACTGTATTTTAGTTCGATTTAGTAAGTGGTTATGTTGATTTGCCCACATTATCCTTTAATAAAATTACGAAGAAATTAGTGAGTTTTTGCCTTTTGTAGAATGTGACAAAAGAAGTCCACTATAGATAAAAACGTATTTAGTGATTTTTAGCAGTTAATGAGTTCTTGCAATAAGCCGATGAAATATGAAAACCAACCTGGGGCCAAGCTGGTAAAGTGGGGCTACCTTGACGGAACGGCAGTAGGGTGTGATTGTGGAGGTATATCGCAAACAAGATCCCCGTCCTATCCTGCCCTTTGTATCCCAGAACATGCAGTCAAGGTGACCTCCGCGCTGCCGCCGACAACAACAAAACCTAAAATACAGACGGTCCAGCGACAAAAAGAAAAAGAATGTAGGTATATTATATCATGCTAAACATTCCATATTGGTAAATATGGCCAGTAACATATCTAGTCTGGTAAGACTCGATATGTTACTGGCTTTAGACAAGCAGCAAAGAAAGAAAAATCTCAATGCAAAAGTAAGAATGGTAAAAGAGAGAAAGGATCCTTACCACTAACCTAACAAACATATCCAATTAATTTTCTAACCCAATTCTGATCCACCAAAATCATCCATCATGGCCATCCATCTTCGAATCCTCATGAATATGTAAGAACACACGTAAATATCGAAAACATTTGATTACAAGACTGAATGAATACAATATATTATTATCCTCCCGAATGAATTTCGGTCACAGCGGCTACTCTCAACAGAGACTAGCAAATTACGCAGGAGATATTAATATAACGCACCAAGTTTGTGCGCATACATATTCCCTCATAATCATTTATTTGTCAGAAGAGGGGCTAGGTAATAACAGCCGCACGGGTCGATCGATCAGGGTAAGCTACGCTTGCCGCGGTTGGTTCGTGGATGGAGTATGTTGTTGCATGTTCACATACCAAGACCCCTCCATGCCTCGGAAATCATGTTAAGCAGTTGGTCCCGGCTGTCATTCGTGTACAGTGACAGTTGTTACGGGTCGTCAGAAGCCCGAAAGTCTGGCAAAGGGTTGAACATGGACGGGGGTAAAGATTGTGGGGGTCGAACATGGACTAATCCAATAGTCTTACCAAGGGGTATCGTATTACCCAGTAACTGGGTTGTAGAGGTCAGATAAGCAATAGCTCAATTTAACATACTGCTGCATCCGGTTAGACTGAAAGCCGATTGGAAAAGTCTAGGCAGATGATGATTATTTATCAGAATATGGTTCATTATTATGGTCATAAGATTAGCCAATAGTGTCATCACATTCTGCCAAATGTAGCGTGCAAATACTAGTTAGGTACATACATTTATTACAGGAGAGAGATTGTTAGGTTAGTATTATTAACATTATTTATTGCATAATTACGAATTAACATTACAATTCGTAGAAATCACTCTTATAGTCCAACGGGACGACAATCCGACGCGAACGGCAAGGAATCAGGAGCAGCGACTTTACGTGCTCTCCAAGCCACGGGGACTCGACATGAAGAAAATAGCAACCCATCCAAGGACTGACCTCGGCAAGTGCAGCTTAACCTCGCAAATCTATCTGTGCTGTTGTTACTTAGCCACGAGCCATGAATTCAATATGGAGTATGTCAATACCTACTTAATAGAAGGGAGGCTATGTTGGAGCGAAACTTTTTTAATTTGGACCTCTGCCAATGCGTTCGGTGTTCTATCTTGGATGACACGTGATGAGTTTGGATGTTCGGTGTAGATTAACTGGTTGAATCATTTATGAGGGACAAGTTGCCTCGTAGTTTTGTGAAGAGCCTGAATTTGTAGATGATAAAGACAGATAGATAGAATACCCTTTATCTATCTGTCTTCTATATAAATAAAAATGAATCACAAAATGTATGTTTGCGCATAACTTCCGATCGACTGCACCATATTAGAAAATTCTTTTTTTTTGTTTTTGTTATTGTCAAGATAAGGTTTGTAAAGAAGAAAATTAAAAGAAGAAAAAGCTATGGCGGTATGACGTTCGCCGGGTCAGCTAGTTACACATAAAGGAAAGTACAAAAAACAAATGAATTCTACAAACAGGGTGATCTTATCGTAATCAGTCATTTTTGCCATTTTACCTTACCGATATCTATGGTAATAGGTTGTACGTCGATGTCCCTGCCAGGCTGTATAAAACTAATGCGACCATATTTTAAGGAATCAGTCTCTTACTAATAAGCGACTGATTGCTTAAAATATGATCATTAGTTTTATATCACTATAATATTAGTTTTAGACCATAGATTTCAGTACATGATTCTGAACCCTGAGCTGAAATTTTCAATTATTAAAAAAAAAATACTGTTACATACATTTTGAGACCGTGTAGGCATTGCACGTTTCTATGTAACAGTAGATTTTACTTTTTGATAACCGACGAAAAATTTCTAGGGTCTAGAATCATGTGCTGAATCATAGTTACAATTAGATAGAGCTGTATCAAAACTTCAAATAACAACAATACAACGTGGAAAGAGCATTGCTTTTTTTTCATAGTTACAGTTTGCGCGTCCCTGCAACCCCGTATGATCTTGGATAACAAACAAGCCGAAGACTCAACAAACGTTAACCGGTGCTAGTGACATCTAGTGTCAGGTCCAGTTGAAAACCAGTGCAGGCACTAGTTGTCTGGCATTTTTGCTGAACTGGGCCTTTTTGGCGCAGCCGTGAGGCACACTTTCCTGCTAATTTCAAACATCGGACTTAACACTCTTTATTTGATCTTTATTTATTTTTTTGTTTTTATCTGATGTATTGTGTATCTTTTAGTCTGAGCTAAATAAATGTATTTTCTTTCCTTCTTCTCCCTCATCTTAGTGTCTCTATTTACATTCATAAATTATTTTCCCATTGAGGATAATGTTTTTTTTTTTCAATTTTATCATCGCTTAAGTTTGACCTTCTACTTTAATTAATTTTTGTAGGACTGCCTCGGTTTGTTCTTTGAATGTAAAAACAATGAGTCTTATAATCAACAGTCTAATAAAACAAAGTTGTATTATAAATTCTCAGAATAAATAAATTACTTGAAAGGTCAACTTACCCTATGATTGACAGCTCATCAATACCCACTGAAGCTTTGGCTCAGTTCTTCTTAGCATGAATAATTAATAATGCTTGCAACCATGACATTTTAAACTTGGCTGCAACACGCAAATAGAACTGTCTATCGATCACCTTCTGTTCTGACTCCCACACTTGGTGGACATTCTCAGGGTTCTATAGAGCTTATAATATATAGTTTGCAAATTAAGGCCTATTATGTATTAATACAGAAGGAATGGTAAAGTGAGGGCTCATGGCTACTTATTAACAGTAGCACGGGTTGATTACCTAGCTACGGTTGATGGGCGACCATCCATTACTTATAGAGATCCCTCCGTGCAAAGCATAGCACGAAAACCCGTTGGTCCCGGCTGTCATTCGTTGATCTTTGACACTCGTTATGGGTAATCAGAAGCCCATAAGTCTGACTCTGGTTGTGGAGGTCAGATAAGCAGTCGCTCCAAAATACTGGTATTCTGCTGCATCCGGTTAGATAAGCCGACCCCAAAATAGTTGGGAAAAGGTAAGGCAGACTGTTTGATAGAAAGTATGGTAACGTGGCAAAAGGCTCGTTGATCTGTGTCTAACTAACAATCGCATTGATCATTACTTCTGTAATGTTCAATCACGGTTTCTGGAAGTGTTTCAGTGTCCAAATACAAAGAGGCAGGGACATCGACGCGCAAACTGTAACCATGAATTCAGCCGATGATTCTAGACCCTAGTATAAAAAACATTTCTTATTTTTTTTTAGGCTACATTTTTCCCCCAGCTGAAAAGCCCCCCCCTTTTTCCTTCCAAACCTCCCGTCTTGTGCAATCCCTGGCCATGTTGGCCCTGCAAGATCGTCTCACCACTTACGCCGTGGACTACCTCTTGGAAAAAAAAAACCAGTGATTCGTGGCCAACTGTACTTGAGAAAGTCACCTAAAATGGCCGACTGGGTACGAAATAGGCAGTAGCGATGCTTAGCTACAGTAATATATTTCCTTGTCATCGGTGCAGAAATCTCTGGGAAAGTGTATTAAGATTGCTATAATTTATGGAGCATACGATTTATATCCACATAATTTATATAGCAAATAATAATGATAATTTCTATACCTAAACAAAGTTATTTTAAAATGTAAAACAAAACCAAAAACAGCCATTAAACATAACTTAACCGTAATTGTGATTGTGACAAATTGTCAGAAAAGTTTGGTTCAACTTTAACTGCGGCGGCGATTAAAATGTGATCAGTGCCTACAAATTTAACCTAATGTGTATTTTTAAGTTATTTTTAATTAATGGATATTAACTATAATGAGTGAAAAGTATTGATAGTGCTTTGTCATTAAGCTATAGACTTTTAATTGGTGGAGTTAATTTTAGTCTGTTGTTGATAATAAAATTATGACGTGTAATTAAGGTTTTAGGTTTAAATCAAGGATGAATGATTACCCCTAATCAAAATAGACTAACTAATTCATCATCATTTTAATTGAAATAGCCCGTATACTTCCACTGCGGGGTTTATTCATAAACGATGACTAAAGTTAAGTAACGTTTAAACGTCAAAAATGTATGGTTAAACCGTCGCTAATCACTGCTTAACTTTAAGCAACGTTCATGAAAAAAGGGGAATATCATCATCACAATTTCAGCCGAAAGTCCACTGGTGGGCATAGGTCTCCCCCAAGCACCTTCACTTCCACCGGTTCTGTGCTTCTCGCATCCAACGGGTTCCTGCCGCTTTAACAAGGTCGTCGATCCACATATAACGTAATCTGTCTTCTAAATATCCTCCCAACAGAATTTCCGTTACGGCTACTAATCTCAACGGAGACTAGTCAAATTACCGAGGAGATAATAATTTATTGATATCTCCTGGGTGCACAAGTGTGAGCACAGACGCAGGTGGACGCTGTTCCATTGCTTCATAATGCATGGCCAAAAAGGAATTTGCTGTCACTTGAGTTACCTGATGGACAGTATCTTTCCTTGCAAAAAGGAAAAATGCAGCCACAAAAGCAAAAGCAGGACACAACGATATCGCATCTAGTAGGTATAGCAGGTTGCAAGTCTGTGGTAACAAAACAAAAACACAAAAACAAAACTTTTTTTATATAATACTGCGTGTATTAATATTTAAAAAAAAACTAGATGAGGTCAGGATCTGACAACTCTGAGAATAAAGGCCGAAATCAGCCTAGAGGTCATAGTCTGTCTTTAAAAGTAAATTCCAGACATAATCTTGTTCAGATCATGTGAAGACTATGTATATTCAAATTTTATTTATGTTTCAAATTGACGTTATTTCAAGTTAAACAAATATCAGCTTTATTTTAATTGTAATTAAGTTGTTTTCAGAGCACTATTGAAAAATGATTGAAGTTTTAGCGTAAACTGAACTTTATTGTGTATGACTTAAAGTTATTTCTCCATAAACTCAAATTTGTTTACATTCTTGGCGAATATGTCGGGATTGAAATTTAGACTGTTGTCTAAAATGATCTTTTGAGAAAAGTATCACATAAATTTGGGTGGATCAGTCCAGTCACTGCAAGTATTTGTCAGTAATCGTGTAGCTCGACCTCAGTACTTGAGGAGCTCAACGAATCGATCAACAATACCCGATAGCCAGCTAAGCCAGCTCTGCTGTGCATTGCTAAGTCAACCTGTTACCACCGGCTGTGTAATAAAATCACGAAAGATGTCTTGATTCACACCAAAGAGCAGATATTTTAGTACTATAATTCTATCACCTTTCCTACTGGATCAAAAATAGCTTAACTAGATTACCAATTAGCAGGTATATAGAATCTAAAACTATGTATGACGTTTAGCGGGTTAGCTGTTGATGAAATCGCATGAACCACCAACCAATAACTTATTTACCTACGTAATAATGTGACACAACTAAATAAAATAATACGCCTATTTTATTTGATGAAAAACAAAATTAGAAAACCTGGACTTAATCAGAAATCGGAAAAACTGTGACTAATTTTCGTCCTCTTTGGTAGTCGCTTTGGTGGTTTTCTTACAGATAGTAAATAGAATACTTACAACTTTTTCATGTACACCGTTTACAGATATAATTAATGTATTGTGTAGTGTGTGTGTACGTATCTGTGCGTACTGTGTGATGTGTGTGTACGTGTGTGTGTAATGACTACTTTGTACTTGTATGTGTGCGTTATTAATGTTTAGGTTCTATAATATATTCCATTACATAAAGGCTTGTAGCACGTGCTTTACAAGTGATTGCATCTGTAATACAAAAGTGAAAATGAGCTAGTTTTAAGTAAACCTGTTAAGGCTGCGTTTTTATTATCTAAACTAATATTTTAAAGAGAAAATATTGGATTTTTTGTTTGTTTGTTTGTTACGCTTTCGCGCTAAAACGGCTGATCAGATTTGGATGAAATTTGGCACATGAGTAGACCAGGGTCTGAATAAGGGCATACAATACTATTTATCCCGATATTCTCACGGGATCAAAACTTATGCGGGTGAAACCGTGGGGCGCAGCAAGTTTGTAACAAATTATAATTACACTTTCAACCTGAAAGCGGTTTACTAACAGAAATAAGTATACACAGTAGGTACTTCCCTATTGAAAGTAAATACTCCAAATATGTTTATTTTTAATTAGGGCTACAATGATATTTTAGGCTATAATCACCCATCGATGTCATTCCAGAAAGCTTGCCACCGTTACCATAAACCTCATTTTCACCGAGGCGAATGTGTTCGATAAAACACTATTAAATTATTATTCTAAAGTTCCGATAGAAACTATAAATTTCAATAACTGAGAAGTGTCATAACTCTTCGTTTATCTATAAAATTGTTGAAGTAGAAAATCGTTTTTTTTTGCTCTGTCTTGTAAGAAAAGTTCTTTCAATTTAATTAAATCAAGTTTCCTTCAAACTTCAGCTATAATTTATAGACTCTTGCGTATTTAAATGATTTGTAATATTTTCTTTCGAGCAAGTTTTAATTAAACCTGTTGAGGGTGAGTTTTTAATATCTCTTTCAACGTTTTTTTGTATTTAATATAATACATTTTCCAATCCATCTCTGATTGGAAAATTTATCTCGTGGTTAAATAATAACAGCCACAGGGTCAAACTTCAAGGTTAAGCAACGCTTGCCAAGGTCGTTCCGTGGATGGGTGACCATCCATAACTTATCGAGACTCCTCAAGGCCTCGGAAAGTCTGTTAAAATGTGGATTTTTGATAGTCGTTACAGTCTAAAGTCCGGAAGTCAGGTAAGCAGTCTTACCAAGGGGCGAGGGGGTATTACTCAGTAACTGGGTTGTAGAGAGAAATTAATAACCTATCAGCCCATAATGTTCCCACTGCCGGGGCACAGGCCTCCTCTCTCAGAGAGGGGGCTGAAATCTACCACGCGGGCCCAGTGTGGGTGGGTTGGTAAGAGATAAATTCAAAAGTACCGCATATTAATTATGAATAATTTTACAGAATTAATAAGTTTTCGTTGACTTGATCGAACGTTTGCAGATATTGCTTTAATAAGGGCTGATTGTTCCATCGCCAGGTAACTTTTATTCGAGGAATAAAATTGACGTTTGGCAGTTTTTATATGAAATAACTGTCAAAATTTCAAAATTATTCTTCGAATAAAGTTATCAGGTGATTGAAAAATCAGCCCTAAGACATACTTTTACTAAAGGAGCCATATTAATAATGATTGAGAACGCTCTTTACATTATATTATGCATGAAGAATGCATAAACCGGAAATAACCAGCAGGGGATCCGACCGGAATAACTCGACAAAAACGCATAGGGAATGTAGGTATTTTTTTTTTGCAGATTAATCAGGTCCGCTCAGTTGACATAAAAGTAGGTATCCAACTTATCTGTCATTTTATTTGGTAAAAAAATACGTACACACGGCTTCACATCAAGCTATGCAAAACCAGTATTGGCTGACCGTTAATTTTGAGAAAATATCATACAAAGTGAGGCCAAGACAAACTGGTTTTGTATAGCTTGACGTGTAGCCGTGTGTACGTACGCAACATACGCGCATTGATGTGGAGTTGCGGACACCAGCCCGTATCACCGATTACTTAGTACATTAGATTTTACTTTCTCATTATAAGCAGTGTCTTCTAAAACTATCTCTATCTATATACATCCTATAAAATAAAGTCGCTAATCGTGTTTGTCTTAGTGACAGCGTATGTCTTCTAAACTACACAATGGATTTAAATGCAGTTTTTACCATCGTTTAGAGCATTAATTCTGGAAGCTATTACATTAAAAATATAGGGAAATATACATTAATATTTAACTAAGATAATATGTAGCAGAAATCTCGACGCTTTGATTTGTCGCTATTACACCACTAGTGCGGTGTACTCGTATATGTAGTGTGTGTAATGTAATGTGTCATAAAGCTTTTTATAAATGTATTTTTTTGCTACACCACGGTGTTGAACCCGGCAGTTAGAAGAGCAATTCACACGGTACAGGCGATAGTCCATAAACTTAATGGCTCGAGAGTCGTAAACATTACGAATTGGACAAATTGACGGCCCGGCCGCTCGTAATTGGACAATTATAAGGCCCAGAAAGCTATGAATTTTATACCGACACAAGTAATCATTTCGATTGACAATTTACGCGGTGGCGGCGTTTCAAACGGAATTCGAAGAAAATGATTGTTTTGGACAGCTTTGTCGGTCGATAGTAGATAGAGTTTTGTCGAAGCGTGTCTTAGTGTGCAGACCGCGTATTACCAAGTTTAGTATAGGACGGCCCCAGCCAGATGGAGCGACGACCTTTTAAGGTGGATTGGACACGCTGGATGCGGAAGGCGAAGGATAGTGTGTTGTGTCGCAGCCTGTTAGAGGCCTATCTCCAGCGGTGGACTGCGATAGGCTGAGTTGATGGATTGAATCTGCCATCAAATCGTATCAGATCTCATATAGAATCTCAATATACTAACACGAATGTTCACATTGTAACATGTTATACAGACACACACACAAATGCTTTCATACCTTTCGCATCCACTCTGTCCTAGGTGGTGGTGGTGGTGGTGTTCGTCAGACACGTGTTTTAAGGTCATCGATCCATCAAGCTGGCGTGCGTCCCACACTACGCTTGCCGATACGCAGTCTCCACTCCAGGACTCGTCTGCTTCACCAGCCATCGGTCCTTCGACAAACGACCCTGTAAGTTATGTCGGTAACTCCGGTTCTTTTCCTGATAATTTCATTTCTGATTTT
This sequence comes from Apamea crenata, assembly GCA_949629185.1. Taxonomy (NCBI): domain Eukaryota; kingdom Metazoa; phylum Arthropoda; class Insecta; order Lepidoptera; family Noctuidae; genus Apamea; species Apamea crenata. The sequence continues at coordinate 10,557,881 of OX451375.1, read as the reverse complement.
ATCCGTCAAAGAAACTCCGTGGTAGCAGATTAGCTCACTTCAATGTTACATAATAATGCTGATCAGTTGCCATCAATACATTGTACGAGTATGTTACAGACATTTGGCATTTGCTCAGCCAGCTGTCAATTAGAATTGACGGAAATCAAAATATTTGGAAATCAGTGTGTTTCAATGTATTACGTAAACAGTTTGATGTCAATCATAGACAATTCCTGTGTTTATTTAATTAATCGATTTCGATATTAATATTACGAAAAATATTTTAAAACGTGATTGACTGACGTGACTGTTTAGTGGTCGCAAGCATTACTGGTGAGTAACAATGTTCGATTCCCGTGTTGGGCAAAGTGTATTGGGTTTTTTTCATCTGGAATTTCTCAGTACCAGCCCGGAGTCTGAAATAGGCTAGTTTCCTAACAAAATCGAATTAGTCCGTCAGTTAGATTATCAAAAAATATTGAACCCGTATTTTTTCTTTTGTCAATTATATAAAAAATGATGAAGATATCGCCCGTCAAAGTTCCGCGTGACGTCACTTGCTTGCGACACTTTTGCAAGCAAGTGACACGACACGTGAAATTTTGACACGCTTTATCTTTGTAATTTTTTGTTTGATTGACAAAATAAAAAATACGTGTCCATTATTTTTCGATATTCTAACTGACGGACTAAATATAATTATTATTTTTTTACCCAGGAAACTACCCTATTAGGTATGTCCAGTTAATGGCAATATGCTCGCCCCCTTTTACATGGAACTTACATAAACATAACTGGTGAAATGTATGTATAGATATAGGTAAAGTCACAAGCAAAAGTATGTATACACTTGGCTTTATTCAAAAGCGATTTACTCCTTTATTTTTGAATGAAATTTTATTTATTTATTTTATTTTTTATGTACACACAGTAAAATACATAGGGATATGTCATAGTTATAATATGAGAATAAAGGAACTGCTATAGAATTTCCGAACCCATAGGTTTATGTAATTTATTTCATTCGTTTTTCAACGTTGCATTCGTTATTTTACGAAAAAATCGCAATTGAAATATGCCAAGTGTTGACTGTACACCTCTGACGAACACTTTGGGGTTAACAGGCGTGATGTTATGTATATTAATACGTCTTTCGCTGGCACCATTAAATGAACCAAAAAATACGTCCTGCTTTAATAGAATAAACTGATGCCGTATAAAACATGGCTGGAACCAAAACATAGAAGAACAAAGATATGTATACATAGAACTCCGAAAGTCTAACAACCAGTCTTACCAAATGGTATCGTATTACCCAGTTACTGGGCTGTGGAATTAAGATAGGCAGTCGCTTCATATAAAATACTAGTAGTCATAGTTGGGGAAAAGCTTCGCAAATTGATTGACTCAGGTTCCACACAAAAACACGGAAAAGTAAATGAGTTATGAAGGGCTAAAGTGATTCAAATTAAATACTGTTCATATGAAATGAAATCGAAGAACCTTGGCACAATATAAATTACCTATAACAAAATATAAGTAGCGTAAGGCTATCGATCAGCACGGTCTGGGCTGCACTTTCATGACCTACACCACATCTGACGTTTCTGCTTCGAAAAGTACATAACACCATCGACCTCGGCTATCATATGGATTTAGCATTTTCGATATATTCGCCAAAAATGTAAACAAATATGAATTTATGGAAAAATAACTTTAATGGTTTACGCTACAATTTCAAACGTTTTTATAACTTTTTCAATAGTGCTAGTCACTCTGAAACCGATTTAATCCCCATTAAAATAAAGTTGATACTTGTTTAACTTGAAATAACGTCAATATAAAACATAAATAAAATTTGAATATAGGTAGATATATCTATGACCATCGTTAGTTGTGGTATTAAGAAGCCCGAAAGTGTAGAACATACATAATCGGTTTTGCCTAACTTTGCTGAGGTCGTCAGACAATAAAATTGAAAACAGCAAATGTATCTAGGTGGGCGAAATATCGCAGGAGATGGTTCTTGCAAATAAACGCGCGGCGTGTCCCATTCTTTTGTTTTTTATTTGGTATTTTCTTTTGATCCGATGACGTCAGACATCAACAACGTAAATATATGAATACTATTGAACTGTCAAAATTAAAGTCTGTACTACTGATAGTGTGTTACGCAATTATCAATATTTTCCATGAAGCAACTGCCTACCTGACCTCCACAACCCAGTTACTGAATGATACGGTTAATAACTCCACTTAATTTCCGGTAAATTTTATTTCAAATCTTATCCCACGGGAATAATAAAATGTTACCTCCGTAACGAGAAGAAGTTTATTTCTTGGTTCTACGCTAAACTCTTCTACCAACTTTACTTCCTGGCCAGTACTAAATCTACAAAGAAACTAACCCCACAACTTCCCGATAGTAAATGCTCAGTAAATTTAGTTCCTAGTTCAGGGCTACGCGGGTAGTAAAGGAAAATGTATCCCGAACATTTACTATTAATAAATTAATGGGCTGTTAAACACGCTATTATCTTGCGAGAATAGATTTAGTGGTTACATAAAGATGTTTTAGGAATTAATTTATGCTGTGTTTAGATTGGACCACCATTGTTCTAAAGAAATATTGCGTGCTGCCACATAACGTCATACCTGTATTTCCGAAAGGGAAAGGAAGGGAGGAAGGGAAAGGTGAAGGGTGAAGGTGTTTAGTATACCCACTCCGAAAAGGTATCTAATTTTGTATTATTTAAAAAGTAAAACTAAGCTACGGCCGCGCGGCTGACAGGAAAATGACGTCAGCGAGGCTTTTTTTTTGTATGGGAAATCATAAAATGACCTCTCCCGCTCTAGGCTGAGCGGAAGGGCGTGTCAGACTTTTACTGACTAAAACCCACCCGAGTTCCTTCAGTTGCCTGTGCCAGGGGCCCGCGGCCCTGGCAGACGTCAGCGAGGCTTGACTTCATGGTATCAAAAAACACTCTCTAGAAAAACGCACCAACTTACTTTCATAAATAAAGTTTCAGTGACGTCATTCGCCGATAAATTGCGGATGCTATGTGGCGGCCACCGCAGTTGTAGGAAATCCTAGCTTCAGCGATACCTAGCTCAAAAGTGAGGTACCTAAGTAAGCTCGAGTCTTAGTTTGTCACTTTTGTGTTTTACTTGCTTTTGTCGGCACGGTTGGCGCAGTGGTTAAGCGATTGTCTGCTGCGCTGCGTGTCGCGGGTTCGATTCCCGCACGGAACAAATATTTGTATGACCTACATGTATTTGTTCCGAACAAATATTTGTATGACCTACATGTATTTGTTCCGAACAAATATTTGTATGACCTACATGTATTTGTTCCGAACAAATATTTGTATGACCTACATGTATTTGTTCCGAGTCTGGGTGTTTTTCTATCTATAATATGTATTTATTGACAAAAAAAAAAAAATTGTATACATATAAGTAGTTTATCAGCCATCTTGTTACCATAACACAAGCATTAGGTTGCTTAGCTTGGGACAAATGGTGCTGTGTGAAATGTCCAGGGATATATTACTTGAAAACAGTTCTCTTCCAAACATTTTAAACGAATTCGACCATTAGGAAAGTACCACACTGCAATCCTAGAAGCCACATCAAAATCGGCGAGTCTAAGGCAACGTTCACACATAATGGACAACGTGCGGACGCAACACGGGAACATGACACATCTATAGAAGAAACATCCGCGTCCTGCCGCTTCTATGTAGACTGCGGTTTTGCATAGACTTACATAGATAATAGACAGTCTGAAGCTCTGCACAGTGCACAACGCCAGTCGGCTTTGTTTCCATCTCGTCCTCACTTTGTGAAGGTTTCCAAAGGACATTTCTGATCCTTTGTTTACACAAAACGAAGATTATTGATTGCAAGAAGTGGTGCGAGTTTCGACGCACCTGGGCTTTCAAAAGCAATACTAGCTTGCTGATTGGCAAATATTTTAAACGAGAGAAAAAAATCCCCGAAAGCCCCGCCATGCCTTGGAATGTACCGTGACCACTGGTCCCGGCTGTCATTCTTGGATCTTTGACAGTGATTACGGTCAGAAACTTGAAAGTGTAACAACTTCTTAAGTAAGTGTAACAACTTCTAAGTGTCTTACCAAGCGGTATCGTATTACCCAGTAACTGCAGATGATGTCGAAAGAAAAAAAATTAAAATTTGCAAGAAAATCGAAAAAAAAAACGTTTTTAACTGCGTTTGTTAGCACCAATAGCTTACTGTAGGTTACATTTAGTCAATTTTTTGTAAGATTTTAGTAACCGTATTCTCCAACGGAACTGTATCTTTTTACATAAATATCTTTTACTCGGATCTTGGTACGGCACTCAGAAACCGCAGCCTGCGGTCAGCGTCACTGCAAGCAACGTGCGCTAGCTAGCTCCTATGTGGTATATGTGGTTAGTTTGTTTCTACCTTATATAGGTACAGTAATATGCAAAGTTCATGAAAGGTCCTTATTAAGTTTTGGAGGTAATGAGGAACAGGGTGTAAAGTTCACTCATCCTCCATTGAAAAGGGAGGATCCTCCAACCAGACGGGTGTTATGTCTGGCGGGCAATTGCCCAATGATTGATATTGGGAAATTGTATCTATGCTAATTGTACGGTAAACTCTGCTTGCGAGATGCAGGATTTGCGTGACGTCAGTATAACGCGTTGTTCGCATGTGGCGTTGTAGATACCGCTACAAAGTAAAATAATTATCTCGCGTGGAGTACGGCTTAGCATAATCAGCCTATAATGTTGCCACTGTTAGGACACAGGCCTCCTCTCTGTGAGAGGGAGCCCTATGGGTTAGGTTATATTTTTTTTGTGAATGTCTTCTGGCAGTTCAACCTTGGAGGCTGTCGTCTGTTTAACCGAACTTGCTGGTTACTATATACTCCGGGTTTTTGGAGTCTCATGTTCCCCCCCCCCCTCTATTTAGTTGTAAGCCCTGGCTGGAGGCTTTAAGTTCTCTTAAGGCATCCACAGGATAGTCCGGTTAAGTAGTTACGACCTATCAAGCTCAACTAAGAGACGCCACATACAAAAAAAAAAAAAAAAGTCTCATGTAACAGTCTATTCACTTCAGATAGAGACAATCCTTGGTCACCTCAGGAAAACTAAAGGTAATAAAATAACAAAAAATATTTCACTGTGCCTATATTTATGACGAAACCTTAGGACAGAAACAATGGATTTTTCGAATTTTAACATTTGAGTGATTTGAACGGAGGGTCGAATTTTGCATGTCGCAAAATCCACAGTCATAAGCTAGTCACATTATCGCGTAAATCTATATTGAAATAATAAACCTGAAGAGTTTCTTTGCTGGTTTGAACGCGCTTATCTCTCGAACTAACCGTCGGATTTCAAAAAATATTTTTGCAATTAATAGCCCAATCCTCGAGGCTGCCAATGCTTTAAGGCTATTTAAAATCACGCCAAGACTCTTAGGAGCTGCACAAAAAGAAAAAAGTCGAACGAAGTATATAGTGCGGGCAGGCGATGCGATGCGGACAAGAAATTTGACGAAAGAAGTCGCGGGCAGAAGTACACACAATGAAAGTAATCTCGATACTCTGGAATAACTAATTATTATTGCAGTGTGTGGTCAGTGTCGCTGCAAGCAACATGCGATTACAAGCTCCTCTGTGGTACCCACTGCGGTTGATATGTTTGATGTAGTTATAACTAGTAGGGTATTTATTTATTTTACTGTTTTACTGTATGTAAACATATACTCGGACAAGAAAAAATACATAACAGAAAAATAGATACAAAGGCGATTCTTATTTCATAAGATTTTTTTTTTCTTTTTTAAAAAAAAACGTTGCCCCACACTAGGAATTTCTCCTGTATCGTGGGTCCGTTCACAAATATCTAAACTCACATACACAAACAGACAGACCCGGAACAACTACTTGTAGGTTCACGCAGCGCAGCAGTCAATCGCTTAACCACTGCGCCAAACGTGCCGTGTAATTCCTTCGAGCATACATGAGATAGGACAATAGATAGAGAGATGTAGACAGCGCGTGAAAATGGGTATTGTATGTTTTATTTTGAAAATCTATATTGTATATAATGTACTGTGTTGAGCAATAAACAATTTGAATTTGAATTTGAATTTGAAAATACCGACGAATGACACGAATTATGAAAAAGGATTGCATTGCAGCATTGCCATTCGACGTGGCAATGCTGCCAGTCTTCTGGGCACGTTTCCGGATGACAGCGATGCGGACGAGTAGGTACCTACTTCGTTATTTAGTCAACTCATCCCGCGGGATAAGTTCGAGCGGCCTCAGTTGACTAAAGAGCCCGACGCCTAAATATCCTTTTGTTTTTATTTATTTAAGGTTAGTTGTTTTTTTTTAATTTAGTACCTAGAATAAATAGTTTGTCATATTTGTAATTACAGTCACGATTTTGATAATTACAAATAAATGATGAAGGAACATTTTACATTACCTACTGCACAGATGTTTGTAAATTGAAGCCGCTTTTCGTGTCTGCCTGTGTGACCGTGTTGTTCTTCTATACTACACAACGAATTTAGTGTTTCCCCGATCATTTAGTTAATTTATTCCGGTAGGTTTACGTGAACAATTCAATTAATATAAACAATATTAGGATGTTTTGTCAAGTCACAAAATTAGTGCGAAGCAGGAGCGAGTCACTGGTATGATATATAAAGCTGCACGAATTTAAATGAAATTAGCTACACGGATAGACCATATCCTGGATAAAGTGACATTCTACCAGCGATAATAATGTTGGATTTTTTTTTATTTAGGTAACCAACAGCGATACATAAAAATATTTTACAAAATAATATGCGTGTTACAGTTATAATGGCCAATAAAATTATAGGTTTCCCTATATAACTGGGATACATGCGAACGGACTAATGCCAGATATTTCCAATTAAAGAACAAAATAAAATTGCACTACAATATTACTTTAAATACAATACAATGTTACTTTTAAAAAGCTTATGACAATTCTGTAGGGATGAAAGTCGTTGTAGAAACACCTGCGAAACGCTTTGAAAGCGATTGCCTCTTGTCCTGCGCTCTGGATAAGACAATTTTTCTTATAGGGGTACATGATCCCCTATAAAGAATGTGAGCAAACCCACGGATAACATCTAGTAATCTATTAAACTTAACAACTACAACTATAATAGCCCAGAAAGTATTTCTAAAAATAAAATAAATATTTTCGCACGAACCGCGTAGTTTCTGAACCATTTTCGCGCGTTAAACCCAAAAGTTATTGGCGAAAGCACCTAGCTTAGAGGTATTCGTGCGTGCTTAGAATTTTTCTTACGTCTAAGTAGCTGTAAGATAACGTACATATAAAAAGAGTATATTTTTGTCTTACACAGTGGGCAATAGATAGAACGTATTGCGGATAAATACTGGGTGTTAGGTTAAAAGAGGGTTATCCTTCTAAGGCCTGCGGTACTGTATAGATAGATACTTTAGAGGTACCTACTGTAGAGATACTTACTGTTAAAATGAAAAGTTGAAACAGTTTCCTAGCCGATGATCTTTTCGCAGAAACGCCGAAACCCTTTTTTATAAAGAAAAATCCTTATTTAACCGACTTAAAAAAAGGAGGAGGTTCTCAATTCGACTGTATTTTTTTATGTTTGTTACCTCAGAACTCCGTTATTTATAAGGTGATTTGCAAAATTCTTTTTTATTTGTGAGGATATACTTCAGATTGGTCCCATATTAATTTCATCAAAAACGGTTCAGAAGTTTGGTTTTTAAACCAAAATTACTGGTAAAAATTACAACATAAAAGTGAAAAATAAAAACAGTTTTGCAAAAAAAAAAAACAACCGTCTTCCAAAAAATACACTACAAAGTGAAAAGTAACTTTAATTTCGAAAGTCGGTGTCGTTGGGTTCGCATTTTCGTTGTTTGCCACCGACTTCCGAAATTAAAGTTACTTTTCACTTTGTAGTGTCTCTTTTGGAAGTCGGTTGTCTTTTTTTTTGTAAATATGTTTTTATAAAGTCTAGAGTTAGATAGAGTAAGAGGTTCCATTAGCCAAGTACCTAGAGGTTTAATAACTAAAAACTCTACATTATTTTTTATTAGGAACTCAGCTAATTACGTATATTAAAAAGGTCGATTTACATCCACAACCCGAACCCACATTTTATCCCCACTGCACGAAATTATTTTGGTTTGAACAGGGACAAAGCAATCTTTCGTTGGTCTGCACATACTAAAATGTTAAGAATATCGAGAAAATAATGCTCAAGTTATATTTTTATGCTCAAGTTTTTCATACGTTCGTTTGGTCCACCTTCAGGATATAATTTTTTTATGTGGGGTAGTTCTTTGGCCAGTTCGCATTGCCATTTAACGTGGCAATGCTGCCAGTCTTCTGGGCACTTTCCCGCTCCGCACCGCTCCACTCCGCCTCAGTGGAACCGCAGCCTTAATATCCTTTTGTTTTTGTATTTATTTATATACTTAGTCTTTTAATTTAGTACCTAGTGTAAATAGAAAACAGATTTTTTTTTGGTTATCCTATTTTGTATCCCACTGCTGGGCAAAAGCCTCCCATTTTTTCTTCCAAACCTCCCTGTCTTGTGCGATCTCGGGCCACGTTGGCCCTGCAAATGTTATATTAGATCGTCACACCACCTTCGCCGTGGTCTACCTCGATGGCGATGTCCTGCCTCAGGCGTCCAGTGAGTGACGATCTTTGCCCATTTCTCCGGGTTAATCCGGGTAGTTAAGAGATTATTAAAAAAACTAATAAATAAAATACACCATATTTTTGAATCCTACGTAGCATTGGTTGAAATAAAGGTACTGAAAATGATGATGAATCTTTCGCAATCCGGTCAATTTCTGACTAACTGACTGACGACAATTTTAGTTAAATTATTTATTTTTTCTAACTTTATCGTCATTATAAACAGATTGTCCAATATTAATGTCAGTTAATGAGCATGAGCAAATAACAAAATAATAATTAAATTATAAACTCACCTTTCGCGCGTCACTACCAAAATCTGAAACAATAGGGAATTTAATTAATATCATGGCTACCTACGTTATTTTAGTTGCAACATTGTATTCTAGGGATGACAGTTTTCAAAAGATATTTAAAAATATGAAAAATAATTAGTTTTACATTTATATATGTCGATACATAAACTCACGCCTTGTTGGTATGGGGGTAAGCAGAAACTTCCTGCCCTTATCCCATGTTACTTAGGGTCGGTGCAACACCTTTTCTTCTTCCATTCTCCCCTGTCAACCGTCACGCTATCATTCACTCCTCTTTCATATCATTCCTCACACAATCCATCCATCTTTTCTTCGGCCTTCCTCTCCCTCTCCATCCATAAACATGTATATTCATCACTATTTTAGTCACATGCGTTTCGTCCCTTCTCATCACATGCCCATACCAAGCCAAACGATTTCTTTTCAACTTTATCCATCATCTCTTCAACATACCAATTATTTATTTATTTTTAGCCTATGTCGCAGTGCAGGGCAATGGCCTCGTTTCTCATTAAGTAGGTACTGAATAGGTATTAAAATGTAGGTTTATCGTATTTTTCTCTAGTCGACTGCTATCTCTATAATCATTCAACCGACTGTAGCAAAGCCTAAAAGGAGGCTAATGTGTTTATAATAAATGCTGAGGGTGCCATAAAAGTTAACACCACAAATAAGAGATAAAACTTATCCTACATATTTTTTGGCCAAAGAATCAGCATTGTCATACAACGTGGCAATGCTGCCAGCTTTTTGATGACTTTTCTTGTTGAAAACGATGCGGACGAATATTTTAATGCGCAAAAAAAATAGAAAAAAAAATTAAAGAATCATAATTCTTTAATTAATTAATGAAAGAATCAGAATGAAACTACTCAATTTCAGTTCAAAACTGATCAACAAAACAATACCGTAGTTAGATCGTCAGTTCAAATGGATCTGTTCTACACCAATTTTGAAGTGTTAACTACTTATGGGAGGGTAAACCGCTTCGTAACGTAACGCGTTACGGCGCCAGTCGGTCTGGCTTCCCTTTCTCTCACGCATACGGCAGCGGTGGGCAGGCTCTTCCTCTCTCACTCTAACCCACAGCGCTAGTCTTATTTCGGACAGACGATTCCCCCTCTCTCTACTCAGTGTTTAGTGTGCGATAGACATATACCATAGATTAGTTTAAGTTATCACTTCTGTCGGGCGTCCCGAGACGCACACGTTTTTTTTTTTGTTTTCTTACACTGGCTCACTGCTGAGCAAGGGGCCTCCTCCAAACCCTTCCAACCCTTCTTGCCCGTTCTTCTCCATAGAGATCTACGTTTTGGAATGGGGAGTTCCCCCTCCCAAAAAAAGGTTCAACTTTCTGACTAACTGACCGACTATTAAATTTTGACAATTCAAAAGTGCCTGTAAATGGTTTAATTGAAATAAATGATTTGAGTTTGAGTTTTGAATTTGCCCAATCCCATTTCAGTGATTTTCCCAAAAGATTAATTAAAAATACTTTTAAATTAAAATGTTCCTTCAAAAACAATCTCCATCGCATTTTCCTAGACTCGTGTAAAACAATTTTGTTAATTAATTAATTAAAGGCGAGGCGAAATATAAAACAAGGAAACATCACACAACCCTACGTTCGATACGTCAAAGAATCTATTTAAAATTAAACAGTATACAGTGCTTATGTGTGTTCACAAAGTAAATACACAGAAGGTCTATCCCAGACATTTTTAACAAAGGAAAAGTGGAATATTCAATCTGTTTGCCTAAGCTTACCTTATATACATTCCATTTTTAATCATTCCCTACATTTACTTATCTGAATGAAGAACGTCAGGCGGTCTCCTCTCAAAGTCCGTCAACGAAGATACGGGTCTGTTAGAAATGAGTTGATCCGTCAAAACAAGTTTCAAATTCAATTATTCGGACAGGCACACACAGACAGACACAATCGCAAACACATCGGGCGTAGGGAAAACTGTCAAATCGTGTTGTCATTCATTCTTAGTTCGGAAACTGAACTAATCTTATGTCCGTAAGTGAACGGAGCAGAAAATGCCTGTAACTTTGGCCGAAACTGCGGAGTTCATGCTTAGGGTATAGACCCCAGGCTCAATGAAATGAGATAATATCTCATTTCATTGAGAAGAAGAAGAAGATACATGATAAACATATTATGTTTATCATGTATCTTCTTCTTCTGAGCGTGTCAATAGCAATCTAAATTGAGTCAGCCAAAAATTCGGCTACTTTATTGGCGCCATCAGTTCCTGTAACGTGCAGTTGGCAGGACACGCAGGGCACGATATTAAATGTCCCATCGTTTGTGGAACATGTTTATGTATGAACTTATGAAAGAGAGTTGGTCTGTTAGATTTTTTTGTTATAGTCTCAGATCAAAATGTTTTATCTATCTATCGATATCTTGCACAAGAATCGCGGCAGCCATGAAGAACTCAATTGCAATTCAATAATAAAATTGTAATTCCAATTAAATAAAAGTAAAACAAGTTTCATAAATCAATACAATTTGCAGATACCTTTGCATAATTCAGCAGGTAGGCTTTATAAAGAGCGTATAAGCAGCAAAACAGTTGCAATAATTAAAGAGTAACAAAAATATCGCTTAAGCGAGAATTCATTTGCATTACCCATACTGTTTTTATATTTATAAAAACATTCATTACTGTGTGTGTTTGTGTTCATATGTCATGTTTGGAACTTCTGCACTCTTTACATGCATTGTTGTATGTACTTGTACGTTTGTATTACAATTCTTTTTTATATTCAATTCTAATGAGTTAAGAGGTCAATGAAACCTCAGGATAGGATACAATAACGACCCAGTCACGGGACTAGGACGTTTTTGAAATTAAACCACAATGGTCAGATGAATTCTCATTCCCAATTTGTAATTTCGGAATGAGTGATAGGAATATGAATCAAATTTTGTATTAAGCATTCTAGGGTTAATGTGATTTCTGTCTGTAAGGTTAATATATGAATAGCCTGTGACTGTATGAACCACAATCTGAGCATAATAATATTTTCATCTAGCAAATATTGGTTTTTTCTCTTGAACGAGTAACTTAGTTACTTAATTATAACATAAAAAAAGTATTAAATAGCGAAATTGAGAATCAAAATCAAACTTGTGAATGTCTTCTTCTAATTGGTTTCTATTAAGCTTGATAAATGGATCGTTGATTGGAAAACCATATATGATTTCACATAAAAGAGGATATGACTGGTAAAGTCTGTATAAAACAGCCTCTCATAGAAAAAGGTAGTTATAAAACCACAAGGCAGTTTTAAAAGGCCAATTAAATATTCAATTTCCTCGTTTAAAGAGCTTTATTAACAAGCTCGTTTATTCATTACTCTTTTCATTAATTATTTGACTTACTTTCCCTGAAAAATATTCACGAAAATAAAAACGTAATCTCTTTTATACAGGTTGAGTAAAAAAATTAAAAATATCCCCTGATTCGCCAATAAACCGCTCTGCGAAGCTTAAAAGCCTCCCGATATGTTTTTTAAAAGGTGACAAAATACATAATAACGTTTTGTTTTAGCGCGTGAAAAGTCAGTGATTATTTTATCGAGGGATAAAAAATCGAAAATTGTTTTTTTTTGGTGTTTGTACCTACATACCTACGTGACAAAGTGAGCTTTTTGAGAGGCCAAAGTGTGGTTTTATTATTTCTAACATGACCATACAGTGGACGTCCACGTCCATAAAATGTACGTGCACGCTATAACGTTATCGTGGACGGATATTTAAAAGCCTTATAATGTAGAGGCTTTTGAGAGGCCCTGTGTTATCGTGATAATATTGTCACATCAGAAATTATAAAAGCGCACATTAGTTTTAGAAATGGCTAAACTAACTAAATTCGTGACATGGTTTACGTAGCTTGAAAATTGGAGACCATTAAAAGTGTCGCAACTTGTTGTTTTTTTAAGGCATTTACTGCCACCGCGGTGACCGCCAACAATAGATTTTCTATTGAAAGAAAGAAAAGAAAGAAAGAAAATACATTTATTTGCGGCAAACATGACGCATAAAAAAAGAACAAACACACAAAAAAAAGTGGGGGGTAAACATGCGGGGTATTGTGTCCGTTGTCTGGCAATCAACGCGCTAATGAATTTTAGTGTTGAAATTTCTCGTTAATTTTATTAAAATTCTTTAGTATCAGTATTTCCCATGACACTTGAATTAGCATCGAATCATTTAAACTAACTTAGGTACTGTAGGAGGTAAGCCTCCTTGAGACATGTATTAGTTAAGATATGAAAATGATTCCTATAATTATGAATTACTTTTTAACATCTAGACCTGGGACTTTCAGCTATCCGAACTGACCTTCTTTCTCTCGTATATCTATGGAAGTGACTCATGAATCTTTTTCTTTTGGTTCTAAATATGAAATAGCGTTTATCTCTAAAACATGCCATTCATAAAATTTTCGTTTAGGTTGTATGAGAAAGCTTTCCAGGTTAAAACCTCCATTCTTAAAATCTATCGTACGCACGACGACATAATATCAAGCTATACATTTCCAGTAAAACATGACTTCTTACGACTTGTACGAAAAGCCTATAAAGTGCGAGGTCAGCTAAAAATATATAAATAAATAAATATCCCTGGACATTTCACACAGCACCATTTGTCCCAAGCTAAGCAACCTAATGCTTGTGTTATGGTAACAAGATGGCTGATAAACTACTTATATACAATTTTTTTTTTTGTATATACATACATATTATAGATAGAAATAGATATATAGATAGATATAGCTTAGTGTATCGTCGTGTGCAGCTACAGATGGAATAATATCTACCAATATTCTTTCCATCTCAGCGGAAAGTCAGACGGAAAGGTATTTCCTATATCTCTTGTGTAATGCGTCCATATGGGTGAAATGTCCTACATTCTTGAATAAAATATTGAAGTCTTCAACGACAGACTTTCGTTCGTGCACCGAAATATATTTGATTGAATATATTCGAAGATGTGATGTGCAGCAATCACTTTTCAAGACACTTTATATTTCAAAGTTTAAAGTACGATTTTAGGTAGATTGAAGCCTCAGAAAAATATTTATGCGTCAGGATAGTCTACCGTTCCCACTGCTGGGACACAGACCGTGATATACCACGGTGAGGATAATCCGCCTATATAGTTCTCTCTGTAACAAGGAGTGGACCATAATCTACGACCCGGGCCTAGTGCGGGTTGGCAGATGTCACATGTCTTCTAATTCTTGGTTCTAGGATACGCCAGTTTCCTCACGAAGTTTTCCTTCACCATTTTGAGTACGGTGGTGATCAAATTAAATATACAAAGTAAAGTGCATACCTGGGTTCGAACTCACGTCCTATGTAGGTACGTCGGGGTCGATACAACTGGGCCACCACTGCTCTGAACACACACTCCACAACTGTAGCGTTATCAGTTTCTAATTAACACACGTACAAAATTGCGTGCAAAATCGGCCTAGATAACTCCCCTGTCAATAACTAAACAAGGAACAAAGTCCCCTATAATACCTGCCACCAGAACCAAATAAACTTGGGAACAAAGTAAATAAATTTGATATCTGCCGACCCCCATTTCCTCGCATCCATCAAACCGCACGCAAACGATTGCGTGTCATTTCCCTTAGGCCATAGTATAATGACAGACCAATAAATATTGCTATTGTTTCCCAAATTCCGGGTTCCGGGAAGGTTCCGTCACAGAATTGTATAGAAGGTGAGGTATTCTACTTACAGCACTGATTTTAAGCGCACTTAACAGAATGACACCTAATTTATTCCACTAACGGCACCGTACATTTTTTTTTAGGTGTGGTTCGGTGAAACAGTTCAGAAATATTAATTTTATTCCACGAATGGCAGCTTGGCACCATACAACGAATGAAAACAAGCGCACACATAGACTTGCTTCACTTATCTACAGAGAGTGGCATTCATTTGAGATCTTCGTACATATGTATCTGTCTATGTGTGCGTTGTGCGTGCGCCTGTTTTCAGTCAACGCAAGGAGTCACCCTTCTGTAGGTAGGTACTCTGTGGTCCAGTTCCAAAGAGTTCTAAAATCAATGCTTTGATTCCGGCCTCATCCGGCTTTCATTTGTTTAATGAACTGGGAATTTGAGGGAATGGTTTTCGGCTGAAAGCCGAGATTAACATTTAAAGCGCTGGCTTAGCGAAGATTGAAGTTTGTAAAAAAATATCGTTGTAACAAGGCGGAACATTTTGAGAAATACCTCGTTGGTATTAAGGTTGTAAATTGTAGAAGGATTAATAAAGTAAGAAAAGGAAGAGCACACTTTAATGAGCGTACTGAAAAAAAACGTTGATTTTGAAAGAAGAAGAAAGAAAATACGATTATTTGCGGTACACCTGACGATATACGTGACGAGTATGAGACTCGAAGAATAAACAATTATGACAAAGTTTACTAAAACAACATTGAATCTTGGAAATGAAGCAAAAAGATCAATACGCTTGTTTTCCATCTAAGCATTAAATTGACAAGCAACATTATAAAATGTACACTACACACAACGAGAACCAAATAATACATCTACAAGATCCTTGAACAAAGGAACACTTCAGTAAACAGTATTAGAATACAGCCAAAGAAAACCACATTTAAGTCCTGAAAGACAATAAGCACCTGAATCAAAATACCTCCTACACGGTTCTTAAATTACAATAGAATAAATAACAATACAGTGTGTAATAAACAAAAAGGAATACACATAATCAAAATTTATTTGGTTAATAACGTCGTCCCGAACATAGCCGGTGTTATAAATTTTGACACCCTTGCCTAGAAAGTTTGGCACAATTTATGAGGTACGTGGTGTAATTAGCAAATGAGACAACGAGTGATGAGGGCTTTCATGTACTAAAATGGTAGAATTACATTACAGGAGATAATATTCTTGTGTAAAATTATAGGCACCTTACACTGTTTAAACACGACTACCTACATTATACCCACTGCCAATCATTCTGACAAATTCAATGGACCAGTCCCCTGGTCCACTGGATCTCCCGATGACAAGCAATGAAGTAGTGACCGAATATTGAAAGATAATAATTATTAAGAGTATAATGTATGGATCAATGTTATAAAGAACATATCAGTAGATATTACTATTGAAGATCCTTCCTTCGCCCGTGTGGATATCGAAAATTATTCCATGGGAACGTGGTACCGGGACAAAAAGTAGGCAGCGTAGTCCTCTGATTGTTATATTGATACAAAAGTTTAGATGACCCTGTCTTCTTAATTCGTCAATCTGGCGAAATATGTAACAGCAGGGTAATCTCTTGAATTATTCAAATAACTAGTTGAAAAAAATGTAGTTTATGTTCGTAATTGAATTTCATTCAACGGCATTCAAACCGTTACTATAGAATAGTAGGTACCAGGAAGCAGACCTCCATGACCATCAGTCCTTTATTACGATGATAAATAATAATACTTCATAATGTACACAAATCGCTCGAGTGATTTCTAACAATGAGGTTAAGCGTAGCATTGATGATTACTTGAATGTGCAGTGTTATTGCAATTTGAGTGAACCAAGAGATATATTGAATAATACGATCATACATTTCTAAGAATTTGAATCACTGTATTGAAGTACGCACTGAGAATCGAAATATCCGGAAATGCTGATCAATGTCATGGAAAATAACTATTTAAGAACATTCAATTGCGTATAATTCGTCTAAATGAACACATTTACATAAAAAGCAAATAGAAAATCTAGTATTCAGCAAAATATCTAGAGAATTTCTGTCACAAACAAAAATGCTATCTCTGACAACGACGATACTATTCCCGTAGCTCCGAGTCCTAATGACAAAACAAATACCGTTGATAAAACAAAAGACGAAACCTTTTCTGTACCAGTCGCACCTAATAACAGTCACATAATTCTGCCAAACATCCACTATCATCCGCTATACAGCGATAAAAATATAGCAGCATAAAAGCAAGCGCTTGGTAATGACAGGGTAGCAGCACATTTCCTTGATAAATATTCCCTTGACGCCCGCTAAAGTTGGTCGTTTGTACCATAATAACACAACATCAGCCAGGCTTGTCCCCTAGGAGGTATTCACGATGAAAAACAATAAACGTTAACCTATCCCCTGGCACTTTTCGTTTGTGTACGTGGTATGTATGATCAATTGTTTTTGCTTGAATTTAAATTGCTTTTGTTGCATGAGTGTCGTAATTTGTGAAGATGTGTCTGGGTATGTCAGGTGTTTGTTCTTGCAAAATAAGTGGGAAATGTATTTCATTTTCAGTAGTCAGTTTTTGAAAGTTGGAAATCTGGAATTCATGGGCTTAAAAATAATATGATGAACGTTAAACATGCGTTTCCTCAATCAGAGTATTTTTACAATTAATTACCCGTTCAGTCTGACTCAAACAGATGTATACATCGACAAGCCATAAAACAAAGTACACAGTGGGTACTTAATGTTGTAGCTACACATTGATACAATATTTGGCCCTTTGTACACGGCACGGTTTCTTTACGGTACGCCTAAACCGGCTGCGTTGAAAAGACGTGTCTGTCAAGAAGCTTCCATGATCCGTGCTACGCTGATGACTGTGCCTATACATGGCGTATAAGCCAGATCGTAGAAAAAATGTGTTGTCGACTAACTTCCATAGTGATCCATACAAAAATGATGAACGTGCGTGCCTACACACGGCAAATAAACCTTAGGTTTTCACGGCAAGAAAACCGTGAATGTATATCTTTTTGAACCAAGCAAAGAAGATGCCTATGTGGCATCAACATATTGAAAACATACGACATAGGTACCTGTTATCTATTATTAAAAATAAGTGTTGCCATACAATAAATATTCAATAAAGACGACTCAACAACCCATCATCTGTAAAGGTTATCTTATAAAAAAAATAGGCACGTATCTTGGAAACCTTATAGATGTTTAAATCAACTTCATTTGCCTGTAAATTAGATGTCTTCAAATTCAATTTAGTTGAACGTTATTTATAGCACCGTAAGGATTCCTGTTACCATTTCATTTTGATTAAAATGTATTTACTTATCTACATGTTTACCTTTTAAGGTTGCTTTCAGTTCCAATGTTTCTATAGCTATTTTATCTTCAGTAGAAATTCATGTTCCTCGTAAAAATTTAACTTTTTCATCGTAAAATCATGAATGGAATCTAAAAACAAAAGAAGTTCATTCGGTATTTTTACAGCTAATAAAACATTTGTCTGTATTTTGTCGTACAGCTGTTGTAAGGTTCCCTTTGCTTCGACAGCTTTAAACATGTTTCTGTTTTCGTTTTTGATTTCATTGTTTTCCTCGACACGATCGTTCATTCATGCTCTTTGAGGAAACTCGTATTTAGCTTTAGGCCATTTTGGAGTGAAATTAACACTGTCATAACTGTCTTCATTCTGTTTGATGAGTATTTAATTTGGGATATAATCTGTAATGCTTAATCTTTACGTTTCTAGTAAGTTGTTAACTTTTCCATCGTTCATTCATGAATGAAATGCTTAAACAAGAGTTCATTCAGTATTTCTAATAACAAATAAAACAATTTTCTGTATTTTGTCGTACAGTTGGAAGATTCCCTTTACGTTGGCAGCTTCGAACATGTTGTTTCTGTTTTTTCGGCAAAGGATTTCTGTGGTTCCACATGATCGTTCACTCGCGCTTTTTGTGGAAAGTCATGTTTAGCCTTAGGCGATTTTGGAGTGATATTAAGATGGTCATAACTGTCTCATGCTCTCGTCTCATGCTGCTCATGTTTTCCGCAAATAAACGTTTTTCTTTCTTCATTCTGTTTGCCTGTCATCAGTCTTGCATTTGCGATATAGTCCTTATCTTTTGGTTCGTCTTTAATAAAACGATCGACACACACAACATCTTCATTTTATGACATCGTCATTATTATAATGGTTATTGTGTATAAACCTGAATATCATGTCATATTTCTCTGATCAGTGCTAATAAAGTCACTCTTATATAAGTGTTGTGTAATTAATAGGAGTAAAGTTTTTTTTACTCTATGTTCTCATTCTACTACTTCAAAATTTTACGGGTACTTAAAGCCCTCAACAGATTTTTCTCAAGTCTTTAATTAAAACATATCTTAGTGCCAAGCTAGGTAATATTAAAACCGTGTATTTTCCGTAAACGAAAGCCATTTTACAACTTTAATTGCTCCACACAGAACAATGTGTCCGCTTGCCGCCATTTTGCCGACCTTTGTTTTTCTGTTTATTTCGGCGCGCAAAAGTATTTGTGTATTCAGCCAATTTTCGGGGAGAGGTCTCGGCGAGATGTATGAGGATAGGTTCATTGTTTTTTTTTGTTTTTTCTCTCGTCGTGTGGCAAAAGCAACGTTTATTTATTTTTAGTGGCGACATTTTAAAATGACGGAGGTTTTTCACCTTCGACATATTTTGTTCATTTGAAAGGGTATGATTTTCAGAGGTGTGATGGTCAGGATTTAGTAAAGTAAAAGTATGGAAATACCTAAGCTATTTCTACATTTGCAGAAAGTTATAATAAATAAATAAACGTGAACGGGTTTTTTGGCAAAATTCAGGCCAGGCGTCCATTATTTTCACGGTTACACACGATAAAATTGCAGAAGCATCGACGTGTTTATCGAAATCTTTAATTCAAACTACGGTAGTCATACATTATGATTTAGTCACAATTAATGAGTAGGCCAACTACGTGATTTTTATTGAGAGCAAAATAATGAATGGAGAACTCACAAACTAAATCCTTGAAAATAATGCTTTTTTTTTTTTATTGACAATGGGCTCACTCTTGACCTCAATCCAGCCCAGAGGCAGGGATGAGATCGACGGTGGAACGAGCTTGCCCAGAAGAAGCCTATTCACTCTCGCCCTGAAGAGATTAGGGTTGTATGAACTCGGGAATGCAGACGCAGACAGACAATTCCACTCCTTTGCTGTGCGCATCAGAAAAGATGACGAGAAGCGCTTAGTGCGTATATATGGTATATTAACCAAATAGGGGTGGTATCCCGCAGTGCGTCTGGACTCCCGATGGTAAAAAGGTGAAGGCGGGATGAGCTCATGTAGCTCTTGAGCACACTCCCCGAGGTACAGTCTGTAGAAGACGGACAGACAGGCAACACTTCGCCGGTGAGCCAAACTGTGAAGCTTTGCCTTCACCAGCTTTTTATCGCCAATGAGTCTCTTAGCTCTGCGCTCGACTGAGTCTAAAGTGGCGAGGTGAATGGAGAACTTACAAACTAAATTCTTGAAAATAATGAATGGAGAACCCACAAACTAAACTCTTGAAAATAATGAATGGAGAACTCACAAACTAAATCCTTGAAAATCAATCCTAGCCTAGGTTTTTCCCAACTATGTTGACTGGGTCGAGTTCCAGTCTAACCGGTTGCAGCTGTATTCCAGTATTATAAATGGAGCGACTACCTATCTGACCTCCACAACCCAGTTACTGGGTAGCACGATACCTCTTAGTAAGACTAGCTGTCAGACTTTTAGGCTTCTGACCGACTGTCAAAGAATGAAAGAACTAAATCCTTAAAAATGAACCGAAAATAATATCTCTTTGTACTATAAAAATAAAATATTTCATCACTTCACCACTTAACAACAGGATGACAATGTTAAAACGATGAAAAACACCTAATTATAGCTTAACATATTCTTTTTATTCGAAAGAGACAATATTGGATGATTAACGACTCGGGATGAACAAACGAACTAAAATAAATGTTACAATTTGTTTCTGAGAATATTTTTATATCGAAAAATATCGCATATTCAGAAAAAAGGCGAATCGCTAGACTGTCTGGCTACAAAAATAATCTACAGATATCATTATTTGATTTCCAAGTAGGTATAGATAGAGGACTATGGACTGTGTTGCATAAAATATACGTACTATAATACAAGTAGTTTTAAAAAAAAAACAATCCATTTGATATGACTTTTTCTAGCAAAAATCACAAATATCCTAGTCCTAGTAATATCATAAACGTGAAAGTTTGTATGGATGGATGGATGGATGTTTGTCACTCTTTCACGCAAAAAATACCAAACGGATTTGAATGAAATTTGGCATACAGATGGCTTATAACCAGGATTAACATATAGGATGCTTTTTATCCCGATATTCCCACGGAATTGAAACTTATGCGGTGAAACCGCGGGGCGCAGTTAGTCTTATATATTTTTTATGGGATTATAATAATTACCTACTTGTAATATGGATCATAATCACAATTAATCTGCCTATAACGTTTCCTCTGCCAGGTCACAGGCATCCTCTCGGTGAGACGGAGTGGGCCGTAATTCACCACCTGGGCCCAGTGCGGGTTGATAGATGTCACATTTCTTCGAATTTTTGGTTCATCGTGAGGAAAGCGGCATGTCCTACATACCGCTTTCCTCACGATGAATAAATAACAAAAATAAAGTTAGGGTCGTGTCTGAGGTTTTTAGTTATTCTAATTACAATTTATATAAACGACTTTATTAAGAACTTGAAACAAAAGACATCTCTCCAAACAATGCTTTGTCGTTCCTTATTACAAATTAGCTATCCTATTTCGTGTTTTGAACGCTCATTACCTAGTTAATTACGTAGGCTAAGTAGCGACGACATATCAAATACCTACCATGTTTTTTTTCGTCGCCATAGTAAATATACATAGAGGGTGGCAGGGTCATCGACACGAAGCCTGTTACCATGGATTCAGTACATAATACATACATAGTTTATTAGATATGGATATACAGTTTACATAACACTTACCCATCACACCACCACTCTCACCCTCATCGACACACACCCACATATACTCACCCTCACTCACCGACACACACCCACACACACATACATACTTACCCCAAACCAAAATTTGCTATCTTGTTTCATTCTAGTTTTAATTTTCCATTTTTGTTAGTATTAACTTGTAATCATGTTTTATTATGTACAACCTGTATGTTCATTTAATACAGTCATAGGTCAATAAGTGAGTGTCCGATTAGAGGGTAAGCCTGGTGATCTGTAATACAGGTTTTACCTACAGCAGGCACCAGTCTCTATTAAGTGTTAGTGTGTGTGTCAGTGTGTGTGTGTGTGTGTAGTGTGTGTGTGGCTTTGTACTGCATTTGTGACAATGAGAGAACAATAAAGAATATTATTATTATTATAATTCTGAACCATACATTTGACCGCGTAGGTATTGCACTTTTCTATGAAACAACATATATTTTTTTGTAATCGACGAAAAATTTTAACCCTTGGGGGTCTAGAAGTATGTACTGAATTCATGGTTACAGTTTGCAGTTAGGGAGAGTTATTAACAGGGTGGCAGGGATGCGCACGTCCCTGCCACCCTGTTAATAACCATCCCTATCGATGTTGATTACAGTGGTCAATCTCATCGGAGATTAGCCAGGTAAGCAGGTGATATTATAGAGCACAAGTGTGCGCAAACACAGGTGCATTCTCTGTTCCTTTACTCTCATAGTCCGATTGGATGGCAATTTGATACGACAGGAAGAAATTAGGCTTAAGAATGATATATATGCTAGACCGTGCTGGGCTCAAGCCGTGCCATCTAGGAGGCGCGGGCGAGACACGGTTCCAAAACTTTACATACAACTTATATGAAGCAGTTCATGCTACAACGTGCAGCGTCCGTGTCTCGACCTGATTGCGTAACACACTTTCAATCACAATCTGAATCATTTTAAAGGATATTGCTAATCCATTGCTTCATATATTCGAAACATTTGTCTGCTCCACAACGTAAATAACGCAATGAATGGTGTATATACTGTTAGTGTGTTAAGCAATTACCCCGCGAATCTTGGTCCATACAAATTCAGCAGAAACGGACGCGGTTCTCGTCCTTGACGGTCTAGCATCCAAGTCAAGATCACACCACCAACTTACTATACTATACTCCGGGCTCCTACCGAGAAATTCCTAATGAAAAAACTCAATAAAAATTTACCCGGCCTGGGAATCGAACCCAAGACCCTATACTCAGCAGTCGCACTTGCGACCACGAGACCAACAAGTCAGTTAGTCACCACAGTAACACATTAATCTAATCTCACCATAGAATCCCATAAATTCAAACATCAATTTCTTTTCATAAAAAAAAACCTTGAGTTTTATTAAGAACATCCATATTTATAGACGAAGCCCCATTCTATTCGAGAATAATAAAACAGAAATCCCGAAATTCGGGATTACTTTTAATGAAAAACCGGACTAGCATATTGAAGCTTTTCTATGGGACTACCATTGGCATATTTCTCTCCATTTTGTTCATTGACAGTCGGGGGATGGATGCCTCAAATATACTCGCTATTAGACTGTGTCCTGTGTGCTAATGAGGAGCGATTAGAAGTATTAATATTTATAAATTTTATTATTACATTCGAAATGTCAAAAGGTCCAATTCAATTCAATTATATACTTAGCGAGACTTCCCAGCCTTGACGGGAATCGATATCAAAATATGATAAATTTTTTGACCTTAAATTTGATCTGAATATTTCCGGACAAAACAAAAACATTTCATACATCTATAGGTACCTGAGTAAGTTTATTCTAGATATATCATCTTCACATATAATTATATAGTTAAAGTATATATTATGTCAACTGCACCCTAATTGCGTAACACACGATCAATCGGAATCGGTTTAATTTTGACAGTTCAACCACATTCATTGCGTTATTTACGTTGTTGAGCAGACACATGACACATTTTTTGAACATATGGAGCAATGGATTAGCAATATCCTTCAAAATGATTCAGATTGAGATTAATTGTGTGTTACGCAATTAGGGCGCTGGTTTAATAAGCCGTTTAGTTAACCGCCTAGCTTTTTAACTAAACAGCGGCCGTTCAACTAACGGCCTGAATGATATTCAATAAATTATAGTTTAGATTGGAACTGTAACCTATCACGAGCGAGCCGAATTGGTCGCAGTAACTAAGCCAGGGCACCCTGAACAAATGGGTTAGGTTAGAACTGTGATCAACCGCGTGCGAGCCGAGAGAGCGAAGAGAGGCGAGCACTATTTCCAAAGGCCAGGTGGTTGACTAAACGGCTAATTTAACCAGTTGGCTGCGATATATACAAAATATCGTAAAACATTTAAAAGAGTATCTGTGGAGTTACTTGCCTATTCTTCTCCATACGAAACTACCTTTTGGGAGGGGCAAATAGAATTAATTTTATTTTTCTGTAAATTTTGACGTCGTAAAAGGCCCTAAAAGTGCCTATTTGAAATAAATTATTTGATAAATGGCTTAGTACGGGTGGTGGGCTTACTACAAAAACCTAAAAGGACTGCTCAGAATATAGTGTTTTATGATTTATGAATGGTTGAGCATCTTCAAAAAGATATTATAAATTCTTTATGAACTTCTTATCTTTACTCAGCATAAAACAGAGTCGCTTTTCGTGTCTGCCTGTGTAACAATTTAGAACACTTATTTCGGAAGGTTTATGTGGTGTAAGTTAATGTTTTAATTATATACAGGGTGGAATTTTGTAATGCCACCTGAAGGGAAAGTACTCTTAATACTGTAGATAGACAATTTTACTCAAAGAAAACATTCCTTTATTTTTTAACAGAAAGAAAACTGCATTCAAAGATTTTCAAAATATCGCTTGCCACAGCCGGGAATCGAACCAACTAAAATCTGTAAAAATTACACCCTGTACTTTTATTGCATTGATCGTTAGGATCAATATTATAAGGATGAAATCTCTCTAACGAACTTGATAAATAAAATGATAGGAAAACTATAAAATCTTAAATTATTTTAATTATTTACAAAAAATTGTAAATTAGCATGTCATGGTCATTTAAACACTGTCAAGTATCTTGAAATGTTGGATCTCTTAAGAAATGAGTTAAATGGTTTCACCGAGCAAGAGCGAAACCAAATAATGCTACAGCAAGATGGTGCTCCAGCCCATAACAGCAGAATCACTACTGCTTACATTAATAACCATTTTAATACCTGGATTGGTACAAACGGCACAATCAGATGGCCTGCGAGATCACCAGATGTCACCCCTTTAGATTTTTTTTTTTTTGGGATATGTGAAAAATCAAATTTACATTAAATCTTATGCGAATGTAAACGAGTTGAGAGTTGAAGTTCAGAATACGATTTATGACATTCACCACAACACGTTATTAAAGGTTACTAGAAATGAATTCGTTAGAAGAATACATTCATGTATCCAAGAAAATGGAGCCCATTTTGTGCAAATAATTTAAGATTTTATAGTTTTCCTATCATTTTATTTATCAAGTTCGTTAGAGAGATTTCATCCTTATAATTGATCCTAACGATCAATGCAATAAAAGTACAGGGTGTAATTTTTACAGATTTTAGTCGGTTCGATTCCCGGGTCTGGCAAGCAAATTTTCGAAAATCTTTGAATGCAGTTTTCTTTCTGTTCAAAAATAAAGGAATGTTTTCTTTGAGTAAAATTTTCTATCTACAGTATTAAGAGTACTTTCCCTTCAGGTGGCATTACAAAATTCCACCCTGTATAGCACCTGCATCTATTTGTTAATATTCCAATAGCATCATGTCAAAAAAAAAAATCTGAATTTTTGTAGCGCCCTGCATATTATAAAGGAGGTATTCCACTCAGAGCACTGATTAATTCCAAGCAATAGCACTTGATCGAACCACATCTGAGCACTTCCACTAACCGCACTGAAATAACATTTTGTAAAGTGCGGTTCAGTGGAACAGTTTAATAATATTATTTTCAGTTCCATACAATTTGTTGTGATGGGACATTTATATATTCTTTGTTCAGTTTGTAAGTTTAGAAGTAGGAGGAATCCGATCCGATTTCTAAAATCCTTTCACTGGCATAAAACTACACTTTTGTCGAGTGTGAGTGTGACGTTTTCCAGTTTTTTTTTTTTTTTTTTTTTACCATTTATGTACACACATATATAAATAGACAATGAAAAACAGAACAGAAAAAATAGGTACAGAGGTGATGCTTATTTCATGAGAAATTTTAAATATATTTTGATTTGAGACACACAACCAAAACCCATCAGGGTGTTTTATGTGTGCAAACGAGCGGTTCATTTAAATTTTACAAAAATGTTTATTTACTAACAAAGATACACAAATTATACTGTTATAACTAAATAGCTGACTACAACACGGACGAAGTTACAAGCAGAGGCTAGTAATAATTATAAACGCCCGCTCCTCTCACACACCATTAACATAGCCTAAAGCGGATTATTAAAGAAAGCCACGCACACCAACCAAATAAAAATGTACCTATCGCGAATACGAATGAAATGTCAGTAATATATGGAGAAAAATTGGTTTTTACGCTCTTGGCTTTATGACATCTGCCATAAGATACGTTATTTTTGGTATAATCTTGACTTGAAGGCCTTTACGCGTGTTATGTCGTTTGCAAATCTTGTTAGATCTTACAAGGCTTTTTAATCAAAAATGTTGATGAGATGTCAGGAATGAGAAAATGTGTTCGTATCATGTGAAGTCACCTTGTGTTTTGATAATAATGTGTGTTATTGATATACCTTTGGTCTCGTACAGGACTTTCCGTTTTTATTTTAATTTTACTTTTGTTTAGTTTTTTGTTTTGAGGAGTGTGTTTGGTTTATTTTGTGATATTCCTGTGCGAGTACCAATAAATACAATTTCTGTCTTTACCTACATGTATTGTCTCCGTCAGAATGAACGGTCACTAGGCGTATTTAACGTTGAATTTATGCCTAAAAATTGCTTCCCTATTGCTTCTATTTGCTTCCTATTCTCAATCAATTGCTTCCATCGTATTCTAGAAGAAAAAAAACATTTTAAGAGTGACCGTTCATTCTGACGTCAGGACGGCCGGTCACCGAGTCGTAGTGTCCTTGTTAAATAGAATTATTGAAATTCTGGTTTTTAATTCATTATTTAGGTACCTTCTGGTCGATGGAATAGAAATAAGACACCAAAAGGTACCTACCGTGTTGCATATTAACTGGGTTGTGGATGTCAGACAAACAGACACTTGAAGTAAAATACTAGCACTAGCATTCAGCTGCTTCCAGCACCCTAAATGCGTAACACACTATTCAATTTATATCATTTTGAAGGATATTGCTAATCCATTGCTTCATATGTTCGAAAAATTTGTATGCTCAACAACGTAAATAACGCAATGAATGTTGTTGAACTGTCAAAATTACGCCATTACCCCGCTGATAGCCGATCCTAACATTGTTGGGAAAAGGCTAGATTTGGAAAGTAATAAACTACAGTGTCCAAAGATAGATAATAATAATGGCCTTTTATTCAGATCTACTTAAAAACAATTTTTCCTATACAATACACTTGCTTAATCTAACATTTGCCGCTTATCCACTTTTTGTAAATCTGTTTGCCAATCGGCAAAGCCCTCCTCCAACCTTTTCCATTCTACTCTTTCCTGTGCCACTCTGTTCCACATCACTCCTGCTTCCCTGATGTCATCATCCCACCTTTTCTGTGGTCTGCCTCTCTTCCTCTTACCTTCTCTAGGGTACCATCTTGTTATTTTCCTAAGATAGAATTGAATGGAAATCCATTGTGTTTAAGGGGGATGCGGTAAGCTGGCCCAAGAAATTCAAATTGTCTACGTTTTTTTTTGCAATTTGCAGGCAGTATCAGGGTGTAAGTTGATTAAAATACCATTCGCGACTGTAACAAATATGACTTAATAATTATAATCATTAGAATCAGCAATACGACTCCTTGAGCTAGAATTGGCCTCAAAATAATCCCATGATTTCATGAAATAGACATTCAATACGGTATTAAGAACGTAGAGTTGTATTGATGATTTTCATGATTATAATTCTATAAATAAATATCTAATAAGGCCGCGAATCATGTTTAGATCAGCATACAACCCGATACTTACCTGCAAATTGCAAAAAAAAACGTAAGAAAATTTTAATTTCGCGGTCTGGCGCTTCCCCCTTAAGAGATCGTGAAGGTAGAATTAATATGAACTCATTACCTGAATCCGTACTATTTATAGCCCTTTCCTTACAAAAGCAATATTGATTACCTGAACTGTATTGATTTACTTTCTACCCCAATTTGCATAATTGACTAAATTGAAGGAAAAGCGCTCGTTGTGTACCTGGCCGGGTAATTTGACGCTGCTCATGATAGAGAACAGTTGAGCAAACGACAATGTCTAAGGTTTTTTTTTGTTTCTATTTTCATAATCAAATTCTATACAGGGTGGCAGGGATATTGATTCGAAACCTGTTATTGTGGATTCAGTATATGAATTTGAAACCGCCTGCGTTGAAATTTTTGGTCGTTAATTTAATGCGGTTTCATACATTTTGATTCCGTAGGTACCTATAGCACTTACCTATGAAACAGCAGATTTTTTTTTGATAAAGGCCAAAATCTTTCTAGCATCGTGTGCTGAATTCATGGTGACAGTTTGCGCGTCGATGTCACTGCCACCCTGTAATATATCATGTTGTCTATGTTTAAATTGTCTGTAGCTACTAGTCACATTCAGATGTGTTAATGGTTAAAAAAACTTTTAACCATAGCTGATGCTGTTGAAAGAAATTAACAGTAACTGATTAAATTCGAAAGTGCCTATTCCATTATAAGAGACAAGATCAGTATTTAGATTTTCAGCGATGACTTTCTTCAGAGGATTTAAATGATGATTAATGTTCCTAATCATTATATCCCTTGAGATAGAAAGTTTCTCAAGCTTGGCAACTGTCTCTGCTAATTATGTACTTTTTATTCATAACATTACTTCTATCCCTCATTTCCTCTGACATCACCTAATTTATGTAAAAACTAACTTAATTCTAATACAATTAATAATCAAATCACGATGCAAAACTTAGTTTCATAAAAATAATTTATTATGCCATACAAACTATATTTGGGCGTCATAATCCGAACATTACTTTCGTGTACACACGGTCATACCCACAATCGAACTTGTGTCCGAGCCAAATAACGAGCTGTCAAATGACGCGCGTATTTTATATTTTATATTGTAAAGTGTCCAGCCTAGCTTTAAATACATTGTGTACTTTGTAAACAAAATGGAGATAATAATAGCGTCCTGTTTTTAATTTTTTTTTTTAACTAATGGTGACATTTGTCATTTTTATAGCGGTCAAAATTAGCGATATTTTTTAAAATGAGTGTTTGTTTGATAATGTATGATGTTATAAATAAAGGACAAAGTGTTTTTGGAATAGGTCAGGATTTATTTGTTGGTGACGAAATTATTGTGTGATTATTTCGAGTGATAAGTATGTATAAGAATATTGTTTTCAAGAAGCTTTTTTTGGAAATTAGAATTTTGTGGGTATTTCTTCTTTGGCGAACTGTAAAAAGTGTTTATCAGTATGTTATGTATATGCTTTCATACAAAGTTATTTACTCAAACATTCAAACAGATTTTTTGTTAAAATTTTATTGGCAAAAACCTCATCACTAAAACAGTTAAAACTTTTACCATTTTCTGTATAGGTCACATGCATATTACCTATATCATCTTGACGGGATATTCTCAGCAAGCAAGCCCTTGTTTCCAGCTTACGGACTCATAGAATGATGTTCAGTACAAACATTGGCTACCCATAACCGCAGTATGTGCAATCATCTGGTGTGTTTACACGCATCTATAATCATGATTTAATATTATACATATACTTACAATCAATATAATATACATTTATTATTTTTGTAAAACATTTTTGTGCCTGACAGTACATTTGATCAAAAATTGCTTTGAATTAAATTAATCGAATCGGGGGCGTCGGCCACAGGTGCCCCGACCACTGGGGGCCTAAGCCACGGACCCATCAAACCAGCCGATCTATTCTGTAAAAATCTCACTGATAAAACTTAGGTGAAGTGAGCTGTCAATAGTATCAATCCCATTAAGTGGAATGCCAGCTCACTTCACCTAAGTTTTTTTTCACTGTGATATTTTTACAGAATATACCGACAGCAGCAGTCATGACGCGTTGATATCCGCTCCAGTGTCCACCGCACTAAACACACAAAGATACTCGTGATCAAACTTGCATAAGCCTGTTTTTCTAGTCAAAAAATATCTGTACAGATCCTATGCAATCCTTAGATAATTAGGCTTGCCTAGATATAGCCAACTACCATCACTTAGAATACCATGCACTACAATTAATGTTGGTTACCTATAACCGCAGTAGTGCAATCCGCTGGTGTGTCGCACCACCGCACTGAACACGTGAGGATTACAATACTCATAATAATTATTTAAATTCATTAGTTATTCTTGTTTCTACCAAACCTACATAAGGCCACGTGTCTATGCAAGAATTCGTGTCAAAATATTGTCTGCGCCAGACAAGATTTTTGTCTTATGCAGCGCCGACGCAGTGTACACTAGTCGTGTGTAGAAACGACACGAATTCTTGTATAGACCCGGCGATTTTTCTTGTCGTGGACACGCGGCCTAAGTCTGCAATCTAGTTGATAATTCGTCTTTATACCGGATACTTCTTCGATCCTAGGCTCGCTCTATTATGTATTCTGTGCCCTAGACTGAGACTGTTACGATTAGGCTTACCTCATAACACCAAACTCACTCATCATCATCTTCCTGTCCTTGTCCTATGTCTTGGGATCGGCTCAACACCATTTCTTCTTCCGTTCTCCCGTGTCAACTGCCACGTTACCATCACTCCCTTTTCATTCATATACTCAACTTACTATCAATAAACGTTGGCTACCCATAACCGCAGTAAGCAATCCTCTGGTGTGTTCACATACAAGAATACAGTGGGGGTCATTACGCAGTGATATCCGCCCACTGTCCACCGCACTAAACACATGAGGATACTCATTATAATTACTTATATTCATTACTTATTCTTGTTTCTACCAAACCTACATAAGTCTGCAAGTAACGAAAACAGTTACAGTAACACTATGTATTTATCTTTTTTGCAACAATACAGCGGCGGTCATTAAGCGGTGATATCCGCCCGCTGTCCACCGCACTAAACACGGGAGGATACTCTCGTGAATTACTTATTATTTTATATTGGAATAGCTGCTGTTTGCTAGTTGTTGTGGTTTTTAGTTTCTGGTGGATTTATATTGTGTGGCTGGCACATAGAGCACGGTAACAGGCCATGAAACAGACACTGTAGTTAAAAAAATGCTGTGCTGTAAAACATTACACACACTTATGTCCGTTTTCACTAACACCCTGGTGATAATGACCATAATTAAGTTCGATGTTTTGTTCTATTAATCCAAAAGTGCAATAATATTTAGGCGTTCAAAAACGGGCATCAGCGTTCCTACAGTTATGTCGTAGTCATTTTCAGTTTTGGTGAAATCACTGTTGATTGGTCACTTTCTATAACATTATTTAGTCTCTACACATAAACCCATATTGTGAACTGTTTGTATAAGCTGCCTAAAGGCTGACGCAGATTTGGGCGTGCCGCACCGTATTGTAAAAATCCTCCTACATAATTTTCGTATATTTTATGTAAAACATCGCACACTACAGATGTGATGAGCTGAAATGTGATGTGCTGTGCTGGGACCAGATAAGCTGGCTCTAATGGCTGGGCTTAAAACAGCAATATTATTTGCGGCGGCTACTTCAGTTAAGTGTTGTATCAAATGATTCTTGTAATATCTTTTCAACGCGATATAATATCCAAAATAAAATATTCTGACAAAAAAAAACCTTAAATCTAACCAACAACGCAATAGTCTCGCCCTATCACATTGACCTTAAACGTAACTGGCAAAAGCTGGATGTAATATAGTTAGGTACATCTCTGCCGAACCCTTCGGGTAAAACAGGCTTGGTATCTAAAGAATTTGCAAGACCCGAACAGTCCGCTATTAAATTAATTTATGACAACTACACTGTCAGTCATCCTTTGTCCATACAATGGGAACCGGCGGTCATTACGCGGATATATCCGCTCGTGGGCCCCGCACTAAACGTGTGTTGATGTGAATAGCTAATTGCGTATTGTTTCTGTTGTGGACCGAGAGTATTTGTGTTTTATGTATGAGTGAGTCATAATAACAGTACTGCAGTTGTTTTTTTTTTTTGTTACGATAGATCAGTATCGTTTTCTAGCTGCGTAATATTCTTTTTTTTATTTTTTTGAATAGGCTCTTGACCTCGATCATGCGTAATGGAAAGCGATGGATGAGGTCTATGATGGAACGAGCATGCCCATAAGATGCCTGTTCACTCTTCCTTTGAAGGCAGACGGATTAAATGTGGGTGTATTACTAGAGGTACACCTCTGCGAACCCTTCTGGGAGAACGGGCGTGATGCTATGCATGTTTGTATATATTCAACTAGATATCGAAATCTACAATGTGGCGATAAGGTTATCAAATTAATTAAAACTACGTATTCTACACAACATATTTTACGACGATATATTTAAAATGAAAATAATTAACAACAATTAACGTTCCACCCGTGGGACCTTTTTGTTCATTTGAGTATTCAACAACAATCTATTTGGTAAAAATACCATAAAGTTAGTGTTAAATTGCTGATAATAAATAGACACTTATTATCAAAGGTGGTTTATGTCGTTCTAATTATTAAGCTCTTTAGTTTGTTTGAAAAAATCAGTTTTTTTTATTTGTAGTAAAATTGTGATAACCGCAGTCTTTAATGTAATGTAATCTAATCGCCACTCTGTATAATTTGTAGGATTTATTTATCCTAGGTTTTGGTAATATAGCAGTAGAAAACTGAAATAATAGCCGGGTCCCTAATGATGAAGTAGCGTAACTGGTTCAAGGTTCAAGAGGTTTTTCACTGTGCTGAATACGAAACAATGCTTATGATTGTACTCGAACTGAAGTGACATTAGCAATGTTCATTACGAGGTTGTTTCGATTATATCCGCTCATGGTATTCGTATATCAGCCATAATGTTCCCATTGCTGGGACACAGGCCTCCTCTCTGTGAGAGGAAATGGGCCGTAACGCCACGCGGCCCCAGTGCGAGCTGGAGATGTCACATGTCTTCGAATTTTTGGTTCTGGGACATGCCGGTTTCCTAACGATGTTTTGATTCACAGTTTTGAGAGAGCACTGGTTAAGAAATACATAATACGTAAAGCTTAGCTAGCTAGCGTAGCTT
This sequence comes from Apamea crenata, assembly GCA_949629185.1. Taxonomy (NCBI): domain Eukaryota; kingdom Metazoa; phylum Arthropoda; class Insecta; order Lepidoptera; family Noctuidae; genus Apamea; species Apamea crenata. The sequence goes on along the minus strand of OX451375.1, from coordinate 10,524,544 downwards.
GCCTGGGTTCGAACCCATGACCTCCAACTCGTATATAAGTCGGGGCCGTCACAACTCCCCACTGATCTTCATCCGCTATGTAGTAAATGCGTGTTATTGTGATAATAATGTTTTCAGTTGAAGCCTGCGTTAATTATGAATGAAATTGTGCTTGAAAGACTAATCGTGTGACATTGTTTTAAAATTCAGATATAGTGGGATTAGTATTAGTGGTAATGGTTATTATTCTGGAGTGAAATGGACTGATGATAATGTTAATAATTTGGCCTTTGCGAGTTTTAATGAAATTCGGGCGCAACCTGCATCGGCAGTTAATAACCATTACGCCATCTTGTTGAGTGTTTATACCTACCTAATATTTTGTCGAGGCATCTATTTTAACACGCTTTTATTAGCTTCACTTATAATTAAATAACTAACAAACAATGTAATAAAATCTTAGAAGTCAATTTTAACCCACTTTTAACCGTCGTATCGAAATAAAACTTTGTATGTATATGTAGTTCGTAAGACAAAACTATAATTTGGTATCTTGGAGCTGGTCTGATGATGGAGTCAGGAAGTGGACAGCGGAACTCTTCAGTGGCTAGTAGTAAACCCTTCGAGTTTGGGCTCAAATGATTTGTTTTGACGATTCCATTTTAATCGAATCGTCAAACAAATCATACTACACCCTCGATACCCCCGATAGAGTCTGGTGATGGTACCATGATGATGATGAGATGGATAGTGGTAAACTTTAGTGACTACTAGTAAACCGCTCGCTTAAGTTTTTTTTATTGGTTTTCCATAAAATGTAGTGCGTGATCAAAGAGTGTTTTTTAGTTTTCTTGAAACTACACAATTTACTTCAACATTAAGCGGCAATTGCCCAATCACATTAGTCAAAACTAAAATTAAACAAAAATAAATACACTCGTCTCACAGAACTTCACACATTCGTCTTCCATTTTTCCACGAACATACGTCTGGATTAACCTCCAAGAAAGCAAAGACAAGGCATAACCTCGATATGTTATACTAGAAAACATATCGAAGACACATCAGCTGATGTTAAGTCACCATGTAGCTGGTTCCTAAGATATCGAAGAATATTTGGTGAAATGGAAGACGAAAATTCTATAAAGCCTGTCATTTTAATAATCAACAATCTGGAACACTGGAACACAAACACGTCGCTAAACAAAAGTTGATCGTTTTTGTGCGTCATGTAACGGAACGTGACTTGCATCATGATGCGTGACATATTGTAGCTCAGTCTTCTTTCGTAATGAGACGAAACATTTGGGAATAGCTTATGTTGTAGTAAAAAATTGCCAGTCAGTTCATATATGTTCTAGCAGAGCTGATTACCAAGGGTGCCGCCGACATTTGGACTTTAAAAGAGACATTTATTCTCAGGGATCAGTCAGCTAAAAAATGCCGGCACCACGGAGGCTTAAAATATTGACAAACAAAATATGTGTAAAAGTGTCTAAAAAGATCTACTCGCAGAAAAAACATCATCAGATTTCAAACATCCAAATATTGCCACTAGTGGAGATTGTAATGATTACTGGCCGTGACGTCGAAGCACTGGAAGAAAAAATGATGGTCGCTTGGTGGCAAGATTGATGCCATCGCGGGTAGAACTATTGAACTGGACAAGCCTGGCACAGGAGCGTGTGAATTGGCACTAGCAAAACAAAAGCCTATGCACAGTAGTACTGTAGGTGAAGTCGGCCTGAGTCGGGCTGGGTTATAAACAGATGCGTAAGCACTCGTGTGCTGCAGTGCCAGATGGTAGTACCTAGTTTTGCCTTCTCGATCCGAGTGTTCAGTTCCAACGATTTGCTTCTCATAGCTAGGTATTAATTCCAAAAATGTCGTAGGCAAACGATGTCATCAGATCAACCCCCATAAACTGTACGGATTTCATTCAAATCAGACAGATGACAAGGTAGAACTGACCGTGCTTGGGCAAATGTATGTGTGTTGTCCTTTCCGAATAACATTACACACACTGCCCCAATATTTATTTTAACCAAGTGTTGTAAACAAAATAAACCTGTTCAATATTAATAAAATGGATGCAACACAGCAAACTCATTTGTAATTCTCTCAATGCGCAGGACAAATTAATTACACCGACCATTCTCGTTTATGTGCGGAACCAACATGGCTTTAATTTTAATATTAAAGTGTAATCGTTGCGGCTATTTGCATGGTGGCGTAAGCAAGAGTGTTTTGGAGAAATTTAAGAATGAAATGCTGGATATAGGCAAACTGAGGGGCAATTCTCGTAATTTTAAGATCGATCACAGTCTGATCTCAGTCTCAATCTGTCAAAAATTTCACTAATTTCCCTACATTTTTGACAATTTTTTTAATTATGTTGGTCGCCGAGACGAGACTGCGACTAGATTTTGACCGTTTTAAATTACGAGAATTAGCCTTCAGCAGTGCGATTCTGTAACCATCTCACCGTGAAAACTTAGGTCAAGTGAGCGTGGAGTGAGCTGTCATTCCAACTGATGCTAGGGATTGACAGCTCACTCTAAGCTCACTTCACCTAACTTTTAACGATGAGATTTTTACAGAATCGATCGGCTGATCTCCGTTGTAATCTGTCAAAAATACCCTAATCTGGGATATCGATTCTGTAAAAATCTCACCGTGAAATTGGAATGACAGCTCACTCCACGCTCACTTCACCTGTCAAGTTTTCACGGTGAGATGGTTACAGAATCGCACTGGTGTTTTGATAAGTTTTGACATTGATTGTCGCTGAGATGAGATTGGGACTAGATTTTGAACGTTTTAAATTACGGAAATTGGCCTTCTGTTCCTAGAATTAGTTTTTGTATTAAAGGTTAACGTTTGTTTGCGTTATTTGCAAGCGCTAAGTAAGTAGGTAAATTTAATTTATATTATAATACTAGCGGACCCGGCAGATGTCGTCCTGCCTGGAAAAGCGGCGCCACCTACCGGGTCCAATTGTGTTTTCAAACCATCTAGGAACCCATTGAAATATACACACAAAATTTCATCAAAATCGCTCCAGCCCTTTAGGAGGAGTTAGGTGACAAACACACGCACAGAAGGATTATATATATTAAGATGTTGTTCTCTTTTGCTGTAAAATTTAAGTTTACTTATGTTCTTCTTAACAGCTGTATCGCCCAAAGTACTCTAACTGCTACTGCGCTGTCAAATTGTTACATGCTGCAGCTGTTAAATTGGCATTTTAATCTTAACTTAAACAGACATAATATTAACATTGACCCTATATAAACAAATACCATCCATTCTTAAATTTAAAGCGTGTGAAACAAGAATTTTCAAGGTTTAAATTGTAAATGTTTACGTTAAGTTTACTCCGCGCGTTCGTGCTAGGCCCACTGTTTCATTCATCTGACGACGGATAATTTTTCTTATGATGACTAAATACTACTAATATTATAAACGCGAAAGTTTGTGAGGATGGATCTTTCTCGCAAAAACAGCTATTGAACGGATTTAGATGAAATTTGGCACACGGATATTTTATAACCAGGATTGACACCTAGGATACTTTTTATCCTGATATTCTCACAGGATCAAAATTTATGCGGGTGAAACTGCGAGGCCCTGCTAGTTATAGTATAAATTTTAATATGAGTGGGAACCAAACGGTTTCATAAGTGAAATCTTGTTATTTTAAGATAATCACATGTTTAAATAAAAACAAAAGAATTGCCTTAGCTTTAACAATGTGAATGAAGGATGTTGTTAATTGTGTTGGTAGTTGCAACTTATTATAATTTTAAAGTAGGTAATTATTACCTGTGGCCACACGTAAACAGTACAGCACTTGCGGTTCGTGGTTAGTTGGCACTAAAAACATACCTAGGTATATACTGGCGCTAATGTGCGTTTTATTTTAGGTTGAAAAACTCACCTAAGAGTCGATGTAAAAGCGTGTACAAGACATGTGATTTCAGGTGTCTGACAAAAGTCGGTACAACCTAGACAACAGTCGGTGAGACCCAGACAAAAGTCAGTATAACCCAGACAACAGTCAGTGAGACCCAGACAAAAGTCGGTACAACCCAGACAACAGTCGGTGAGACCCGGACAAATGTCGGTACAACCCAGACAACAGTCGGTGAGACCCGGACAAAAGTCGGTACAACCCAGACAACAGTCGGTGAGACCCGGACAAATGTCGGTACAACCGAGAAAACAGTCGGTGAGACCCGGACAAAAGTCGGTACAACCCAGGCAACAGTCGGTGAGACCCGGACAAACGTCGGTACAACCCAGACAACAGTCGGTGAGACCCGGACAAAAGTCGGTTTTTTTTTCCGATTATTTTCATCTCCAAGTACAATTGAATTAGTTCATTTACAATTAGGCAGGCCTACTTGTACTCTTCTGATTTAATTAGTTCCTTTGTAGTACCGATGCATGAATGCAAAATACATCATGTTTGTACAGATTCTCATATTGTGCGTACTCCACGAATATTTCCAATTAATGATGTCTCAATTCAGGCTGAGAGTATAGTTACTCGTGTTTACCGAAAAGGACAATTTATAATGAGAAATAAAATCGTATAATTGCATGAAAGAGTGTCCGATTTTATTGTTTGATTGATTTCGTTGAAATGAACCGTGATTGCGTTGCGGGATTTTTTTTGTTTATCGTTTGAAATGTAGAATTAATGAGGAGTCAGAGTGTGTGTGGGTGTGGAGGAGGAGATATTCATTACGATAATGATTATTTTACCTAATAAGACAAAAAATGTATGAGACTTTATTTATTTTTACTATTGTCTTATTCATCTGCCTAACCTTTTCTGGATGCAGCTGAATACCAGTACTTTACATGGAGCGACTGCCTATCTGACCGCCACCCCAGTTACTAGGTAATATGATACCCCTTGATAAGTGGATTCGTTTTTATTTTTGTAAATTTTGTACCTATTTTTGAAAAATAAGTAAGTAAAATAAATCTTTATCATCAAGACTAGTGGTCAGACTTTCAGGCTTCTGACAACCCGTAACGACCGTTTTTCTGTAAATTACTATTGTCCTATTGCGAAACAAACTTAATTAAAACTTTACTGCAATTACTTTTTTCGCGTGTTCATTATTTAAATTAGAAATTATCTACAAAATGTAATATAAATACATAGTAACTAACAATAAATATCGCTAAATCTAATTAATTAATATAATTATAATATTTTTGTGTTTACTAATTAAATTAATACAAAACTGAGTTACTTTTGTAATAGTTCACCCATCCACACGTCCTCGCACGGACCAACACCACTCCACACACACACAAATAACGTAAATAACTAAATTTTAGTGTATATAATATAGTTTAAAATTGCCACTCGAGCCATTTTTTATCCTTTAGATTGTCAGTGTACAAGTACATAACAAAATAAAATGCATCTTTTTGTAGAAGGGCGGAGACCTGGTATCCTGAAATACAGGCCTAGAGCTTAGTTTAGGCACCAGTCTCCCACAATATTAAAATGTGTTGCAACTCTGATATCATATAAAATGTATTATTGTTTGTAATATTTCGGTGAGAAATAAAAAAAAAAATATCTTATTAAATCTTAGTTAAATGAGTCAGTAGCATGTTTATTATATGAAAATTTCTATATACGGCGTTGTTTTTCGTCCAAACCTAAACTGAATGAGAAAACGTTTGTATGAACTGAACATCGGTTTTACGATTCATTCAAATCGGTTTAGGACGAGAATACAACCACTTAACAATTTGACGGCTGACTGTTCGCATTATGACGATAATAAAATTGCAATTTGTAACTTCAACGATTGAAATGTCAATGACCTGACACAAAGTGATTTTTCAATGTATTTTTATTGAATATATTTTAAAGACTGACGCAAATTTGGGTGGGCCGCACCGTCTTGCAAAAATACACCTAGTTATGTATCATTTTTGTTCATTTTGTCTGAATTTTTCACAGAATGTGAACTACCTATGGCCACAATAACAACAATAACAATAAATAAAACAAAGTGTAAAAATAGGGCGTCCCAATACAAGACACGTTTCTTGTATGGGGACGCCCTATTTTTAAACTTACAGAAATGTCTAGGTAGTGTTAAATATTGTACGGTTGTACAGAACACTTCGTGTGCAAGTCCGACTCCCTACGTGTTGAATTAGCTTCAAATCTTATTTATTTATTTATATATAGGTACTTTATTGTAGACCACAAAAATACATAGCATAAAAATACATGAAACACTATAAAATATACAATGGGTGGCCTTTATATATCGCATTACTGCGATCTCTTCCAGGCAACCTTAGAATGGACAGTGATTTTCCTGGACATACGTAAAATGGGACGTCGAATTTTTATTTTAAGAAACAGTAATTTAAACTGCATTAAAATTTAGTGTTTACGGCGCCAAACCTTTTAAGGTCAACGCACACGTACCTGAACTAGACGGGCCTCAACTCAAAACAGAGATGAAACTTAAAAGAAAAATGGAGACTCAAAAATATCCTGAATAATCCAACTTTTAGGATTACATATTTTTAAGGCTCATAATTTTGAATATTTTTTTTTTGTTGAAAAAAAAAAATACTTGGATATAAAAGGGAGATGCCATTTTATATCTTCGTATTTTTTCTGTTTTTTTTTGTATCAATGTTCCTACAGGCCGCGGGAACCCGTTGGATGCGAAAAGCACAAAACCGGTCGAAGTGGAGGTGTAAAGGGAGAGGCCAATGTCCAGCGGTGTCGTCTCTCGTCTGAAATGATGAATGTGTTACTACATAATAATATTATATTAGTGTACAATAAAGAATAATTTTACTTATCTATGTCTCATTCAATGGTGTTTATTATACTAAAGAGTATTCTATGCTATTCTTCCTTTTCCAATTTTCTTGGAAAATCATTCACGTACAGTATAATTTCGTAAAAAATCATCTCGGAAATGTAACCCTGGTGCGCCTTAAGTGTATGTAAAAATATGTAAGAGTAGGTATATAAATATATTATGCTTGTGACACATACTATACTGATGTGCGTAACCGAATAAAAAATAGCTCATTATTGTATTCTTTCAATGTTTTTGAAATACCTACATTATGGGAATGAATCGGTTATTTGTTTATCATTCGTATAAAATTACAGGAAACCTATTTTTTTAATATTATTACAGTTCCCGATATCATTTCTGTAATTAATGCTAATTACTAATATTATATGGTTATCGAAATAGGAAACATTATTTCGTAAAATTTCCTTTATACTATTGAAGTGGATTAAAGTATGTTTGTTCTATTCTTCCCAGCACAAGTGTGAAATCCTGAGTGGTCTAAAACAATTTTTTAGTAAATTTTCAAAATTAGCAGCATTATTTTTTTACTGGAAAAACATCTTTTTCCAAAGGAACATTAACCAAAGTGACCAAGACCGAGAGAGATTGACAGGCGTTTCCCCTCAGCTATTTTCAAAGCTGATTATGTCAGTACACATTCAAACAGGCAACAACCACAGACCATGGAGACGCTTTAGCGGCCGCTGCTAGAAGCGACACTGTCACTCCTTTCCATACAAACCCAGCTTATCACCCGCACTCCAGCCCCGAGCGATGCGACTTGTGTCAACCGACACGCGCGCGCTGGTCTTTTCTGTACAAAAATCATCGTGAAAACGTGTAGTGGGCTTGAAGTGAGCTGTCATTCCACCTGATACGATTGACACTATCGACAGCTCACTTCACCTCCGTTTTCACGGTAAGATGTTTACTGAATAGGTCGCTAATAGTGTTAATTCCTAGCATCAGATGGAATGACAGCTCACTCCAAACTCACTTCACCTAAATTGTCACGGTGAGATTTTTACAGAATAGAGTAGCTGTTGTAGCATTCGTCGCTCCATAAGGCGCGTCGCGGTGACTCGTGGCATATATGCTCTATACAACTTCTTTAATTTGTTTTCTCCGCAGTCGCTGTCGCAAGAGACATGTCATGTCGTTCGAGCATGGTCGTGAGGTATGACACAAAATGACGTATAGAAACTGACCGCGTTGAATGGCGAAGTTGACAGAAGTTGTGCGTTCAACGATTTTTATTAGTACCTACTAGCGTCTCACGATGCTGCTGACGCGGCATTTCGTGTTCTGTGGCAACAACCAACGCATTTCCTGCTGCCGTTTTATTTTAATAGCAAAGAAAAGTGATCTAAAGACACATGGTGTGTACGCACGAAAAAATAAAAATTTCTATAATTTTTTCTCGTGGGCGTTATGTTGGCGCCACACGCATTTAGCAAAACTATGTAGTGTTTGAATCTTATGTTTATTTTTGTTAGTCATTCATTATTGTTGTAAAGCATTAGGTAATTATCGTTTGCTCATTTTAGGGTGAAGCTTAAACAGCGTAACACAGCGGCCATTGCGTCGCTCAAAATGAGTCGCTAAAATTATGTTGAATTCGGTTTGATATAATATTTTAGACAGTGTAAGTAAGTTTTTAGTGTGGAACCAGACAAGAGAAACCAAGCATAACATTCGTTGCTAAAATAACGTTTCATTCAGTTTCATACAAAATTTCAACGTATTTCATGTTATATTAACAGAAGATTTTTAATATCAAAACATAATTCTATCAAAATATTACATTTTTAATCTAAAAACTCCATCCTATTTATATAAGCTCTACATTATAAGCAAAAAAATGATTTGTATGTCTACACTACACGCACAATTAATTCGAGCAGAATTCGCAATTTTGTTTGAATGTAAATTCTTTGACTCATTTTGAGCGATACAGATTACGCAGGATTACGCTCTATTGGCCTCACACTATACTTTAACGTTCAAGAATAAAACTGTCAATAATCAGTAAACAAATTAGCGTTCTTAAATACCTAATTGGTAACTGACAGATGAAGGGAACAGTGATGGTTATTGTTCAACACCTAAAATAACTAACTATTTAAAAATTTTTGTTGCTGTGATTATTTTTGGTTGTAATGAGCGTAATATTGACGTCTCACACGTTTAGTACTGAAAGATTCTGTAAATTAAGATCACTAGTTTTTTAGATGTTTATCCACGTCGATTTCTGAACCTCTCTAAAGGCGCCATTAGTGTTCTCTAATGGTGCAAGATTGGTCGATCGATCGTAGATCAATGACATCGACCGTTTAGGTTGGTGCAGTGTGAAGCACAATGGCATGGTGAGGAGCTAGTGGCTTGGTAACCACTCGCACGGGTCGATCAATCACGTTAAGCAACGTTACAAGGAATATAAGTACGGATTGAAAAATATATAAATAAATATTTTAATTTCGAGCAATTAAGAATATTAAAAAAAAACGGCCAAGTGCGGGTCCGTCTCACGCACCGAGTGTTCCGTACAATTTAAAATTATTAAAAATATTTTTATTATATGATGTAACTGTGCTATAAGACGTTGCTTCGTACCAAATTTCAAGATTCTGAGTTCACGGAAAGTACCCTGTAGGTTTAGATTCCCTTGCAAGTGTCGGAAATTTGCGGCATAAACGGCTGTATCTTTTGATTGCGTTGGCTTAGAAGTTTGATTTTTTCACAGCTCCAAGGCTGAGCCAAGCTCCAAACCTGAGTATTTGATATAAATTCCAGCTGGATACCTCCACGCGTTCCTGAAAAAAAGGGTCTTGACAGACAGACGGACGGACGGACGGACAACAAAGTGATCCTATCAGGGTTCCGTTTTTTCCTTTCGAGGTACGGAACCCTAAAAATCAAAAACATTTGACATCCACCAATCCGCACTGGGCCTGCATGGTGAGTTACGGCCCGCTCCCTCTCACAGAGAGGAGGCCCGTGTCCCAGCAGTGGGAACATTATACGCTGATTATGTTTATGTTTAGGGATATGAATATTTAATTAGACAAAAATCTAATAATAGTTTATAATGTGATGCAAGTCATTGAGCATTGTGATAAATATTTTTAAAAATCTTTGTGATACAGGACCAGAAGACTGAAATATAGAAATAAATTTAGGTTTAATGGCCTTTCAGTATTCTTGACCTACACTTTATTTAGTACTTATAAAAAGTTTACCCAAACTCTAAAGCTTCTGAATAATCTTGAAAGGCTTCAGATTACGCCAAACGACGAACTATCGAGGTAAATTCTCTCTGAAATCTTAAACCTAGCTTAGTTCTTGGAGTGCCTAGTTCTTGATTATTAGTTACCTAAGTGTTTAGTTAATGAAAATTTAACATGCATTAAATAATTAGCGCTGTCTTGTCTATACTTAAGGTTAAACGCTAAAATGTATTGAAGCACTTTGTGGTACAACATTTGTCGTAAATGCGGTATATCATCTGCCTAGCCATTTCCCAACTATGTTTGGGTCAGCTTCCTGTCTAACCAGATGCAGCTGAATAACAGTATTTTACATGGAGCGACTGCCTATCTGACCCCCACAACCCAGTTACTGGGTACTACGATACCGCTTGGTAAGACTGACTGGTTGTCAGACTTTCGGGCTTCTGACGACCCGTAACGACTGTCAACGAATCCACGAATGACAGCCGGGACCAACGGCTTACCGTGCTTTCCGAGGCACGGAGGGGTCTTGGTATGTAAAGATGGTGACCCATCCACTGGGTACTGTAGATGTTTACGAAGAAGTTTCATCCACCCACAAGTGACACAGATTTGCCACAGAGCCGCTTAAGCGAAGGTGTAAAACTTGAGATGGCACCCTCATCTATAGATAGATAAACAAAACGTTTATTATAACTATTGCTTACGTGCCTTTAAATGATTCTCATTTTATCTTAATTCTCAACTATGAAATCATTTCTCTTAAATCTACTCAGGACGACCAAGTTCGTATCGTTTTTGATCCGATATCTTGATATAGCAATATAGTAAAGGGTTGAACGGGTAAATGGTCACATAATGAATCTTTCAGTACAAAAGTAACAATACCTTCAGTTGTAGGAGGCATATTGTATTCAATTTTCCTTTCATCTTCACCGGAAATACGTAAATACAATAGATCTTTCAACACTTCCACATTCATTTCAGCCTTCATCTTATAATAGAAAAAGGACGTGAATAGCCCAAAGCGTAAATAACCCTGCACGTGAATAACCCCACATCTAAATAAGCCGTGCGAGCCTGTCATGAATACTCAGTTTTGTCCGGCTTAAATATTCCGGACTGGTTTTATTTACGGATAACGGGATCAATACCGCTTTAGAAATAGTGCGTTGAGCCGTAAAATAATGCCAACACGTTTCACACCTTAATACGCGTCAAGAGGTGCGAATTTATTTTCTTTTGAGCATTATGGGTTAGTGTGTGCTTATCGGATACAAATATTGAGCATGGGAGTCGAAGATTAGGTAAAGGGTTGATGTGAGTGATTTTTTAGATGATTGACGCTGACTTTTCAAGTACTCTGACACGATTTATTTGAAAGAACTGTGATTCTGAAAATGACTGTTATGTTTATTTTTACGGTTTTGCCTATAGACAGGTATGGTCGATTTTTGATGATCGACAAATGTGATCAAACAGTGTTGAGTAAATGTGTAAGCAACAACGATGGTCATCGTAATTTTAAGCTTATCTATAAAAAGCTGACAGATCTAGTTAATCGTCAAAACGCAGCATATCGAGAGAAATTTGTAGGCACCTTTAAGTACACAATTTAAAAGTCATTTCATAAAGTAATGGTTATTTAGTATTTTACTATTTTCAATACAATTATATTAAATTTGTTTTTACAGGTTTGTTGGTTCAATATATTAAAGCAATAGGTTACATTCAATTCAGAAAGGATATGAGATGAGATGAGATGTTTTTGCACAACTTGGGAGACGCCTATATACAGAAGTAAATTGCTATAATAAATTTGACTGATTGGCACATTCTAAAGTATTATTTTGATAGTAACAATAACTTAATATTTTTATTAATTTCAATAAATTGTTGCAAATCAGCAGCTGACTCATTTACATAACCTCGTAATATTATGCTGCAAAATGCTATAACACTCTTTATTACTTCCTGTGTCCTCATTCACATTGATAAATTATCCGTTCAATATCAAAGAAATATTTACGCTACGCCTCAGTGGACGGCGACGCTAACAGTACCCAACAATTTACTATATTTATAATACTGACATGACATACGACACAGGACCGTTGTAATTTCCTGGAAAGTATCCAAAATACGGATCTGAAATAGAATGGATACTGCATAGATCTGAGTAAAAAAATAGGAAAAAAATGTATCAGGCACCTGTCCCGCCGCCGTCGACTAAGCGACTAGTTATCAGCGCATTCTCGCTCAAAAAACCTACAAAAGAGTATGGGTCCCGTGTAAGTAAAAGAGACACATGATCGCTGACTTTCACGCCTGCCGGGGAGTATTCGTTTGTTGCAGCGACAAGGGCATCAAAGAGTGTTCCCGCTCAGCGACACTCGCTCGGCGGGCGAACACTCGCTGAGAGACCCACGCTTGGTATACAGTAAGTAATCGCTCATCGCTCGCTGCTCGTTGTTTTAACGTTCGTTTTTATTGCTAGCTCTACTCACTTCTCGTTATTCGCCGGCGGTGAGACAGGTGCATGAGTTCAAAAAATGAGTTATGATCAGCGAACGATGTGTTTCTTTTAAGTGGTTACCCGTCTAATGGGATAGCAGCCTTAATGTGAAATTAAATGCTTGTCTGTTAGTTAAAGTTTTTTACTCTTTGGGGTTTTATTTACCCGACTACCATAGAAAGCGAGTATTGGTTTTAGGGTTTCGTACCCAAAGGGTGCCAACGGGACCCTATTACTAAGGCTCCGCTGTCCGTCCGTCTGTCACAGGGCTGTATCTGTTGAACCGTAATAGGTAGACACTTGAAATTTACAGAGTGTTTACCTACTAATATGACCGCTTTATCAACAAATAATAATATATTAAAGAAATAAAAACACAAGAATAGTTTTTTTTGTTTTAATATGTTGTGTTAAATTTTGTACGGTGGTACGGAAACCATCGCGGGCGAGTGTGACTTATACTGGGCCGAATTTTGTATTGTTTAGATACGTATTAGAGTGGATTATAATAGCATCCAAAATCAAAAGTCATTTATTCAAATTAGGCTGAGAATCAGCACTTTTTGAACGTCAAAATTACAAAAGACAGTCCCTCAAAAACGCCCGCCCTTCACCACTTCCTAGTGCTATCGCTAGGAAGAAGAAGTGGCGCAACAAATTCCCCAGCAGATGTGGCTTCAATTTTTCAATTACCTACATTTGATGGAGACTGGATATTCAGCTCCAATAAGGAGGAAAATGTCGTGAGAAAACTGGCATGTCTTAAAATAAAAAAAATCGAAGTCATATGACATTTACCAACCCGCACTAGAACCGAGCGGTAGATTACGATCCACTCCCTCTCACAGAGAGGAGGCTTGTGTCCAAGCAGTGGGAACATTATAGGCTGATTATGCAGTGTGTGTGAGTTTAAGGTATCGTAATGTCAGCTTGTAAGTAAGGTGACAATATTTACGTGCCTTAGGAAGCATGACGTACTCGTAATAATATATGCACAGTAATCAGAGCACATAGTGTTAGAATATTATAAACATAACGGTTGGCAGGGACATCGACGCGCAAACTGTAACGATAAATTCAGCTTATTATTCTAGAACCTCTGGAGTGGAAATAGTTCGTCGGTTATCAAAAAAAAAAAACATCTATTTAGTAGAAAAACGCAATACCTTCGTGGTCAAAATGTATGGAACACACAATGTAGACAAGTAATTTTTTTTTTAAATAGCCGGCCAAAAGTTTTTACGCTAGAATCCGTAGGGGTGGTCAAAGTTTGCGCATCGATGTCGCTGCCACCCTGTATACAAACATGCAGCAGAGAGACATTACAGGCTTAAAAAATGAATATTTTATTCAATTAAGAAATAATAAACCGGTTGTTGTTTATTATTGTTCGTCCTCTAACCCATTCCTTAAATATTCTTACATATTAATATTTAAAATACGTCACCACCTAAATTTTACGTCGCGGTTGTTTCCATAATTCCTCCCGACGGCAAAATATGCTAATTATTACCCGCACAACATACTTCAAACACAATATACACAAACAAGATGACATTTTGTCAAAAAATATGATAGATTTCAGTTTCAGTGGTTACGGTACAATAAGTGTCAGATGTCATATGTGAGTGTAGTGTGTCAGGGCTGTCGACACGAGTGTCAGTGATTGAATAATGTAACGTGTGAAAAATTTGCTGCCTCGTATTTGGGTTCCCTTAAATTCGCGTGGAAACCCAAATGAGCAGGATTTTACGGGATTTAACGAACTATTACTATAGAATATAATTATCATAAAGTAGCTAAATTGTTTGTTTGTGTGTAAGATGTAATCTATAAAAGTGCTGATCCAATACACAAATTATTACAGGAAATGCAAGTAGTTGATAATGCTCATTTTACTCAATCTCACATGTAGTTACGGGTCGTCAGTAGCCCGAAAGTCTGACAACCAGTCTTACCATGGGGTATCGTATTACCCAGTAACTGGCTTGTGGAGGTCAGATAGGCAGTCGCTCCATGTAAAATACTGGTATTCAGCTGCATCCGGTTAGACTGGAAGCCGACCCCAACATAGGCTTGGGAACTGGGAATTGGCTAGGCAGATGATAATGATCATAATGCTGCATACTGTGTAATACTTAATTCCGACTTATAGAAGAACGTATATGAGCAATAACATGTAGGTAGACAATGGCATTGAAAATAGTCTTCAAATATTTTCAAACAAAAACCAAAAAAAACTTCTCCGGAAATTGGCTATTAGCAGTCGAAAGAGAAATCTAAACGATGCAACGATGAAACAATAAAGTGTGACAAAAAAAAAAAAAAATAAGCGGAATTTTGAACAACAATAAGATTGATGAATGCTTAAAAAATCTAGAACCGGATAACCCGATGACGTAACTTGTGTGACGTGAAAAAAATCTGGTGCTGATTAAACGTGCGACCCGCTACTGCTTCGCACGGTTCTTACGACTTAAAAAAACATCGAGATTACTTTATTAAATGAAAGTTTAATATGAATGTATGTGTTTACACATAAATCTTTCGGAAACAATTCTCTAAATGATTATGAAAACCGACACCCTAATTGCGTAACACACGATCAATCGGAATCGGTTTCATTTTGACAGTTCAACAACATTCATTGCGTTATTTACGTGTTGAGCAGACAATTTTGTCGAACTTATGAAGCAATGGATTAGCAATTTGCTTCAACATAATTCAGATTGAGATTGATTGTGTGTTACGCAATTAGGGTGCGCATCAAAATTGACGTTGTTTTAAAAGAAACACGCTGTCACACAGACAGACACGCGAAACGTAACTTAAATTATCTATACTATATTATAGGCTAAAAATAAAGCTAAACCGTTTGTTGGTTTGTTTAAATGCGTTAATCTCTCTGACTAGTCGGATTTGAAACATTTTTTTTTTGATATTTTAACATCACGCTAGAATCGAGCTAGCAGCCGAGCAAACACGAAAAAACAGTCCGATAGAACGCCGAGCGAAAATGAAGTAATAGCGCCGGCAGACGCGACGGGGTGGGTCGGGAAAGCAAGAAAATTCACGCCGACGAAGTCGCGGACAGAATCTATGCATAAATTGCGACTTATTTGCCAAAAATGTAAACAAATATAAGTTTATGGAAAAATAACTTTCATTCTTACTCAGTAAAGTTCAGTTTACGTTACAACTTCAAACATTTTTATGACTTTTTCAATAGTGGTAGTCACTCTGAAATCAACTTAATGCTCATTTATATAAAGTTGATATTTGTTTAACTTGAAAGAATGTCAATTTGAAACTTATATAAAATTTGAATATAGCTTATAATATGTATAGATGAGACGAGATGATAGATTATTTATTTATTTATTACTGTAATTGCCCGTGACATCACAGCGGGCCCTATCAGAATACCAGCGCTGCAACATTTATTTTTTAAATGTCGTCATCAGCATCATGCTGAGATAATAATAATAATAATATCCCTGGACATTTCACACAGCACCATTTGTCCCAAGCTAAGCAACCTAATGCTTGTGTTATGGTAACAAGATGGCTGATAAACTACTTATATACAATTTTTTTTTTTTTGTAAATACATACATATTATAGATAGAAAAACACCCAGACTCGGAACAAATACATGTAGGTCATACAAATATTTGTTCCGTGCGGGAATCGAACCCGCGACACGCAGCGCAGCAGTCAATCGCTTAACCACTGCGCCAACCGTGCCGTCAGATAGGAGCCTTTTGGCCTCGTACAGGAAACAAAAAGTCTGTTTCATTTTTCTTTTTGTTACTTTTCTAAATAATTTACTTTTTTTTTAAATAATTTGTTTTATTTTTGATTGTGTTTAGTTTAGTCTATGATCTTTCTGTACGAGTCGCAATAAATACTTTTTCTTTCTTTCTTTCTAGACCGAGCAGTGGTGGCCCAGTAGTAAAGGACCCCACTTACGAGTCGTACGTCGTGGGTTCGAACCCAAGCAGGCACTTTACTTTGTGTAAATTATTTCATCACCACTGCTCTCAAAACTGTGAAGGAAAACACCGTGAGGAAACCGGGAACCAAAGATTCGGAGACGTGACATTGTCGTGTAGCGACAAGTAAAACTTAATTATAAAAGACAAGAGTGATGAAATAAAAGAAAGGGGAGGTAGAGAACAATTAAAGATATATTTACAACCAGTTTAATAAATGGAAATGGGTTGAAGAGTGGTGTGTAGAATGTGGAGGTGGAGTGTAGCGATGATGATGAAAGGTGATAAGAGGAGTCTGAGGTGAAGCAGTTGCTGGCAACAGATGCGGGTACAGAAGTCCAATTCAGATGTGGGTACAGGTGAGGGCAGGTGCGTGCGCGGCACGGAGGGCACCCGCAGGAGGGCCCACGCAGCAAAGCAGATCGCCGCACGGCAGCAGGAGGAAGAGGCACGGCGGGCGCTGACAGCCCCCCAGGTAAGGCGGCCCTCAGAAGTTGATGCGTGCGCGGCACGGAGGGCACTCGTAGGAGGGCCCACGCAGCTAGGCCGGTCGCAGCACAGCAGCAGAAGGAAGAGCACGGCGAGGACGCACCCTCCAGGTAAGGCGGGCCTCAGAAGTTGATGCGGCCCGACAGGTTCAGGTCCGTAGCCTTGAAGACGGAGCACGGAGGTGTAGAAAGGTGGCTCTGGAGCAGACAGGCGGCTCTGGAGTATCAGGCCTTAACCTTGGTGTTCGCTTTAGAGGCGAAACTCGAACTGACCACTGCATTGCGTGGATCAATAAGGAAAGCTCGTAGAACAACATCATGTAGAAAATATGAATTTGAAATATGAATGCGAGCAGTGCTAAGTATGTATATGTTTAAACCTGGCAGTTAAGCATTTGATCCTGGCAGCTAAGGATTTAAAAGCAAACGTTACCATGACGTTTCAAACATCAAATGCCAGAACTGTCATAATAAAATAAATATTATTAAAATACAATAAAATCTATAGTTATTATGTAATGAAAGTAGTGTTTAAAGGAAAAATGATATGAATCAATGTGGACGAAATTACCAACCCATGGTTGACACTGAATCGTTGAAGTCATATGATAAAGTTTGTCTGTGTACTAAATGTGGATAAAACGTGTCCTGGTGTCGTGAGAAATAATCAGATCAGCACCTAACGGTAAAGGAATGCTTATTCTGATCTGAAGGAATGAATGAAAGTAACTGTGAGTATGTACATTATGTTACAACATCTACCAATCCGTATTGGGCCCGCGTGGCGGATTACGGCACACTCCCTGTCACTGAGAGGAGTTCTGTACCCCAGTAGTGGGAAGATTATAGGTTGATTATGCATAGATGAGGCCAAATGATAACCGCTATAATTCGGCCTTATACTTTTAAAAGCATTAGCGCCTAAAGAAACAATGTGTTTCTTAAGCTACAAAATACCAACTACTTATTGAACCAAATCCATTAAAGCCTTGAAAACTTCGCGCCAACTTTACCGGATCTCCACAAAGTTTTGTGGAAGGTAAATTCTGTTCGACGTACATAACGAGTTTTCAATTAATGGCATCAATAATTTAAGGCACAGGTGATTTGGTTTCTTAAATGAAAATCTTTAGTCATATTTTCAATTATACATCCCTTTGTTGAATACGGTTTTCCAACTGCATAGGTTTCTGCACTATCGTCAACATAGGTAGGACATAACACAGGAGTCAATAGGGATCTCTCATCTTGTGCAAATGCCCCCCGCTCCTGTGTCAGGCTCATCCAAGTCTTGACTGCAATGGCAACAAGGTCAACAGACGACATCTCTGTCGCCGGACGACCGAGATCTCGTCTTCCAGTCCTTGACGCCACTCTATCACAGCCTTCTACATCACAAATTATGAATTAAAAAATTAAACATACTCTTTTTTAAGCCAAGCTGTCATAGTTTCAATCTATAAAAAAGAAAAACAATTAAATTAATTAATAAAAAATATATTCAGATGACGTGTAAAAGCCTAAAATAATATCAAAGAGGATTTCCAAGATTTATGAGAAAATAAACACACGGAAACTAGACTATATTTCCCACAAACACACACTATGTCACCTCATACACAAACATAAACATTTGTAGATTAGCTAATTTATTGCAGCTTTATGCCCAATTTATTTAAAAAAACACGTTTTTCCGACTTCAACATTCACATACAATAAATTTTAACAAGCATAGGGCCTTTAACAACTACGTTGGCAACCCACACATGGACTGTCACTTTCATAGTTGTTGAGCATAACTAAAAGAGAAGTTTGTTCAAAGAAAAATAAAATAAAGGTTGATTGTCAAAAGAAAATTATTGAACAAACAGCTACTGCTTTTCCCAACGTCTTTTATCTTACTAATAAAATAACACATCATTTAAAAGAAATGTTTAGTTTGCAACTTACTTTGAATGAAGCTTGCATTATTCTTTTGTTTTTTAATGGTTATAAAGGTACTGGCCACCACTAATGAATAGTAGTGGTCCAGTGGTATCGACACCGGCTTGTAGTAGGTGGCAGGCGCTTTACTTTGTGTAAATAATTTCATCACCACTGCTCTCAAAACGGTGAAGGAAAACATCGTGAGGAAACCGGCATGTAGTAGAAGCAAAAATTCGAAGACATGTGACATCTACCAACCCGCACTGGGCCCGCGTGGTGGAAATCGGCCCGCTCCCTCTCACCGAGAGGAGGCCTGTGTCCTGTGTGTGTGTGTGGTTAAACAGAGGTGTATTAATAGTAAACCTACATTTCGCCAGTTTTGTTTAGACCCATGTAATAGGTGGGAAGCCTTATGCCACCAACCGGGCACAAATCCAGCATCTAAGGCTGCTACTCAGAAATTCCTAATGGACAAACCCAATGCCACTTTGCCCAACCTGAGAATCGACCCAAAACCAAGTACTCAAAAGTAGTGCTTCCAACCACAACACCAACGAAGCAGACGAGGCAGCAAGTTTTATTTAAAAATAAAAACAAACATGAGATGTTATTCATGACAACTGTCAGTAGTTATTGACGTAATTCATTTACATATTTCTAAACGGCGCGGATTAAAATTTTTGCTCTACTTCAACGCCCATAGGTATCGGAAAAATAGGAGCAAACGAAAAATAGGGCATAAACATAAAACACAATATTTACGGCTCTAAGAACAGGAACTTGAAATAATAACGATAACAATAATTATTTATTGTTGTGCTTAGGTGCCATTTGAAGGAACAACGTATAACGGTTATTAGACTTGCAAATTTTTTTAATTGCTTTATTTCAGTAAGAAGTTATTTTAGCAGAGAAAGCTTTAATTGGAAATGTGAGTTTATTTTATATCTATAGTATTATTATAAACCCTAGGTTCCCTAGAATAATATTAGAGGGGAAAATCCCGTACCCTACCTCTACTTTTAAGAACGTTCACATTCTTAGTCTCAATCTGGCAAAAAAATACCTCTAATTATATATTCAGATTTAAATACCCTACATTTTTGACATTGATTGTCTCCGAGATGAGATTGTGTCAGATTTCGAACTTTTTTAATTACGAGAATTGGCCCGCGGGCCTCTTTTGTAAAGTTCTTTTTTTTTAAAGAAATGAATGAGGTTACTCTTTTGCTAACCACTTAACATCGTCGATTCAGCGGAAATATGACCACTGCCAGACAAAGGCTTGCCCGAAGGATTGGCACAATAATTGGTCGTGTGCAGTCCACATCCTTCCCACGACCACGACCTTTCATGATTCCCACGACCTTCACAAGTTCATCGGTTTACCTTGTGAGGGTAGGCCTTACCCACGCTTCTCTATCTGATTCCTGATCACCACTTCAGAACTTTTCAACCTTATTGAACATCCGTTCTGCGACCATGGTGCCCCTTGCCATTTTAGTTTGAAATACCACTAATCTATTTTTAATTCTCAAATAGCTTTCTTATATCTGTCGAATCGGTACAGCCCAAATAATTACCTTATACTGATGCAACCGTAATTGATGACCTCGGGGCTAACCTTGGTCGGCTGAACCCGTCGTGTACTGAAATGAGCCCGAAATAGTTTTGTCCCCACTCGTAATGAGCGAAGATGGCTGATTGCCAATATAATAGTATTATCAGTTCGTAAGCATGCAAACACGGATGGTCGCCGGAAAAGAAAAAAATTGTACGATATTTTCTGATTTTAATGAATGGGTGGTTTATACAGGAAAATAATTTAGCCTTATCTAGATATGTCTAGTGTAGTGACCTTATTTATTTACAACATTTAGAATAGGTTTCTTGATTAACACGTAGGTAACCTATAATTTTTAAGTATAGTAACAAAACTATGGATCATGGAAATTATGGACCATATCCTATATGTTGGAGTGTCCTCATTGTTAATACACCTGCACTTCTGAGGACCTAAAAACGCCACTGATGCCGCGATTGGCGTGGCTACCTACTGGCCCCATCTCATTTAACATAATACATGTATATACCGTCGACTTGAATAGAAGAAGAAGAAAGAGGATCACTATATCCGATTAAAATAAATAAATAAAGGAAATATGCCGTACCATACTGCATCAAAGTTAAACTTTGGTTTTATAGACTACACGTATCATATTAACTCCTAAAAATGAATTTAAACTGAAGGCCAATTCTCGTAATTTAAAATGTTCAAAATCTAGTCGCAGTCTCATCTCGGCGACAAAAAAATGTCAAAAACTTGTCAAAATGTAGGGAAATTATAAGTATTTTTTGACAGATTGAGACTTAGATCTGATTGTGAACGTTCTTAAAATTACGAGAATTGCCCATCTGAGTGGCGCAATTCTGACAAAAACTGTCTTCAATGGACAGATGCAAATTATAAACAAAAATAATTACTTATATAACCTACTTGGACTAAGAATCGTATAATTTAGAATAATGAACAGGTCTAATTTTGTGAGTGGTTGGCTAATATAACTACTTAACAGAAGGAGTGATGAAAAAGATATATATTATTTTTTAAGATAGTATAAGTTGTGTATAATCAAGTATTTTCTAACTGAACAGACAGCTGTGCTGCTGGGGAGTTTGTTGCGCCACTTTTTCTTCCTAGCGAAAGCACTATGAAGTGGTGAAGGTCGGGCGTTTTGGGGGACTGTCTTTGTAATTTTGACGTTCGAAAAGTGCTGATTCTCAGCCTAATTTGAATAAATGACTTTTGATTTTGTTTTTTTTTTTTGATTATACAAAAACATAATACAATCTCTCTTTCTAACTTACAACCTGGTGGTTGTGCGTAAGATAGAAAGAGACATTGTATTATATTCAAATCAGTTAGTAGGTACTTATTTTTGATTGGTGGTGTTAATGACAATAACTTATTGTGGGTGTCGTAAGTAGTAGCTATAATCACTTTGGATAATGCTCTGTGCTCACCGCTTGTGGTTTGTGCTCCGTCATTTCCATCAAGGAGAAGCTTACTCTTGGCCCTACCAAGAAGAAGCTCCTCAGATCCAGTTGGCTACTTCTTCTGGTAAGTGCCTTATGCTTTGCTTGAAATTTAGTGTGAACTTGTTGAATAACTGGTCTCCCCGCATCTTTGTAGGTATATACCAATAGTTTTTCTGCCTCTTGCTTTTCAGGGACCCTATTGCTAAGGCTCCGCTGTCCGTCCGTCCGTCCATCCATCCGTCCGTCCGTCGGAACGTCTGTCTGTCAACCGTAATAGGTAGACAGTTGAAATTTTGACATAATGTGCAGCTATAGAAAAAAATAAAGTTAATAAAAATTAAAGGAGGTCTTACAAGTAACGTGTTTTTTTCGACTCATACTATGGCAGTTTTTTCTAGTCATAGACACTTTGTTTACCGAAAAGACGAAAAAAAAAATCTTAATTTTCGACAGTGTCGGTACTGTAAGCTGGTCTCTATTTTAATTATTACTTTGAGGCTAATAACCCTTACGCTATATTTCTTTTTCATTGCCAGCACATATGTAAGTGCCAATGACTTGAAAGTATTATTATTTGCATTGCTTACAATAATAATAAATTAACGATGACGTCACACAATGTGTGCCCAATCTGACAATGTAGGTCAAACCAACACCTGTTCCTTCTGGTGACAAATGTATTGGACATTGGCTGGTTGGGTAGCAGCATTGGTAATAATGTACAAAATATTGTCAACTATAAAGTTACCTACTGTGTTATTTTCGTCCTTCTTTTTCTGAACTGTAGTCGTTTATATGAAACAGGATTACGGAGATTTGCGTGAAATGAGAGAGATTGATTGAAACTGAAATGTCTTTCGGGATGGGTAAAGTTGAGACATCTCGTGAATGGTTTCAGTTTGATTTAAAGATGACTTCAAATTTACAAAGTAAATTTATACACTTAATGATAATCCACAATTTATCAGTCTCCTCGGATTTTATAGATCTTCAATTTGTTATTTCAATTCACTAAATAATTCATGTTCTTCATTTCAAAATGCCTAAAATTGTACCAAGTTGATAAAAAAAATTGCGGTCGCGTGTTTTTGTGACTAAAAATAATTCCTTCCATAAATGATAAATGATTTTATTTTGTAAGTAGGTTTGTACAAACACTTTTACACGTCATATGCTCTAGAGTCTGGGAGTAACGTTCTTGATTTGTTTCGACCTTAACATTCTACTGACATATTATTAGGTGAATTCTTTACGAGTACGCAGTAACTTCAAATATTTACGATATTTTGTCATTTGCGACCACGGTTGCGAGAAAGATGATATTGAAGCGAAGGCAAGTAATAATATCGCATTCGTCGCTCGTTTACACGAATTTGTGACCACGACCATGAATTAAAATGTAACAATACAAATGAAATCATGAATAAGGTTGACCATTTTAAATCATTTACAGTTTTTCATTTGTGTGTAAAGCTGCGTATTTAAAGGGGACACAATCAAATGTTGTTCAACATTTATTCAGCAACAAGTGTGTTATGGGAAACATGTTGCTGGCAAAATGGAATGTTGCAATGTTGCTAGCAAAATCATAATATTCGGTAAACATAACAGACCATTATGCCTATATTAAGTACACTTACAGTATACACACATTTCGCCAGGTATGTTAAACTTCTATGTATTATGGGGCGCGCCTGTTGACATCATCGGGCTGCTAGCAGGAAATTCTTGATGGTAAAACTCAAAAACACTTTGCCCGACCGGGGAATCGTACCCAAGACCTCATGCTCAGCAGTAGTACTTGCGACCAGTAGACGAGGCAGTCCGTATTCTTGGCAAACACATCGCATCAACATCGCGTAACATCAAATGTTTCTAGCAAAAATGTTACGCTATTCTTGCGCAACATTATTTTCAATGGATACAGAGCTTAGGACTCATGTACAGTACCCGGCGTTTAATATGAAACATCGAGCTTAAGGAAGAGACCGTCAAACAGGAATAACAGACAGAGACGACGCTTTATGCGTTCTATACGTGCATTTGGTGGGTCAACTATATGCAGAGGGTTCATATAGGCTCTGCGCGTACAATACAATAATGCTTTCAGGATGTTGATAGGATTGCTGCACTACTGTAGTGGTTCCGGCATATTCGAAGAGCGGCGACAATAGATGGCTTTGACGCTATCACGTGCAAGCGTTGCGCTTCCATTATGCGCAGGGTACGCGCCAGCCGCAACAGCACCCTGAAAACTATTGCTCATAGGTGGGACAGCTCCGACTACAAGCCACAGCGTAGCTATGAATAGCTTGTGCTGTTTTTCTAGTAGATGTAAGTACAGTCACGAGCTAAAGTATGTATACACTCGGCTTTACACAAAATAGATTTACTCCTTTATTTTTGAATGAAATTGTATGTTGTTACGAACATAGCATTTTCGAACCCTTAGGTTTATGTAATGTGTCGTATTTCAACGTTGCATTCGTTATTTCACGAAAAAATCGCAATTGAAAGTTGCCAAGTGTTGACATGTTGGTGCTCGTGACTGTACGAACACTAGTTGGGTGGGAACACTATGGGTCCGAAACAAAAGTTTTTTTTTTTACACTCCCGAACTGTTTATAATCTTCGTTGTGGTACAGTGACAGCTGCGTATTGAACCAATTATTGCATAGCGAAAATGACACGACAGTATTCCATCCTCCTTTTGCAAATATTTTCACAAAAAAATTACATAAACTTTCAAGTTCAAACGACGAAGGCGCTAGTAAAATTTTAATTGGAACGCATAAACGTTCAGTGCGTACATAACAGCAATGACATCCGTATTATATGCGGAACCGTCAACTTAAATGTTTGAATCTGTGCCAAGCTTGTGACAAAATATAAGACATGACTGTTCTTTTGTAAGCGTGTTTTGTATTTCACTGTTGATCTTGGTTTCAATGGCATCTGCTGTTTTTGTGCCGTGATATTCTCGAATCGTGGCGATTTTTGGCATTGCCCTTAAGTCATTTATTTCATATCATCATTTTTTTATCCGTAATTTATTTGAGGTCGGCGCAGCATGTCTTTTTCTTCGATACTTTTCTATTTGTCTTCATTTCAGCAGTAGATTGTGTGAAAGATGATATAGCTAGAATGGGGTGCATTCTAATCTGGTGGGGGTGGATTACTTGAGTAATTGAAAGGATAAATTGAGTTTACTTTTAGGTAGGGCGGCTGTAACGCGACTGATCCGAGAAAAAATTACCTTCAAGAATACAATAGGGCGATAAACGGACGGTACGCGTAGCGGACGTAATGCGACTCCCTCGAAATTTTGGCCCCCGACTTACTGCATCGCATCTCATCGCCCGCCTGAGCTATTACTTCATTTTCGCGTAGAGTTCTTTCTAACAATTTTAGAGATTAGCGCGTTTAAACAAACAAACTCTTCAGTTTTATTATTCGTTTGGATTAGATACAGATAGACATATAGTATAAATTTTAAGAAAAGGTTTTCAGGAGGTTGTTTATTCTCCACTTTACTTCACATACCAAATGGCATATCCACAATATTTAAATGTTGATTGTGTTTGACTACACCTATTTACTTTAATTGAAACCTAAAAGGGTACTGTGGTATGACTGGGTTTTGTTAAACTGTTGAATGCGATCGCTGAGGCTACGGGCACGTCCTATTCAAAAGCGCTGTCTGTCGGTGCGACTACGCGTTCAGGTTCACCGAACAAAAAGACACATATGGCCGCGACAATCGCTTTTAAATAGGATTCCTCTTTTGTGGCATTATTTGTTATAAGTACATGTGTACCTAAATACCTCATAAGTATGACAGCAGTGTACACCTGCTTCAAACATTAGATTGCTATCAACAGTCTGTCTGCCTTTTGATTATATCTCAACAGTTTTGTAAACAGCAACAGGCCTCGCACGAACACTCGACGTGTTGCGTGGCAAATAATATTAATTTATTTTGAAGACAATATCTGTGGGATACTATTGTGCTTGTTAAATAAATTTAAAGCGATCACGCCTGATGGAAAGCGATGGATGAGATATATGATGGAACGAGCGTGCCCAGAAGATGCCTGTTCACTCTTGCTTCGAAGGCAGACGGGTCAAATGTGGAATGGAACACAGAGACTTCCACACTTTGGCTGAGTTGTCCATTCTTTGGATTAACATTAAGTTTACTCCGCACGTTTGTGCTAGGTATACCGATCCATGAAAGTCACGGTACATAATATGTATTTACAGTGGAAGACAGGAACTCAGTAAAATCTATAGAAAGACGTTACGTACGACGTCTGTCTCATATTCTTATCCTGACATCACTAACTGAAACGACTAGTTATTCCTACAATCAAAGTTCATTAAAAACATTACTACTAAGGTCACTGATTCACCGCAGTGTACCTTGATAATGGTCTAGGTCAGTATTAGTGCCACGTGTATGAATCGAGTGCCAAGCGCGAACGCTTAATTATCTAGCTACCGTTTTATGAATACTGAGTAGCTAGATATTAGTAGGTATATGCATGAAGATGCATTTAGAATCCGGAAGAGTAAAGAAATTTTGATTTTATATCTTGCAGTTCAGAATTTCATCATCGGATTAGTTATTATGACATCGCGATATTGAATTGTTATCAGAACTACATATACGAGTTTAAAATTTAAAACAGTGAAAAAATTAAACTCAATTGAATTATGGGAAGTGGGTGAAATAATGATCCTAATATTTGATCCATAGTAGGTCGACTGTGAAACTAAATGATATCGAAAACAAAAAACAAATGGATTACAAAGAACTGGATTTCTTGACAAGATAGTTTTTTTGCAAAAGAAAACGCTCTAAAATGAAACAACATTTTCTTCCTACTTCAACTGGCCTCAAACGGTGCCAGAGCCCCTGGCATTGACACTCATACATCTCGCGTACTACTAGTTAATTAGTACGCACTGTACTGCAACGTTTTCACGTTTCCAGTAGATTGGCTGGCGAGTGGGCGGTGATGATTGTCAACTGTCTGCGTCGCGTGATTGTGCACTTAAATGCACGTTGTCACAACATGCAGTTTGTTGTAGGAGTTGTGAGTACTTCTGATATTTATGTGCTCAAGTTTTGAGTCAGTTCACCAAATAAAACAAATAAATTTGCTATTTTTATTGCAAAATGGCAGTCAGTAAGTGACAAGAAAAAAATTGTGGTTCATTCCTATAGATTTTTACTGTTTAGAGATTTTGGTGAATGAAATACCTACTTAGTTATAATATCTCATAAAATATTCGCTTAGTTTACTGGAAGAGTCAGCATACTTAGCAGTTTTATATATGGCTCGAATCACAATTATGTAGATACCACTATTCGAGCTCATCTTGTGTGATTATTCACTTATAGTGGCATGAAGGCTACCATGGTCTACCAAGTACTGACCATTGTGTTCGTTCTTGTACAGAAAAATATCAAATGCGGCAATTTTTTCTTACAAATAAAAAGTTTTTAGTATTTAATTTAATTTATTATCTATATACAAAATCACATTTCCAATCTTAAAGTAACTCGTTTTATCACAAAACCATCTACTGTGAACAAAAATAATACACTTTCAGACTGCCATGATGTATGATGCTCATACAAATTCCCATGCAGTCGTAAATACAACTCGAATATCATCTGCGAAGCTATTCTGCGGTGCATGTTAAAGATATCGACACTATGAGGTAACTGAGCAACAAGCTATTCTTTGAAA
The DNA here is from genome assembly GCA_949629185.1 of Apamea crenata. Classification (NCBI taxonomy): domain Eukaryota; kingdom Metazoa; phylum Arthropoda; class Insecta; order Lepidoptera; family Noctuidae; genus Apamea; species Apamea crenata. The sequence continues at coordinate 10,496,747 of OX451375.1, read as the reverse complement.
TACGGATATAGAATGTATTATTATATTTTGTTGTTGTTTACCATAGTACTATGCAAAGTTTAGATAGTTTTTGGACGGATTTAGTAATTACAAGTTTAAATATTAAATAAGTTTTAAATTGCCCAAGTTCGAGTCACGAATGTATTTAATTTAGCTCATCATCATTATTTTCTGACCTTTATCCTAATATTTGGGAACGGCACAGTCCGTCTTTTTCTGCCATTTTATTCTATATTGACCGTCATCTCAGTAGTTTCTTTCACACGGTCCATTCATAGTTTGTTTGGTCTTCCCCTACTCGTTCAGCAATCCACATTTCTACTCAAAACTTTTCTTACGATATTTAATACGTATAAGGGACATTTATTGGCAGATTGAAAATTAAACACACTGGCTAATTTAATGTAACCCTGTGTACATGCACACATAATCTCACACCTTCCCATGGGGGTATGCAGAAACTACAGAACCCCACCTGCTAAGATCTCACACACTCCTCTATATCTAATAATACGTACCAGCTATAATATTTATACTGTGTAAGCAATTAGAATTTTCTACATGGATATAAATTGCCACATAAATAAGATCATTGAGCTGATAAGTGACACCCACAATAAATATTATATATCAGCACCTATAAATTAAACTATAGTACGGACATTTCCGCGCACTATAATTATATACTTTATACCTACTTGTAAACATACATATTACACTAAGGCAAGCGTCGCCAAATGACGACGAATCTCCGGATGTCATGTAGAAAACGTCCCACGCATTTGTATTAAAAAAAGTTTGTTATTGTACAATAGCGACTCAGCCACACGGGTCTATCAAAGGTTAAGCGACGCTTGCCGCGGTCGGTTCGTGGATGGGTGACATGTCCTCAGAAAGCACGTTCGCAGAACTTTGACAGTCGTGATGTGTAGCCAGATCCCGGCCAGCCAGTCGATTGACCCTTGCGGCTGTTATTACTTTGCCAGAAGCCCCTCGTTTCACCATCATCATCATTTCAGCCGAAAGACGTCCACTGCTGGACATAGGCCTCCCCCAGGCACCTCCACTTCGACCGGTTCCATGCTTCTCGCATCCAATGAGTTCCTGCGGCTTTAACAAGCTCCTCGCATTCAATAATAGCTTTAAAAGAGTCCGACGTTGTAGTAAATTACTTACAAATTCATAGCTTTATGTAACTGCACCACTTTCATTTTATTTTCTGTGCGACATTTATTCCTTTGTCGTAGAACAGAAACAGCTTTTGTTTCGTTTGTCTATCTGCCTGTATTCTTCTTGAATGTAATTACCTAAAAAACGATGTGTTTTATTTTTAATGCCTGCTATGAAATATAAGCATTTTACGTTAGTATCGTATGGATACGCTTTACTATGTAATGTGTGTCAGATGATTCAATAAGTTCAGGACAAACAACAATGGAACTAAACGCGATCAGCTTAACTAAGCCACGGTTCAGAGCTGTCAATGTCAATATTCCCAATGATGACACTGATAGCTCTTGAACGCAGTAGATTTGTGTTGATCGCGTTCAGTTTAAGCGATAAGGCCGCCTATTGCATGTTTTGTAGTGATACTCGTATTTTTTACAATAAAGTATAATATATAACTAAATAAATTTTATTTGTGAAATAGTAGGAAAACAACTTTAGCATAGCATGTTTTAAAATTAAAAATGACAAATAACGCTTTTAAATTATAATGGTGGATTTAAGGAATCACGAAGATTTAACTTTATTATTTCCTTAGATCAGTTTACACCAAAATTTGCCAAGAGAATTAACACTACACATAAAACTCTAGTTGGTTCTATTAAAAATGTAACAAAAGAGAAGCAGCTGCAATGTTACAGTTCCCTGTCACAGCGGCCATTTTGTAATAAACGGCGGGAATTGGGTGGCACTTTTAGATGATAACGTACCCGCACTGTTATAATTTACAATTTATCCAGTATAAATTGAAAATTATAACAGTGCGGGTGGCCATCACAGCGTGTTTGTACACTTAGTTACCGCAAATAAAGCATGCGTCGTTTTGTGAGATGAAAATATGGTACATCTTATATAGCTGTATGTACCTACGTGAAGCGTGTCTATTTCCTCTCTAAATAGAGAGAAAATAGAAATGAATTAAAACACTGGTATTCAGCTGCATCCGTTTAGACTGGAAGCCGACCCCAACCTACATAGATGGGAAAAATGTTGGGGCAGATGAAAAAATAGACACCTACCCTTAAATAGTCCTGATTGGTATTAGTACTGATTGGTATTCAAAACCCATTTTCGACTATTCATAGGTAAAACGGAGGGTTACTAAAGCCCACTTTAATTTGAAGGAGAGATTTGTTTTTGATGGATATCAATAGACAGAGGCCTTCAGAATGAATAGCGGGGTTTCGGGTTCGTTATTAAACCTTTTTCAACTTTAAGTGGTTATGAGTTTTTAATAGATACGGTTGGAAGGATTTAATTAACGATTTCTTTGTTCCTGAGTATAAGAAGTAAATGGGTATAATAGTGTCCGTCTAAAAACAACCTTTTGCCGCGTTTTTGGAAGGTCAACAGTAAGAACACAGTTTTACTCAAGAAAATAACTATGTTTTAATTAGTAGTTACAAGTTGTTGAAATATTTTCTTGATATTTTTTTTCGTAATAAAACTTTGTAAGCCTGTCTCCAGCTCAACAGATGTTCTTGGATCTGCCGTGGAATGTCCTCCTTCTAACCTCACTTAGTTAAACAAGCCGACTGAGCATTCTTCTCTACAACCCTAAAGACGTTTCCAAAAGACATTTAGCCACCATAAGAGACTCGCACACAACACGGCCACGACTACGGCCAGTGGCCGCACAGACCAGGTTTAACTAAAGAAACCGCGTATCGTGCACTTGGCCGCAACGACCATCTGAAGGCCAATTCTCGTAATTTAAAACGTTCAAAATCTAGCCGCAGTCTTGTCTCGGTGACAAACAAATGTTAAAAACTTGTCAAAAATAGGAGGAATTTTTGACTCATTGAGACTGATCAGACTGTGAACGTTCTTAAAATTAGGAGAATTGCCCCTCAGGTCACACGATCGGCCGTCCGACCACTTTGGGTAGTTTTCTAGGAACGTCTGCATTTTGGCAGGAGCTTCTGCACTTCAGTTTATGGTAGCGTAGGGTGCGGGGTCCCTAAGGCCATCAGGAAATCATATTAATTCATCACCTAAAAACAAAAGAAGCGCTACTTCTCAATAACGCCATTTTTCTAACCCCAAAACTCGAGCACACCTCGCGTATTATACGTATATCACTTCGCAGTTTCCGAACACACTCAGTTTATTAGTTTACTCATCGAACAAAAAACAAAACACAGGGACGGAGAGAAGTTTGTCTCAATTACTTAGTTTCTCCACTATTTTGTTTTTCGAACTATTTTCTGCGTCTTTTTGGATCAGGTGGCTGTAATGTGCTCTTGGTAATGTTGCTTGATTTATTTATTTTGTCTTTTTCCGCCACTAAATGGAAGTGTATTTGCATGTTTACTGATAGTATCGACTACCATTTTTGCTTTTGCTTTTCTTTGTTTATGCCTGAGCTGGTAAATGCGGTCTACAATTTGACCAGTAAATACTTTTAAAAGACGGAAAGGTTTCCTTCGCTAGGCTTAACCAATTGAGGCGATGCTTTAATTTTGAAGATATACGAGAGTGCAATGTTTGTTTTTCTCCGATCGAATCGAATCTTCTTAGCGAATGGATGGCAAAAAGTTCAAACAAATTTGGCGAAATTCAGCTGCGCGAACTCCGCTCACTGACTCAGTCATAAGGTCATCAAGTACACAGGGCATGCAGTACAAGATGGAAGACAGGCCATTATCTGTGGGGAGACGCTGGATATGCCCTTGAGATCTGAGCCGTCTATGAATCCCCGTCTGTGGAGATTGTCTTTGCTCCTGCCGACTTGGGTTCGAAGTTTATTTAGAGATTTCGAAGTCAGTCACGGAAACGAATGCCCAGGTGGAAGGCTCTCGGATGGTCCGATAAAATATATAGACTATACTGCCAATATATTATAATTTATGTAATTACTTTCCACGCTTATGAGACACTTATAAGAGTGCTGTAAAAGACTTGACTACTCACCCTACTCAAAACATTGTTTATAAGCACTGAGTTACAAGTTAGCTACCTGCTTACTTTTATCTTTTTTTGAATGTACATACTCAACATATTGTCACTTATATATGGAATACGGTGTCAGTTGACAGCCATCTTATTCAATCGATCTGCCAAGCATTTTCCCCCTAGGGATCCTATATTTAGGTCGGCTTCCAGTCTAATCGGTTGCAGCTGAATACCAGTATTTTACATGGAGCGACTGATCTGACCTCCACAACCCAGTTGCTGGGTAACACGATACCCCTTGTCAAAACTATTAATAGAATAAGTGAATAAATCGTCTTCATATGATCTGACCAAGATTATGTCTGGACTTTAAAAGAGACTGTGACCTCTGAGTTTGTTTCGGCCTTTCTTCTCAGACTAGTCAGATAGGAAACGCCGACCTCATCTAGTTTTAAAATATGATTGACGTGTAAAAGTGTTTGTACAAACCTACTTACAAGTATAAAATCATTTATCATTTATCAATGGAAATATAAATACATAGGTATAAAATAAGCAATAGGATATAAAATAATTCTAACTTAATAACAAAGAAAACGAATAAAGCGCTCTTCCTCTCTCTACTTATTTAAAATTTGCTGTGCCCGACAGTCCATAATTGTTTGTATTATTTTTCTTTTATTTACCACCTGTAATTGTACATTATGGATTGCAATAAACGATTTGAGATTTGAATTCTGGTTGTCAGACTTTCGGGCTTCTGACTACCTGTAATAAATGTCGAAGAATGAATGACAGTCGGAAACAACGGCTGAGCGGCAAGTCATCTTATTCAATAGAACAAAATATTTACTTCTACTATCTGTGTCTACTGAAATACGGATCTTATGACATAATTTCAAAATAGAACGTTCTTTTAGCAGTGTAAGGAAGATTTCTATCTTCAGTAGTATGAAAGCTGTTATTCATTTCATGTCCTGTGACTCAATGGGGACAGTAATATGTTTTTAGGAATGTAACTTGGTTTGTTTTAAGAGATACATATGTCACAAAGTTGCTTCTTGTCCGGGTCAGCAATGTAAAGCAGTCCTTTGTGTATCCTTTGTGTGGAATTATGTTCCTCTCATTGCTTTGGTATCTTTTGGAGGGACAGGAGACTAAACTAAGCAAAGGTAAATTACATACTGACGTCACGCGCTCGTGCCTCTAAACACTACTACTTAAGAGGGCGCACAAAGGTCCACTAGCGCCACTACTTTAAAAAAAAATATCTCGTGACTGAGAAGGAATTATGAAAATCTGCTCAATGAGCGACCTCGGTAAGTGTGTCTAGAATTTTCTAATACCTTTTATTAAGTTTCATATTGAGACACGAAGACATGTGATATCTACCAACCCGCACTGGGCCCGCGTAGTGGATTACGGCCCACTCTCTCTCACTGAGAGGAGGCCTGTGTCCCAGCAGTGGGAACGTTATAGGCTGATTATGTTATGTATACGAGAAGTCTGGAAATATATAATGAAAAACCTGCTTTGTTTTCTGCGGGAAAATTACCATTTTTGCAATTTTTTTAAACCTGTTTCTCGTTACACCATCCCAACAAAATATAAACGGTTAACCAAGGTAAATACTTTTTCACAATTTTTGGCAAAACTAAGTGGGAAATATAGGAAAAACACGATTTTCCTCCTACACCCTTCGTTTCCTTGACATGCCAATGTTGTGTTTAATTGGCACTGATATTTAACAAGTTTTATGTTGTATCTTAGAGAGCAGTGGTGACTCAGTGGTAACGGTCGTGACCTACGACTTATTGGTCGTAGGTTTGAACCCAGACAGGCATTACTCTGTGTAAATTATTCCATCACCACTGCTCTCAAAACGGTGAAGGAAAACATCGTGAGGAAACCAGCATGTCCTAGAACCAAAAGTTCGAAGACATGTGACATCTACTAACCCGCACTGGACCCGCGTGGTGGATTACGTCCCACTCCCTCTCACTGAGAGGAGGCCTGTGTCCCAGCAGTGGGAACGTTATAGGCTGATTATTTATGTTATGTAAAGTACATTTTAATTTGCTTGTGCTGCCTTTAGTGCAATTTCTTATCTTTTTTACTTACCGAGTGAAGCACGCACGAGTATATGTAGTCTGAAACAAAGAAAAACAAACGTTTAGTTAGTTGATAAATATTATTAAAGTGTAAATGAATAAATTTTAAGCAACTCTGAAATAAAATTAGTTCTACTTAGTATTTTCCGCCTAAAAACCAATAAAAATACCGTACGTACTCATAGTCAACCTCGTAATATCTTTATCACTTTTGACAACGATTTCCAGTTAATTGAAACTTCGCTAAGGTTGAAACTACCTAACTGTTACATTGGTATAGAAATATAGTTATATTGACGTTTTATTACGTGCAAGTGACATACAACGTTAATTTTATAATACAACGTGGCAATGCCTGTCACCTGGTATTGTCTAGAGTATGAACTAACTACGGCCAAAACAACTTAACCTATGGGGGAGCACAACTCTATAATAAATTTCCCAAGAATGTAAAAGAAGCGACTTCGCTCAACATATTTAAAAAGAAAGTATTTACTTTTATTTACAACTACGAAACGCTATATTAATTGTGTTGTGTTTATTTTTATCTAAAACAGCAACATCTTTTAGACAGCGATGCGGTCGAATTTCTGATGACCTATGATCCTTTCCCTTCCTTTTGTGCATACTTGTACCTACTACTACCTACTTTTTAAATATTATGTAAATATGTGGAAATTAAAGAAAATAAAATAAATCCCTAAGGTGGTAAATCGATTATGAGGTCAACCATACCTAATCGATTTAAAACCCAAATTAAATTAGGTAGCAGGTAATTTTTTTACCAGGTTTTTACAATATGTTCGGCCCTTTTATTGTACGCGTGTCCAATAAAAGGACCACATACCTTTCCAACCAATATTGGCTAATAGTACTCACCAACATTAGACCTGAATAATTTAAGCATACCAAAGAATACCCTTAGCTTTCATAAAATAAAAGTAACACAAAGGAAAGAGGAATTTGGTATGAAAAGAATTTCTTTGGTTGACCAAATAAGAAATATTTTTAGGCAATAAAGGTATAAATAAGCACAAAGAAAGACGATTCGTGTCGGGATAAAATACTCCCTTAGATACCCCATATTACACGATAAAAAAATACTCAAAGACGAGACAAACACAAGATAAATACGACACGAGGCCAATTTGCTTGTCAATCAATCTGCCTAGCCCATTCCCAACTATGTTGGGTTCGGCTACCAGTCTAATCTGATGCAGCTGAATACTAGCATTACATGGAGAGATTGCCTATCTGACCTCCACAACCCACTGGGTAATACGATACCCCTTTGGTAAGACTGGTTGTCAGACTTTTGGGATTCTGACGAACCGTAACGACTGTCAAAGATCTACGAATGAGCCAGGGTTTGAGCTTTATGCTTTGTTGACGGAAAAGCCCAACAATTTAAGTTTACGCTACCTCACGTTAGGCAGGTGAAAACTAATGTGTTGATAAAGGGCGAAGAATTGAATCCTGAAGACAGCACCGTATTCTTGGGCATAACAAAATAGACAAAATCGCACAGACAAAATCGTTAATAAAGCATCAAAATCACTAGGGTTCATATTGAGGGTCTCTTCTGAGTTCAGAAGCATCAAAACCATTAAAATTCTCTACTGTACTTTTGTTCGCAGTCATCTAGAGTATGCCTCTCAAGTTTGGAATCCCAATTACAACATATACATCAATAGATTGGAGGGCATACAAAGAAGATTTTTGAGGTACATTCAATTCCGGTCTAAAACTTATTCTCCCACTTATCTCCTACGCTGTAAAAGATTCCATCTACTTCCTCTTTCTGAACGTAGAAACATTGCAGACTTGGCTTTTTTATTTAGAATCGCTAACGGTTCAACCGAGCTTCCCGAATTGCTGAACAAAATCGGACTGCGGGTTCCTTCTGCTTTTCTGCGCAATCCTCATGTGTTGCATACTCCTATGGTGGGAACGTATTACAGACGAAATTCATACTTGATCAGAGCGAGTCATACGTATAATGCGGTCTGCCGGGACGTTGACATCGATGTTTTCAATACCAGTATTTCAAAATTAAAAAAGACTGTTTGTGATTTCTTTTTTGATCACGTTGCCTAATTTATAACCTAATTTATAATTTACGCTGTTTGAAACATTTGTACTAAAGATAATTTATTTACTCAAAACGCTGTCTACCTTCCCAAATATTTTTTGTTTATATCTCTTCTATCTGTGAAAACTTGTAATTGGCCTTATTGTTGTTACTCTCAATCGCACAAAAGTTTTTAGCTGTAAGTTTTCCAAAAACTGTAAAATAAAATAAAATAAAATAAATAACTTTGGATGCTAAGCTTCAGTGGGGTCCGCATATAGACAAATTGTCAAAAAGCTAAGTTCCGCAGCATTCGCTGTTAGAAAAATTCGTAATTTAACTGATATAGAGACAGCCCGTTTAGTGTACTTTAGCTATTTTCATAGTGTAATGTCGTACGATATTCTATTGTGGGGAAATGCCGCTGATATTCAGACTATCTTTGTTTTGCAGAAGCGAGCTGTTCGATCAATTTATAAATTAAGTCCGAGACACTCGCTCAGAGACAAATTTAAAGAGATTAATGTTATGACTGTGCCTTCTCAGTATATTTATGAAAATCTTTTATATGCCCATAAAAATATAAAATTGTTTAAAAAATACAGTGATATCCATGATATAAATACTAGGAACAAACACAAATTTGTTGTACCTATAACAAGGCTCAAGAAAATAGGTGGCTCGTTCAGATGCCAATGTATACGCTTTTACAATAAAGTTCCAAGCCCCGTTCAAGATCTAAGCCTTAATAAATTCAAATCATTCATTAAACGTAAGTTGTGCCAGAAAGCCTTTTATACCGTTAAGGATTATATCGAGGACAAAAAGGCTTGGGATTAAGGTGCTTCCAATTTTTTTACATATTTAATGTTTTTATTTTTATTTATATTTTTTTTCTCTCTGTCTTGTTGTTGTGTTTTTTTTTTTTTTTTTTATTATATACACTTTGACATTAATGGATTTTATATATACTATGACATTTGCTTACTTTGTAAAGTATTCTATTATTTTAATTATTGTGAATGTGAAGACTATGTGGGTCATTTTATTTATATTATTTTTAATTTTTCTCTCTGTTCTGTTAGTTTTTGTCATGGTCTGGCAGTTTGAGTAATTAATGTGGCCTACCCAAATGTCCTTTCTTTGGTATTGTTCGTCGAATCGTCGAGCTCCTTAAGTTTTGAGTTGAGCTGCACGATTTCTGACAAATGCGTGCACTGGCTGGACAGGTCCTCTCAATCTGTGTGGTTCTTTCCTCAAAAGACCATCTCAGACATCGACCTGCATGGTCTTCATATGATCTGACCAAGATTATGTCTGGACTTTAAAAGAGACTGTGACCTCTGAGTTTGTTTCGGCCTTTCTTCTCAGAGTAGTCAGATAGGAAACGCCGACCTCATCTAGTTTTAAAATATGATTGACGTGTAAAAGTGTTTGTACAAACCTACTTACAAAAATAAAATCATTTATCATTTATCATTAATTTGCTCGATCTGGGAATCGATCCCAAGACCTCATGCTCAGCAGTAGCGCTTGTGACAACTAGACCATCGAGGCAATCGAACATTATTTAATCGAATTTAAAACACAACTCAACACGCTCTTACTAGACATATCTATCTTCCTTTTGCTCTTAAAACAAGCACGCACGCACAGCGACAAGTTATAAATCAAAATAATTTTAATAAACCCTCTATGCTGGAATTCCTAACCCTCGAGCTAAAACGAGGGCAAGAGCCCATATTTCTTTCAGCAAGAAATACCCCACGCTATATCCAGTGAAGTACTATGTTACGGCCTAGAAAACCATTTACTTTGAAGCGAGGCTTTCTAAAAGACATTTTTATTCTTGCACTGAATATGCGGTTTTACTTCGCGAATAATACGGTGGTGGGAAATTTAAAATTTTAATTTTAGACTCGGAATTAAAAATGAGGATAGGGCTTGGCTGTATAGTTTTTGTTTGAATAGAAATAAGACCACTATAAGATGTCCCTACTTAAGAGAATGAGGTGAGTTTCACATTATTTTTATGGGTTCTTGGCATATATAGGTACCTAGCCAGCCATTATTGAATAATACTTTATTCTTTGTCTGTACGAGTAATTACAGGATGCGACAGTGTTTTGTTTGGAATAAGGTATTTTGCCAATATTTTTTTCTATATAGACATTTTTTTTAATTGTATGCCAGTGGGAAAATCTTACAAATGAGGCTAGAATATAAAGGATGGCGTCTGTTTTACTTATAGATTTTAGTTGTCAATATGAGAAACTACTTTAAGATTATGTTATTTTCAATCTTTACAAAATTATACAGGCTGTCAACATTCCTACATTCCCTTTCTTTTCTTTTAAAAACAGTACAGAAAACGACAGTATCTACAATCAACTAAGTATATAAATATACCACATTATGTATTGTATATGCAGTAAACTGTGCTGTGTTACGACCTAGAAAACCATTTACTATGAAGCGAAAGATTTAAAAGGAGACATTTTTATTCTAGCTGGCGAATGCAAACTTTTTGCTGATATTCCATATTGTAGTGAGAAAATTCACGTTTAACCACTGAATAAAAGGAGTAATTTTGCTTGTTTCAAAGTACATTTTGTCACATTTTATAGACAAAGTACGACAAGTGAGTTACGAGTACATAATAAAATCACGACGACGACCTTCGGTGAATACTCACCGAAGGTTTAGTAAGAGGTGCACCTGTAGTACACACACACTGCACCAGGGGGCTTACCACCAGCATGGCAGAAGTTGGACTGCACTGCTTTTTTGTACTTAGTCATAGAACAAAAAAAAAGCAATGCAATGCAAGCAATACGTTGCTCGGATGGCGTGAAAATAACTCTTTTCCGAGCATATTGCACATCCATGTACACCTGCAGCCTGTGGGCTAAGTACACGCAGAAAAGCTACAGCACCCTCCGCATTCAGTTTAACAACGCTTTAGAGCGATTTTGGGTCTGCCTAGCTACTGCAGGGCTTCAGGTATGTTTGCATGGGCGCATGTGGACTGTTTTCATGCGACCATGCGGAAGCGCTGCGCGGCTCTTGTGCCCAGAGTGCGGGCCAGCTCCAATATCGTTCTGAGTATGATAACTAGTAGGTTGGACTGTCCTTATGTGCGACACTGCTGTGACAGACAAGTTACATATAGTGTCGCTCGTAAGAGACTAATGTAGGTAATGTACATATAATTAATAATGATTGAATAGTAATTTTAATTTTGTTGATGTTGTATTTATATTGTATTTATTCGTTTGTATTTATTGATGTGTGATGTTTTTTAATTTATTTATCTATGGGCCTTACTTGCCGGAAATAAAGTGATTATTATTATTATTAATGCAGTTCAACTTCTGCCCTGGTATAAAAGCTGGTGGTAAGCCCTCAGTTATACTTAAGTCCCATGAAATAGAGGGGGCACGCCTATTGCCGTCAACCAAGCATAAATTCAGGCTCCGGGTTGCTACTGAGACAACCAGATAGAAAGAAACCGGCCAAGTGCGAGTCGGACTCGCGCACCGATGGTTCAGTACAATTTAAAATTATTAAAAATATCTTTATTATAATTATGATGTAACTAAAAATTTACGGCTTTCGCAATTTTTCCTTTATCTGTGCTATAAGACGTTGCTTCGTACAATTTCAAGTTTCAAGATTCTGAGTTCACGGGAAGTACCCTGTAGGTTTTGACTCCCTTGCGAGTATCGAAAATTTGCGGAAATTTGCGGCGAAAACGGCTGTATCTTTTGATTGCGTTGGCTTAGAAGTTTGATTTTTTAACAGCTCCAAGGGTCAGTAGACTTGAGTATTTGATATAAATTCCAGCTTTATAACTCCACGTGTTCCTGAGAAAAAGGGTCTTGACAGAAAGACGGACAGATAAAGGTTCCGTTTTTTCCTTTCGAGGTACGGAACCCTAAAAACACCGTATTTTATTTCTTACCATAAAAACATACACAACGTCACGCCTTGTTTTCCCGAAGGTTGGGCAGAGGTGTACCTAATCTAGGCTCCCGGCACAGAGACATTGCAGATTGGAAAACCCAATAACACTTTAGCCGACCGTAGACCTAACGATTACTAGACAAACTACAGTCCAAATATCAGTCTTTGCTAATGAGCCACAAACTTCTTATCGGTAGAAAAACATCACTTCGAACATGACGATCGAAGTGGTGAGTTTTTCACGAAATGAATTTGTGACGGTATATCTATCATTGGTAAAAAAGTAGTACATTGAACCGTACATCAGCGGTATCGATTTGAAATTGACAGTGCTTTTATGGTGTAGCAGTAAGTGCCATTTTTGTTAGTGCAAGTTTCAGGTTAATCGCATGCATTAACGAAAAGCGAGTAGAACTAGCAACTAAACACGAGTTGGCGACCAAAGAGCAGCAAGTTCACGACGGTGACGAATGATTATTTGTTGGTATGCGTATGTAGCAACCGTGAGTCTCCCGGCGAGTGTTCTACCCGCCCAGCGAGTGTCGCTGAGCGAGTACTTTGATAGCTTTTGTCGCTGCGATAAACCAGTACTCGCCGTCGCCGGCGGTGTGAACTGTCAGCGAGCAACTACTAATATATGTATCAATTTTATTTACACGGTACCTATGATCTTTTGTACGTTTCTTGAGCGAGAATCATTGATAGTAGTAATTTCTACCTGATAGTGGTATTTCTAGTAGCTTCCTCGTCGGCGGTGTGACAGATGCCCTGCTACTGATCTGCGGGTGACGGTACGTCAGACGCAAATATGTGGGTATTTACAACATCTGTGAGCAATTTAAGAAAGTCATGACGAATCTGAAATAAGTCTGGCCTTCTTAGAGAAAATAATCTCAATGATAACCTCAAGAATAACATCTAGGATGACTTTGAAATTATCTATCATCTGTGTCGAGTAAATTTTTATTTCCTCTGACTAATGAGGTGTGATTTAAATTATTTATACTTAAAGAAACAGAAGGACAAGTATAATTATGTTATTTGAAGAAATTAGTCTCGTCTGAAAACTATTTTTTTATCGATTTGAAGACCTCATAAGTTTTTATCTAATTTTAAACTAATATTACAAAATATTACCTAATAAACTAAAGAGGTACCTGAAACTGTTTGTTTATGTATTTGTAAAAGGTAATCTCCAGAAGTACCTAATGATTCGATTACGGATTTTTTTTCACTACACAATAAATTGCCGAGTTCCATGGGATATTTGAAGGAAAAACCAAATTGATTTTAACATAAAGGCTCCCGCAGACAGGCGCAACGAGACGGTGCGATGCGATTCGGGTAGAAAATTCATGAAGCTTTCATAGTCCTCGTTTTCCTGGTCGCGTCACGCCTGTCTTCGGGAGCCTTAATTTCCGTGCCTTTACCCAGTTTTCTCAGTTTTCAATTACCTTTATTTCCAGATTTCTGTTCCCTCTTTCTTGAAAGTGTCCCGGGCTGCTCTATACAGGCATTATTATCCCACCCTTAACACCATTGTCGTTAATAAAATCCAAATTAAAATTTTAATCTTGTTACAAGGGCACGTAATAACAGAGGCGACAAAGATTCCTAAGAAATTATAATTAATTAAATCCATTCTCCCTTAACGAACCTTGGGACATTACAGAAAATGATCAGAAGTTTAATTTTGTACGAAGTAAACGGTGAAGGAAAACATCGTGACCGGCATGTCTTAGAACCGACAAATCGAAGAGAAATGACATCCACCAGCCCTCACTGGGCTCACGTGGTGGATAACGGCCCACTCTCTCTCACAGAGAGGAGGCCTGTGCTCAAGTAATTGATTATTTTAAACGAGTAGGTATTTCTGGTATTATGATTATGAAAATCAAGAAATGTCACAATTCATTTTGTTGTTGTTATTGTAAAATATTACTGTACTAACCGGCCAGTTTGATTATTAAAATGTTGCATTGCTTTGCAAGGAAAGTTAATGTTTGATACAAAGAAGAGACGGGAAGGGAAGGGAAGGGATGATTGATTGGGATTGGGATAAATCTTAAACCCCTCTGGTTTAAGATTTATCCCAATCCCAATCAATCATCACAATCTTTTTATCCCAATATTCCCACGGGAAGCGACACTTATGCGGGTAAAACCGCGGGGCGCTGCTAGTAATTATAATAAAACTTAAAGCTCACAAGGAGTTAAGATGTTCACATCAGATTTTCTTACAGTTATCCTTTGCCCTTTACCGTAAGTTAGTAGGGGTTCAGGTAACTAAGATTAGGTACATGTAAGAGCCCCCCCCCCCGGTGGGTTCCCGCATTGTCGAGGCGGGGGGGCTCAGTAGCCGTGGTGGATTGGACCACGGTGAAGCTAAGAGGAACCCGAGGAGCGGCCGCTCGTCTAGGCTGTGCGGAAAAGCCGACGACGTAGCGGCCGGCGGGTAGGTTGCGGTGCCGCTTGGGCGACATCGCAGCCTACCTGAGGCGGGCCGCGATGTCCCCCGTGTGGGAGACATTGCGGCTGAGGATTAGAGGCCGCGGCGGGAGAGGAGTGTCGGTGTTACGTTGCCGCTCTCCCTACCTTCCGCGGCCTTGACGGGGCCGCCACCGTTTGATGGCGGACGCGGTGGGGCCGCAGGGGAAGAGGAGTGTCGGTGTGTCGTTGCCGCTCTCCCTATCCTCTGCGGCCGTAGCCCCCCATCCTGGGGGGCATGCGGGGCCCGCCATTCAGGCGGGCGTGGGGGCCAGCGGGCAACGGGTGCGGGGGCACCGTTGCCTGCATTGCACAGGCCTCCACCAGTGTTGGACGGGAATGGCTAGGTGGTCCCGGCCATTCCCGTAGCCCCCCAATGTGGGGGGCATGCGGGGCCCGCCATACCAACTAGGCGGGCATGCGCCGGGAGGGCTATGGAGGTAAAGGCTATGCCTATTCCCGTGGCCCTCCCATCACGGCGAATGAGGGAACACCGCTGAGTTTTAGTGGGTATACTGTCATTCCGACAGGGAGTCCCACATACCCCGTCTCGTCCCCCGTGAGGCGGGCATGCATAAAGCATTTCTCAGCGACAAAAAAAAAAAAAAAAAAAAAGGTACATGTAAGAGGCCTCAACCTTTACTGAAAGAGGTCATTGAACTCATCGCTATAAATAACATTTACTATAGCGTCAAGTCAACCCAAAAATCTGCCGTTCCATACATTAAGGTCGAGATAAGTAAACATAAATATAGAAACAGCAGGCTTTTGAGTCTTTTGAATTACTCACGCCATGAATTTACATGTTCTGAAACCTTCGGGTCCGCAGTAATAGTTATGTCACCTACACTACACTACACTTTCTATAGTGAAAAAAGTGTATGTCACTGCGACCACGACAGGAAGAAACTCCAAGGGAAACTTCGTCTTCCTTTCTGTAATCAATCTTCAGTAGGTATACCGTGACGCTTCGAAAATCCGTCCAATTATGACTGTGATCAGAACAGCTAGTTAATTATTCATCGTCCTCTTATATCAAGAGCCTTCGAAATTTATTTGCGACAAATTGCTTCGGGGTGCGCCATTTTGTATCGGACGATATGGGTACGATTCGACGCGCGAAGTTTGCGGATTAACAGTAAAATCGCGATCGTAAAAACTTTTAGGGTTGCTTCTGAAGTAAGAAAGGGTTATTAATGTTTTATTATACTTATTCTAATTTAGTAGATTTTTATGGGTATTGAAAGCCCGAGAACTTTTAAAATTTTGAAATTAATTTTGCTGAACTGAAAATTACTATGGGTTGCGAACTCATTAATTTTAAATTCAAATTCAGTGACCTATTTTTATCGATAATATTTACAAAGCTTAAAGCCAGATACGATTGTAAGTATCCTGTAAATAATAAATAAACATATTTACGCATCAATAAATAATATGTTTATAAACAGTCGCTTCGCAAAGTATAAACGGTTTGTTTTTGGAAAACAATAAATACATTAACGTATCTTTTAAGGATATAAGCAACTTTATTTTGAAACCAGAAACACGAAAATGAAAAACATTAAGATTACGGAGTTTTAGCAAAATGTTCTCTTCCTGAAAAATGTTCCAACCACCATCTCATATAGCAGTATTTTTTTAATCTTATGGGAATATGGGTGAAATAGATGGAGCTATTCAGCAAGTATCCTGACGCTCCTTCTTATTTTGACCCCTAAACTAAAAAGTACCAACCTGCACTGGGCTGGATTGTGTGGTGGATTACAGCCCAATCAAGATTTCATAGAGATGAGGCCTGTGTTCCAGCAGTGGGAATCTGATTTTGCAGGCTTATGATATCTCAAAATATTTTACCTCAAAGAAACCCGAAGCCACAGTTGAATTTATTGTTTAACGTAATTGATATTAGTAAGCTAATATCAATTACGTTAAACAATAAATTGGCAACAGCTTCATATTATTATAATAACAATTATAATTGAACAAATCCATGTTTAATCACATTGAAAGGTTCATTGTATATTTGACGCGCCATTGATTCGCCCCTTGATTAATTTGATTACTGGTGTATAACTTTATGGCTTCGAAGGGATGTGGTTTGGTTACGAATTACCTTCTAATTAGGCTGTAATGACGACTTGTCAGTTGTCACTTAATATTATTAGTCACTGTAGGACGAAGTCCCCTTCTTTTACAAAGAAGGAACTATCAATGATCACTCAGCTTACTCACCATTCATCATCATTTTCTTGTCCATGTCCCCATCGTTATTTGGGGTCGGTGCAACATGTCTTGGTTGGAGCAGTGGTGGCCAAGTGGTAACGGCCGCGAGTTATGAGTTGTAGGTCTTAGGTTTGAACCCAGACAGGTGTTTTACTATGCGTCAGTTATTTCATCACCATTGCTCTCAAAACGGTAAAGGAAAACATCGTGAGGAAATCGGCATGTCCTAGAACCAAGAATTCGAAGACTTGTGACATCTACCAACCCGCACTTGGCCCACTCCCTCTCACAGAGATGAGGCCTGTGTCCCAGCAGTGGGAGCATTATAGGCTGATTATGCTATGCTTCTGTAGTCACCTTCTGCCTTTCCATATCATCAGACGCTTACTCGCTATTGTTATTAATACCTACTACAACCTAAGTAGAATAAATGCTGTGGAAATGCGTTCCTGACGACTGATGTGACGCATGTTTACCCTCAACTGTTATTTTTTTTTTGTGTGTTTGTTCTTTTTTATGCGTCATGTTTGCCGCAAATAAATGTATTTTCTTTCTTTCTTTCCTTGTGAATCATGTGTGGTGTGACTATGAATGATAGGCTAAGGAATGATGATACCTAAAGCAACGGTGCGGTTTAACAGAAGATGTAACAAAACTTTAATAGTAGTATGCTTACATGGTTTCGTCATGTTCAGAGGATGAATGCAAGGTGACTGACAAAAGGTATTAACAAGGCAGAGGTGAGTGGAAGTGCCGCCGGGAGGGGACGGCCTAGGGGAACATACAAGCTGTTGTTTTGCATCCTCGTCAAATTTCAGGAGGCTGTTATGAAAGACATAAATAATCAACTAAAATAACGATCCCTGGTAAATAATAAATACTTGTTTTTTTAGCTATTTAAGTTTGACAGTATTTCAGAATACACCATTTTCAAAGAACAGAATCGCGTTATGGTATCGTATAAGTGGCCGCGTTTTTATGTGTGTGTAAAAGGGCAGTTACAGTGCGGTCTCACACAGACCGCGTTTTAAAATGCGTGTCCCACACAGGCCGATTTCCGAAAATTAGAAAAAAAAACCTATTTATTTTATTATTGATCCGTGTCGAGAATCAGTAGCATACTTACCTCCTTGAATTTGACAAGGATGCAAAACGGCACCTTGTATAGGGACCTTATTGGTGATGTATTTCAGAATGGTCAGGTGCATATTACTCGCAACCAGTGTGCATGTATGACCAGAGGAGCAATTCTCGTAATTTTAAGAACGTTCACAGTCTGATCTCAGTCTCAATCTGTCAAAAATACGTCTAATTTCCCTACATTTTGACAAGTTTTTGACATTTGTTGGTCGCCGAGATGAGACGATTAGATTTGGAACGTTTTAAAACCTTCTGATGTATGAACGTAAACGAGGTAAAAGGAGTATATAAAGATAATGCACTGGCGTCCTGTAGTTTTTGCCTACATAAGGCAAAAATTAAAATAAGGCATAAGTTTATGTAAACAAGATTTGTCTCAAATCACACAAGGAATTCAATAAGTCACATTGATAATGTAAGCCCCGTCAGTTAACACACAGGTCTGTAAATCTTCGGACCACCTCACCATTCAGTACATTAACACTTTTATTACGACTTTTATTGCCACTTTGCACAGTTTAAGTGAGCTTTTGTATCTTTATTTAGGTGCTAAACTGCCTTACTAAACGATGATCTTCAAACATCATCATATCTTTGGGAAAGAAAGGAAACAAAGAATAATTATTTGTATAATAATTATTAAGTATAATAATTATCCCAAAAATAATAGATATTACTGTCTGTTATTTTTAAGGACTAAACCTTTGTTTAACCCAGTGGGTCCCGCTTAATGGCAAACGACATCGCGGCAGGCTCAGATGGAGATGGCGGGATGAGCTGGACTCCTTTGATAAAGATGGTTCCTTGGCAGCTCTGGATAGAGAGAGGTGGAAAGAGAGTGAGGAGGCTTTTGCCCAACCTTTATTTAACCCTTCGTATCAGGAACGTGGATCCACGCGAGATACAATGGCTTTTTTATGGCATGTTTTCAATCGATTCCAAAAATAATTCCAATTTTGAATTTCTAATAAGAATTAATACTGTGTGTATGTTAATACTGTGTGCACTGTGTGAATTAATAGTGAGTATATTAGAGTATCAATATACACTAATATACTCACTCATCGTCGTAGCTACGATCGTCTTAGATCGACTCGCTTCGCTCGCTCGGCTCGCGCGTGGTTTCTCACATTTCTAACCGAACCTAAATAATTTAATTAGGTAGACAGAAAATAAAATGTTTTTCGAGGATCAATAAAAAATATCCTTAGTTTTATTGCCATCCACATTTATACCCAAAATCCGTACAAAAAAAAGTTTTAAATCATCGCTCTCCATTAGTAACCTTTACTCGATTTTCCTATAAGCTGGATTATACAAGAGTAGGTTGTATTGCCGGTACACCTTCATGGGAAGTAGAGCCTGAAATTGCATGCAATATACGCATATGAGAGCTCCAGTGCATCGAACAAAATAAATTAACTTCCCGATTGTTTTTTCAGAGACAATCAAGTCAATTTTTGTTGTGAAAGCTTTTTGAATTTTATTTATCGGTAGTTGGAATAAAAATTACGAGCGTGTGAAAGGTATTGTCTTATACCTGCCAATTATTTTCCCACTGCTGGGCAAAGACACTCAATACTTTTATTGCATTCCACATGTAAGTATTCTTAGGTGGTAAACTTATAATTAGTTCATTAATGGACCCTGTCGGGCACAGCAAAATAAGTGAGTTAAGAGAGAGGAAGCATTAATTGTTAATTTTATAACATTACTTATCAAACTACTATAATACAATAATGTTGAGATGATAATATTATATGAGATAAACTAATAGCTTTAATAAAAAATATAAATAGGTATCTAATGAGAGATGTAATAATAATTAATAAATAAATAAAATTCAAAGTCTCGAGCACTTAAGTTATGACTTAAGTCTATCACTTAGATATTCGTTTACCGTGTAGCAGCTTTTATTTGATCTGACGACACGGTTGGCGCAGTGGTTAAGCGATTGACTGCTGCGCTGCGTGTCGTGGGTTCGATTCCCGCACGGAACAAATATTTGTATGACCTACATGTATTTGTTCCGAGTCTGGGTGTTTTTCTATCTATAATATGTATGTATTTACAAAAAAAAAAAAAATGTATATAAGTAGTTTATCAGCCATCTTGTTACCATAACACAAGCATTAGGTTGCTTAGCTTGGGACAAATGGTGCTGTGTGAAATGTCCAGGGATATTTATTTATTTATTATTTATTATTTAGCAAAAACTGTCTGCATTCAGCTGCATTCGGTTAGACTGGAAGCCGACCCCAACATAGTTCGGAAAAGGCTAGGCAGATGATGATATTGCGATAGCACGCTTTCAATCACTATCGGAAGGATTTTGAACAAAATTCCTAATGCATTGCTTCATAGGTTTAAAAAATTCGTCTGCTCAATACTGTAAGTGTCGCAATGAATGTAGTTGAACTGTCCAAATTACCGGTATTGGCATTATAAGTGTATTACGCAATTATGCCCCATGTTTCCTTACGATGTTTTCCTTCTCCATTATGTCCGTATTTTCCTGTTTTCCCCAAAGGATTAGGTATGCCATAAGCTTACAAACTTATTACGTACATAATAAAAATTAATATTGACAGTGTAGTGGGAAGATGAAAATGTTTCTTGTATACCAAATAGCTTATTCGACTGTATTAGCAGGTAATCTGCGTTCGAAATTCAGATTTCAAACATGTAAACAAATAAGTATGATGTTTTTGTGAAATAAACCTTAACAGCTACACGTAAAGTTCAGTTGTGCCACAACTTTATTTTATTACGACTTTTTATCAATATCAGCTAAATTTATATAAACCAGCTTATAACGTTGATACTTGTTTAAGGGCTGATTTTTCCAACGCCAGATATCTTTTTCCGAGAATTTATTTTTGACGGCTTTTCCATTCAAAATGTGTCAAATATTAATTTTATTCTACGGATTAAAAATATCTAAGGGCAATTCTCGTAATTTTAAGAACGTTTACAGTCTGATCTCAGTCTCAATCTGTCAAAAATACCTTCATTTTCCCTACATTTTGACAAGTTTTTGACATTTCTTTGTCGCCGATGAGACTGCGACTAGATTTTGAACGTTTTAAATTTCGAGAATTGGCCTTTTGATTTTGGCAGAATCAGCCCTAAATGGACAAACCATCAATTGGAAACAAGATTTAAATAGACACTATAGTTCTATTCAAATAACAAATAGCTTACTAACAACATCATGATCATTCTCCTGCCCTTTTTCTTCCATATTATCAGTCATCATCTCGACAGCCACCTTTCGGTATATTCCCAGTCACCACCACATGGATTGCCACCAGGTGGCAATCGGGAATAAAATTCCCAGTTGCCACCTGGGAATACACCCCCCTTTCTAACCATATCATCATTTACACAGTCCATTTATCGTTTCTTTGGTCTTCCCTTATTCTTAGAGCCATCGACATTCATAATCAAAACTACTTTTACTTACTGACATAGCTTGTTATATTATTATTATTGTTATTGGGTACCTGTCTTCATAATCCTAAATCAGTCATGCAAGACGCTTAAGAATTCAGAAATAGAAAGGGCAACTTTATTATCCTGTATACCTAAAAACAATCAGCGACACGGTGGTCGCAGATTGTTTTTGGTGATGTGATAATTATGGTTTACCATTACCATAACTATCACATTTACTGCTTACTAATTATGGGCTAAGTGTCTCACTGCTCATTGTTCTATTTTGGTTGTGGCCTATAGCCAGTATCAAACCATTCTTAGCGATATTTTGAATCAGGGATTCTTCCAAGCTCCTTTTTATTTTGCATATCAGCAACACTGATGGCATACACAAGTGACAATCGCTTTAAACCATTTCGTATTACTATAAACGTAGTTGATCTGCCCAGACGAGTGACAAATTCAATTTTCCGAGCGGGCAATGACATCGCGAGGACAACTGTCAAGTCTTATTATTATTCATTCTTAGTTATGGTTCTGAACTAATCTTATGAACGTAGGTAATACGGATTAGGAAATGACCGTCACTTTGGCCGAAACTACGGATTTCGTGCTTATGGAGTAGATCCCAGGATTGGCTTAAATGTGTTTTAGTAATGTATGTCAGTTACATACATTTTTAACTTCTACTTCATCGTTGTCTCTGATAGAATGCCAGTCGGCCAGTGTTCACAAGCGTAACTGCTGAGCATATAACGCAGGTTTTTAATTCCGAGGTTGAGCCAACTGATATTGATTTTTTAATAAGTATTTTCTCAGTAGCATTTTGGGATCTCGATTTTTTTTTGTGGGCAATTAACTCACTTTCTATTATATAGGATTTTATAGCATGACAGTATTGAAATATGGGTGATCTACGCAAAGAAAGGATGTATTGACTGTGTGAAAGACGATAGAGCTAGAAATGTGGTAGCTACCTAGATGACAACTAATGGAGAAGTATGGAAGAAAAAGACATGTTGCGCCGACCCCAAATAAATTGGGACAAGGGCAGGAGAATGATAGTATACACCTCTGCCGAACACGTTGGGAAGTACAAGCGTATTGCTATGTTTGTCAACAACACAGAGACACAGAGCACTATATAATTATTCCTCCACTCCAATCGAAATGAAAACAGAACAAATTTGAATTTCATGTTAATTGAATGTTTTAAACATAATTTTATTCAATGGCCCCTGAGAAACTTCAGGTGTTTACCGTCGCAAACTCATTTACAAGTCTTTTTCAAGTTCGAGTTTCATTCTACCGTTTCCCCGTTTGAAGTTTCCCTACATTAGCTATTCGGGGACACGTTTGTCAATCAAATGTTTTGAGTGGGAGAGTTTGATTTGATTTTAAAGGTGATTTAATGAATACGTTAAATTACCCCCAAAAACGTTACGACCTTAAAAGTACCTACTTATGACAAAAAGCACAAAACTTTGTCATGACTATTTTGTTGATTACCTCGTAGGCAGAATCTAGTCTTACCAGGGGGTATAGTGTTACCCAGTAACTGAGTTGTGGATGTCAGATAGGCAGTTACTCCGTGTGAAATACTACTATATGGTAATAAGCTGCATTTAGTTAGACTGAAAGCTGACCCGATTAAAGTTGGCTAGCATTTGCTAGGGGGTTTGTTGGTCATCATTTGATGACCTCGTATACAAAAGGCCCTACTTCGCCCAAAAGTATGTACTGTGGAGTTCATAATAAGCAAGCATAGGCAACTCCACATCCATGCGCGTATTTAGCGTACGGGTGGGAAAATCGATCGTTCGATCCACTCCAGCTTCTCAAGGAAGGCCCATTAAGGAGCTAGGGTGGATCGAATAATCGATCATTGATAATTGATATTAATAATAAGCATGTGAGTCTGCAAGTCACCCCCTGCCATTTTATCTGTGAATTATATTATCATTGGTCGGGCAGGGGACATAAGCCTTAGATAGTTCAAGGTAACCGATCTACTATAGCCACCCACACCCATAGCCCAGTATCTTTTGTTTCCATGTTCTGCAATAGTCCTGCACCAACCGGTGGTTGTCCTTGGGTGCACCCCAAAATCGTCTAAAGAGCCTCTACGCGTTAGCTTCGACCCCTGGCACGCCTTTCAAAGGTCCGGTACCTCAGGGTCCCGAGTATGTCAAAGACAAAAAGCAAGTATGTTGCACATTAAGATTTTAGTCATGAAATGTGGAAAAGGGGTCTTTTTCTTAATGGAACAGCCAACTGCACTTCCTTGGTCATGCTTAATTGACTTTGACAGCGTCTGTATTTCATAGCAGTTAGGGCGATTTTCGTAGTTAAAGCTACCTGCTCCTTTATACTCAAATCAAAGCTTTCGGTAACCTAAGAAAGGCACTCCATTATAAACATACTCGTACTATGAGCCATCTACTACCACATCCCACTTATATATTTTTGGAATGTATTCAATGTTTATGGTATCGCAAAGATTTCAATTTAATCAATCTCCAAATCATAAATATATTGATATACAACCCACAATAATAACAATAAATTGGTAAACGAATTCGGTATCAACATGCGATATTATTTGTAGGCAGGCTACGATGCCCGCGTTTGTATATTATAATCCCCGTGCGGCCATTTGCTACAATCACAGGAAATTCGAGAGAAATAAACTCTATTACTAAAATGGATCATGATACAGACATATTGTTTTGACATTAAATTGACTGGAAATAGAAATTATTAGCGTGGACGGCTCGTAATAACAAATTCACAGGAAAATGCATTTTAGAGGACTAAAAGGATCTTTTGGAACCCGAATGACATTGACAGGTCCAAATCAGACCAATTCTCGTAATTTTAAGAACGTTCACAGTCTGATCTCAGTCTCAATCTGTCAAAATTACCTCTAATTTCCCTACATTTTTGACAAGTTTTTGACATTGATTGTCGCTGAGATGAGATTGCGACTAGATTGTGAACGTTTTTAATTACAGGAATGGGCCTTCTGTTTATTAGTGTGAATTGATGTTATATGTGACATTCTCGACGTCGCCACTTGCGTCCGCGCATAAACGCAGATACTACCTACGCATTCCCATAACCGAAGCAAAACACTGAATTATAACAACAAAGGAAATTTGGAACTGAGTATAAATATTGCAAATAATTTAAATACACATTTGTTATTTCAGCATAATGATGTTCAATTATTGGTTATTTGCTCCGTTGAGCCAGGTCGACTTTGAAGTAATTCTTTGAAGTAAAGATTTACAATATTACCTTATTTATGCTCTTTCAAATACGGTGCTCATATTTCCTGAGTCACATTTACTTAAATAATAAATGAAGTAAAGACAACTGATCAGTTACGTCTTTTTGAGGAGGATTTAAATGCGAACATTATATGTAACTCCGAGCGAAATATCACCATATACGATCTTCGGGCGGCTTCACTGAGCTGTATCGGCCTAGACTAGACAGCCGGGGGACATGATGCCAATGTAGTGTCATGTTGCCCTTTCGTGATTTTTATATTGTTGTTTTATGTATATTTTTTACGAAAATGCTCTTTGCTCATTGTTTTATTAACTTAGTTTGAAGTGTAATACTAACATATTTTTAAGACCTTTGTAACTTTTAAGAACTTTGTAAACAATTATTATGGTTGTACTAACATAACACTAGTGTTTAAGTAGTGTTACCCACAAAAAAATGGATTTTATAATGAGAAAAATAAATTAAGCAATTGAATTGAATAACAATACGAGTATATGTTAATTATATTAATGACCGCATTGAATTATAGCACGCCATCTCTCCATAAGGTGTGATCTAAATTCTTATAGCCCACATCTCTACACGCGTTCATGTCTTTTTACGTTATTGACCTAGTTTAGGTTTCATAGATTTTAACAAGACCAGTGACTTCTCTCTATTAATTTCTTTATAGAAAAAAAAAACCGGCACCCTGAATCATTTTGAAGGATATTGCTACTCCGTTGCTTCAGAAAATTCGAAAAATGTGTGTGCTCATCAACGTACCTAAATACCGCAATTAATGTTGTTGAACTGTCAAAATTAAAGCCATTCCAACTGGTAGGGTGGTTTCACTTTCACTTGAGACACACGTATACGTCAATAATGGCACTAACGATCGCTATTTACGTATAATGTTACGTTAACCAACCGTTTGAAACAACTGCCCCTTAAGTGTATTTCGCAATTCGCCTCAGTACATAATATATCAAAATAAGCACTACAAACCTCTCCAAATCAATGAAAAGGTGCCCACTATTCATAAACCATAAACTTTCCTACAAAAACATCCCTAATATTATTTAGACATCTATTTCAGACTCCCATTCAATTTCATAAATAAGCGCCCACTTTTCCTTCCGAGTTCAAGAGTAGTAAATAGTGGGGGGAAATCGAAACGCGCCGCGTTCAGTTAGTGAAATGAAATGTGAACGGTCTACGAGGAAAATCTAGCCTTCTTGAAATGAAAGCGGACTAAAGGAGCTCAATTAAGGGAATTGGATTTAGCTATTCATATGGTTGTTTAGTTTTCCTCTCTACATATGTTTATCTTGTTTAAAGTGTTGTCTTGTTTGTAGCTTGTTTAAGTGTCAAAGTGGTTTAAAATTAAATTATTTTTTTTATTTTATATTGTTTTACCATTTTCTTCTATATCATTTTACAAGCAGAACCCCGCGGTTTCACCCGCATAAGTGTTGATCGCGTGGGAATATCGGGATAAAAAGTATCCTATATTTAATCCTGGTTATAAACTATCCTAATCCGTTTAGTAGTTTTTGCGTGAATGTGTAACAAACATCCATTCCATCTATTCATAAATACATCCACATAAACTTTCGCTTTTATTATACTAGTGGGACGTAGGATAGGATAGTAGGATATACCTACTTATTTTAATTTCATTTATTTCTTATTTTTATTTCATTTAATTTATAATTCCATAATCATAATATTGCCTTGCCATTTTCTTCTTATTCATTCTTAGGCCCATCGAACACGCGATTAATCACAAACTAGTTATTAACGTATTTGTAAGTTGCGTCGTGTACGCACCACCATGAAATATTCTGGATACTCCTTAGTGATTTGAGTATGTAATTGTTTACTTTTGAGTAGCGTCGCTTTTAAGGGACTCTGTCTAGCATAGGGTGGCATTATACTGAGCGATGGCCGTTTTGCGTAGATGTGACGCATATTTACCCCCAACTTGTATTTTTTTTAATGTTTGTTTTATTTCTCTGCGTTATGTTTACCGCGAATAAACGTATTTTCTTTCTTTCTTAGCTAACAAACGGGCTTACTCTCTCCGGCCATCTTTATCAGTTGCAAAATGAATTGAGAAATACTCTACAAAACAACAAGTCATGTGCCCAGTAGAATTCATATCGGCAAAACAAACGACTTCACCCCCTATTTAATCCCCTATTTATAGAGAATGAGATTTAGGGGATAATCGATAAGCTATAGGGGAGGGCTTGTGGCTAAGTCTTGCTGCGGTTGGTCCATGGATAGGTGACCACCTTTACATACCCCTCCGTGCCTCGGAAAGCACGTAAACCCGCTGGTTCAGGCTGTCATTCGTAGATCTTTGACAGTCTTTACGGGTCGTCAAAAGCCCGAAAGTCTGCCAACCAGTCTTACCAAGGGATATCGTATTGCCCAGTAACTGGGTTTTGGAGTTCGGACAGGCAGTTGCTCCATGTAAAATACTGGTATTCAGTTGCATCCGGATAGACTAGAAGTCGTCCCCAACATAGTTGGGAGAAGGGTAGGCAGATGATGATTGCGGTTCTAAAGATAGAACCATTGTGATAAGTAAATAAAATCCTCCAGATCGTATTTCGGCCATGGCGGTCAATCTCAACGGAGACTAGCCTTCGGCGCGGGAGATATTCTAGTGCACAACTGTGCGCGCAGACACAGGTGCACTCCCTCTTCCCTCACTCTCTTAATCTGATGGAACGGCAATCCCTCATGACCGGAGAGAGCTCAGGTGTTGGGAACAACGGCTTATCACTTGTGACCACGAGACCAAACGGGGCAGTTAACCACCATTGTGATAGATAGATGGTCGAATGACAGACGGACAGAGAGACAGACAAATGGCGCAGACTAAGGGGTTCCATACCTAAAGTAGGTACCAAAAGGACTAGGATTCCTTTGGTTAAGGAAAAAATCTGTATACTATTTTTAACCACTCCAAGAACTACTGAACGGATTTCTATGAAATTTGATACATAGATGGTTTGTAACCAGGATAAACATATAGGATACTTTTTATCGCGATATTCCCACGGGATCGAAACTTATGCGGGTGAAACTCGGGGCGCAGCTTGTCTATTATATTCATACTACGCATAATACATATATAACCAAACCATAATCACCAATACGAAGTCAATATCTCTATTTGCAAAGGCTCTATAGTAGAGATTAATAAAGGCTTTCGTTCAGAAGAGAGATTATCCGACTAATCTCTAACTTCAACGGAAAAGGTAGAGACGGCTAAGATGGAAATTAATTAACGTTTTGTAACTCATTGACCTAGAAACGGATTAGCCAATAATCATCTGTACGCTCCATTTACTTTGTATTAGGAGTACTTAAGCTTGTTATATACCGGGCTTTGAAAACATTCTGGATTTTTTATGACTTTAAATCATCTCGCTGAGCTGGACTCCTTTGATAAAGATTGTTCCTTGGCAGCTCTGGACAGAGAGAGGTGGAAACAGAGTAGCCAGCCTTTTCCCAACAGTGTGACATTAACGGCTTGTAGCGGTATCTACAACGCCACATGCGAACAACGCGTCATACTAACGTCACGCAAATCCTGCATCTCGCAAGCAGAGTTTACCGTGCAATTAGCATAGATACAATTTCCCAATAGATACAGTTTACCGTGCAATTAGCATAGATACAATTTCCCAATGATTGATATTGGGAAATTGTATCTATGCTAATTGCACGGTAAACTCTGCTTCCGAGATGCAGGATTTGCGTGACGTCAGTATGACGCGTTGTTCGCATGTGGCGTTGTAGATACCACTACAGGCTAAAACTAAAAAAATAAAATCATCTCGCACACTATGCGTCATGCAACTGCGACAAGACGCAACAACAGACTGCGGCATGAAGAACAGGGTGTAAAGTTCACTCATTCTCCATAGAAAAGGGAGGATCCTTAGACCAAACGGGTGTTGTGTCTGGTGGGCAACTGCCCGACGATTGATGTTGGGTACGTTATATGTTAGTTGCGTGGCAACTCGGCTTGCGCGATGCAGGATTTTGCGTGATGTCAGTGTGATGCGTAGTTCGCATATGGCGATGTAGATGCCGCCACAACAACACTGGAAATTCAATATGGCGGAATCTTGAGCTTTCTATGTGTAAGGTTTCTCGCAAAATTATCTTAGAACTCATTATTAAATTTATAGGAAAGTATGTCGTCCTCGTAATTGCCACCCTGAGGTTGAATTTCACTTGCACGTCACAAAACGTCAAGGTCTATTTTTGCTTGAAGACCAATGTGACAGTTAGACAGTTTCACCCTTAGTGAAGTTTCAATTTACTGGGAGTTTTTGTCAAAAGTGGTAATGCACTAAGATACCTACGAGGTCAACTATTCAATAAATAATTTTCAGGACTTTTTGGGGTTAATAGAATAACTAAAGCACTTTTATAGAGCGTACATAAAAATAACAGATAGATACTGTATTCATTTTATACCGGCCACCCGATTAGCGATAAAAAAGAAGTAATTGAATTTGTCAGCAGATTGCTATCCCAGTAACTCGTTAAACTTAATTAAACGAAATCCCTAAGTTAGCACTAACGACTCCGATTATTGTTTAGTCTGTTTACTGGCTATCTTGTTGACCTCATCTTCTTTAAAATTGTTTTCAAACACAGAGACCCAAGATAAAATATTAAATATAATTGAATGTCTAGAAATTTAAAAGGAGCCATTAACGTTTGAGATTACTTTCGGCATTTCTTCTCAGAAATGGCCCCCGTTTTGCTGTGTAACATCTAAAATATAAGAGTCAAAATAATAATTCTGTATATACAGGGTTATTTGTAAAACACCAACAACCTCTTAAGAGGTCATTGTACTCATCATTTTGAACAACTTTTACTATGGGACCAAAACTGAAATCGCGAAAAAAAAATCGGCTGTTCCCTACATTTATGTTCGCATAACTCGTCAAAATGTAGGGAGCAGCTGATTTTCGCGATTTCGGGTAGTCGGTTAGACGGGAAGCTGACCTCAACATAGTTTGAAAGAGGCTAGGCAGATGATGATGAGGCGATAAATTTTTCACCCTTTGTAAGCTTTTCCATATTAATATCTGTAATCCATAATAAATACGATTCTATTCTAAATGAGTTTTCACTTCAAAGCCTCCCAGAGTAGCAAAAAATATTTAATTAAATGAACTATCAGCGCTTCCTGGACAGTCAGCGTTACCGTTACCGACTGGCCGATACAAGAGAAAAAACTTACAGATCCTGGCTAAAACTACAAATTAGATGCCAAAAACTCGCTCAGAATTACGAAAAAAAAAAAATCAACATAATCCACAGTTTGAATAAAAACGTTCGTTATAACAGATGGCTATTAAATTCTCTAGTACGGTATGCCAACAATGAGTCTCTCAATTGGTGCATCGGAATGAATGCACAATCGTTCGAATGTGGGTCGCCGTCACAATGATGGTACAGAGTCAGGAAGACGTATTGTTTGGATGTGGTAGGTAAGGCTGGATCGATTTCTTCTTTGAAAATTCTAGAGGTATTGAGAAATTCTGTCAGGAATTTTTGAAGTAGGATAGGTCTTTGTTAGACTCATGCGAGTTGGTGCTATCACTTTAGGTACTTGTTTTGTTTTCCCTTCTACTCTTACACATGTTGTCTACATCTCTTTTTATCTACTCTCCTATCGCAGGTATGCTGGAAGAGATTTAGAAATGAGCCTAACATTACCTTAGTACGTATTTTTCTATTCCTTTCTTCTTGTCTGTTTATATGTGCATTTATGGTTAAATAAATCAATACTGCATGTTTTAGGACACAGAAGGCAGGATAGGAGGTGGAGCACGGTTTGAAACAAAAAATGCACTCAAAGTGACCTCTGCGCTGCCACCGACAACGCCGTGGAAGTGGCAAAGTTTTGAGAAAACCGCATTTAAAATACAGTCGTGCCAGCGACACGGAGAAGAAGAATAAATACTTATGTTCTAGGTAAAATACTTATGTTCTAGGTGAAATACTTATGTTCTAGGTAAAATACTTATGTTCTAGGTAAAATACTTATGTTCTAGGTAAAATCATAAGCACATGTGACATTCAATCCTCCGTCTAAGGTTGGCAACGCATTGAAACCTGGGTTTTGTTGGTGTTAATTTAGCAAGAGTGAGTTTTTGAGGAGTAGATAATTATGTAAGGATCGTAGTAGATTGCGATCTATAGTTTCAGTCCATCCACATGCTCACGGGAAGAAAGCGTGACTTTATATATGTATGACATATCGGTGGCTTCTACTGTTAAAGATAGGTAGACAACCTGTTTGCCAGCTTTTTCTATGAACTGGTTGAATGCCTTAATTACAGAAAAAAATAAAAACCCTTACGTCTCGCGTGGAACCACGTTCATACAAAGGGTTCACAACCATTTTCAGTTGTATTATCATCAGGACTATTTTTGTGACATGATCAACTGTTCAAATGCGCGACATTCTTTCTACGTTTACAAACTTCATCATTTACGTGCTAGATCTGTGCATTCGTCATGTTGTTTAAAATCATTTAAGTCACATTATGAATTACGAGTACAACGTGTCTTAAATGTGTCGCGAAATAAATTATAATTACTTATGACATAGTCTCCTTCGTTTTATATTATGCTCACTATAGCGACCCGCCCCTGCACACACGTATGCAATGTACTGGTGTGGCGACATCTAAAAGCATCGAAACTGTGCTTTATAGTCCGCGCGGAACTAGTTGGTCGCGCCTTGGGTATGTGAGCGGTGGGATGGGGGGGACAGCGGGGGTGAGGCGGCGGGTTGCAACGCATGTACATAGTGCGCGGGGCTCCTCCGTCCCACCGCTCACATACCTAAGGCGCGGCCAACTAGTTCCGCGCGGATTATAAGTTAAATATTAACATACCCACCCTTCTGTATACATAAACCTTCCGGAATAAATTCTCTAAGTAATGGTGACAACTGTATCAAAATCCGTTGCGTATTTTAATAGAACAACGTGATCATGCAGTCAGACATGAAGAGTGTAGAGACAGAATTATATAAAAGTACTACTTAAAATTAATTATTAATGAAAAAAATTATAGATATAGATAATAATTTTATTATAGACATGGTTAACACGTTTTTCAATATAAAATGTAGGCTCTGGTTTGGCTTTGTAAGACACAACAAGCTTACTTACCTACTTTGTTAATTTCTGTTTTTGTCAATGGTTGCAAATAGTCTTTTATTTATTTATATATACTTCATTGTACACCACAAAAATACATAGCATAAAAAAATACATGAAACACTACAAAATATACAATGGGCGGCCTTATCGAATTACTGCGATCTCTTCCAGGCAACCTTAGAATAGACAGTGATTTTCCTGGACATAAAATGGAACTGTCTTTGGTGCAAATATTATATAAACAATATACTAAAATAGATACACAAATAAATACATATCCAAAATTATAGATACATAAACACATACATATTTTACCAAGAGGTTACACATGACATTACAAATAGACATTTCAATTTTATTTATTTGTATGTATGCGGCAAAAATTCGAGGACATGTGACATCTACCAACCCGCACTGGGCCCGCGTGGTGGATTACGGCCCCGTCCCTCACATAGAGAGGAGGCCTGTGTCCCAGCAGTGGGAACATTTTAGGCTGATTATGCTTATGCAATATATATGTTTAGAAGATTCCACCTCGTTATTTCTCTAACATCCTAAGGATGCAAATCAAAAAACTTTAACATCTATTTTTGCGTTAATGGTTTTATTGCGGCAGCTAGATAGTTTTAACCTTAGTGAAGTTTTAATTTACTGGCAGTTTTTATCAAAAGTGGAAAAGCATTTACGAGGTCGACTAAACAATACTACAAAATACATCGTTTAGTAACGCCTTGGGACCTCTTCGTACTCAATGTATCTTCTGTTATTGTTAACTGTATTGACATCTGCAGTATTGATCTACCACATAAGCACCCCGTGGGATTTCGATCTTGATACTACAGAATTATAGCATTGATTCCCGGAGCGCTTCGGTACGCTTATAGGCTTCGACGCTTCGGTATAATCTGGGTCGTTTGTTCAGTAAATACAGGGTGTAAGAAGACACATTACAAAGCCGTCACCTTCGCATTCTGTACATCAAACTAAGTAACATTGAGCAAACATTTTTGCTGGGAAATTGCTTTTATTTCTGGTGTGAAAATACAACTATTGACTGCAAAATATTGTGCTTTTGGGTGCATGCAAAGGTACAGGAGTTATTTAAGTATTTAGAGTTGAGTTATTACGTCATGTAAAACATGTTTTCGTGAAATAAAATTTAAGGAACAAAGAACTTTGACTTCAATACCTCCGTTACCAGAAGGTATGGTCCAGTACAAACAAAAATATTATTTATTTTTAGTTCAAAACACTCTCGGCTTTGTAAACGTCTTTTCACATACCTATTGTGCCTCAACATTTTGACTGCCAAGAAAAGAGGGCGAAAAAAAGACTCTGGGATGATTATATGGCTAGCACGGAAGTGAATTCTCTCTGTGATGACAACTACTAGATGTTTATAGTATGGACAAAAGAGACTACGCGAGTACATATAAACAAGGACAGATTAATTATAAATGTGACTGCCTCGCTGGTCTAGTGGTGGACCAGTCGACAGCACGACTGCTGAGCGCGAGATGCAGGGTAAAATCCTCAAACTTGCAAAGTAGAAAGCAAGAAAATAGGTTTTATTTGCGGTAATCATGTGCATCAGCGACAGCTGGCGTTGACGGCGTTAAAAGTGTTAAATGGTGTTTTCTGGTAAATCTTAAGAGCATTTCAGAATCTTGGTTTGTATACAATGTGTAACCGAATTGATGCACAATTATGAAAGTAGTTTGTTCAGAATCGTTTACTGAATTGAGTCATTTTTAATTTAGGTAACTTTTTATCGCAATAATGGTAAAAAATAAGTAAATTATAGTTACAGCAAAAAGCAAGTTATATGTACGGTCAAAATTAATCAATCAGAGAAAGTACCTACTACGCTAAGCCCTGACACGTATGCAAAAGTCTGCGTGCGAAGATTTGTAATGTGAATACAATGTTCACCCACGATCGGTATAAATAATTTAATAAATAACCAATTTATAATTAGATCACAGGACAATTTAATTTAAACTTATAATTTATTGTTAGCATTTAATTTTTAGTTTTTATGAAAGTATAATAATGTTTTTAGTTTTGTTTAAATATCTATGAATGAATTTTCTTACTTATATTTTGTTTGCCAAAAAGGCCGTAGGTACATGACGGATCTTTTTTGTTTATAAACAATCTGAATGCCTTGTATGTCTACTCATGTTTCTACAAATAAATGTCCTATCTTATCTTATTTTATACATAATAGAAAAAAAATCTGTATAGATATATTTTATGATTATAACATAATATTCTAATGGGGGCATTTGATGGTGTGCGTTAGTTCCGGGACATGTCGTATATATATGTGCCTCTATTATATGGGACCTACACATAACAGGCGAAATGTGTGTCTACCTATACCTTCAAGGAATACAGACGTACTTAATTTATTGTTGTGCAGGTTATCCATTATCTGAGTTCACGAATTCAAGCGCTTCACAGAATAATATTGTGTTCAGCGTGCAAGCAGTAATGAACAGGGATTGTATCCCAAGTTGTTTTATCGTGGCAAATTAATTAATTTCGAAATTATTATAATGGTAATGATTTCGAAATTAATTTGTTGTTGGGGACAGAATTGTTAGCAATTTCCTCCTGATATCTCCAATTTATATAATGTTTACATTATTGCACTGATCGATGCGTCTGGCAGACTGGCTGATAATGCGTAGTAAGTTACACATACAACAAATATGGGCCTGTTTCAAAAAATGGAAAGAGCTCCCCTCTTTCCACTTTTTGAAACAGGCCCATATTTTTTGCCTTTGTCCTGCAGTGGGACAACACAGGATTATAATAATAATTATTCATAAAGCCCCGTAACAACCAAAAGTGATCGTCGGGCGAGTACGCGATCGTCACGTTCATATATGTTTTATGTCACTGTCACAGACCGCGTGGTCGAGCCGAGAGAGGGCGCCTTCCAGTTCTCCGAACCAAAAGCGACAATCGCGTACCTACTCGCGTGACGATCGCTTTTGGCTAGTACGCGTACTGGGCATATCCAAAAAAATCAAAAGTTGAACATTACCTACTAGTTCAAAAACTCGCTAAAACCCAGGCAGTCAGAAAGACTTTGTGTAAATTATTTCATAACTACTGCTCTCAAAACGGCTGAAGAAAACATCGGGAGAAAACCGGTATGCCTTAGAACCAAATAATTCGAAGACATGTAACATCTACCAACCCGCACTAGGCCCGCAGCGCTGTGTGATTGTGGATTTCGGGCCCCCCCTCTCACATTGACACCTGTGTCCCAGTGTGGGAACAAAAAAAATCTTTTTTTTCCAACATGGAGTGTGAAAGTTAACTGACAATAATTTTGTAAACCATAACTCGTCAAAACTTAATTTATTTTACTTAGTTAACAATATTTATTACTTTGATTTGTGGTTGCGATTAATAGCACTGTTATTTTCAAAAACATTATTAAAAAAATCACTGTAAAATTATTAAAAATGCGACCAAGGGTGTCAAATTATCAACTTTTTCGAAAAATGTCTATTATCGCTTGACTAAGTGACATGGATTTTTTTTCTTATTTTTTTCCTACCTGGTATAGCTTGGCCTCTCGCCTGGTACCAGGTTATCGTTGAGTTTCGGAACACCCTGTATATATAGATAGAAACATGCTTTTTTTGTTTTACAGTTTTGGGCCAACAAGATTTAGAATTCAGTCGTGCCAGCTACACGAAGAAGGAAGGAAGGAAAAAAAAACGTTGAAACAAATTCACCTTGTGTTATTGTGTTACATATTTTCATAATATATTGTATTGCATATGTTCGTTTCAACATAATATATGTTACATGTAACTTACTGTGTACCCAGTATAATAAAGCTTGATTTCTGAAACAAGAAAGCGATTCCTGTTCTTTTCGAGAAAATTTACCGCGACGAGCACTGTGTTACTAAAATGTCTTCTGGTTTCCATGTATCCTTTTTAATGATCGCCCGCAAGAATGATAGAGGTCGCAAATACATTGATAAGCCTTATTAACTGTGCTATTTTAATTGCATGTGGCATCAATCAATCGACTCAGCCTATCGCAGTCCATTGCTGGCCATAGGCCACTCCCAAGCTGCGCCATAACACCCATCCTCCGCCTTTCGCATCCAGTCTGTCCCAGCCTTTTTGAGGTCGTCTGTCCATCTAGCTGGGGGGGGTCCCACACTATGCTTGACGATACGCGGTCTCCAATCCAGGATTCGTCTACTTCACGTTGTTCGATAAACATAGCCAGCCCACTGCCACCTCAGCTTGCTTACTCTGCAAGCCAAGCCGGTAACTCCATTTTGTGGCATAACATAGTTGAAGTTGAAATAAACTAAAGTTGCACCGTGTAAACACGTTTTTTCAGGTAAGAAGTCATATGTTGCTTCAAATAAAATATATGTCACAGGCAAAAACCTTGCTTCGTATAAATAGGGCATTACGTTCCACACAGCTGATTACATTGAAAAACAAAACACAACACAATGCTACTCACACATACGGTGTAAAAATTCATTGGTCGCTATTCAGTCAACAACTTGGCACGGCCCCATGAATGAATGGACAATTACAATTAATTATTGCTAACAAAACTGCCGTATCCTGTACTATTTATTGTTAATGTATCGTGTGCGCAGATTGCCAATTACATGTCTTCCGTTCATAGTTCAATCTTTTCAATTCGTTCACTCGTTTCTGTTCTATGTAGGGTCACAATTGTCGTGATTGATGATGTATTGGAAGTGCAGTTAAGGCAGCTGGATTATCGTCTGACCGAATGAATATTAATTGATTGGATTAAGGATGTATGATTGTAACAATGCTGTGTTTACATTTGGTGTGGATTGAGTTTTTAATGGATATGATAACTTTAATATCTGAAAGACCTCATTCAAAGATGGCAGCTTCACTGAAGCTAAAGGTAAGCGGGCTGGTCATAAAATTAAATAAAATACAATGTTTGCAATTCTAATCCTACTAATATTATAAACGCGAAAGTTTGTATGAATGGATGTATGTTTGTTACGCAAAAACTGCTACACGGATTTGCATAAAATTTGGCACACAGATAATTTATAACCAGGATTAACACATACGATACTTTTTATCCCGATTTTCCCACGGGATCGAAACGTATGCGGGTAAAACCGCGGGGTGCAGCTAGTATTGTAATAATTGAATTAAGCTTATAGTTTTCTGGACCTGCGGGATAATTGCGTAGCACACTTTCATTTTGACTGTTCAGCCACGTAAATTGCGTTGTTCAGAAGGCGAAGGGTTTAGAAATTTCCTCCAAAACCCTCGGATTCTGATTGAAAGTGTATTACGTTATTAGGGTGCAGGTCGCAACTAGAGCTCTGTGTGAAAACGAACCAGGAACCGTACTGTCATTCGTAGATCTTTCAGGGCACAGCAAAATTATAGTTATACATATATAATAAAAATCTAAATCGTAGAAACCAAAATCAAAATAAAATTCTGCATGAAAACTAAAAAGGTTACGCTCACATAAAAAAGTTAATAACAGTAACATAAATAAATCTATTTAAGGGTAAGTAGGTAGATATTTTCTTAAAATACTATTTTACATTTAGACATAATTATTTACTTATATAATAAGTAACACAAACACTTATTTAATAGGAGATCATATTTTAAGATTACAAATAAAATATATCAGTTTTACGTGTATCACAATTTGAGATTCAGTAGGTAACATTTTATAATTTACTTATTGTGTATTTAGAAGTCATGTTATGTTTAATTATATTTATAATCTTCTTGATAAATATCCAAATGTATATAATTATTTAAGAATGTGTTTATTGCAATTACAGTCTTTAATTTAAGTATTCGTACTATAAAAGCTTTTGTTTAATAAAAATAATTTTAATTTATTAATAAAAATATTAGATTTATTTATATTTCTTATTTCCTCTGGTAACTTGTTATATATTTTTATCGACATAACATTTTTAATTAGGGGTAGGAAGACGAAATAAATACAAGACTTTGTCCGTGGTAACATAAATATGGATCACTGTGTCTGAATTAGGGCTGATTTTTCAATCGACAAACAATTTTTATTTGTGGAATAAAATTGACGTCTGACAGTTTTTGTATAGAAGAACTGTCAAAATTTCAAAATTATTCCTCTGATAAAATTATCTGGCGTTGGAAAAATCAGCCCTAAGATAAATATGGATCACTGTGTCTGAATTAATAAAATTACCTGTGCCTATCCGTTCGGAGAAAACAGGTGTAATGATATGTTTATCACTTAATACTTTCTTTATCAAGATCGTTTTGATATCAATTTCTTATTAAGCCTTATCACGCTACAAGTTCATTAGTGTTTTTAGTTTGTAACACTGTGCACTGTATGGTCGTCGATACTTTCTAAACAGATATAAGGATTTTCGTGAAGCTAAAACAATGAGGGATATTTTCTATTTCTTTTTAATTCTTGGACTTTGTGGTAAGATTTTTTTTATCGTCTTTAATTTGTAAGTTTTTTTTACGCTCTTGCGCCTGTTAACTTTAGCCTTGAAGTTAAGCGCCACAGAGGATGATCGTGAAAATATACAGGCTGGCAGAGACATCGACGCGCAAACTGTAACCATGAATTCAGCACGTGAGTTTAGACCTCGAAACGAAAGCGATAGCGATAGCGTCGAAATTTTTCGTCGGTTATTAAAAACTGACGAAATCCGATCCGATCCGATCCGATCCGATTTCTCCAAAGTTTTAAAGCTAGAACAAGTCTTATCCTGAGCATAACTTTTGACATTTTGACAAGTTTTCCATACTAGAACTGTCAGACGTCAATTTAAAAAAAAAATAAACCCTTAATAATATTATAATATAGTACTTATAGGTTCTAATTGTTATAATTATGTAAATAGATATTGGG
The DNA here is from genome assembly GCA_949629185.1 of Apamea crenata. Classification (NCBI taxonomy): domain Eukaryota; kingdom Metazoa; phylum Arthropoda; class Insecta; order Lepidoptera; family Noctuidae; genus Apamea; species Apamea crenata. Next base: position 10,457,760 of record OX451375.1, on the reverse strand, counting down.
TATTGGTTACGGACGCGCATCATACTTTAATCAACATAACACTTGACAATAACAATTTTAATTTTGAGACCTGCCTAAACGCACCTATTAATAGCCTGCCCTGTTTTAAGACTAAATTTATTATTTCAGTGGGTATGTATCTATCACAAGATGCAGGAGCAGGACCAAACAAACTTCAAAACAAAGTGATTGCAGAAAAGGCAGAACCGGAACCATTAGAGTACTATGATGACCCTGACCCTAGTGCCAACTGCTACGCAGAAGAAAACCACTGCTCAACGGACATGTACAATTTATATAACATTACTAGCTGACCCGACAAACGTTGTTTTGCCATAATTATATGTACATTATTTCTAGGATTTTTTTTTTGTATGAAAAATATATGTTGACCGATTCTCAGACCTACCCGATATGCACACAAAATTTCATACAAATCGGTCCAGCCGTTTCGAAGGAGTTTGGTAAAAAAACATTGCGACACGAGAATTTTATATATTAGATGTCGCAGGATCATCATCAGCAGCCTACAGGAGTACTGCTGAACATAAGCCTCTCGAATTGCTCGATTTTCGACAACTCTCATCCAACTGCTACCAGCCACCCTGCGAAGGTCGACGCTCTACCGAGCTTGGGGCGTCTTAACTTACGTTTGCCAATTTGCGGTCTCCACTAAAGAACACGTCTACTCCAACAGTCATCGGTTCTACGGCTAATATGGCTTGCCCATTGCCACGTCAGCTTGCTTATTCTGTGACCTATACGTACGACCTATGTCGCAGGGTATTAATTGAAAAATTGGCACTGGGCACGTGTGGTGGATTATGGCCCACTTCCACACACGGAGCCTATGTCCCAGCAGTGGTAAATTCTGAGGCTTTTCATTTGGTCAGCTAACATTTATTTTACTTATTTCAGAGAGTATGTTCCCAAAGCAATATGCGTTTATAAGAAGAAAATGGGATTGACAAACTTTTATGGTTTGTGTACAATAAAGCTACAGAACTGTTTAATTCGTCAGCAAAAGAAATTAAACGACAACTCTGCGTCTCTCGATGGTACGTATTAATTTTAGAAAGTTGAATTAATATTAAAAAGAGAAAAAGCAAATACTTTTTGTATGTTTATTTGTTAAAAAAAAATGGAAAATACTGGTATTCAGCTGCCTTTAGACTGGAAGCAGCTAACATACGATGATAAATAACGATACGACGGTGATGATTTTTGTTTGTTACGCTTTCACGCTAAAACGGCTGAACAGATTTGGATGAAATTTGGTACATGTATAGATATGACCTGGATTTAGGACATAGGATTTTTATCCCGATATTTCCATGGGGTCGAGACTAATGTGAATGAAACCGCGGGGCGCATCTAATAATATTATGAAGAGAGTTTAATAAAAAAAATGTGATGAATTGCACCTACCCCTGTTTTTTTCTACATCACCCAAAGATTGACTGGTAGAAACTACACTTCGGAATACAGAGAAGTCAAACAAGGCGTCCCACAAGGAAGTGTTTTGGGCCCTCTGTTATTCATCATTTATATAAACGACTTCCCAAGAGTAACCAATCATCCCACTATACTTTTTGCGGATGATAGTACTGTAGTTTTTACTGGTAAGAACAAGGTACCCCTAGAACAGGACATAAACAATACACTAAGTGATATTATGAAATGGTTAACTAATAATAGTTTGAAAATGAACTTTGACAAAACTAAAATTATGATATTTCGCAATCGTAAAGCCAAATTTAATGACATTAACATAAATTATAAAGGGAACAAAATAAATGGGATAGCAACAACAAAATTCTTAGGTATGTCAATTGACTATAATCTGAATTGGAAGACACATATTGATGCTTTGAATCAAAAATTAAATAAACAATCCTACGCCCTACATATGCTGGCAAAAACGGTTAACACCGCTGCTGTACTTGCAGCATACCATGGGTATGTGGGATCCATAATAAAGTATGGCATTATATTCTGGGGACATTCCACAAATAAGGATATGGCTTTCAAGGCACAAAAGCGGTGTATAAGGGGTATATTTAATATCAAACAAACTGATAGCTGTAGACCATATTTTGTCGAGCATAATATATTAACATTGCAGTGTGTCTACATTTTTGAGATTGCTAGCTTTGCAAGAACTAACAAACATCGTTTTGATAAGTACAGAAGTAAGCGGCATACTGATAAAATTTCTTGCAAACCTAACAAGACGGCCCTGTATTCCAATAGCATTTTCAGTATGGCACCGCGTATATACAATCACTTGCCAAAATCTATACTAGAAACTCCATCGATCGACGAATTTAGAAAGAACTTAAAAAAATTCTTGCTAAGCAAATGTTATTATAGTATTCAGGATTATTTAATGGAGGACGTAAAGACATATTGTTAATGTCACATTTGACTGGTGCACTAATTTAATTATTAATATTATTATTACTTTGACATTTATTTTAAAATTTATCTTGACATCATCTTTTGACATGACATTTTAATGGACAATACATTTCTTGACATTATAATTCTAAATAATTTACTGGCATTATCATTGGATCAATTTTATTATTATTAAATGTTTAATTATTATTTTAATTGTTATTTGCCACGGTGAAATTGTGTAAGAAATGTTATAATAAATGTAATATCATAAGCTTTTAATTTGCATGCTTTCAGGCGTAATATGGTTGAACTGTACTTTATTTTTTTAACAACATAATGTAACTACCCATATTAGCAAATAAATGATTTTGAATTTGAATTTGAATTTGAAGAAAATGCCAGATTTATAGAGGCAGATTTAGGACCGACTCTGTAAATTTTAGTGCATATAAGACTAAATAAATCATATAATAAATAAACATTTATTTGTTCTTTTATGCTTGTGCTATTTGATAGATCTGAGAGGGGTACCCACCCCTTATACAGGTTTATTTCTACGGTGAGTGGAAAATTATATAGTCTGACAGGGGTATCGTATTACCCAGTAACTGGGTTGTGAAGGTCAGATGGCAGTCATGTAAAATACTGATATTCAGCTGCATCCGGTTAGACTGGAAGCCGTCCCCAACATAGTTAGGAAAAGGCTAGGCAGATGATGATGAGTGGAAAATTATATATTTTTTTAATTTTTCAGATGAAATATTTCACAACGGCAAACATTTCGATTGTCATTACTACGCAGGACATGTCAAATCTGAACGACAGGCGGTGATATGGTACTTTAAACTTGCTGGTCTGGATGCTGAAAAGGAAAATATTACGCAGCCGTTTGAAGATTTACATTAATACCGTTTAGTCCACTCTCGGCTCCTCAACCTACAATAAATAATGTTTCCACTGGACCCCTAACTATAGTTTATTCTCGACCCTTAGGGGTCAAGAGTGGATTTATTCAAATATCGTTTATAATATAGTAAAGCTGAAGAGTTTGTTCGTGTTTTTCTTGACAAGCAAAGAGATCTCTGCCTTTAGATACCAGTCGGATTTGAAAAAATATTTTTGCCTTTAATAGTCTAATTCTTGAAGAAGATAATTTTCAGCAACAGGATGTTGAAATTTTTCGTTTATTTAAAAGAAAATTTGCTGTCCCATAGATTTTGATCGCGTAGGTAGGTTACTTTTGTACGAAACAGTGTTTTTTTTTTTTGATAACCTTTGAAAAATATCTACGCTACACACAATATCACGAATTGCGCAATGTTTTCGACCTAAACCTTTATTGGTTCATATTGAAGATTGCGCAATGATTGAACAGAAGTTTGACCTAGTTAAATTATTTTTGCACCATATTTTAATTGCACCGTGTAGGATAAGTGTTGGGCAGGTCTTCCTCACGCGACTACATTAAAGCTTATGGGCCCTCAATGCTATGAACATAATGGATCGTTTGAGTGCAAGGGCATATAAATATTGCGCAAACTTGATGTAGGGCCTTATAGCGGTTCTGCACTGCATCCGATCCGAATCCGAGAAATGATGGTCCGATGTAGCCTTAGTACTATTTGTATGAGGGGTTGCGCAATACATCCTAACTCAGTCCGTCCGAATTTAGAACATTCCCAATTCGGATTGAACTCGGATATTAGATTCGGATTCGGATCGGACGTAGTGCGAAACCGCTCATACGGAGCAACATATCTAGTTGACCAAATCTTGTTTCTCTAATAACGGTTTAAAAAAAAAGCTTTCTATTATCCTACTTCCTTCTAATATTAAAGGTGTGAGTCTGTATGTTTATGAGCTTAGAATTTTGGATGGATTGAACGGATTCGGATGAAATGCACCTAGGTAGACCATTACCTGGACTAAGATAAAGGGTATTTTTTATACCTGTAGTACGTTTCCAGGAGATCATTTTATGAAATGATGGCGTTTTCCGACCACCACGTGGGCTTTAACTGATAAGTAATTTATCAATATGGTAATTTATGAATAACTGACCGGTAGGTTATTTATTAATAACTGACCGGAAGGTGATTTATGAACTGCTAACACTGCTGTAACCTCTATATGGAAAGTTTCGAATTCGAAACGAGTTTCCGAGGTTTCGAGAGTCGACTTATGTACAGTCACCAAAGGAGATAGTAACCAGGCTCGTGGGATATATGTAGTTGAAGTTTTGTAAGAAAGCGATGGATGTTCTTAAATAAAATTTAATTTAGTTAATAGAAAACAAAAAGTTAATTTATCAGATATAATTGCTTTCGAAAACATCCATCGGTTTCTTACTAAAATCAACTACGAGTATATTCGACGAGACTGGTTACTTAACTCCTTTGGTGACTGTACATAAGTTGAACCTCGGAAACTCGTTTCAAAGTCGAACCTTTCCTTATAGAGATATAATATATGGAACGTTTAAACCCTTTCCCTGTACAGACAATCAGGCACCCGTTAGGTTCACAATGTTCGAACCCCTAAAAAACGGGTCGCGCCCGCATGGTAACGCTCCCGTTTGGTAACGCTAATATATCCATACAATACACCAGTATATACCTATAGCAGTGTAGGTATTGCATGCACCAGGTACAGTCGGTATGTTTAGTCTAATTTTTAAGGAATGTAAATATTTGTTTAAAATGAAATAAATAATTTAAGATTTTTGTAGTGGTTTTTGGAGTGTTTATTATGAATTATTTATATGTAAGTATATTGAATTATTAAAACTATGCAAAGAAAAATCAACAACATACGTTAGTACTGTCTTTGTCTAACAGTTTTGTAAAGTATTGTCTTGAAACCGGATTTCGTTTACTGCTCAATAACAATTACTAAGGATAACCAATCAATGGTAGGTACTCCGAACCATCTTGTACCTGCACTTCTTTCGTTAGATTTTTTACTTGTGATTCTTAAAAATACTGTCATTTAGATAGGTTACTTAAATTGTATTCTTTGCAGTATTTTAGTCATTAATATGGTAGTTTTAAAATGTAGAAAATAAAATTAATATTAAATAATTTCGGCACACCAGAACTTTTTACTCTGACTGTATTTACTACAAGTTGTGCTCAGGTACGCGATATCTACAAACATAACTAATGTATATATAGCGCTACTAAACAGGAGCGTTACCAAAGGGGTGTGACCCTAAAAAATTAATACGACCTATGTAACGGCATTCCATTAAGAAAAATGGAGGGAACAAAGTATGTATGTCACCCACGACAATTCAAAAGTGCCTGTAAATGGTTTAATTGAAATAAATGATTTGAGTTTGAGTTTGACATTCTTGAATATGAGCATATTCAAGAATGTCGTGGGTGACATACTTTGTTAATGACATCAAGCGCTGTTTTAACTGAATGTTTCGTTATGAAGATTAGAATCAATTTTAATGAAGAATTTAACTTCATCATAATTAGTTCATTAACATCTGCTAATTAACTTCTTACTCGTTGACTTCTCGTTATTAATTTAGTTTTTCATTCGATGCGGAGACATTGACATTGACAATGTTTCGTAAAAATTATGTATTTTTTTCTTTTTGTTTGGTTGTGTTTTTTATTTATGCTATTAACGGTAAGAATGTTTTCAATTCACCATTTTTTTTTATTATGGCCAAGCCGACGTTTGCACAGATGTAAAAATATCGCGGCGGGATTTTATTGCACATTGGATTTTCAACTCTCAGTGTTGAGCAAAGCATTGAGAACCGAGCGCATCCCAGCGCTGCAAAAAACGTATTTTGATTCCAGGTACTTTTCCTTGTGTATTTGATATCATCACTACTGCTCTCAAAACGAGGAAGGAAATATCGTGAGGAAACCGGCATGTCCTAGAACCAAAAATTAGAAGACATGTGACATCCGCCAACCCGTACTGGAACCGCGTGTTGGATTATATGACACACTCCCCTTACAGAGAGGAAGTCTGTGTCCCAGCAGTGGGAACATTATAGGCTGATTATGCTATAGTTGAGAAAAGGCAAATAATGAGATTTAGTAGGTATAACTTTAATGTGCAAAAAATATTATGTGACATGTTTCAGTCCGACTTTCAAAATGCGCTAGTGGATATTATGACCCACGAGATACCGATGAAGGACCGTCCGTTCAAGCTGAAGGTGGCGATGGGTCTGGTAGTGCCAGTAGTATTATGGAAGCATTTTCGAAAATAATGAATGTCCCACCAGTGCCTTTTATAACGGTCTCAGTCCCTATAGTATACGAAGGAGTGGATTATGATCTTTTAAAGAACCTGAGTGCGAAAACTTACGACCATTATTATGATTGTTTTTATTGGTACACGAGATGCATCAGAGATGGGTATGCAAATGAAACAATATTATCATTAAAATTCATATTATCTAAATTATTATATAATATACATACAGGGTTTTTTTGGATGGGAAATCATCAAATGACCCCTCCCGCTCTGGGTGGAGCGGAAGGGAGTGTCAGACTCTTATTGACTAATACCCACCCGTGTTCCTTCCTTAGCCCTTTCTGTTCCAGGGCAGCGGTAACCCTTTCGGACGATCCCGCTACCCTGAATCATGCCTTTAAGATACCTTAGAACACAACCACAGCTTACCTTACATACAGGGTGGCAGGGACATCGACGCACAAACTGTAACCATGAATTCAGCACATGATTCTAGACCTCCTAGCGTTAAAATTTTTCGTCGGTAATTAAAAAAGTGATAATTAAACATTAGGCGGCATATAAACCTAATGCGTAAAAATTAATAAAAAGAAAAATGGTTTATTATTTTATCAAGTAAACCTTAAAAAATAGTGATTGGATTGAGCAATTTCTAACCCGTTTGGAACCCGTTAGATGCGAGAAGCGCAGAAACGGTCGAAGTGGAGGTCCTTAGGGGAGCTATGTCCAGCAGTGGACGTCTTTCGGCTGAAATGATGATGATGATGATGATGAAGCAGCTTCTTAGCCCAAAAAACTTTTCAGCAACCACTAGGTGATGATAGTCAAAGTCAAATAATTTTTTCAAGTAAGCCATGAAAAGGCATTTTTGGACGTCGAGATAACATAATTGATTCCAGGTGCCCAACAGGTAGTTTCGTCTGGAGAAAGATGGGCAAGAAACTCCATAGCGTGGGCTAAGATCTCCATTTCTAAAGTTACAATACGGATTTGCCAATGCGTAATGTTTAGGTAACGCTTACTAGCACACAGCACACAATATTACATATGTGAAAACTGTTGCTAGGTAACCACCTATGCAACAGTTTTCATCTAATATATAAAATTCTCGTGTCACAATGTTCGTTCCCATACTCCTCCGAAACGGCTTGACCGATTCTTATGAATTTTTTTATGCATATTCAGTAAGTCTGAAAATCGGCTACTATCTATTTTTTTTTTTTCAAACCCTTAAGTGATAAGGGATGTCGACCCTAGGGTAGGAGTAGTGTAGGAGTAGGGTAGGAGTAGTGTAATAGTAGGGTAGGAGTAGTGTAGGAGTAGGGTAGGAGTAGGGTAGGAGTAGGGTAGGAGTAGGGTAGGGGGTAGGACACCACGCGAACGAAGTAGCGCCGGGCAGCTAGAAATAATTTATATATGGCAAAACAACGTTTGCCGGGTCAGCTAGTAATTATATGTAATATTGACACACCCGAACTTGCTTTAAAAAACCATAGCCTTGCATCAAGATCGTAGATTATGATTATTGCTAACTTGTAACTACGCTTTGGAATGTCATCTTTCTGATCGATAATTCAAGTGCCTAAAAATAGATTAAGGGTTGATTTTAGGCGGCGGGATCGTCCGAAAGGGTTACCGCTGCCCTGGAACAGAAAGGGCTAAGGAAGGAACACGGGTGGGTTTTAGTCAGTAAGAGTCTGACACTCCCTTCCGCTCCACCCAGAGCGGGAGGGGTCATTTGACAATTTACCATCCAAAAAAAAAAAGGGTTGATTTTTCAATGGACAGGTGTTTTTTATTCGTGGAATAAAATTGACGTCTGACAGTTTTTGTATGGAAGAAAAGTCAAACGTTCAAAATTATTCCTCCGATAAAATTATTTGGCTTTGGAAAAATCAGCCCTAAATGAAATATTATTATTTATTTTTAGCCTGTATTGTCCTAATGCAGGACAAAGTCCGCTTATCGACTCCTCCTTTTTATTGAAATAATGCAGTTTTTTCAGGAAATGGCAGATTAAATTCACTCTGAATTGTAACTTTTTTTTTCAGGTCTTATTTTCACACAGTTTGTGCTTATCATAATTCACAATATTGGGTAAACTTCTCAAACAAATGCCAACTGGAACTTGAGAATTGTAGACATAGAATAAGAAATACAACTTGGAAACCATATGAAGGAATTTTCGGAAAAACTGAGAGAAACAGATGTAAGTTATAATTAATATTAATTAGTTTTACACGCTACTAATTAATAATAATATAATATAATACATAATAACTATGGATACATAGTTTTGGATTTTGCTCTGAAGGCCAATTCTTGTAATTTAAAACATTCAAAATCTAGTCGCAGTCTCATCTCTGCGACAAACAACTGTCAAAAACTTGTCAAAATGTAGGGAAATTAGAAGTATTTTTTGACAGATTGACACTGAGATCAGACTATGAACGTTCTTAAAATTACGAGAATTGCCCCTCTGATGTCCCCACGCAAAATCACCCTGTATAAACTCATTTGCCACAGTAACTGCAAAAGTTTTTGACGGTTTGCTTAACACACAGTTAAATATGTAGATCGGTATCACTGCACGATAACTAGTTCGGATTTCGTCCCCGGCTGTCCACCGAAAGTGCTATACCTACTGTTTCTTACGCATACTCTCAAATACTACAGAGACCGTAAAACGCCGGTGTATGCGTGTTTCCTTGATTTGTCCAAGGCTTTCGACCTTGTAGCGTATGACCTGCTGTGGTGCAAGCTGAAGAGCATAGATTTGCCGCCGGAACTTATCAGCATGTTCCAGGACCTACTGGTATGCGCACCAGTCTAATAGTGTTATGTCGGTGGGCGGGGCAATGTCAGATGCGTATCAGCTCGAATGCGGAGTCAGGCAGAGTGGCTTGACATCTCCAACCCTGTTTAATTTGTAAAATTAACGGGCTGATCATGGTGCTCAGCAGTCAGCATGTCGGCTAACACATTGACGATACCTGTGCTCTCAAAACGGTGAAGGAAAACATCATGAGGAAACCGGCATGTCCTAGAACCAAAAATTCGAATTTTTGATTAGGTAGATACCTACCCGCACCGGGCCCGCGTGGTGAATTATGGCCCAATACTCTCGCAGAGCCTGTGTCCCAGCAGTGGGATAAAAACGTACATTAGTAAGTATTTTTCTTACTATCGAGATCTTCTTTTCGTGTCGATGATAGTCTTCGTCGCTGTTTTATTGTTTATATAGATTGAGCCCAACAGGTGGCAAGATTGATTGCGGCATCAGTAACGTTCTTTAAGTCATTCGAGGTACAGGTGAACGTGCACTTCAAGGTTAACTGGCATATTATTAACGTGGCCGTTTTTTTTAGGGGATGTTCAACACATTTATTTCTACCACGGCGATGGTTGGAATTGTAAATACTTTAGGTCCAGACGTAATGTGCCAGAAGATCGAGTGAATTTTTATTACGAAGATGAGCAAGATGCTATTCAAGTAGAAGGTTATCATAACGGTACAAATTCGGTGACAACGACGGTATGACGGATTCACGAATTCGAATTCCACGAAAAATCTTAAAAAAACTAGGCAAATCATTCCCATGCAATAAAATGTTAAATTAATGAAAAATTTGTTTTATTCTAACGACAACCATTCCTTGTAGTTTTTATCTAAAAAAGAATTAGGAATATTATACAGGGTGACTGGTAATTTGACGTATTCCTTCCAGGACGTGACAGTGGGACCCATTTGCAACAATTGAGCACCCCAAATTCATGGGAGTCGAGAAAAAACAATTTTAATAGTTTTTTGAAAATTTCCCAGAATTCGTCACTAAATATCACTTTTCTCTAAATTATTTAATTGAACGGGTTTTATTGCTATTCCGTTAGGTACCTAATACGTTAACACACCTTTTGGTGTAACCAAATTTTCTAAACCATCAAACAATTAAAAGATAAAGGAAGAAGTGTATTAACTATTTTCAAAAATCAAAAACTTTAATTTCGAAAGTCGGTGTTGTTGGGTTCGCATTTTCGTTGTTTGTCACCGACTTCCGAAATTAAAGTTATTTTTCACTTTGTAGTGTCATTTTTGGAAGTCGTTTTTTTTTTTTTTTTTGGAAATAATTTTTATTTTTCACTATTAAGTTGTAATTTTTACCAGTAATTTTGGTTTAAAACCAAACTGCTGAACCGTTTTTGATGAAATATATATGGGAACAATCTGAAAGTAAATCCTTTCGAATAAAAAAATAATTTTGCAAATCGGCTTATAAATAAGGGAGTTCTGAGGTAACAAACATAAAAAAAAAATACAGTTGAATTGAGAACCTCCTCCTTTTTCGAATTCCGTTAAAAAGTATCTTTTGCCAGGAACCAGCCAAAACCGGAATTACACAAAATGAAGAAGAAACAACTAAAACAAATTCAACATAAAAGCGAGATCTTCAGGAATAACTTCGAGATAAACTTTGCTTCCCTCGAAGAAATTAATAATCTCAGATTTATGTACATTAGCTGGGAGGAACCGGGTGTCCTTTATTAGTTGAAGCTTTCGGAAGTTGTCAGGCGCACTTAGCTTATACACAATATTTTCAACGGAAATGTCCTTTATTGCGAACAGAAGTTGGAAGTAGCTAATGGTTTTTTGTCAACAATTTTGAGTTACTCTTCTTTATTTTTCGTCTTCTTTGACTTTGTTGTTATATGTACTTAAATAATGTCGTTTTCTTAACATTTATCTCTGTGTCTATTTTTTTTTTCTTTTTAACAAAAACGTTGCCCCACACTAAGAACTACTCCTGTATCGTTGGTGCGTTAACAAACATTTAAACTCACATACATAAGCAGCCAGACACGGAACTACTACCTGTAGGCAATACAAATATTTGTTCCGGGCGAGAGTCGAACCCGCGGCACGCAGCGCAGCTGTCGATCACTTAACCACTGCGCCAACAGTGTCGTCAAATGCTTTGAAAAATTATTGCAAAGGCTTTGAACAATGCGTGTTGCCAGGATAACCTATGGTACTGAAACGTGGTCGCTAACAATAGGCCTGCTGAAAGGCTAAAAGTCATTGAAAGGGCAAGGGAGAGAGAGGTTTTCGCGTTATCCAATAACAAATGAAGAGATCCGAAGGAGAACCAAGGTACCCGTTACAGACCGAAGAATTTAAACTCGAGTGGCAGTGGGCAGGGCACCTTGCTCGCAGAACAAATAGCCAATGGGACTGAAAGGTTTAGGAGTGGCGACCGTGTACCAGAATCGACGAAACGTTCACGCAGGAGGGTCCAAAATCATCCACTGTATCCTTGGTAAGAGGATGCGAGTCGATGTCCCTGCGACCATAAATATCTACAATACAAAAATACTATAAATTGTAATTAAATTAAAAGAAGCTGGAGTACGTACGTAGTTTTATTCAAGTATTTTTCTTATTACATCTAGAACATAGGTAAATTTTAAACTCCAGTGTAGATCTTACCATGTGTGGTCAAAAGCAAACCATTTAATTTTAGTGGACCATTAAAAGTCTGGCTGTGGACGTCTTTCGGCTTAAATGATGAACGTACTTTTGTACGTCATACAAGAATTGATTCATGAAAGTAATTTACAAAAGATTTCACAATATTTTGTATACATTAATTATAATTTATGTGTGAAGAGAATATGTAGAAAAAAAATCATCTGTGCTCGTTAAAAACATCCAGGATAACATAACATCGGAAAGGTAACAATTCTCTTGTAATAGTCCATACATTTTCCTTTTTATGGTTTTCGCCCTAATTTAACAAAAAGAGCTACCTTCGCGGGATTCTACAGTACCAAAATGATTGTAACATGATTTATGTTAATGTTGCTGCAGCAATTTATGTTGGTTTCAAGCCTTTTTACCATCCTTGAATAAATCATCATCTGCCTAGGCTTTTCCCAACTATGTTGGAGTCAGCTACCAGTCTAACCGGATGCAGATGAATACCACTATTTTACATGAAGCGACTGCATATGACATCCACAACCCAGTTACTGGGTAATACGATACCCCTTGGTAAGACTGGTTCTCTGACTTTCGGGCTTCTGACTACCCGTAACGACTGTCATCCATCCATGAATGACATCCGGGACCAACGGCTTATCGTGCTTTCCGAGGTACGGAGGGGTCTTAGTATGTAAAGATGGTCACCCATCCACGGACCAACCGCGACTGGCGTAGCTTAACCTGATCGATCGATCGGTTTAATTCTCAGGCAGATAATTTCATTTAAATTGTGTTTCATTTCTGTAGGTTAAGTAATTCTTAAGCAAATTGACACCTTTCGTAAATTTTCTTCGTTATAGCCATTACATCATGTCTAAACATGACAGTTGTGAATTAAAAATGGGGAAAATATATATTATCTACTTGACAATACCTGCCAAATTGTGGAACTATCAGCTGGCATTTGTTTCCCTCTCACATTTAACCCGTCTGCCTTCAAAGCAAGAGTGAACAAGCATCTTCTGGGCATGCTCGTTCTATTATAGACCTCATCGGTCATTTTCCATCAAGCGTGACCGAAGTCAAGAGCACGCCCATTAAGCAAAAAAAAAAAAAATACATTGGCCAGAGGCTAAGAATTGCCATACAACGTGGCACCAGTCGACAGCGGGAGATGCAGAGAATTTGTCGACACCATATTTTATTTTGTTAATACGTCGTTTTAGTTAGGTTAATTTAATAGTTTGTTAGTTTATTTAGTATTAGAAGCTTATCTCAGCAATTGATTTCCTTGACTTTCCAGTCGAAGCAAGAATTATAAACGAGTTGTTTCCGAGATCAAAAGTTATTCTAGTAGAGGGTACGGTAACGAGCATAAAATGAACTTTTGCAATACACAGGCAAGTTTTGTTTTGTTGTTATATCTTTCGAGTTTGCTCAAGTTGTTGCTATAAATCTACCTGTACTTTTATATAGTTCGTTAGGTAAGTCTTTCTAGTCTAGGAATTTCTCCGGTATTGTGGGTGCGTTTCCAAACATTTAAACTCACATACACAAACAGCCAGACCCGGAACAACTACTTGTAGATCATACAAATATTTGTTCCGTGCGGGAATCAAACCCGCGACACGCAGCGCAGCAGTCGCTTAACCACTGCGCCAACCGTGCCATCAATTTGGAGTTGTGTCTTTAGTTTGCGTAAATTATTTCATCACCACTGCTCTCAATACGGTGAAGAAACATTAGGAGAAAACCGTCATTTCCTAAAACCAAAACATCGAAGACATGTGACATCCGTCAACCCGCACTGGCCCCGCGTGGTATATTACGGCTCACGCCTTGTTACAGAGAGGAGGTCTGTGTACCAGCAGCGGGAACGTTATAGGATTAACCAACTCGTATAATGTTCCCACTTTTGGCAAATAGACCTCCTGCAACATACAACTACAATAAAGGCTTGCAAGGACATGGACGCATAACCTGTCTGTTACCATGGATTCAGTACATTAATCTGAACCCTCCTGCACTGATTTTTTTCTTCGTTTAATAAAAAGAAATTAGCTCTGCCATACATTTTAACCGCGTAGGTATTGTACTGTTCTATGAAACAGCTGATTTTAAATTCTAGAACCATGTTCTGAATTCATGGTTTCAGTTTGCGCGTCGATGTCCCTGCACCCTGTATTATTGCTTAACACGAAAACAAAATAATTATTTAAAATAAGTCTGTAAAATAAATTATTTTCTGTCTTCATGATCCTATTATAACTATATATTCTACTATAATATTATTATTGCGCTTTGGTTTCTACTGTAAGTGCAGCAAGCAATTGTTAGATAAATAAATAAATAAATAAACGCGAAAGTTTGTATGGATGGATGTTTGTTACTCTTTCAAGCAAAAACTACTACACGGATTGCATGAAATTTGGCACACAGATAGTTTATAACCAGGATTAACACATATGATACTTTTTATCCCGATTTCCCCACGGGATCGAAACTTATGCGGGTAAAACCACGGGGCGCAGCTAGTTACATATAAAACTAAACTGAATGAAGTTTCACCACAAACGCTATTCACAGTGAAACGGTACCTTAAACTGGTATAAATCCAAAAGTTATTTCCTCCCATCGTTTGGCCAAGAGAATCAAAATCCGAGGCTTTTAATATATTTAGTACCCATAAACCAATTGATAAAGTAGCCCCAACAGAATAATTAATAACTGTACTTAATAATGAATACCATTAACCGTGATATTACTGATATTAAATTTATGGATTTTAATTTGAAAACGACAGAGAATTTCACATTTACGAGTATATCTCTCTAATAAGCATAGAATGCTTATTAGAGAGAATGTTCAGTATTTACCAGTTTTTTATGGTTTTAGAGCAGTCAGTGGTAGCCCAGTGGTAACGGCTCCGACTTACGAGTTGTAGATCGTGGGTTTGAACCCAGGCAGGCACTTTCCTTTGTGGAAATTATTACATCACCACCGCTCTCACAACGGTGAAGGAAAACATCGTGCGGAAACCGGCATGTCCTAGAACAAAAAATTCGAAGACATGTGACATCTACCAACCCGCGCTGGGCCCGCGTGGTGGATTACAATTCACTCCCTCTCGAAGAGAGAAGGCCAGTGTCCCAGCAGTGGGAACATTAAAAAGGCTGTATATGTATGGTTTTACTAAACCAGAAGTGAAAGCATGGCTTTTTTTATAGTTTTCAGGAGTAGGTACTAATGCCGCTAAGAAAATAAAATTTAAATCTAAGATGGCGGCCACCCAAATCTTCGAAAGGATAGAAACATACAAAACAAAACAAATTGCAGAAACAAACATTAATTCTTGTCGATATATACATCTTTTGGAGGCCGACTGTGCAAACAAAGTAATGAATTGCTTCTCGTTGTAAATATCGACAAATATTTCTTTAAAACAAGGGAAAACCGCAAAGTAATTACCGTTTTAACAAATAAAATGGAAAAGAAATAAAACACAAGCTTCTATCTACAGAAGAGGATAAGTCAAGTCATTACTAAAGGGCGCGGATTTGTTGTTAATCCCCTCCAAACTTTACCGACTGCGACGGATTTCCTCCTTGAATAATGGTAGATAATTTGCGTGCACTGACTGACGGCTTTCAATAATGAGTTTTTAATCAATTCCGAAGTGAAGCGTCAATGTACGTTCAAATGATTGAGTAATGAAATGAATCCTTGTCTATTGTGAGTGGTTGAAAAACGTTAATAAACGACGATTTGTCTCTTAAAAGGTTGGTTATGTAGAAACTTGGTTTATATATCCAAGAGCGAATAAGCTACGCTTTTCCACCATAAAAAAACGTTCACTAACACAGGTTACTGAAATAACGTTACAGTGACGTAAATTGCGGACGCTGTGTCGGCCACCGCAGTCTTAGGCAACCCTAGCTTTAGTTATATGGACTTAAATATGTGTTTGTCAGATTTTGGCGTATTATCTACCTCCTTTTGAACCTAAACACACGTTTTCTCGATTTAGGTGAACGTGTATAGGACAGCTGCTTTTTAGGGTTCCGTACCACGAAAGGAAAAATCGGAACACTTATAGGATCACTTTGTTGTCCGTCCGTCCGTCCGTCTGTCTGTCTGTCAAGACCTTTTTTCTCAGGAACACGTGGAGGTATCAAGCTGGAATTTATATCAAATACTCAAGTCTACTGGCCCTTGAAGCTGTGAAAAAATCAATTTTCTAAGCCAACGCAATCAAAAGATATAGCCGTTTATGCCGCAAATTTTCGACAATCGCAAGGGAATCAAAACCTACAGGGTACTTCCCGTGAACTCAGAATCTTAAAGGAAAGGAAAAATTGCGAAAACCGTAAATTTTTAGTTACATCATATAACAAAAATATTTTTAATAATTTCAAATTGTACGGAACCCTCGGTGCGCGAGTCCGAATCGCACTTGGCCGATTTTTTTTATCGCTGATTTATAATCAGCCTATTTCTAATTTGTTCTCACTGCGTTATAGGCAGTTCCTCTCTGCGAGAGGAGACCTATGTCCCCATCGGCCTCCTCTCAGTGAGAGAGACTGGGTCGTAATCCACCACGCGGTCTATCTAGTGCTGCTTTGTGGATGTCACCTGCATTCGAATGTTTGGTTCTAGGACATGCTAGTTTCCTCAAGATGTTTTCCTTCGACGTTTAATTTATAGATACTCGTAGTTCTATTGTAAAAGTCGTTCATAACGATGAGAACAATGACCCTTTTCAGGTTTATGGAAAACAAAAAGTAAACTTGTATAACCCTAAATTCTTACTTAAATACCCGAAGTATCCTGAAATTATAATTGCTTTACCCCTTTTGTGAAATCATCCAATAAACCCAGTTCGTCGAGCCGCGGTTTTGTCCAAAACTAATAATAAATTGTCTGAAGGAATTTCTCCGAAAATTCCTCTATCCTCAGTTACTTACGCTATTATGGTTTCGACAACTAGTTTGATACTGTATTTACTTACAGTTGTTTTAATCTAGACGTTTTTGAATTATTGCCAAATTCTATTTCTTACTTGGCTGAAAAATCTTAATTTTTTTTTATTTAGGTTTACTTGAGGCACTTTACTTTGTGTTGTGCGAACTACGCATTATTCTGACGTCACGCCTGTCAATCCTGCTTCGCGCTAGCAGAGTTTACCGCGCAACTAGCATACATACAATCGGGCAGTAAGTAGCCTAACAGACACGGCACCCGTCCGGTCTTACGTCTTATATGGAAGATGAGTGAACTATACTCTCCGTTCATCATATCTCTATAGTGTAATTTATTTCATCACCACTGCTCTCAAAACCGTGAAGGAACTTAGTGAGGAAACCGGCATGTACTCGAACCAAAAATCCGAAGAAATGTGACATCCACCAACCCGCACTGGGCCCTCGTGGTTGATTATGGCACATTCTATCTTACAGAGACGGGGCCTGTGTGCAGTGGGAACGTTTCAGGCTGGTACAATACGATTAGCATAGCAATACGTTTTAAAGCTTCCTCGTTGTTCTAGTGGTCGCAAGCGCTTCTGCATAGCATGTGCATGGTCCTGGGGATTCCCGGGTCAGGGAAAGTGTTATTGGGTTATTCATCTGGAATTTTATAAATAAATAAATAAATTCTTTTTTTCACCAAAAGCCAGCACAATACAGTATCCAAAGAATAAGAGCATATAAGGCTTATAACAAGGTCACAATAGTTTTAATTCTCTGACTCCTAAACTAGGTGTAGGTGCCTAGTATAGTACTCGTAGCAACCCTGAATCAAAATTTGTGCCCGGTTAGTGGCGATAGGACCGCCCGCTGTTCACTTATTTATTATTAAGGCACATAAACAACACAAATACAAACATTTACAAATAACAGAGAACAGAGACATGGACTAGTGTTTAGGTACGTCAATTACAGACGTGCGCAGCATTCACAACAAAAGAGAAGAAAAAAACACAGCATTCACGCTACAAAAAAAAAAAATAACAATAAAAAAAAAACAACAAAAGAACAAAAACTCGAGCTAAAATCTCCGTTGTAGAGAGAATACCCTCATCGACTTAAACATTGACTAATATATTATTTTGTTTTAATGTCTGCAGACTTCCCCTCATTTATAAAATCTTAGATCTAAAACGCGTGGGATGATCGTGGAAGATATCCAAATCATAAATATTGCAAAAATTGTTGTACGTTAGCCTAGCCATCGGAGCGTTCATTGCCTAACGAACCCACGATACAGCCGATCGATTCTGTAAAAATCACACCGTGAAAAGTTACGTGAAGTGAGCTTAGAGTGAGCTGTCAATAGAGTCAATCCCTAGCATTAGTTGGCATGACAGCTCACTCCACGCTCACTTCATTTAAGTTTTGACACGAACATTGCAGAATCGAGTGCCAGGAGTAATTCCTAGTGTGGGGCAACGTTTTTTAAAAAGAAAAAGAAAAAAAAGTTGTTGCATGGGAGTTAAACATAACTGGCGAAATGTGGGTGTAGGGTAGGTACACCCTGCCTTACCCTCAGGAAATACAGGCGTGATGTTATGTATGTGTTTGTTTATGCGCAATAGTCAAGAGGGGTCATATTCGAACACGACCCATCAGAAACGACATTGTTATTGTTGAATTAATATAATTGATCAGCCAATTATGTAATAACTGTTTGATTGATTTTGATTTGATTGCGCTCGTGTAGTTAACGATGTGTTCTATCTAGTTGGACCGCTTAGATTAGTCGATTAGTCAGTGTACAGAGCGACCACATTTTTGCCAACGAATTTGTTTGCGCCGAAATGAGACTATGCGTAAAAAAGCAAGCATTCCCGATACGAGACAGTCATCTGCCTAGCCTTTTCCCAACTATATTGGGCTGAATACCAGTATCTTACATGGATCGACTGCCTGTCTTACCTCTGAATTCCAGTTGATGGGTAAAACGATACCTCTGGTAAGACTGGTTGTCCGACTTTCGAGCTTCTGACGATACATAACGCCTGCCAACCACGAATAATAGGCGGGACCAACGATTTAATGTACTTTTCGAGGTACTAAGGGTTCGTAGTATGTGAAGGTGGTCACCCATCCACTGACAAACCGCGACAAGCGCAGCTGAACCTGATCGATCGTCTCGTGTGGCTGTTATTACCCACACCACATGCCCCTCGGTGCGACATAGTGTGGCGACAAAATGCTATCGTGTGAACCGATCTGGATTTGTACGCAGGCGTAATGTGGACGAATTATTGCACGAAATTGCTTGCAGAGTCACTGCTGACTGTAGCAAACATTTTAACAATTTGTGATATTGACAACTAGACGATTTGATTCGATCATAAACGCCATGACGGTTCGGAATGAGCGAGAGGATTTATTCGTACCGCTTTCTTTTTTTTCAGTAATAAAAATATATCTATATTAATAGAGAAATAGTTTTCTGTCTATTGATTCCATTCTATTGGCACTAGAAGAACTGGATTCTATAGTCAAATTCTTTTAACTTTACTACCAGATATTTTGCTGGGGAGTTTGTTGCGCCACTTCTTCTTCCTAGCTAAAGCACTAGGAAGTAGCGAAGGGTGAGCGATTTGGGGGACTGTATTATGAAATTTTGATGTGACAAAAGTGCTGATTCGTAGCGTGACTTGACGACTGCCGGGAGAACACAGCACGGCATACGCTTGGCATAAACAGGGAGCCGGACGCCCGGTATCACCACTGCAGGCAGGCTCTGTAATGCTTTTTGTTCTGTGTAATATTTAACCTTTTGAAGTGTTGCCTGACGTTCTTTTACGCGGTTATGCCTATTTGGATTATCTGGTTGCCTACTTTGTAGGAATTTAGCCTAAATGACTTTTGATTTTGAACCTTATTCCCACACAGTTCATCCACATCTGTGATGAAAACTTCAGCAAGTTTAGCCCGACCACCCCCTATCATAACAAATCCATCAATCCTACTTCTTACTCATATTATAAACGTGAAAGTTTGTATGGATGGATGGATACATGGATGGGTGGTCGTTACTCTTTCACGCAAAAACGACTAAGCGGATTTGGATGAAATTTGGCACACAGATAGTTTATAACCGGGATAAACACTTAGGATAGTGTTTATCCCGATCTTCCTACGGGCTCGAAACTTATGCGGGTGAAACCGCTGGGCGCTGCTAGTAAATAATAATTCTCTCTAATCTATACCTAATGTATAAAACAAACATAGACCGTACCGCATACCGCTTGAGTAATGGGGCATAGATATTAAATCCCTCACATTCCCCACCATTTCCTTCACAAAGGAGATATCCGTGACATATGAAGTTTCAAATGCGGAAAAAATGAGTCCGCGAACAAAAAGAGAAAAAAAAAATACAGAAGCACTTTGTGTTGCGTTACGTGTATATTTTTGATGAATGCTCCGAGATTGCTTCCGTGATATTATAATATAAATGCGTGTTAGTGTTTGTTGGATTCTTATCTGGGGATTCGAGAATTTGTCTTTGAATAGAACTGTAAATAAACTTTCGAATTACGTCGTAATGGCCCAGTATTATGTCGTGATGCATAATCAGCCTATAGTGTTCCCACTGCTGGGACACAGGCCTCCTCTCGATGAGAGGGAGTAGGTATCCACCACGTAGGCCCAGTGCGGGTTGGTATATGTCACATGTCTTCGAATGTTTGGTTCTAGGACATGCCGGATTCCTCACGATGTTTTCCTTCACCGTTTTGAGAGCAGTAGTGTTGAATTTTTTTTTTTTATTGACAATGGGCTCACTCTTGACCTCAATCCAGCTCAGAGGCAGGGATTAGATCTACGGTGGAACGAGCTTTCCCAGAAGAAGCATATTCACTCTCGGCCAAAAGAGATAAGGGTTGTATGAACTCGGAAATGCAGACGCAGGCAGAAAATTCCACTTCATTCACACTTCAATTTACACAAAGTAAAGCACCTATCTGGGTTGAACCTACGACCTACAACTCGTAAGTCGCGGCTGTTACCGCTGGGCCACCACTGCTTTTACTGGGCCAGTATTTGACCCAGTATTATTTCATGATGGAGTGGTTCAATTCCTGCCCTTATCCCATGTTACTTGGGGTCGGCGCAACACGTTTTCATCCAGTTGCCAATTAATCGGAACAGAAAACGGAAACAGAAGAATGGGTAGTTTCCTGGGTAAAAAAATAATAATTATATTTAGTCCGTCAGTTAGATTATCAAAAAATAATGGACACGTATTTTTTCTTTTGTCAATCAAACAAAAAATGACAAAGATAAAGCGCGTCAAAATTTGGGAGTTTTGGGAAATTTGGGAAAGCAAGTGACGTCACGCAGAACTTCAACGGGCGATATCTTCATAATTGTTTATATAATAGACAAAAGAAAAAAATTCTATGTTTTCGGGTTCAATATTTTTTGATAATCTGACGGACTAATTACATTTTTCTAGGAAACTACCCTATTTACTCAGCAGATCACAATACTGTCAGCTTTCTTCACGAAGTACTTACGATAACACGAAAATGACTATCGATATAAAATCCATTCATCATTTATTTCGCGCTGAAATACAGTATTTTCGTCAGATTTTTGTCACATCTTACTTTCCCGCGGATAAGTTATTAATATTCTGGGGCCAAAACACTCAAACTGACATGGTAACATTATGTAAGGATAGGGCTGCCTCCTTGATACAGGGGTGCGAATAAAAATATGGACGAATGAAAAAATGAAGAAATTTTTTCTGACTTGAACATAGACAGTAATAATGTCTTATAAGCTCACTTTGATTTAACTTTACGAGTGAAGTAAGCGTGGATGAAAGTGAACATAATTTGCATAATATAAATGTTCATCTTCGAATGATACGCTTGCTCACAAGAGGTTTATACAGGTTGGCATACATCAACGCGCAAACTGTAAACTGACTTTTTTTTTTTTTTTTTTAGTATTGACAATGGGCTCACTCTTGACCTCAATCCAGCCCAGAGGCAGGGATGAGATCTACGGTGGAACGAGCTTGCCCAGAAGAAGCCTATTCACTCTCGCCCTGAAGAGATTAGGGTTGTATGAACTCGGGAATGCAGACGCAGGCAGACAATTCCACTCCTTTGCTGTGCGCATCAGAAAAGATGATGAGAAGCGCTTAGTGCGTATATAGGGTATATTAACCAAATAGGGGTGGTATCCCGGAGTGCGTCTGGACTCTCGATGGTAAAAAGGTGAAGACTTCAGCACATGATGACCAGACCCGCTAGCGTAGCGTCCGCATGGTTACAGTTTGCGCGTTGATGTCCCTGTCACCATGTATTCGTATGGAACGCTTACTTAGTAAGTAAAGTAAAGTCAAAGTTGCTGTTGTAATGTTAATGTTATTTAGATGGAATTCGGGGTGAGAGCCTGGTGATCCGTCACACAGGGTATCCTAGTATGGACGCCAGAATCTCACAATGGATCATATTTTAGGCATTTTTGTCAAGACGCTATAATTATTGACTCTGTTTATAACTATGTGAAGAGAGAAAAATACAGATTAATATTAAAGTGAAGGACGGGCGTTTTTTGGAACTGTCATAATGTAATTTTGACGCTCAAAAAGTACTGATTCTAAACATACATAGTTTCAATAAATGACGTTTTATTTTATATTAATTCTGCGATCCATGATTTTTGCCCAAAGTGCAATATGTTCAGATAGCAAAAACATCGGTGGCTAAAAATAGCCTTAGGAGTTATTTGTAATTGATTTACGAGAGAAAACAATTGGTAAACGATGGAGCGCACTTACAAGAACAAGTGCAATCGTTATTTATTAAGATTTAGTCGGCCAATGCTATGAAACAGACATCGATTAGTTCAACACAACAATAACAAATAAAACAGTATTCGCTCACTTTCCGTAGTAAACATATTTGTAATACAAATAACGTTATTGCAATGAACTTCATTCAACACAAAGAGTAGTAGTACCCCACTGGTATCGGCTCTGACTTACGAGTTCTGGGGGTTCGAACCCAGACAGGCGCTTTACTTTATGTAAATAATTTCATCACCACTGCTCTCAAAACGGTGAAGGAAAACATTGTGAGGAAACCGGCATGTCCTAAAACCAAAACTTCGAAGATATGTGACATCCGCCAACCCGCACTGGGCCCGCGTGTTGGATTATGCCCCACTCTCTCTTACAGAGAGGAGGCCTGTGTGTCAGCAGAACGCTATAAGCTGATAATGCAACATAATATTTGCACTGTAAAATAATTGAGTTGTCTGAGGCACCTGTTCCACCGCCGCGGCGGTGTCGCTGGCGATTAGCGAGAAGTAAATAGAGCTACCAACTCGGTGACGAGCATTACTCGCTGGTATGCGTATGTACAGACGCCAGCACATCAATGTACTACAATCTGTAAAATTTGTAGAAAATTGTCGATCTCTTCCTCGTCAGCAGTGGTAGGTACAGTTCCCTGACAGATTAAGAAAGTTCACTGACTGACAACCCTAGCTGTCTGACACTGATTTGATAGAAAACCAGCGAACAGTATCAATTTATTGATTTTGTGATAAGGGAAACGTCGACAAATATACTAAATAAAACAATGTTGGCGAGGAAATCGGAGCCATTTTTGTTGTTGCCAAGTATAACTTCAGAAGGGAAATGACTGATTGTGTTTCTCGTCGAATTTTTCCTCTTCGATTGTGCCAAACATTGGCTGCAATGCGGCCAATGTATGTATGTGTATAAGAATCAGTCAAACTGTTATTCGGTGAAAACCACTTTTGACAGATCTGAATCATTTTGAAGGATATTACTAATCCATTGCTTCATAATGTTTGAAAAATTTGTTTGCTCAACAACGTACATAATGCAATGAATGTCGTTGACTTGACAAAATGAAAGCCAAATTGCTACTGTTAGTGTATTACGAAATCACCCCACAGAATGCTTTTGTTTTACTCCACAGGGGTACGCTACTGTCCATCCTCTTTCCGGAATCCCCATCTCTTTTATGACATACTCGCGCTAAAAAGGGTTGAACATTGACTGTGGGAACACACGATACGATAATATTGACAGACGTAAATTCGTTGACTTTGGCCGTACAGAGACCGAATTTCCAATCATGTCATCCATTTTCTTTTGACTTCTGATTTTGTGTTAGGTAATTTGCCTTCGAATTGTGGAAAGAGTTTTGATTGTGAATTTGAATAACATGGAAATGTGATTGAAAAAGGTTAGGTTATTTAAAGTTAAACCACGATAGCCGATGGGACGAAAGGTTTTAGAGTGGCAACCGCGTACTGAAAAACCTAGCGTTGAAGGGCCTCCGACAAAAATGGACCGAAGACATGGTAAAGGCCGCAAGAAACCCGCTGGATGCGAGACACACAAAACCGGTGAAAGTGGTGGTGTTTGGGGGAGGCCAATCCAGCAGTAGACGTATTTCGGCTGAAATTATCATGTTGATGATAAATTGCAGAAACAACATCAATACGGTTTCAAACCTATGACTCCGATTACATAGACCTTGTATCCAATAAGTACGTGTAACACGTCACTGTTCTAACTGAACCTTCACATTTCTCCTATATAATATAATACGAAGAGACCCCTGTAAAACGAGTCCACACCGAGTCTTCACTCATAGCATAACTAGAGCTAAGCCAGACAAAAAAGAAACCTACAAAGTAAAAAAAGTGTGAGAACATAAAACACCAAAACAATAGCCGTTTACTCTTCAACAAACCACAAACGTTTTTCACACTTTTAGAAAAAAAAAAAACAAAATTACGTACCATACAAAACGAAAACGCGTACACAACAAAATGATGCATAAAACTGCGAGCCACAGACAATGGGAAGCTGACGCATCGTCCGTACTTTGTGAGGAGCTCCCAGCTTTTATTAAATGCAAACTAGTCAAGTGGGGATTGTACTGAACTCGGTTTTGATGGGATTTCGTTTTGTTTAGTTTAGTTTTGTCGGGTTCTATAGAGGTAGAAGTTAGTTAGACAATTTGGCAATCAACGTTTACCATGACTTTTTGGTTAAAAAAATCAGCTGTTCCATACATTATGATCGTGTTATTATTGCACTTTTGTATAGAACTGAAAGGTTTTTTTTTTCATAATTCAGAGTTGGTTTCAGATTTTCACTCCCTGAAAGTATGTTCCTCGTTTAACCTAACACACTGATATCTGGTAACTGATACCTACTAACATACTTCCAAAAACTGCATTTGGGTTGGAGATTGTATAATACTTGATCCATGACAGTATCATAATGCTGGAGTTAAGTCCGCATTTAAAAGAAAAGAATAAGACGTAGGGGTAAGTCACATGTTTTTTTTCAGTTATTGATGCTAGAGGAATTTTTCGACGCCATTTATTTAGTATGTTATGATATGTTATTGTTTTTATTTTTTAATTAATGTGTTTGTACTCGTAGATTACTTGAAACAGCCACCGTTTGGTGACAATAATCAAGTTACATGGCTATTAAAGCAGAACGCTGCACCGTACTACTCCGAAATCAATATATTATAATGAATTTATGACGAATACAGAACCAGAATCGTTCCCTCGAGGATAAACAAAGCAGAACTATCCTAATAAAGACGAAACCCGACAAATTTTGAACCACAAATCAGTGCAAATACAAACGGATGGTTCAAACATACAAAACTAACAGTAGGAGTTTCAAGCACAATTTGCACCAAGTCATCGTAATAAAAGCGTTGAATTAAGTGAATAATAGTTCCCTTGGGACGCCACACCACATTGTCATGCGTTCAGCGTTATGTAAGGAATGTCCTACATTCTCCATGAATAACTCATAACGCTTTATTGAAGTCACCATGTTTGTGGATATTAATAAAAACCAGGCCTTTGAGTTGGATTGTAGAAATGAGACCAGAGAGTGAGGATTTTATGAATAATTTGTTGTTGGAGCTTCATTGCAATTCGATCCTGGATTCTATGACGTGTATGATGTGACGACACTTGTAAATCAAGCCGGAATGCGCATGTAACACGACGCGCAAACCGTAACCATGAAATACCCCCCAGTGTAAAAGAAAAACGGTTAGTTTAAAAAATCTGTCAAACTGTATGTAACAGTTGTTTTATTCTTAATAATAGATGAAATATTTCAATGATGACTCTAGAATCATGAACTAAATTCATGGTACCAGTTTGCACATATACAGGTTGGCAGGGAGATCGACGCACAACCACCATGGATTCTGTACATGATTCTGAACCCCCCTCATCTGCCTAGCCTTTTCCCAACTATGTTGGGGTTGGCTTCCAGTCTAACCGGATGCAGCTGAATATCAGTATTTTACATGGAGCAACTGCCTATCAGACCACCACAACCCAGTTCCTGGGTAATACGATACTCCTAGGTAGGACAGGTGCACCCTCTCTTCCCTCACTCTTATAGTCCGATGGGACGGCAATACGACACGACCGGAGAGAGATTAGGCGCAGGACCAACGGCTTAACGTGCTTTCCAAGGCACGTCGCTAACTTCCGAATTCAGAGCTGCTACTGAAAATCCTAACAGAAAAACCCAATAGCACGTTGTCCGACCTGGGTATCGAACCCGGGACTCCACGCTCAGCAGTCGTGCTTCCGACCCCGAGACCAACGACGCAATTACACGGGGCAGAGTAGTTATACCTCATTTACCCATTGAATGCCACTGAAAGAGATACAATAGAACCTTTATTGTTATTACTTAGTCTGGGGGCGTTTAGTATCCCGCAAAGTGTAAACTGAATAAAACTCTGTCCTTTGGAGTAATTTGATAGCCAAAATCAGATTAAACTTTATCATCTTAAATTGGTTAATCTATTCGCCGAATTTCGTTTAAGAGATTATCTTCGTCCATCACAACAGTAAAATAGCTAAAGCCGATATTCACAGACCGTAGAATTTACTTTGCTTAGTAAAGTAAGCTTTCCAACCAACTATGAAGCTTATATTTATCCGTCAACTGTTCATATTCACCTGAGCAAATGTAAACAGTCAGTCAGTCTTGTATGGATTACTATGGAAGCTTGTTGATAGACACATTTATACGCCGTACCGTAAAGAAACCGTGCCGTACACGGTTTCTTTGTCGGGCCTTAGTCGATTCCACTTGACGTCGCACCAGCCGGTTGGTTTTACGTCATTCGACCATGAATGTCTTAAGGCTGATTTTTCAATCATCTGATAACTTTATTCGAGGAATAATTTTGAAATTTTGACAGTTAATTCATGCAAACACTGTCAAACGTCAATTTTATTCCTCGAATTAAAGTTTTCTGGCTATGGAAAAATCAGCCCTTACCAAAGTAAAGTCTGCGTGTGGTTTGTAAGTCTCGCCCTCATGACCTTTGTTCACGGCACGGTTTCCTTGCAGTACGGCGTATAAACCGCGCAGTAGAAAAAACGTGTCTGTCAACAAGCTTCTATAGCGATCCATACAACACTGCATGACGAACGTGCCTGCACACAGCGAATAAACCGCAGTTTTTCGCGGCAAAAAAACATGTGTGGACAACTACCTACTCGGCTCATGTT
Organism: Apamea crenata; assembly: GCA_949629185.1. Taxonomy (NCBI): domain Eukaryota; kingdom Metazoa; phylum Arthropoda; class Insecta; order Lepidoptera; family Noctuidae; genus Apamea; species Apamea crenata. The sequence continues at coordinate 10,430,067 of OX451375.1, read as the reverse complement.
TAATCTCGAGAAGTAGGTTATGATAGCTATTCAATGTTAGTTAACATTTGTCTAGCCCCACCCATAGTCTAATTAATCTCCCGACGAACATAATACATATCATCAATCTAGTCGAAATTAATAGGTACATTATATTAATTATTATGATGTGAGCTAATTGATTAAACAAATACAAATTAATGAGCTAACTTCTAATGTTACACCATATGGAATAGCTTTCGATTTGATGAACAGTTTTCAATTTATTATGAAAATCTATTTATTTTACTTTATGGTCGCAATTACATTATTATTATAGATTAAAGTCGTTTTTCGTGTCTGTCTGTGTGACTGCGGTGTTATTCTGGAATACTTCCGGGATCTTAACATGTATAATACTATAAATATGGTATTTTAACTGTCATAACATCAGAAGCACTCGGGAGAAGCAGGGACGGATCGCTAGTGTATGTGTAACAGACTACAGTACTTTCATAGTTATTTTACCCTTGATCTTGCAACACTGTCAAATGTCGCTGTTGTGTTGGCGACACTGACAAGTCTGTCAAAAGTCATCTTTATTCTCGTATCAATAAGGTTGCTGTTTGATTGCTGCTGTTAGAGATAAAACAACGGTGAAAGAACTGTAATAATATCATGATGCACAGAATAAGCAAGCTGAAGTTGCAATGGGCTGGCCATAATAACCATAGAACCGATGACTGTTGGGGTAGACGTGTTCTTGAGTGGAGACCACGTATCGGTAAACGTAAGGTGGGACGCCCTCAGGCTAGGTGGAGCGACGATCTTCGCAGGATGGCTGGTAGCAGCAAGATGAGAGTTGTCGAAAATCGAGTTGAATGGCGTGCAATAGGAGAGGCTTATGTGCCCCAGCAGTGGACTGCTATAGGCTGATGATGAAAGAAAGAAAAAAGTTTATTTGGACACAGTTCGTGAAACACAAAATACATAATTAATAAAATAACAAATAATGTTTCAGACAATAATAGCGTGTGTGTGTGGGTGTGTGTGTGTGTGGGGGTGTGTGATAAATATCATGATGAAAATGAATGCATCAAAGCACCAAGTACTGTCAATCGTATGGTAGTTACTGCGCTTAGAATAGACCATCACATACATCAAAGATGAGAGAAGTAATCAAATGCATGCTAATCAACGCACGAGCATGTATAAGCAAACAAAACTGACCTACCGCAAGGCGTATAAATACGATTGGATAAAAGTAGTATTCTGGGTGTCGTAAACCAAATTAGATGATCTTGCTTACGATACACATCAGAGTCGTCAAGTTCTCCAAATGTATGTTTGATGATCAATAAAATTTTAAGTCAATTTTGGGGATATAAATAATATTTTTGACATATATATTTGGAGCAGTGGTGGCCGAGAGGTAACGGTTCAAACCTAGACAGGCGCTTTGCTTTGTGTTCATTTCATCACCGCTGCTCTCAAAACGGTGAAAAAAACATCCTAGTCTTAGAACCAAAAATTTGAAGACGTGTGACATCTACCAACCCTCACTGGGCATGCGTGCTGGATAACAGCCCGCTCAGTCTCGAATAGAGGATGCCTGTGTCCCAGCAGTGGGAACATTATAAGCTGATTATGCTTATGTGTGCCAAAGATCACGTGCATGACAATATTGATAGGTATTACAAATCTATATAAATAAAAATGAAACGCTGTTCGTTGGTAAGCGCATCACTTGAGAACGGCTGGACCATAGATGAAAGAAGAACATTTCTATGGGCTAAACCGATTTGGCTATTTTTTGTTTTAAAATGTTCGTAACAGTCCGAATAAAGTTTTCAGGAAAATAATTCTATAAATACTGGAAAATGGGAAAATCTGAAAGTCCTTTGTTAACCGACTTCAAGAAAAGGAGGAGGTTCCCAATTTTTCTAGGGGTTTTTTGAATGACCTATTGTTTGGACAGTAGGTACAACGTCTGTCAGGTCAGCTAGTGTACTATAAATATCGGAAATGTCATAACCCCACGCCTGTTGTCCCCAAAGGGATTGGCAAAGGTGACCTATAGTATCTACTATAAGGTCACCTCAGCCAGTCGTGAGTACCTACTCACATCGATATTTCGCCAGTCCTACGTAATAGACGAACATATTGCCATCAAGCGGGCACTCCGAGCTGCTACTAAGAAATTCTTCATGAATAAATCCTATACCACGTTACCCTATAACACGTTACCCTATACGACCAGCCCCGGCAGTCTTGACATTCATAGCGATCGCATTACGACCGAATTCGGTCGCAAAGTCCCGGATTGACAGGTGTAATGTATGGAGTGACAGGACATTGCGACCGAATTCGGTCGTAAAGCGATCGCTATGAATGTCGAGACTGCAGCCCCTGGCCCTATACGACCTGGGAATCGTAAGCAAAAAATGTAAACTCATAAATAGCAATGTATAAGAAAAAAAAGAAACTTATAAATGTATTTACTAAAGAAACTCAAACATAAAAAGACTTCAATCATAAAGATGATTCAAATCTATTGGAGCGTAAAGTAAACAAAATTCTCGATGACATTAAAAAAACTTACAACAATTTTGTTCAGCAAAAATTGCGTGTTTTGAACATACCTAACATGCTTTGGTACAAACGCAACATAGGATCTCTATATTAAAGTTTATTTGGTAAGCAAAGCTCCCTGTACAGTAGGGATCGTTCGCCGAACTGCGTACAGAATACACACAAATATTTTGCTCGAACAAATACACGCGGTAGAATAAATGTAATCGTTTAATATTGTATGAATGTGTGCGTGTGTGTGTGGTTGTCTGTTAATGTTTAAACTAGCTCTGCCCGCGACTTCGTCTGCGTGAAAATGTTCCTCAACCCATAACGTCGTATCGCTTCCCCTGCCTGCATTAAAAACTTCGTTTTCGCTTAGCATTCTTTCTGACTTTCTTTCGTTCTGCTCAGCTCCTAAGGATCCTAGCGTGATGATAAATAGCTTATAGCCTTACTTAAGGACTGGGCTACCAAATGTAAAAATATTTTTTTTATTGGACCAGTAGTTCCAGATATTAGCGCGTTCAACCAAACAAACAAACTCTTCAGCTATATTATTAGTATATCTATCTATAATATAAAAATGAATCGCTGAATGTGGTGCTAAGCGCAAATCTCGAGAACAGTTGAATCGATTTCGCTAATTCTTTTTTTAAGAATATTCTTTGAAATACGAGGATGGTTCTTACGGAAAAAAAACGTAAGAAAGTTGCTTCACGCGGACGAAGTCGCGGGCTAAAGCTAGTATAGTATAAATAAATATATTAGTTTATATGGTTACCGTAAATACTCAGTCTGGAACTAGACAGCCAGGTAAATAGTTTTTTATTATTGATGCCTAGAGACCTGCCTGCTCCTGTAACACTGATTTTACGACTTGACAAATCATCGAGATTTCGTTATAAATGTTAATTTAATATTATTGTATTACTCATATTAATCTATTGGATTAACTTCTCTAAATGATGGTGAAAACCGCATCAAAATCTGTGGCGTAGTAGTAGAACTACGCGGTCACACAGATAAACCCGAAAAGCGAATTAAGTTTGAAATAGTTTTAGATAATACATTTCGTGGGTGTGTGTGTGTCGTATGTGGGTGTGTGTGTGTCGTATGTGGGTGTGTGCTCGTAGCTTAATAATAGCAGTGTGAGTTAGCCCTAGCCTGGGTCTAGGTGGTGGAGATAAATGATAGTCCGTATTACTACACAAAACACGTTAAGACGTTTATTAACCAATTCGGTACAGATGACCTATTTAGTCCGAGGCGTGAGGCTACCTGGCTACGTCGACAAGCCTTGCGTCGAACTATTACAATTGTGTGTGCGTCAGCCCCTTACATCGTTCCCACCCCGTATTAAAAAAAAATATTAGCGCTGGCCGCAGTTGGTTTGAGGACGGGTGACCATCCATTACATATCTAGAACCCTCCGGAAAGCACGTTAAGCTAGATGTCATTCGTAGATCTTTGGCAGTCGACGGGTAGTCAGAAGCCTGAAAGTTTGACAGCCATTTTTACCACGGGGTATACGCACGCACATGCCGAAGGATACCTCACAACGACACATCACGGGCTGCTTGGGGGTTTACCTCGATGCCTGACATGTGCGTGCGTGTCTATTAGCATGCATTTGTTTTACATGGAGGTGACATCGAGGTACCGCGAGGTATCGCAGTCAGGCATCTTTGGCATGAAATTACCCTAACCCTGAGCAAAACCTTTCTTCACCTAATCGTTTTGTTTACTGCTAAGCAGCTTTTAATTGAGTTTGTTCGATCTGACCTCGAAAACCAACCTCGGTCAGTCTGCTTGCTACCGAATGGACTTCCGATTGACGAAGACCTTGACAATAACTTAGGCCTTGCAAACAATAAGGCCTGTCGCCCACGACGCTTCCAAGAAATAAAGTGTCAGAATCACAAAAGGAGTTGCCAGAAATTCACTAGTATTTCATTGGCGATGGCGGTCGGCACTCTTTGAGGACCGTTAATACGTCCGTAACGATTTGAGTTGTAACTGGTTAAGCTATGGTTTCCTACGACAGCGGTGGCCGCCACATAACGGCCACAGTGACGGCCGTCATGAAAATGACGGCACCGAGGTTTGACTTTACTGTGTCAAAAACGCTCTTGAGGGAAACACAACATAAATAACGTTTTAGTGAAGTTATTTCGACGAGGTGATTCGGCAGAGAACAAAAGTTGTCGACATAGGTCACAGAATAAGCAAGCTGAAGTCGCCATGGGCCGGCCATATTAGCCGTAGAAGCGATGACCGTTGGGGTAGCTATGTGTTCTTGAGTGGAGACCGCCAATCGGTAAACGTAAGATAGGGCATCCTCAGGCTAGGTGGAGCGACGATCCTCGCAGGATGGCTGGTAGCAGCTGGATGAGATTTGCCAAAAATTGAGTTGAATGGCGTGCAATACGCGTGGCGTTTAATAATTTGCGTTGCGTTTTATGATATTTCTGTACGAGTCGCAATAAATAAATAAATCCCTGGACATTTCACACAGCACCATTTGTCCCAAGCTAAGCAACCTAATGCTTGTGTTATGGTAACAAGATGGCTGATAAACTACTTATATATTTTTTTTTTTTTTTTGTAAATACATACATATTATAGATAGAAAAACACCCAGACTCGGAACAAATACATGTAGGTCATACAAATATTTGTTCCGTGCGGGAATCGAACCCGCGACACGCAGCGCAGCAGTCAATCGCTGAACCACTGCGCTAACCGTGCCGTCAAATAAATAAATACTTTTTCTTTCTTTCTTTCTTTCAATAGGAGAGGCCTATGTCTAGCAGTGGACTGCTATAGGCTGATGATGATGATGGAGTCATTTGACGGTAAATTGCGGACGCTATGTGGCGACCTCCGCAGTCTTAGAAAACCCACACATAGTCAAAGCCTACTCAAAAATAAAGCTACTTTTGAGTAGCGGTGTTGATATGTGTCTAAAATGTACGAGTGTAAAGCTAATAAAACAGATTCCACTACGACGGAAGCGTAATAAAATTTAGTTTTTACTCTCATCAAAATACGTAATGTATAAAACGCTACAGTAAAACCCAGTTCTTCAGTGACGTCATCTTACAACCAATCATCATAACTCACAACGATAATAAAAACAATTTTATAGTCTTATAGAAAGTCTATCTCGAAAGAGATGAAAGCAAACCTTTTATCAGCTTATTATAATATCGAGAACAAGAAATAAAAGACTTTACTTCGAATACATGACTAGAAATAAACAATAAAAAGTTATATTATATCGTATCTTGTCTTTGTTAAACTGACAAGTAGTTTATATCAAGAGAGTCTTCCAAAGTTTACTTTATTATATTTACTTTACTACGCCCAGGTTAGTGCATGTGCGTTTTGCCCGCGGCAATTTTTTTTTGCGGCATTCCATTTTCGACGCACTGCTTAGCGCCGAGAGTTGATAATCAAAGTCCGTTTTTTTACGCGCTGGGATGCGCTCTGTTGGATTCTCTATGCTTGGCTCAACGCCGAGTGTTGAAAATCCTGTGCGCGATAAAATCCTTTCGCAATATTTTACGTCCGTGCTAACGTGGGCTTACTTACAAGCCGACGAAAAATGAAATGATGGTATTTAAAATCCATTAACTGGTGCCCCATTAATACAAGAGACGTAGACAAGGCAAGTCACAAAAGAGATGAAGCGATGACATCACTGACACCGCAGAAAAGCTAAGTTGCTAGAGGCAAGATAGATGGGAAACAAATGACGGCAAATTTGATCGCTAAAGGCAGCCCTTAGATTGATCAATCAATCAATTTTACCACTAAAGGCAGTCCTTACATTGAGCAATCAATCAATTCAGCCTATCGCAGTCCACTGCTGGACATAGGCCTCTCCCAGACTGCGCCACAACTCCGCCTTCCGCATCCAGTCTACCCCAGCCACCTTCTTTAGGTCGTCCGTCCATCTAGGGGGGCGTCCCACACTATGCTTGCGGATACGTGGTCTCCACTCCAGGACTCGTCTGATCCACCGGACATCGTCCCTTCGACTCTGTTGGCTTACTCTGCAAGCTATGCATTCCTGATGTTATCCTTCAAAGAGACTCCCAGCATAGCTCCTCCTTACATTGATAACTAAACAATACTAACAAAGCATTTTCTTTAAAAACATATTCAAATACTATTAGTAGTAATAGCAAGACGACCTTGAGTCCGCAGTTCCATTTCCTAGCGCGTATTTTGCGTACGGATAACAAACAAATACACCCAATCGATTCTGTAAAAATCTCACAGTGAAAAGTTAGGTGAAGTGAGCTTAGAGTCAGCTGTCAGTAGTGTCAATCCCTAGCATTGGTTGGAACGACAGCTCACTCCATGCTCACTTCACCTGAGTTTTCACGGTGAGATGGTTACAGAATCGCACTGCAGGAAGTAATGTGCTAGGCAATAAACCTAGCATAATCAGCCTATAATGATCCCACTTCTGGAACGCAGTCCTCGTCTATTCGACAAGGAGTGGGGCTATAATCTACCACGGGGGCCCAGTGCGGGTTGGTAGATGTCACATGTCTTCAAATTCTAGGACATGACGGTTTCCTCAGGATGTTTTCCTTCACCGGCTTAAGAGCAGTGCTGTTGAAATTATTTACTCAAAGTGAAGCGCCTGCCCCACTGCCCACTTCCGCTCACAGAGAGGAGGCAGTGAGAATTATAGGCTGATTACGCAAAAGCGCCTGTCTGGGCTCGAACCCACGACCTACAATTCATAAGTCGAGGTTGGTACCACAGGGACACCACTGCTATCTATATAATAAAGCTATTAAGTAAATAATGAATACCAGAAGGCCAATTCTCGTAATTTAAAACGTTAAAAATCTAGTCGCAGTCTCAAATGTCAAAAATTTGTCAAAATGTAGGGAAATTAGAAGTATTTTTTGACAGATTGAGACTGAGATCAGACTGTGAACGTTCATAACATTACGAGAATTGCCCCTCTGATATAAGCCGTACAAGAATCGTGATGATTATCGTAACATTCTTAGCGGACCGGTGACTGCTCACTTTGATGACTATGTAAAGAGTAATCGGTACATCCCGTCTGTCTGGCCCGCTAGGAACATTGCTGAGTGACAAATCTTTTCAAAGTGACGCGACGAGAGCTATAGTATACCTAATCTCTAGTCTTTGATCCACTGACATAAAAATGAAACTAGATATCTAATTCTGAACTTGATTAGAGACTTTTAAAATAATAGTATGTACTTACATGTGAAAAAATGAGCAAAAGAATCATAGGGCATCAAAAAATTCGTCGCATGTCCGAACAGTGCCCAAAAGGCTGGCAGCATTGCCATGTTGTATGGCGATACTAATTCTTTGGCCAAGAAACAGGCCAGCCCTCTGGTGACGTGAAGAGTCGACTAACCGCTTGGCAATATCTCTATGATATATGTTAAATTTATGTATGGCGATGTATATTAAAGACTGGTTTATGTACCTAGTTATTGAAAATAATTTTATCTACTATCTAATCAGGCATACAATTTTTGTACCTTCATGAGGGCCTAGATAAGTGGCAATCGCTTTCAAATCGTATTTCTACGAAACAATTTTTGTTGAGCTTTAGCTTTTCGGTAGCTTATCAATATATTTTTGACGTTAACATCAAAATACAAAAAGAATTTAGCCACCGCAAAATAAATAACTATGTTCATTCTCTCTGAAGTTTGAATTGATTTTAATTATTATTAAACTAAACAATTGTAATATTAATGCTCAATCTTGACATGTTAATCTTTAATAAATTATTATTTTCCTCAAATTGATTAAATGTTTAATCTCAATTTTTATTTTTAGCCTGCCTACACCATTAAATTTGTAATATGAATGCTCAATCTTGATTTATGTTAATTTAATTTTTTTCCTTCTAATTTTATAATTTGTATTCATAATTCATAATTTATATTCTCTATTTTTATCGTGTTTACACCTAATCTAATATCGCGACATATTCGCCAAAAATGTACACAAATATGAGTTTATGGAAAAATTACTTTAATTCCTACACAATAAAGTTCAGTTTACGCTATAACTTCAAACATTTTCTCAATAGTGCTAGTCACTCTGAAATCAACTTAATTTCCATTAAAATAAAGTTGATATTTGTTTAACTTGAAATAACAAATTGAAACACAAATAAAATTTGAATTTAGTTATTATGTGCACTGTAATTGAAGGAGCACTCGTAACTTTTTTATTATTGTAAATTCTATTGTATAAATATGTGTATCCTTTGTTGAAGATCCAAAACAAAATAAACATCGTTGTTATCGCTGATAGAGTCTAATTTTGTCTCGTCCCTATAGTCGTGGCTTTATCGATAGTCGAAGAAGCTCTTCCACGAATCCAATTAATTGGACGCAATTTAACAAAATCCTAGTCCTCTATTTCGAGTTTTAAAAGGCAACAAATATTGTAGAGGTTATACATTTATGACCGCGTCGGTATTACATAAACCTATGGGTTCTAAAATGCTATGTTCGTAACAACATAAAATTTAATTAAAAAATAAAGGAGTAAATAGCTTTTGAATAAATCCGAGTGTATACATACTTTTGCTCGTGACTGTACCTATTGCACTTTTGTATGGAACAGCAGATTTTTTAAAATAAACAATTTCACTACTTTGTAGGTCTAGAATCAAGTGCAAAATTCATAGTAACAATGTCCGCATCAATGCCCTTTACGCCGTATATTTATAACACAAAACGTTATAAAACGATCTAAAACAAAATAGTAGATGTAATCTCCGCCATTCAGGGCCGGAGTCATTGAGCGCTCGTTACGGTCGCAATTGTGAATGGACATGATATGATCTTACGTAACATAATACGGTAGGGATCTGTGTGATTTAAATTGTTACTGCAATACTAGTATTTCCTACAATTCACTGGACAGAAAACTGACATGTAAATACATGGTCAAATTAAATTAAGTAGCGAAACTTCGCAGACGTGATGGGAATTGTTATCTAAAAATTATGAAACAAAAACAGAAAATCGTTTTTTCTACTTAATTTCTCGACTTCTAGTAACTACAATATTAGGAGATAGTGCAGTTGCTAGAAGTATGAGTTAAGAAAATCAGTCTTTTTTTATTTTATCGTGTTTCGAAGTCGATATCCATCACGTCTGTGAAGTTTACACATATAGATCACCGTAGTTAGTGTAGTTACTTAAAATAAAACTTTAAAAGTTTTAAACTTTTATTTTTAGTTACGACACACGGTGATTGACCCGAAAAAAAGAATAACGAATATATTTTATTTTATCGTGTGTAGATATCGATTCCCATCACGTCTGCGGAGTTTCACTAGCTAATTTTATATGTCCCTGTATACTATCATAGATATTGAAGACACAAACAAAATATTTGAGGACATTAACATAACGATCCTAGGTTGTCCTTTGGTGAGGAAATACGATCATTATTATTCTAATCTATAATATTGTTCAACAGTAATAATCTACACGTACAAAGCATGATGACAATGATAATGTAATAATAATATTATACTTCTATTAATACGAGACATCAGCTGTTGCATATCAATAAGCCACTGCCTTATAAAAACTTGATTGCTTGATGGCCTATTACATTTATCCATCTGGCATTTGTAATTAAAAAGAATGTAACTACAAAGATAAATAAATCGAATGCTTCGTAATAATCCATCTATTAATCCAAAAAAAAAAACAAAATCCAAAATCAACCAACCCATTTCAATCCAATATTCCAATTGACTTTAGAAACAGAAAAAAATACTGTACATTTGACATTTTTGTATTAAAATGACATTTTCACTGCAATTCAAACGATTTGACATTAACTTGTAGTTTGTATTATTTCCTAATTGTTATTTAAAATGTAATCATCTTTTATATTTGTGTACATTAAATATGATTTGCATGCCCATGTGATGGTGGAACATGGAGGGCCATTGTAATCAAAAATATTTATGTACTAATCTACAAAACTAAGGTAGTTTGAAAACAAAAAAATGATTTGATTTGAATTAACTCACCAGAGAGAGAAAAGTCAAAATCAAATAATTTATTTCAAATAGGCACATAAAAGGCACTTTTATGCCTTTTATGCCTCTTCCAAAAGGTAGGTAGTTTCGTATGAAGAAGAATGGGCTAGAAACTCGTTACTCTTTTAAAATGTTTTACAATATTTTTTGAGAGAGAAAGTACTCTAACTACATAATTTTAATGATCAAAGAAAAGTAGGATACTCGTATATAACATTTTAAGTGTCAGGGGACGAAATCTCATGACAAAGCTATTGATGTCTCATTAAAATCGTTCCTAGATACGGCCAACCCAGTATTTTTTTAATGGTTCATTTCATCTCGGAACCCAGACACCAATTAAAAGTCAGCGGCATCACGTTACTTGTCGGAGGATTGTCGTTTTTAATTACTAGTTAGATTTTAGATGATTGCGTTTTTCCGCTGGATCGGATCAGATAGATTAAGAGTGGGAACAATGTTTGATACTTCGATTTAGTCGGGTGAACTGGCGTAACATTAAATTGTGGCTTTGTTGTGGATTTTAAGCAATTTCCATTGAACTCCAATCTATTTACGATGAAGTAATTTTAATAAAAAGGGAAATCTATTTCTATCAGTTTTGTTTGTTTTTGTTTGTTAGAACGCGCTAATCTCTGGAACTAACGGTCGGAATTGAAAAATTATGTTACTATACTACACATAATTTACAATTATATTACATAAAGTATTATAATTACATATTACAAGAACTCCGATGGTATTACACATAATCCGACACGACCGAAGAGAGGAAAAACAGACACATTTATGATAGGGGGAGAATGGTAAAAAAAAATCATTAATATTGCGCCGATCCCCGCAGTAACATGGGACCAGTTGTAGGTGAAAGAATAATATAACTAATAGTACCTATATTTAAATATTTTAGAAAGTAATAATTCTATTGTTTGCCGTTTAAGATTTGACGTAAGAATATATAAATATTCAAGATATGATACAAAAGAAAAGACTACGTCATCAGAACGATTTAATAAAACTAACAAAAACGAAGAAGTAGGCAATTCTTCATCATATTTTAGTGGAATCCAACATGGCGGATGTAGGCGACATTTTGATTAATCCGTAAAAAACCTCGGTAGTACTGTCAGATATTATAGTTAGATGCAGACAGACCTTATGACGTGAAGTTAAGATTCAGAATTCAATGACATCCGAGCCTACATTTGGAATATTTTTCTGCTGCTAAAAACCCAAGGACATCAAATAAATAGCTTTCTGTCTTTTGCTAAGTATCTAAAATGTGACTATAACACCAGTCGAAAGATATGGAGTATATCAATTTTACCTCATATTTAGCTTCGTGTGTTGTTCTAACGTCCTTTAGTTAATTAACTCGAAGAAGACGTCTTCGTGTCGCCAGTTAATTGATTTACCTAGAACAAAGACATAAAGTAATTAGTAACACATCAAGCCGAAATGACTATTTATTAAAACAAACATAACATCACGCCTGTATAACCCGAAGGGTTGGGCAGAGGTGCACCTATGTACACCCACATTTCGCCGCGCCTATTACCATCAACCAGGCAGAAATCCAGGCCTCGGGCTAATACTGAAAAATTCCAGACGGTAAAACCTAATAACACTTTGCCCGACCCGAGAATCAAACCCAGAACCTCATGCTCAGCAGTGCGAGCAAGTAAGTATGAAGAAATAATTGTTTAGTTTTTAATTTTATGTATAAGGTTGTTTTTGTTTACAAATTTTATGTTACTCCGTTTTTTTTTCAATTAAATCAATTCAATTCAATATTTATTTATTTATGGCTAAGCCCAATTGTTAGTAACATTGTTCTTCATTGTTATTTTTTTTTCTATTTCTTTTTTTTTTTAGTTTAAGAAGTTTTAATTATTTTTTTTTTATGTAATTTTGTAGAATTGGCATAGATATAAGCAATTTGGTGTAAACTGTTAGCTTATATTTGATGAATAAATGAATATGAATAAGTAAAACATCGTGCTAAAAACACTATTATTATTCAACACTTATCTCGACCACATAGTCTTGACTCTCATTGTCTTGAATTCGTCTCCTTAACCAGAAATACAAATATTATACATAATAATTATAATTATACAATATTCATAATACCCATGTCACCTTGACAGCTCATAAGACGTGGATCCGGGGTGTCTGTGTATTCTTGACAGAACGGATTGCTGGTATTTGCTTGGGTGTCCAGGTATAAGTAATATACCTACGGGCTATTTCGTATGCCATTATCATCCTTAGGTTTATCAGTTGGTATTATTCTCGTAGATATCTATGTACGACTAGTTATTCATTCCCCACATTAGCTGACCTCTCATTATAAGGAAAGCCTATGGGCCTGCTCTTCACCTCGGTCACTGATGGAAAGCGATCGATGAGGAAAAAAAACACCATCTGCCTAGCCTTATCCCAACTATGCTGGGGTCAGAATGCAGCTGAATACCGTATTTTTTTTTTTTTTTAACCTTGCCCCACACTACGAATTTCTCCTGTGTCGTGGGTGCGTTTACAGACATATAAACTCACATACACAAACAGCCACATATTTTACACGAAGCAACTGCCTTGACCCTTACAAACCAGGGGGGTCTACTCCGAAGTGCGAATGTTCGGATCGGACCGACACATGGCCGAACCGAATATTATTGAAAAATGCGAAAAACCGTTTGGATCGGCTCAGTTGGGTAGGGACCATAGTCAATATTCGAAAGATTGTAAGAGTGTAGGATCGGGACCGACCGAACCAAATAGTAACTTCGTAGCAGGAAACGGCCGAACATTCGGCCGATACTACTTCGGAGTAGACCCCTGTAATTTGGTAATACGATACCTCTTGGTCAAGACTGGTTGTCAAGAAGCCCACAGAAGCCCGAAAGACGGGCTTCTGTGGACGGTCAAAAATCCACAAACAGCCGGGACAACGACTTAACGTGCTTTCCGAGATACAGGCGGAACGGCAACCTAATTGCGTAACACACGATCAATCGGAATCGGTTTCATTTTGACAGTTCAACAACATTCATTGCGTTCTTTACGTTGTTGAGCAGACACACATGACACTTTTTTTGAACATATGAAGCAATGGATTAGCAATATCCTTCAAAATGATTCAGATTGAGATTGATTGTGTGTTACGCAATTAGGGTGCTGGTCTCGGTATGTAAAAATGGTCTTAATCCACGGACCGACCGGGGCCAGGGTGGCTTAACCTGATCGATCGATCCGTACGGCTGTTATTACTTATCCACGAGCCCATTTCAAAAACCAAATTTAACTAAGATACCAAAAAAATCAAATTTTAACTGTATACAACAAAACTTTCAAGGACACAAATCGAAGTATAAAATATTTCGAGTATCCTCCTCCTGGTTTTATAGAGAATAGACAAAAAAATTATGAAAACGCCCCAGTTGTTACCCATTACGTAATTAATACCTACGCGATTTCCTCATAAAATACATTTATTAATGCTTCAGGATTCTGAACCCAAATTGGTTGATTTGGATTTTCCGGAGGATTTACTACAGACCCGGAAAAAGTGATCAGAAAATGTTCCGAGACGGTAAATCTCTTAGTAATGTCGTAAGCTTTTTACGATGGCCTGGGAGTAATGGTATCGTTGAATGTTTCAGCTGTATGCCTACTTGTAAAAGGTAAAGGGCCTGCCATGAAAATAAAGGCTCCCGAAGACAGGCGCGACGCGACTATAGTAGAACAATTTTTATCTAAACATCTTGTAAATTGTTCTACCAGAGACGCATTGCACCGTCGTCGCATCGCACCTGTCTGCCTTAAATAATACTTGACGGGCGTGGCTTACCACATGCGTGTAAAAATTTCATTCTCATTTTCATAACTTTTCGTAACTTCTCTATGATGCTAGGCCATTATAGTCAAACAATATACAGCTAAATGTCAAATCTCGGCCTATTCTGTATACTTAAAAAGATACACGATAAAGTACAAGAACGTTTTTTTTTCAAATATAACTCCTTAAAACCCGTGTAAGCGATCGCCGCTAAAATACGCGACTGTCGCGTTCATTTGAATCGGTGAACCTGAACTCGTAAATACGCATGAGGGTCACTTACGTTAGGTCACGGCCTGAGGATACCCTGCACTAAAGTATTGCAAAAAAACGTAGTGGATTGGAGGAAATGATGGAAACACCGTGAGGAAGCCGGCTTGTCCTAGAACCAAAATATTCGAAAACGTGTGACATCCACCAACCCGCACTGGGCGCGCGTGATGGATTATGGCCCATTCTCTGTCATAGAGACGAGGCCTGTGACCAAGCAGTAGGAACATTATAGGCTGGAAATGCTGTAGAGGAATTACGCTGACGAGCGTACGAGTTCGATAATACTTCATGATTTGTTTTTAACCCGGTCTTGATGATGGTATATGATATTTGAATTAACGCTAAAACTACTATTGCTTCGGCATTCAAATTGAGTACCTATGAAGACTGATTACCCCTCTATGCGATTATATACAGACTTGTAATTCGTCGCCTACGCGGCAAAGGGGCGAACCTCAAATGAGAAAATTTTACAGGAGAGCCAAAAAACGTTTTTTTTCTCCCGATGACGCGCTTATTTTGATGATATTAAAAAAAATATGCATAATAATGAAAAAAATCAAATGCGACGGTGCACTGAGGAAACAGGACTACAAAATTAATACAAATATAATATTTTACAATGCTGGGTTTTTCGAGGAAAAGCCGAGAAAAAATATACGCCTTTTCGTCGCGCCACTTTATCACGAAGACATCCCGTTTAACTAATATTCTCTTAGAGTTACGCCTCGATGCGCTATGAAAATATGCGTTGTTTTAATTTCAAAAACTATACTCAATACAATCAAAAATATTTTTATGAGATCACAAACTTGTTGACTTAAAAATATTTTTTAAACAAACCAAATGACTGTAGTTTGGATTCTTTGTCATTTTACATACCTGTGTATTATGGTTAAAATCAAATAAAAACAATTTGGCATTATTACAGTGTTTCACATAGGTAACAAATACTATCAGAAATATGTTCATAATAACAAAATAAAATAAATCGATGCTAGACCTACTGAAGTACAGTCTGCAAAAAAAAGTATGAAATAAAGTGTGTATGTATTAAATTTAGGTACAGTACTAATCTTGTATGTAATAGGCGAATAAGTTGGTGCTGCAGTAATTATAAACTCTAGTTGAAAAATACTAAGACTAGTATTGTAAAGAGATCAATGAGAATTTCAGTCATAAATCATAAACAAACTAAAGTGACTTATATTATAAGTTTTAAACAAAATTGTTTTAATCTTTATCATTTACTCATGTGGCCAATTTTTATAGTAATTTTGATACTCATGGCACCTAATGATAGGGCAGTCTCCAGAACAAAGACTCAGCAAATCGTCAAATTTAGGCTTAGAAATCTTTATTTGTGAATCATTTAATAGCCTTATACGTTCTTTTAAGAATTTGGCTTGCGATCTTCTTACAGAAATTGACCTGTAAGCAACATCAGTGTGACTTGTTTTAAAATACAATGAAGTTGGGGTTTCTTTATCTACCTTAAACTCTACTACTACCGTCCAATTTAATTGTGTGTGTGACCCATTTGCAATACTTAAGCACCCCATAAAGCCTAGGCAAATATTAATAGGATTCGCGAAAACACAAAGTTCATCTGAAAATTTCCCACAGTTCGTCCCTAAATATCACTTTTATCTGACCATTCAAATTGAACGGCCTTTATTGCTATTCCATTGTGTACCAAACACTTAACAAACCTTTCAATCTAACAATTTTTTCCTAAAAAATGAAACAGTTCAAAGTTAAAGGAAGATGTATCTTAACTATTTTCAAAAATCATCATCTACGAGTATGTACAGACGCCAGCAGGTCAAGCTACCCGAAACTGTCAAATTTTCCCAATCAGCCTTGAACCTTAATGCTTTAGCGATAAAGTTGAAAATCTATTAAAGAATTTTGACAGATTGTAGTAGCTTGATGTGCTGGCGTCTGTACATGAACTTTGACTATTCTCGTAATTTTAAGAACATTCAGTCTGATCTCAGTCTCAATCTGTCAAAAAATACATACTTCTAATTTCCCTACATTTTGAAAAGTTTTTGACATTTCTTTGTCGCCGAGATGAGACTGCGACTAGATTTAGAATGTTTTAAATTACTAGAATTGGCCTTCTGTTATGTCCAAAATTTAGCAATGAAGGCCATTCAATATGATAGTTTGGAGAAAAGTACGTCAAATTACAAGTCACCGTGTATATAATATAATGCTACACCTTTATAGCCTCCAATTTCCAGGGAATATTCAATATTGAAATCACGAATGCAGAAGGCACTTTGAATAGAAGCCTTTTCAACTATCTTTTGCACATCGGAAAATTTAATCACCAAGTTCTGAAAGGAATGTGTAGTAATTTTATAAGAAGTAGCTATATGAAGCATAATATTTTAGCACATTAGGGTATTTTTTTACCATGAAATAATATTTACATCGTTTAAAAGCTAACAGTCTTAAAATAATAATCATAATCTGCCTGCCTTTTCCCAACTATTTTGGGGTCGGCTTCCAGTCTAACCAGATGCAGCTGAATACCAGTATTTTACATGGAGCGACTGCCTATCTAACCTCCTCATCTAAATCTGTGCAGTACTTTTTGCGTGAAAGAGTAACAAACATCTATCCATCCTCACAAACTTTCACGTTTATACCATTAGTAGGATAGGATAATATATTATGATGCGTATCCAACAAAAGAAAAAAACAAAACACAAACAATAATATATATATATCCTTATTAAGTCTGAATAAAATCCTTCGCTTGCAACCTTAACACGTCAAAGCAAAAATTGTTTTCTTTAAGAAAACATGTAAAAAAACAAAATGAGCATGTAAAAGACGATGCTCAACAAAAAAACTCGACACCAACAGAAATAAAACGTTCCACTTGACTTGACGTAATGGCGAAAATTGTTAGACAATGTTAGGAAGGGTGTGGTGTAAGTGACAAGAACTTTTACTTATTAACCTGTTTAAAACAAGTTACTTTGCCAAGCGATATGAATGAGTCTTTGATGATGATAATTATATTTGTAAGAGCTGATTTTTCCAATGCCAGATAATTTTATCCAAGGAATAATTTGAAGTTTTGACAGTTCTTTCATACAAGACGTCAATTCTATTCTATGAATAAAAAATATCAATATTATTAAGCTCATTAATTAGGATTAAACAAACTGATGTGTTAATTAACTTTAAGTTAAAATCAAAACATTTTATTTCACATAAACCTCACTTATGAAACGTCAGAAGCTAGGAGCACGGTTTCAATTGGTCGTTTCCTATGGAGAAGAGCCGACAAGAAACTCCACGGTTACTGTCAGTTACTGTCGCTGACAGCACCTATATAGCAAAAGCATGCCTTCGTTGAAGAATACTTATTATGTTATGTATACAGTGGCCATTAGAGCATAGAATTCATTAAAATCAAAGTTGAGAAACAGTTGCGCAACTTTTGTCTATGATTAATATGGCATATTAATATTTTGTATGTTATACTGCGTCTTTAAATATTACAACTGGGTTTTAACCGTTGTAATTAAAGAGTAGCCCAGGAAGGAAGGTAGCGAGACGAACTAGACACGTACTGCAAGGGTTGGATCGAGGTGGCTCTAGAAAAAGATACCTGGAAGGATTTAGGGGTTGCCTTTGTCCCGAGTGGGACAGAGAAGTAGTTTATTCTAAATAAAAAAATTGATAAAACAAAATAGATGTTGCCAGCAATTTTCTTATTTATTTAAAATGTTTCCAACAAGACAGACACTTGTTACGAAACAATGTTGCGTCATTATGCTTCCTATTGAATACTGAGCATTAGATGATCAAATAAATCAATGGAATTACCACTAGAACAAAGAATAAATGCAGCTATAAAATACTCCTGACAATTAAAATGACAGCAATAGATGCGTCAATTTGAATTTTAAATCATTTTAATTAATCATTCATATACTGTTAGTCTCTTCATTAATAATAAATTAATTGAATATTTGTCAGTCTTTACTATTAATGTTTTAACTAACTAGATAAATGTGGTTACATTGTTGGCATAGTGTTTTAAGAGCTGAACTGTCACTAATGAGACAAAATTACTTTTTCTATTCTTTCTGAACTTAATAACCTTGCCTAACCGACGAGGGGAGGAACAAACAATGAATTAGGCTTGACTGGTTTCGCGGCGCTTAACTTAAGGAGTTGAATTTTTAATTTTTAGAACGACTAACGATGAATGACAGCTGTCAACTGGACGTAGTCGCTGAAGCAGCGACCCGCCCAAAAAAAAAAAAACAAATGAAGATCGAGGAGATTGTTTGAAAAGCCGGCGTTGATTTATTGTGATTGTGATAATAAATTGTGATGATTGTGACTATCCTAGCAGTGCAATAAGTTGATTGATTTTAGCTCACGCCTTACGTACGCGTTGGAACATCGTTTGTGTTACTGTTTATTCCCATAAGTGATCAGACACTTGTGATTATTCAGAATATTATTGACTTGTTTTGACACATGCCACAGGTAATTGGTCTCTGACTAAAAGTAAATTCATTCATAAAATATGTCCAAAATGAATCTACTCCTAGTTCAATAAGTACCTATCTCGTTTCACTGAATTGAGGTGCATCAAAGCTAAGCGCACATTGCACCAGCATCGGTCTAGAGTACATTTTCAGCCTATTACGTTCCTACTGCTGATACACACAGGTCTCCTCTAAGATAGAGGGAGTGATCAGTTATCCTCTGCGCGGGACCAGTGCATTCCGATACGACAGTTGGTTACCACAAGTAAGGGCGCGTCGCTTTGTGAGATAAAAATACTATATCACCTTGCTGGCTGGCTAATATTTTTACGATGGCACGAGCTGCTCTGATATAACTTGTGCTGATACTGTTATACACGAAGATTGAGTTGCGTGTCTTGAAGTTATTTAGAACATCCAATCTTTGATCTTTATAATGAAGCACGTGCAAATATTTCTTTGCGCAATCTGTTGATTACACATTAGGGAGGAGATTAACACAGTTTTCCTCAAACATAATGTTAATTGAACAAGAACCTAATCATTCGCTATAGTATTTTTATCTCAGGAAGCGACACGTGCTTTACTTGTGGTTGCCAAGTGTTTGTACATTTGGTAGCCACAAGTAAAGCACGTGTCGAGTCGCAAGTAAAGAGCGTGTTTGTACGCTCTGAATGTGTGTGTAAGCGCAGGAGGTCCCGGTACCGTTCGAGTCAACGTAGAAGTCGGAAGTGTGTGTGTGCGTGTGTGTATTATGTGCTGACGCTGCTCGGCTTCATATACATATATTAGGGGTTAAAGTATGAAATTGCCGATTTGTACTGAAAAATTGAAATTCGTTTTTTTTTTATTTATTCAAAATAATTACCATTATTATCTATACATTGCTGCCATCTAATAGGAAGGTCATTTATGCCTTTGCGATAGAACTCTCGTGATCTAGATTCGACAAACTGTGTGAAAGCATTTTGTACTGCCTCTTGAGAAGAAAACTTTTTATCACGTAGAAAATTGTCCAAATCATGAAAAAAATGGTAGTCCGTTGGAGCAAGGTCTGACGAATACGGAGGGTGACGAATGGTTTCTAATTGCAGTTCCTGTAAAGTTAAAACGGTTTCTCAAATTATGAGGCACCCATTTCTCATATTTTTTTATTTTATTGATTTGACGCAAATGAGTCAATATTGTTGATAAGGTAACGTTAAACCATGCCGCTAATTCCTGGGTAGTTTGGCTCGGATCGGCTTCCATCATCTCTTTCAATTCATTGTTATTGTTGTTTATTACTTGTGTGGGCGTTCTTCCACGTGGTTCGTTCTTCAAATCAAAGTTTCCATTACGAAAGCGTTTAAACCAAAATCGCACGGTGCGTTCATTAGCAGTCCCCTCTCCAAGCGCAACATTGATAATGCAAGCTGTTTCTACCGCGTTAGTTCCGCGTCGGAACTCGTATTCAAAAATAACTGGAATTTTCGAAGTTTCCATCTTTCTTGTCTAAGCTGAATAAAAAAAACAACTGAAAGTCGATAATCGAATGTTGCACATTTTTTAAAAGAAGAACGTCATAGGTACAGACGCCAGCAGGTCAAGGCTACCCGAAACTGTCAAATTTTCCCAATCAACCTTGAACCTTAATGCTTTAATGATAAAGTTGAAAATCTATGAAAGAAATTTGACAGATTGTAGTAGCTTGATGTGCTGGCGTCTGTACCATGTGAAAAAGTTTCACTCAAAAATCTCAAACCATGAAGGTTCTATGTCAATTCGAAGTACCTGTACTGTACAATAAACCTACCTGTACAATAAAACGGCAATTTCATACTTTAACTCCTATTATTAATCAATGATTCTATATATATATGATTATATATATATATTTTAAATAGAATATTTGTTTTCATAAGGAAGTCTTAATTACAATTTCAGATTTTCAACCATCCGTAAGCAATGGAGTATTCTATTTCGTTTGAATGCAAATAATATTCATATAAAATTCAAGCTATGCCTGGGCGGAGCACTCGTGTGGAAACTTATTAGTTTTCAGAGCCAAATAGTAGCAATTGGTGCTAATGTAGAATACATTCTACCTCTGTGCCAAAACCAGGGAAATCGTGATTGAGTAATAAAATTTGAAACTTACGCATTGGAACTTACGCATTGGTTTTTTTTAAATCACGCTAACTGCAATAGAAAGTCATAGAAATCAGTTAAAAATGACTGTGGACAACGATCCTGAAATGTTACAGATAAAGAGGAAGATTCTCAAAAAAAATATATTACATTTGCATTTGTATTTTTCTAAAGGATAAAAGAATTGAGACAGAAGTTTTGGTATAGAGGTATGATGTTATGATCCTTCAACTGTCACCAACAGTTACACACAGAATTATTATGTTAAACTAATCTTAAGGTATTAATTGTAACAATGTTTAAATACATTTTATTATTATTATTTATTTATAACTCCGCCAATTTCAGACTTAGACCACACACTAACAGTAGAAATGGCATTTTGACTGTTCAACAACATTCATTGCATTATTTACGTTGCTGTGCGGACGAATTTTTCGAACATAATGAAGAATGGATTAGCAATATGCTCAAAATGATTCAGATTCTGATTGAAAGTGTGTTTCGCAATTACGGTGCTCCGCCATCTACTTTCGTATACAGACATCTTACTTACACCTATAAAAACAATTTAGTGAGTGTGCTGAGCTGTCTTTTATGTTACATCGCTCTCCTAACATGCCACGAGCATAAAAAATAACTATTATGAATATGGGCAGCGTAAACAAAGTAAACACGGCGGCGTTCTGTAATTTCTACCTAGTCCCATGGGAAAAGGCGTGAGTATGTGGCATATGTATGTGTGTTTAGAAGTAGTGTAAACATGAATATTTTTCCCTGTACCCTGTATACCAAATAGCTTGTTCGAATTTACCTAATAAAGATTCTCATATTAATTTTAATCGGATTAGTCAGTGCCCCTCTGACTCGTTTCTCGTAATTTTAAGAACGTTCACAGTCAGATCTCAGTCTCAATCTGAAACTTCTAATTTCCCTACATTTTGACAAGTTTTTGACATTTGTTTGTCTCCGAGATGAAACTGCGACTAGATTTTGAACATTTAAAATTACGAGAATTGGCCTTCAGATCTCGTCTCAATCTGTCAAAAATACCTCTACATGTTTGACAAATTTTTGACATTGATTGCTGAGATGAGATTGCGACTAGAATTTGAACGTTCTTTAGGTACGAGAATTGGCCTTCAGTTTCTAACTTAGACCAAGAACGTTAGAATTATTTATCACCATGGCTGTCAGTGGCAAGTTTAGACACATTGTGTGTCACTGAGTGGCAGACTTTTGTCTCCGTGTACCGTCAAAGGATCGATGGGGTTTTCTAACTCCATCATTGTTCAGCGTATTTGTACGAACACCATGATTTCCTGATTTTTGAACGAACTTTCTAAGTATTTTTACTTACTGGCCGGCACTCGCAAGACAGAATTATGTGGAAAAGGGAGAGTGAAGCCCCCACCATGCTCCGCAGTGGGACAATACAGGCAGGAAGTATTTTGAATATTTTTCCTCGCGAGTAAGTAGATTATAATCTACCACGCGAGCCCAGGGCGGGTTGGTAGATGTCAGATGTCTTCGAATTTCTGGTTTTAGGACATGCCGGTTTCCTCACGATGTTTTCCTGTAGAGAGCAGGTGGTGATGAAATTATTTAAACGAATTAAAGCCTGCCTGGGTTCGAACCCACGACCTATAATTTATAAGTCGGGGACATTACCACTGGGCCACCACTACTCTCCAATTCACTTGGCGAATATTATGGTAACATTCCATCTCTTGTATTTTGGAGTTCAATTGGAAAAACGAAATACCTACTGTTTGGTAAGACACGCAATATTCGACTTGTAACTTTGAAAATCCATTTCAGTTTGCAATTTAGTAACGACTCAGTTTTTACCAAGCATTTTATATCTCGCCTTTTAACTTTTAAATCGATTCCTGCTACAAATATAGCCGTATGTGCGATACCGACCTTTGTGTAAACATAATCGTATCGGATACGTCCACAATATTCTGCCGGTATTCAGAAAAAAAAAAACATTAAAATGTAATAACAGCTACGTCAGTGTCGATCGCATCTATGATGAAGATACTATTCCATCAAAATAATTGCCGTTTTTTTTGTTTTTTTTGCGCAATGTTTTGTTGAAGGCTTTTGTGTACTTTTGACATCCAGGCTATTTCGTAAACCGATGTAGGTATTGTAAAGAATGAAGCAAAAGTGGCCAAGGCGGTTTCGAATTTGATATCAATATGATAGCACCTACGGATAATTTATTGTGAATGTTTGTTGCGCTACTGCTTCTTCCCAGCGAAAGCATTAGCTAGTGGTGAAGGGCAGGCGTTTTGGTGGAGAGGGTCTTATGTAATTTTAACGCCCAAAAAGTGCTGATTCTCAGCCTAATTTGAATAGTGAGTTTTGATTTTGAATAGTAAACCTATCTTGAGTAGCTTGTGAGAACAGAAAATACTTATTCAATTTTTGCCATAAAATACAGTGTTTTTAAGAGCTAGTCATAAAACTAAAATGCCTGTTATTTTATTAACACCCGCAATATTTTCCAGATCGATATCCTACAATGAACTCTTATCTTCTACCAAAATAATGAATCCATATTATTTTCATACCGGTCATGTTCAATTACAGACGCTAGCACTTCAAGCTACTACAATCTGTCAAATTCCTCTAATAGATTTTCAACTTTTTCGCTAAATCATTAAAGTTCAAGGTTGATTGGGAAAATTTTAACAGTTTCGGGTCGCTTGATATGCTGGCGTCTGTACATGGGACTCTAAAACTGCGGCCTGACCTCCAATTCCAGTTAAGTCCTCTGAAGCTTTAATTTCGGCCTCGCAAGGCCTTCAGCGGCCTTTGCCATGCAGGTCACGTCTAACTGCCTTTAAGGATTATTTCTACCTTTGTGTTCATCACAATATTAACTGATTTGCTTTGTCATTCCCGTCATTATGAAATGATTAAACCTGATTGGCGATCAAACTAGAAGTTAGTTACACATACAATCACGCCTTTTTTCCCCGAAGGGCTAGGCACAGATGAACTTATAGGTCACCCAGATTTAAGTGACACACTAGTGTAAATTGATGTTTTATGTAAGGTTTTTAAATG
Organism: Apamea crenata; assembly: GCA_949629185.1. Lineage (NCBI taxonomy): Eukaryota > Metazoa > Arthropoda > Insecta > Lepidoptera > Noctuidae > Apamea > Apamea crenata. The sequence goes on along the minus strand of OX451375.1, from coordinate 10,405,598 downwards.
TTTTGCCATCTGACATAGGCTGAGCAGATGATGATCCTACACTTAACCAGTGATTTCGAAATAAAATAAATGTAGTAAAATAATTTCTAGTAACGAATTGCTAATGATGATTAATGGATCACGACACAAAAAAAAAACAAATCATTTTGATTATGGGTGAAAACCGGCTTTATCGCCTGATACTATACTCATCATCAATATTTACCTTGATGTATCACCTACCTAAATGATTAGCTACTCCTATTCATGATGACAAACATTGTAGCCGAAATTGCCTGTGGAATTTAAGCTAGAATAATGAGCGTTTCTATATCGCCAGCGTAGCTTCCATAGGTGACATTAATCGAGTCATGCATGAATATTTTGTGGTGACAAACGCGAGTCACTAACGTAGCTACAACATGATGCGTACTCATATATTATGCTGTTTTTCTTTTGATGAATAAGGTTTTATTCTCGAAATGAATTCAAAGAGATTTATTACTGGCTGCCTTTACAAAACGTTTGCTTTTAAACTATTTAAATTACGAATCTGTGGCTCCAAATAAACCTTTATTGGCTATCGATTTCTTCGTTGTAGGATTTTATGACATGTAGACGGACTTCCTTATCTCATTGAATTATCTTATATATGGCTTCTTACAGAGATTATAATACCGTACGTGTATCAATCAATGTATGGTGTGTTGCTGCAATCAATAGTTCCATCTGTCAAAAAACGGTTTACCTAATGGACAGGGTATAGACAAGTGACTATAGCTTTCAAAGGGTTTTGTACAGCGACTATTTTATTTTGACTTTTCCATCATCATTATCACTGATAGAACGTCACTTTGTCAATGCCCTCAGTAGCTACTATCTACAATTTACCCCCTTATAATCTAACTACCATATTGCGGTCATCATACCGTTCTGGGTTTCATAATTGGCAGCCGATTTCACTCCTAGGGGCCTATAGGGACCCTAGGAGTGAAATTGGCTGCCAATTATAGGTAAATATGGTCGTTGAGAGGAGCTACATGCCCGAAGTTTCTGTCTGCAAAAACATCGCTCGCAACCTGACCTTCGATTCGTCACAATGGCAATTTTCTACGACCGTTCTTTCTGGCGGTCATTGTGATCTCAATGTTCACCAATGGATGTTTACGGGTCGGTATTATAATAGTGTGGCGAAGGCTTAATAAGGTGCACCCAGAAAGTTGGCAATTTTGCAAAATAACTGTCAAATTAAATAGAAAGGAAACTACTAATATTATAACCGTGCGTTATGTGAAATAAAATATTTTGATTTTGTTTTTTTTTTAATTTTGATTTTGTTTTTTTAGCCATTAATGTCCCACTGCTGCAAAGGCGGCAAAGGGGAGGTCTTTGCCTCCTTTCCATCTCTTTCTGTACAGAGCTGCCAAGGGCCAATCTTTATTAAAGCAGTCCAGCTCATCCCGATTTGATTATTTGTCAATTACTAAATGAATTACTAAATTAAATTAGGAAACATTGCTCTGTAGGTGCACTATGGATTAAGAATTACAATTATTATTAATATCATATGGACCAGGAAAATCTCGTAGTTAGCAATAGATTTGTATTTCCAAGTTCACCAGAAAAACTTAGGTACACATGCTTTCCGGGTCATTATAAACAAGTCGTATTTTAGAATAATATTCCATTTTTTCCAGCCTCATCTACTTTATAGCGTTGTCGTAATTAACAATGAACAGATTCTTTGCAAAAAACTTGGTCATATCTTGAAAATAACCAGTTTAAATATCAATTTTGATGGATGTTTGTATATACACTTAAATATTTCCGGGCGTCTAAAAAGTGGCATGAACTCATCGTGTCAGCGGTTTGATACGTCAATGATAGACAAAGACAAGTAATTAGTTTTTTTTTATGTAATAATAGTGTAATAATGTCTATTATTATTAGCCCGTGATGTCCCACTTCTGGGCCATCACGGGCTCCATCATCAGATCAGTTCGACACTACCATATTATTAAATTGTCATCAGAACTACATACAGCTGCCAATTTTCATTACGCTACGACCCTTGGAAGATGGTTAAATTAGTTACCTTAGATTCCATTACATAGTTACATACAGGTCGACCTAATAAAAGAGATGTAGACATGACGCGTCTTTTTCTTCCATACTTTTGTATTATTCGTCATATCGGTAGTCACCCCTTTTCTAGCCATATAAAACCCTCTTACACCTCTGACAGCAGCAACCTTATTCCCACGAGAATAAAGATCGCAATGATTTTGACAGACTAGCCAGTAACAGCAATCCAAAAGCAACCTTATTAGAATGAGAAGAAAGATCACTGCGTTTTGGACAGTGATGCAAAATCAGGGGTAAAATAACTGTGAAAAGAACAGTCCTTTACCTACAGATTTAGAAATACAAATTCGCTCCACAGTTGCGCTTACCTACTACCACTAAACCAAAAAGGACAACTCACAAAATTGGAAAGTCTCACGTGTCAATTTCATCGGCATTCACGTTAGAAACAAAATCCAGTTACATTCCTGCTGTAAAAATCGCACCGTGAAAACTTAGGTGAAGTGAGCGTGAAGTGAGCTGTCGTTCCAACTAATGCTAGAGATTGAAACGATTGGCAGCTCACTCTAAGCTCACTACACCTAACTTTTTACGGTGAGATTTTTACAGAATCGAACGACAATAATTCTGTCCATAACTGTTACGTATCGAGTAAATAAGCAAAACTCGCACTACCTCCAATATGCCTAGCACAAACACACGCATCATCATTATTTCAGCCCGGAGTTACCCACTGTTGGGTCTGGCCACCCCTTTTATCTGTCATACAGAAAACTCACCTGACATAAATAATTCGAAAGATTTTTTGACGTTTTGCCCAATATTATACGGATTTATTCCGAAAACATTATTCATATCTACGAGTGATAATTATATTGTGCTTAAAAAATACGCGTTGACTTTAAAAATTGTTTTCTCTTCTTCTTCGACGGATCAAATCGCTTTACCCTAGATGTAACTGCGATAAAAAAATGTTTAGATATAACATTACGTTTATTCAGTGCGTTCGTTCTAGGTCCACTGTTCTTTTGTTTGCGACAAAAATTGCTCCAGAAAAATACATTTCCGTTACTCCAAGAAAATAGACTTTCATTACTTTTAAAACGTCGAAAATTTTACTGGAATCAGATTTTTCCTCGAACTCAATGAATGGTGGCTAGCTTAGTTCTATAGTTATGGAAATTACTGGACTGGACTAGTCAGTAGCGTGACGAAAAAGGCAAGCAGCCGAATATCAGCCTTCACAAACAATTAAATACAAAGAGAATGCAAATTCTACAAGACATATTATCACCGTGTAGTTTTAAGTTGACAACTATTATTACTGTAGTTACAATATGTTCGGACGTTACAGAGAGTTGGCAGCATTTGTGTGGTTTTGAAGTCTTTAAGAGATGGGAGAAACAGATCGTTAAAGCTAATAGTTGGTAACAGGATACAACAAAGCCCAGACCAGCTAGAGTGCTGACCAGAGTCAGCCAGTCAGTATGGTCAGAGTCATAGAACTGTTTAAACTGTAATATTATCATCATAATTATAATCATGAGGAGGCTCCCGTTGGGCAGCTGGATCAAGGGCTTTATTCAGAAAGCGGTACTTCTGGACACGGCTCGCTTTTTTTTTTTGTATAAACGTTGCCCCACACTAGGAATTTCTCCTGTGTCGTAGGTGCGTTTACAGACATATAAACTTACATACACAAACAGCCAGACCCGGAACAACTAATTGTAGGTCATACAAAATATTTGTTCCGTGCGGGAATCGAACGCGCGACACGCAGCGCAGCAGTCAATCGCTTAACCACTGCGCCAACCGTGCCATCAATTAGCTGCATCCGGTTAGACTGGAAGCCGACCCCAATATAGTTGGGAAAAGGCTTGGCAGATGATGACTTAGGCACAAGATGATTGTTATGACAGATGTAAGTAAAAATAGGTGCACACACAATCAATGATGAGTAATCAATGAGGCAAGCGAGCATCCCAGTCCGTTTGTATTCCGCATCAGTACAGTATCATTTAAAATCCTACTAATATTATAAATGCGAAAGTTTGTATGGATGTATGGATGTTTGTTACTCTTTCACGCCAAAAGTACTGAACGGATTTGGATGAAATTTGGCACACAGGTAGTTTATAACCAGGAATAACACATAGGATACTTTTTATCCCGATATTCCCACGGGATCGAAACTTATGCGGGTGAAACCACGGGGCGCAGCTAGTGCTAGAATAAATATCAGTTGAGCCGTAATAAAGTATGTGATTGTAACTATTGTATGAGACGACAATCGGCAATTTATCTAAATGACTTCTAAAGTCTGGTGCTGCACTATTTTTATTGGTATTAGCTGTCTCGATTCTATGTCGAAGTAGCCAGTATTAATTTTTATCGTAACTCACTCACAATAATTACAATACCGTCGTCATCGTTCGTTTTGACATAATATCGGGTTATATTTTTATCTATTATATCGGGTCATAATTTTTTTCCCATAGTAAAAGTTGTTCATAATGATGAGTACAATGACCCCCTAGAGTTATGGGATATAAAAAAAACACGTTGTATATAAAATGATGACCTAATTAAAAATATTATTACATAAAACTAATATTTTTGTTTCATAACTAATTACCGACCAAACCGGTGTTACCGACATAGCTTGCAGAGTAAGCGAACTGAAATACAACTACTCTACAACGTCATAAAACGAGTTTAACCAATTCGTTTGTTGACAATGGAAAAATAACGCAATGAATATTGTTGAATTGATAATATTTATGGGACTGTGAGTGTGTTACATATGGCTGCTAGGTATACTAAAAGTAGAAAAGAATCTCTCAGCTTATATATGTTTATGAGATAGTTATTCTGTAGGATCTTTACAACCTAAACCACTGAACCGATTTCAATAAATTAGACGTTATAATATATGATGTATATCTTAGTGTCCATTGGTCATAGATAATGCCTCAACTGTATGAAAGTCACAAGATAGAAATACGGCGGAGGCTAGACATCATTATTTCGTAGAAGCTTTTGATTTACCTATTTTTTTTTTGTTCTACCTACTTGTGTGTATAAGCTTTTGTGTCTTGCTTTCCTGATATATATGGACCTACGTTTGGTTATGGGCTGGTATCGGTCGCAGTTAGGACATTCTGATTAGCGATCGGTGGGTCTAGCACGAACGCGCGAAGTAAATATAACCTAAATGAGAACGATTTTCAAATTAAAAATACTCGATTCCCTCATCATATTAACTACTTTTTTAGACTTCATTTATATCTTTGGGTGATACTTATTCTGCTTATGGCAAAAATTTAAAACACAATGTTTGATGATAGTTGTATTTTCTATTCTAAAATCGATCGAATTTACGTTAAGTTTACGTTACGCGTAATTGAAAGAAAGAAAAATATTTTATAAGGGACACGCACAGGAAAAATAAACAATAAAAAAAAACAACCGACTTCCATAAAAACACTACAAAGTGAAAAATACCTTTTATTTCGGAAGTCGGTGTCATTTTTCGCCACCGACTTCCGAAATTAAAGTTATTTTTCACTTTGTCGTGTTTTTATGGAAGTCGGTTGTTTTTTTTTTGTAAAAAAGTTTTTATTTTACACTCTTTAGTTGTGATATTTTTTTTGGTTTTTGTTGATTTTTCAAAAATCGGTTGTCCGATTTTGATAAAGTTTTTATGGCACCATTTGGGAAGTATACCCTTTCCAACAAAAAAAGATTTTTTCAAATTGGTTGGCAACCGACGGAGTTATACGCGAACAAACATAAAAAAAAAATACAAACATCCGAATTGAGTACCTCCCCTTTTTTTAGAAGACGGTTAAAAAGAACATTAAATCTAACAAAAGCATGAAGACAACTTGCAAGAGCATTAACGTTTATTAATATTATATACATTTCGATAATACCTGCTGATAATACTCAATTTATTATGACTGGTGGATTGTCTCCAGACTAAACAGTGTTCCGCCCTTGATCTTTGTCTCCATTTAAGCATTTTAAAAAAGGTCAAAATTCCACTGAGTAGCTCATGAGCACATTAGCACGGCGAGATTAGTATCTCTAATTATTTCTAGAATATACTTACCCGTTTGTATACAAACGTTAATATATTCTATAGAATATATCATAGAATATTCAACAAATCCATAGAGAATGCACTGAAATCAGTAAGCGAAGCTAATATCATTTTGTCCTGTTGCCGCTGCGGAAATTGAATCCACATTCTATATCGAAAGTAAACACTTCGAGTCTGCACTATTTGTCGCGTAGATATCACGTAGCTACGAACACGTTGTATTTTTAAAGCTTTAGGCTTAAGTTTAAAACAAACCATTCGACGGCCACGAACGATAGAAGTGACTGGTACTTTATCTACTCAGTAGCATTATAACTAACTAGCAGCGCCCCGCAGTTTCACCCGCATAAGTTTTGATCCCGTGGGAATATCGGGATAAAATTAATCCTATGTGTTATTCTGATGTATAAGCTATATTACTGTAAAGTTTCATCAAAATCCATTTAGTACGAGGTTTTTGCGTGAAAGAGTAACTTACAAACGATCATACATCCATACAAACTTTCACGTTTATAATATTAGTAGGATAGTAGTAGGAGTGGAAAGTATTAAAAATTCGAAGTAGGATAGGATAATGATAACCCTCCAGATCGTATTTCGGCCATGGCGGCCAATTGCAACCGAGTTTAGCCTTCCCTCACTCTCATAGTTCAATGGGACGGCAATCCAACAAGACCAGAGAGAGATCAGACGCAGGATCAACGGCTTAAGGTGCACACCGCCAAGTTCCAAACTCAGGACAGTTATCAAATTTCAACAATACAAGCAACAAGCACAGGCATTATACGTGCATACATGCATTACAGGTACATAAACATAATCTAAAATATTTAGGTATATTTAGCAGGAAAAAACAATACATAAACTATAGATAGGCGAAATGTTAGGATTCAAATTCGCAATCTCCTGACTTTGATTATATGTATTTATTATGTGAACTAAAACTTGTTCCAACAAAAGTAACTTGGTTATCATTAAGACAGGGCTTCCTCTCTTCTAACAATTTTTGCTGTGCCCTACAGGGTCCATAATGATCGAAATTATATGTATACCACCTAAGTACACATTATGGTAAAGCAATAAAAATATTGAGTATTGCATTAAACTATCTCTGAACGGTGAAGGAAAACATCGCCAGGCAACCAGCATGTCTAAGAACCCAACACCATATGAAATCTACCAACATGCATTGGGCTCGCGCGGTGGATTGTGGCCGCTCTCTCTCTCACAGAGAGGAGGCCTGTGTCCCAGCAGTGGGAACGTTATAGGCGTTATTTGTAATTATACAGGGACGTAGACCAAGGCGCTCAGAGGGGAAATTTCCGTATTTTGAATAACGTTGGCATTCTAATCTCAGTCTCAATCTGTCAAAAATACCTCGAATTTACCAAATTTTTTGACAAGTTTTTTAACATGGACTGTCGCTAAAATGAGATTGTCTTGTGGCAATCATCTATTCAACCAATCCCAATCCCCGTAATTAAAAACATTATTCAAAATCAAGTGATTGCGAACGTTTTTAATTACGAGAATTGGCCTCCAGATGTCTTTAACAAAGGGAATCTTTTAAGGGTAGACAATTTATTAAATTTGATTTATTCCGGTCGGATCCCCTGATCTGATCCCCTGATGGTTTTCTGTTAGAAAATTTGAAGATTTTACAAAATCATCACCAAACTAGGTACCTACTACCCTATAATGTTATCAGATGGGCTTACTAAGTAATAACAGCCGCACGGGTCGATCGATCAGGTTAAGCTACGCTTAACGCGTTTGGTCCGTGGATGGGTAACCATTTTTACATACCAAGACCCCTCCGTGCCTCGGAAAGCACATTAGACCGTTGGTTCCGGCTGTCATTTGTGGATCTTTGACAGTCGTTACGGGTCGTCAGAAGCCCAAAATTCTAACAACCAGTCTTACCAAGGGGTATCGTATTACCCAGTAACTGGGTTGTGGAGGTCAGATAGGCAATCGCTTCATGTAAAATACTGGTCATCTGCATCCGGTTAGACTGGAAGTAGTCCCCAACATAGTTGGGAGAAGGCTAGGCAGAGGATTTAAATTACATAATCAACTTATTTTCACACAAACAAAGAATTTAAACGAAGACAGAGAAAAAATCCTTCATTCCTTCCGTATACTTTATTTCTATCAATTACTATAAATCGTGGAACAATCTGGACGTTTAACAGCTATTAATTCGATTAATTACCAATTAATTTAAGCGGCTGATAACACCGCGAGCGATGAATTCAAATGAACGTGATGTATTCAACTGACCAATAGGAAGCCGAGATAATGATTTCCTAAATTCTACTGACCAATGGCATATCGCGAGGCGGTCGTGTTGTTATTAAGTGCGTATTGTTGAGGTTATAATAATTAATAATGCAAAATTGATTGTTGGCACGTTTTGTATGATTGGATTTGGATGAGTTTGGTACGATATCAATCTAGCTAAGTACACAAATAGAATATTCATCCTTTGTAGTTTAGTTATGACCTGTTTCACGAATTCCAGATCAGCATAGCTATTCACAACCACTCGATACGCTTCCGTACCGTATCGAACATCAATCAATGTTATCGTAGGAGTCCTCTAAACGCTGTTCACAAGTCCAAACCTCGAAAATTTTGTCAGTTTAAATCAAATAGACGACCGTTATTCTTCCGACAGCTGTTCACTGTCGGGGGCAAAGCAAATCACGTTATCGAAGTGTGTAATTTTTTATATGATAGCATGTCGGATGGTTGTGAATAGCTATGCAGTTTTGGTTAGCAATTTTTTTTTTATGCAACGGCCTCCCCCAATTCCTCCCAGAAATTCTCTGCCAGAGCTACCTGACTCCAACCCTGCACATCAATAATAGCGTAACACACTTTCAAACACAATCTGAACGATTTTGAAGGATATTGCCAAACCATTGCTTCATAATGTTTGAAAATTCTTCTCCTCTACAAGGTAAATGGCAAAATGAATGTTGTTGAATTATAAAAATGAAAATGTCGTCCTGTAGACGCCCACGATAATATCGTCATGTTACAAATTATAAAAGCGCACATTCTCAAACGCAATTCAATAGAGATCTTTTGTAGTTTATAGTAGGTATACGAGCCTCGCCAGTCTGGGGTTGGAGTCTTACAAGATCATCAATCATGAGGCTCGTCAGAAACTCATCGGTCATTGTAAGGCTGCGCCGCATGCTAGAGAATTTAACGCTAGATCGGACTTGGTAATAAAGATGCGATGCCACTGCCGCAGGCCGCCTGGATGTGCAGTGTGAGAGGTTAAGCATGTTAGCTGGGTGGTTCACTTGTTTGCCAGCCGTAAGTGGCGTGGCCGTGGGTCAAGTAGATGAACCCATGCTCCACCTCCTATCCTGCCCTCTGTGTCCCAAAATATGCAGTCAAAGTGACCTCTGCGCTGCCGCCGACAACGCTGCGGAAGTGGCAAAGTTTTGGGAAGAAGTGAACCCGCCTTCATTTTCAAGGTTCATTAGAAAAGCAGCATCAGACAGCATCTATCCTGTGCATCTAGCCTGTGGGTAAATCACACTCAAAAAGCATACGAAGCCCTCCGCATCCAATATAATAACGCATTCAGAGCGCTGATGGGGCTGCCGCGACATTGTAGTGCTTCGGGCATGTTCGCCGTCGCTAGCGTTGACTGCTTCTATGCAACGATGCGTAAGCGAAGCGCGTCCCTGGTACGCAGAGTTCGCGGCAGCTCCAACAGCGTGCTGGTGATGATAGCCGGCAGGCTCGACTGTCCGTATATTAGACGCTGCAGTGACTTGCACGTCACCTACAGTCGTCGGCTGTCGAAATGAAATGTTTTTGTGTGGTTATTGTTTTGTGTTGTACCTATTGTAATGTTATGTATAATGTATTCAGTGTATTCTAGTGTAAGGTTTATGTGCTATTTATTATTTAATTTCTGTGTATTAATTATTTCTGTGTATATTTTATTATTGTATTAATGAGTCCTTGTTACTTGATCAATAAATGAATTATTATTATTATTATTATCCGCCATTAATGGTGAAATGGACCTTTTTGGCGCAGCCGTGAGGTACACATAGCACACACTGTTAGTGTTCACTTTTTTAAATAAATTGTTTTTTGTATTTCACGAACTGTTGCCAAATATATGTTATTCCGTCTTTTTTTCTTATTTTTATACGATGTGAAGCTAAGTAGGCACACATGCGTAGCGTTGCCATGAGCAGCAATACAGCTGCACCTCGATCCTGGTTTACTTATAGCGGGTGTAAAAAGACACTTAACGAAGACGAGCCACTGACTTGTACTCCCCGTTATTGTAATATTTTTTTGTTACTGGATAACGGAAATATTGAAGGTTACAATTCCAACTTTTACTGGCGGTTTTTTTTACAAAAACGTTTTCTTAATGTTATAATACAACTTTAAATATCCCCACGACCCCTGTACCCTTGTATGCACCCCATAAGCACAATATTTTGCGTATGTTACTTTGTGCACAATAGAGGCGCCCGTCGATAAATAATAACGGGTGGGATAAGTACTTAACTTCAAAAACCAAAACATCAACAATCAAAATATCAACACCATATAATCAACAGTTTAATTTTTCAATAAATCAGAATAACATTAGCTTAAAACATAAACGGTTCAAAATGTCAACACTTCACAGCCGCACAGGTCGACCGATCAGGTTAAGCTACGCGTACCTTTACATACCGAGATCCCTCCGTGCCTCGGAAAGCAGGAAAGCATGTTAAGCCGTTGGTCCCGGCTGTCATTCGCGGATCTTTGACAGTCGTTACGGGTAGTCAGAAGCCCGAAAGTCTGACAACCAGTGTTTTTTTTTTTTAAACGCTGCCCCACTCTAGGAATTACTCCTGTATCGTGGGTGCATTTACAAACATTTAAACTCACATACACAAACAGCCAGACCCGGAACAAATACCTGTAGGCTATACTTACAAATATTTGTTCCGTGCGGGAATCGAACCCGCGACACGCAGCGCAACAGTCGATCGCTCAGCCACTGCGCCAACCGTTTCGTCAAGTCTTACCAAGAGGTATCGTAAATAAAAGCCGTTACCCAGCTAATATTGTTGTGCAGTGTTCCTTAGAAGATGTACAGAATGCTTAGTTGACAGTTATGTAATGGGCCTTTTTACACCCTGTACACATATCTACTAAGAAACTTCTGTCACAAGCATGAGTTTCATGCAAACTCACGAATTCAATAAGCATTCTTCAACTGTGTCGCATAATAGTTTGGTGTCAACGCAAGCTGTGCGTTTTGTTACTGCAACAACGGATGCGAATGTAATTTACCAAAAAAAAAAAACAAATGACTACGTTCAAAATTCGGCACCCTTTGCTCATGAAAATGAATTCTTAAATTCCAATTAACTTTTCCATCTTAGACCTCTTATCAATATCACCGTCCCTTTCACCCACATTGAAACCTGATTCACTCATCTCTATCTAAGTACTCCCTATTGATTTATCACCATTAAACGGCAATATAGATAGTAAGTCTACAGTAATGAATGAGCGGTAACTGACAAGAGCATAGATAACGTTTGATAATAAATGGCTTTGTATGGCCATATCGATTGTGTCCCGAATCATTGGACACGTCGAAGCATTGACATGCCAGGCAGCTTCGGGCAATAGTTTCTACTTAGTTTGAAATATGAATGGCATTGAGAAGTACATATAAAGGATGGAAAAGCAGGTTTATGTATTACTAGCTGCGCCCCGCGGTTTCACCCGCATAAGTTTCGATTCCGTGGGAATGTCGGGATAAAAAGTATTCTATGTGTTAATCCTGGTTGTAAACTATCTGTGTGCCGAATTTCATCCAAATCCGTTCAGTAGTTTTTGCGTGAAAGAGTAACAAACATCCATCCATCCATCCATCCACACAAACTTTCGCGTTTATAATATTACTAGCTGCGCCCCGCGGTTTCACCCGCATAAGTTTCGATCCCGTGGGAATGTCGGGATAAAAAGTATCCTATATGTTAATCCTGGTTATAAACTATCTGTGTGCTAAATTTCGTCAAAATCTGTTCAGTAGTTTTTGCGTGAAAGAGTAACAAACATCCATACATCCATACATACAAACTTTCGCATTTATAATATTAGTAGGATAAATAATTATAATAATATGTTTAATAGGAATTGGAAGTAGGATTATTAGAATGTTTTGATCTAGTTTGAAATTCAGTGTGATTCGACACAGAGAATATACGGTTTATTCAAATCCTTGTTTTCAATTAATCTTATTTCTACTTAAACAAATATCAACTTTCCCCTTTATTCATAAACGTTGCTTAAAGTTAAGCAGTGATTAGCGACTGTTTAACCATACATTTTTGACGTTTAAACGTTACTTAACTTTAGTCATCGTTTATGAATAAACCCCATTATGTCTAAGTAGAATAACTAGTACTATTAAAAAGTCATAAAAAATGTAATCTTGTAGTCGCAAAATGAACTTTATGTTTAGAAACTAAGGTCATTTTCCCAAAAACTCATAATATATGTTTACATATTTGGAAACTAAATTGCAAACGCAGATTAGGTAAAAGTGTTAAAAAAGACATAGTGATAAACCCTGTAAGAGAGTTTACACTGGTAATGCCGTGCTATGCTAAGGGATGCATGATGAAATTATACGCTGTTTATAAAAAAAAAATGCTGTTCCATACAGTTTGTCTGTGTGGGTATTACGCTTTTCTATGAAACAGCAGATTTTTTTTTTAAACTGACGAAACATTTCTACGTTAGAATCATGTGCTGAATTTATAGTTACAGTTTGCGCGTCTGTAACCTGTATTTTCGAAGAAATACAATCTATCAAATGTGCAGGGTTTCCCTAAAATCCAAACAAAAATATCTTTTTCGCAGAAACTCGTGACTCACGAACAAATAAAAAACGATCGTAATAGGTATTCATTTGTTTTCGTGTCGATAAGAATATCAGTCAACAGTTTTTTTTGCTAGCACGTCATAAACACTTTACTTATACTAATAGCAACTCACATCTGCGTCTCACGGTTTTTACGACTTGAGAAATATTGACATTTCTTCAATTTAAGTAAGTTTAATATTAATGTATTATACACATAAACCTTCCATGCCTCGGTAACCATGTTAAGCCGTTCGTCCCGGCTGTCATTCGTGGATCTTTGACATTTGGCCCGAAAGTCTGACAACCAATCTTACCAAGGGGTATCGTATTACCCAGTCAGTGGGTCTTGGAGGTCCGACAGGCACTTTCTCTCTTTCTTTCTTTTCTTTTCTTTCAGTCGCTCCATGTAAAATACTTGTATTCAACTGCATCCGTTTAGCCTGGGACCCAAACATATATAGTTGGAAATAGGTTAGACAGATGATGACACATAAACATTCTGCAATAGATTTTCTAAATGATGGTGAAAACCGCATCAAAATCCGTTGCGTAGTTTAGAAGAACAACGCAGTCACACAGACAGACACGAATAGCGACTTTAATTTTAATAAATGTATATTACAACCTGCTATCAACCACTCGTATTACGAATGGTTAATAGTATATACAGTGGCCTCCAAAAATTTGTTGAAATTTTTCCACTTCACCTGTGCACACTACATTATGATTTAAAAATTCTAGTTACAGATGTTTGAACTATAGACTAAAACGTTTTTATTGACTAATTTAACTACTTATGACTTATGAAAAATAATCAAGTATTCCCTTAAGATTGCCTGATATTTTTTTACTATCCATTTTTTTATATTTGTAAAGGATGGATGGATATTTGTTACTCTTGAAAAAAAAATCAACAATCATCATCATCTTTCTCTCTCTTTCAATGGATTTTCTATTTAGTTATCTTCAAATCAGTGCAGTTCAGTTCAGGGGGTCTACTCCGAAGTAGTACCGGCTGAATGTTCGGCCGTTTCCTGCTACGAAGTTACTATTTGGTTCGGTCGGTCCCGATCCTACACTTCTACACTCTTTGGAATATTGACTATGGTCCCGATCCAACTGAGCCGATCAAAACTTTTTTCGAATTTTTCAATAATATTTGGTTCGGCCATGTGTAGACCCCCAGTTCTCAAAATAAATAAATAAAGTCCTCCAGACGGAATTTCGGCCATGGCGACCAATCTCAGCGGAGACCTTTCGGCCCTGGAGGTATTATAGTGCACAAGTGTGTGCGCAGACACAGGTGTACTCTCTCTGCATTGTGTCCAGGGCTCGATTCCTGGGTTGGGAGAAGTGTTGAAGGATTTTCCATTGGGAATTTCTTGTAACACCCCGGAATTTGGAAGATGGCAGTGTGAAACCCCCGTGCTTTGGAAAGAAAGAAAGAAAGTACATTTATTTAGCACAGACTAGAGACACACAATACATCAGATACTTACATCAGATAGCAACTAATACAAAATCAAATAGAAATTATAAAGACCTATGTAAGAAATTAGCAGGAAAGTGTCCCTCACGGCTGCACCAAAGGCCCAGCTCAGCAAAAATGCCAGACAATAGTGCCTGATGCTGGTTTTCAACTGACCCACGACAACGACAGCAGGTTAGCCCGTTCGTCCTGCGCCTGATCTCTCTCCGGTCGTGTCGGATTGCCGTCCCATCGGACAATGAGAGTGAGGGAAGAGAGAATGCACCTTTGTCAGTTCTTATTTAAGCAGGCAGCATACTGAAAGTTTACATATGTAAAGATTCTTATATGAATGTGATCTCAGTTGTAATACAATTTTTTATTGCTATCAAAGTAGATTATGCAACGTAGACTTTAATTTCTTCGTTTGACATGGTAACTTTGACATAATATTGTAAGAGATACGTAGGTACATGTATAAATCTGTATTTAAAGTAAAGACATTGACCTAAAGTCAGAGACTAAATCAACTTTAGTCACAAATTAGGACGGATTTAAAACAGAAATGGTAAAACGAGATGTTATCTGAGTAAATTTGGACAAACTTAATTTGGCCGAGATATAATTTGAAAGATAAATTCTCAAATAAGGCCTTAGGATTACGTTACTCTTTTTGTTTTGAAAAAATTAGAAGTCTAATAAACTTTTTTGAACCCTAATAAAGTAGGCAAAATAGTAAATGGCCGACAAGTTTGGAGAGTTAGAAATTTTTTGTGAACAATGAATGTTTTTTTGAAAAACGTAATTTATTTTGTAGTTTTATTAGCATAGATGCGCATTTAAATTTTAGATATCGCGGAGGAGGTATGAATAATGTTCTGATTATCCGATTTTCAGTCTTGACAGCTTTATTTTTAGGCTAGCAATGTAATTAAAGATGATAAATAACTGTGGGGACTACCCTCGCACGAGTCGGGATAGTGGCCTAGTGGAACGGCCTTGATTTACGAGTGGTCGATCGTGAGGAAGTCAGCATGTTCTAGAATCAATTATTTGAAAACATGTGACATCTACCAACCTGCACTGGGCTCGCGTTGTGGATAACGGCCCGCTCCTCCTCGCAGAGAGGAGGCATGTGTCCCACCAGTGGGAACGTTATAGGCTGTTGCAAAGCCTGTAGATTTATCGGCACCTACGTCTAACTGTAATCCAGCAATACTTCTCGCCATGCCATTTTTTAGATACTCAAGAAGTATAAGTATTTCTCTTGTATCGACACGAATTCTATCAAAACAGCTCATGCCATAGTAAAAATATTAGGCAGTCAGCTAGATGGTAGCATGGCTGATTCAAGGACATACAAAGAGCATGATAAGAATAAAAGCGCGACAATAGACACATTGACATACAGATAGCCAATGTGGCCGAAAGGTTCTGGAGTGGTGACCGCGTACCGGAAGATGTAGCGTTGGAAGGCGTCCCACAAGGTAGACCGACGACCTTTTGAAGGCCGCTGGAACCCGTTGGATGCGAGAAGCACAGAACCGATCGAAGTGGAGGTGCTTGGGGGAGGCCTATGTCGAGCAGTGGACGTCTTTCGGCTGAAATGGTGATGATAATGAATAGACACATTTATTGCACAAAATACAATATGCAACCCCAAAGACCAACGAAGACAAAAATGCCGATCTCTAAGAAAAAGATTGCTGGATGCGAGAAGCAAAGAAGCGATCAATTTGGCGATGCTAAGGGGATACTTAAATCTAGCAGTATATACAGAGATAGAAATAAACCATTTATACACACACACAAGACCCAAAAGCACAATTGATAACACATTACATGAATTTATAAAAACAATGTGCATATATACAAAAAATAAACTATGAAAACATACTTAAAGAACTATTAAGTGACACTTTGACATACTTTAAATCAAAAGAACGAATATACAAAGTGCGATGTGCGTCTCAAGTTCGCATTAAATGGGAGTCCAGATCAACATAATTATGTCAGGCATAATGTACTTGACGCTGGGCTGTGGACGTTATTAAGCCAAATGTTAAGGAAATCAATAAACGTCATATAATCACTTACTGTATAATAGTTACGAGTAAGATAATTCACAAGTACCAAACTACTTAGGGAGAAAATTCTAGAGTGCTTATTCAAGGTCTGTCACGGTTGCGAGTTAATATTATGTAATTCTCATTCATTTTGCGACAGTTAAACACAGCAAATTAAGTGAATTTATTATCATTCCATTTGTGTTTATCTCAACAACCACTTCTACTAATCAGATATTGTTTTTATTGGTTTAGTTTAGTCACGGTGCTACCTGATAGTAATATAATATGATGATTTTATACAGGACTTGTCCAATGTTCTATCTAAGATGATAATAACAGACTCTATCGACCACGATCTACCATTATTTACCTACCAATTACCTATGTACCATACTATGTACGATATGTACTTACCTATTTATATACCAATAGGTATTTAATTAATTTAATTTTTATTTTGAATATAATTATTTTTTATCAATAAAATTCAGAATAATCATATCCCATTATAATGTAATTAATGTTCAATTTGTTGACTTTTAATAGTAATGTTTTTTTTTTAATGTAATTTCTTTCTTCGTTATTAGTGCTTAATTTAATTTAAATTTAATGTACAATATCAATGTAAATAAGTTATGTTTATATTTTTAATTTAACTTTTCCTTATGTTCTTTATTCTAGATAATTATTTTTATTGTAATTCAGATTCTTCCTTTGTTTGTGAATGATGTGCATGCCTATAAATAAGTAACTTATTTACACAGAATCCCATCGTAAATGTCTGTAAATGTCTTATTTGTAAATAAGTTGTTGGTGTGCCTATATCAAATAAGTAAATAAATAACTATACCACGTAATAAACGGAAAACTCTTTCATCATTTCAAGAACTGGACCGTCAAACGTGAACTGTACATATCTTTGAGAACGTCAAAGACTTGTATGAAGATGATACGAGTATATTGCCAATACAATTTTGAACTGTGCAAAGGAAATGTGACAGTGAAGCTGTGCCTTTAAAGTTTATATTAAGGCTAGCTTCCGCCCGCTGCTTTGCCTGCTTACATAATCAATCAACCATAATGTTCCCACTGCTGGATCACAGGCCTCCTCTCGGTGGGAGGGAGCGGGCCATAATGGATTACGGCTCATTCCCTCTCACCAAGTGGTGGCCCAATGGTAATGGCCGCGACTTACGTGTTGTAGCCCGTAGGTTCGAACCCAGACAGGCGCTTTACTTTAAATAATTGTATCACCACTTTTCTCAAAATGGTGAAGAAAAACATCGTGAGGAAACCGGCATGTCCTAGAACCAAAACTCGAAGCCATGTGACATTTACCAACTTGCACTGGGCCCGCGTAGTAGACTAAAGCCCACTCCCTCTCGAAGAAAGAACGCCTGTGTCCCAGCAGTGGGAACATTATAGGGAGGATTATACTAATAATTGATCAACTCCAATTTAATCCATCAATTTCACGAAATAAACTCATTTACCTACACTAATATTAGGTATCGATAAAATCTTATCGATTGATATGTGAATCATCAAAGCTCTATGTAAATAAATAATATTTCAACACTCGATTCCAATTTATTGACTATACATCTGGCCTATTTATGTATAGGCAGTGTGCACACAAGAGTCAAAACTGTTGCAGAATAATATTAAAAACAGGTTTTGAAGTGAAAACTTCTTTAGGCGCACTTTGCACTCTGAACAGTGAAAGAAACTGTGAGCCTACCCTCTAAGTCCGTCATCTAATAGAGCAGAAACTGAAGAAACTTCGAAGTCAACCTTAGACCATTAAAAGCTTTTTTAGACGGGCAAAAATACAACGGTCAGTAGGGACAACTGTCAAAAATTGTGGCGTCATTAATTCTTAGGTTGGGCCCCAAACTAACCATATCTCCTCTGATGTAATCTTCTCTTTCTTACGTGGTAGGAATAACCCGTCCATCCGCCGTTCCGTCTTGTCTTATGCTTAGGGAGTAGACCACGAACTGACGCTAAATCGGGTAAACTCGGCTCCAGTGGATCGGTGACGCTGAATCGTGTGTACTCGGCTCCAGCCGTATGTTCTCACTTCAATCGTATGATCGCACCCTCTTTTTCTGTAATGCGCGTCTTCTTCTTGTTTTCATAGAGCGATAGTAAGATGTAAGATAGATAGCGACAGTCTTTCAAAGACCAGTGCCGGCACCCACAAAAGTGGTGCGACACCGCAGATATTTGCGAGTGCAGGCTCCAGTGTCAAAAAGATGTCTGTTGTAACTATACACAACGATTTTTTGGCGAGAATGCACGCCGTCATCGTTTTCTTAGAAAGATAATACAATCTATCTTATTAAGACAGTCTTGACTCAGGTCTGCACACAGCCTAAGAATCATTTAGGAATAATAATTGAATGTCTATTTTTAACAGGTGCTGATGTACGAAAGACAGCTGTGTGGTATTTCAATTAAAATGGAGAAACCTATGCGGCGCTGCGAGGGCTATCTCGATTATGATTATCAGGTTATGCTAACATAATCTGATAATCGCGCCCGCAGCCCTTACCTATCTTCCTATGAATATAGGCAGCCATGTCATTCTTGTGTTACCATAGACTACTAGACTATCAGACCTTGAACTTTCAAGGTCGTTCGTTTTACGTACAAAGCTATGAAGAATCAATCATCAGCACTCGATGTCCGCAAGCTGAAAATTGCATTCTCTATTTTCTATGGACCAAGTACCTATACATTACGCGTCCAAAAAAAAAATACACGGACAGAGAAAGGTTTTTCATTTCATTTTTATGGCATCATTGTCTATTCTTTTCGAAAAACCAAATTATGTATTGGTTTACCTTGCTTCTTTTCAAATACTATATTTGTCTAATCCACATTAATAGCTGTCATATAAATAATATAATGTTCCTTTTCATTAGGAATAGAATAGAATACTCTTTACTATATACACAATATAAATAACAGTCATAAATATAGAAATTATACAAAGTGTGACACAATGGGCGGTCTTATCGCCAAGAGCGATCTTTTAAAGACAACCTTTGGATGGATTAAAAAGGGGAAGGAGAGACAAATACTGTAGGTAGTCTGGTGGTGTACCATTTACATAATACAATAAACACATACATAAAGTATATAATACCAAATAATAAAAAAAAGAAAACCTCACAAATATGAAAAAAAGACAAACGATTCTCGATAAGTAAATAAAAAAACAATGTGAAAACGAAATCAATTAGCGCGCGTCGGTAATGAAAAGCGTCGAATAACATTGTAGGTACACACGTCGAAATATCAAGCTATGTATAATATTATCCAATATAAGCTGACCTCGCATTGCACAGGGTTTCTGTACGCGGGCAGGTCAACATAAACATATAGTACAGAACATACGAGTACAGTAGAATATTTTATTAAGCGAAGGTAACTGATTGATATGCTCAGTTGATGAATAATATAGATGTTTTCTTTTGTTATATTGAATTGTTAATTATTAATACACATGTCACATTGGTTTAATGGTTTTTGAAGCTATTGATAAAGATAATAAGCTAAATAATGAATTAGATATGGGAGATAGAACTAGCAATGTCAAAGTCAGAAACAAAATCTAACTAGATTGAGAGTTACTCCCGATAAAAACTTAAAGAAGTTAAATTACGAGCTGTAAAAAGAAATAATATTATCATTAATATAAAATCCGCGCACTTATTTACATTCGCCTTTCGATCCACAGACACTTATTTAGATACACCCCCTTCAATAAAATGTAATGGAATCTGTCGAACTTCTATGTAGTCGAAGTGTCTTAGTAAATATTATTTTTCGTAAGAAATTCCGTCAACATTATTTGAACTATGATTTATTCCGTGGCTTCAACGAGTTTGGTTGGGTTCGGAATTTTAACTTGTTATCTGTGATAAATTGTTATCAATTTCATCCACTTCATCGTCATCATCTATTTTAATTTATATTTCAAAAGTTAGATCATTTTTACCTTTAGTCTTTGTAGATCCCTGCGTTTCAGATGAACCTGAAAAAGAAAAGATATCGTTAGTTAAACACTTATTTAAATCAACTTTTTTAAATGACTGCTTTTAAATTTTGTACAATTTTTTGACGAGATAATAAAACCATTATCTCTTAGGTTTAAGTTACGAACATTTGATTTGAATAGGGTGGCTGCACTTAAAATCCGTTTATCATTTTTATAGCTCTTTTTAACGATCATTCGTCTGGCGTGTGTTAGACGGGAGATGGTAGGTCAATGATTTTTGAATGGCCCAAATTGGAGGGCGGCACAATGACAAGAACTGTTACAGTATCATTATTTTTTTTATCGCACGAAATAGCTTTGTCATGCAAAAACGAAATTGTCGATTCGGAAAAAATAGCATTACCGAAATTGCATGTGATTTTTTTCGATGCAGTTTTAATTGGGCAAAATGAGACAACTGACGACTATAAGACTGATGACTATAATAAGTAACTGGACCATGTAAGGTGATAATAATGAACTGTCATCGCGTTTTCGTTTTTCAGGAAGCTGGGGGCCATGGACTATTATTAACATAATTGGTTAATTACCTACCCTTGGATTCGTAGCTGAATTTTGTTGCTCATTAAACCGGCTTACAGACTCATCATATGTAATAATCGGTTGATCGTGGGCCTTCATAATTGGCCAATAATCGCCTATAATAAAACTGCGCTTATGGCTACGCTTTGAAAAGTGATTGGTTCTCGCCTCATTAATTAAGTGACTAGCTGCGCCCCGCGGCTTTACCCGCATTAGTTTCGATCTCTTTCTAAAATCGGGATAAAAATATCCTATGTATTAATCCTGGTTATAAACTATCTGTGTGCCAAATTTCATCTAAATCCGTGTAGTAGTTTTTGCGTGCAAGAGTAACAAACATCCATCCATCCATACTTTCGCGTTTATAATATTAGTAGAAAAGGCTATACTTGAGCGTACCTTCGGTACAGTTAGCCACAAACGTTAGGTTTTTTAGCTTAGTTAGCTAATGACTCTAAAAGAAGCTTATGAAAATAGTAGATCTTTGATATTCAAGTCAATTATACCAGACAACAGAATCTATTGTTGGCGGTCACCGGTGACCTAGGTGGCAGTCAACAATGCTTTAATACATTGCTTTTTATATAATTAATATCGTAGAAATTGAATTTCAACATTCACCATATCACCATTTATATCCATTAATAAAAGGCACAATTATTAAACTCAAACTCAAAGCATTAATTTCAAATAAACAAATTACAGGCACTTTTGAATTGTAAAGGAGTCGGTCAGTCAGAAAGATGAAGCTGCAGCTCGTTCCAAAGCGTAAGAGATACCTATGGGGAAGAACGGGCAAGAAACTCCACGGTAAAACTAAAAACGATCTTATTTCATGCACACGTTGCCAAAATAATTCTAATCTTATGTCCTCTGCGGATTACTCACACAAATAAGTGTCGGTTACCTTGCTGCTATTAAACTCATTCATCTGCCCATACAATGTATAGCGAGACAAGTGCACTTTATCTTCTCATTAATCCGTAGCTGTTTATTTTAAATAGTGAATTATAGTGAATCATTTGTAAATAATTATGCAGTATACAGAATTTGTTTTGAAATAATAGATGTACAACATTGAACAATGTTTCAGGGAGAATGAAATTTTATCTTTTCTATTTTTTACAAGAACTACACTGTCCACGTTCTAAGAATCACAAACATTGTGCACAAAAATAAATGTTAGTGGTCAGGTATTTTCGCAGAGAGTGGTTTCATTTCAGTCTGCATAGAATGCTGAGCAGACTGAAATGAAACGTAGAAATAAAAAAAAAACTAGAAAAACATTGGTGAATGAACCAATATTTTTGCTAGTGTAGCAATGAATGCAAACCAGTATCTACCAATACATTTTGGATAGAAACTACATATTATGTTTCCTGGTAAAAAAAAAAAAAATACAATCTTGTACCTCCACGAAAAACTAATATTTTTAGTAGATATGTATCATTACAAACAAGGGCAAATAACTGGGCCAAAACTAGCGTCCAATTAGATTTCTTGTACCGATTATTCCTACTGTATTAGAAGAAATTAATGACCCGGCAAAAGGCAAAGAAGTATACGACTGAAAATCTGTATTTGTACCTGAAGCGTGGCTATCAAATTGGCCTTCCTAATATTCAAATAATAAATGGTTTACGTGTAATCGGAAAATACGTACTACACGTACATTTTATAATATTTTAACCCGCGTAAGTGGCCAGCAATTCACCTGAACCGGTTTATTCAAAAAAATGTTTGCCCATTATTGTGTGAAAAGGCTATTGTGTTCCATTTTGAATTCCTGTGTGTAATGGTTAACGTTTTTAATTTTATATTTTTTCCAAGCTATTGTTGCGATTAATTGTGTGTTCTTTTGAGGTTATTATCAATATTGATTTTGTGTTCAGAATTAACTTACATAATAACAGAGGGTTATTTCGCCATTATGTTTTATTATGAGATACTTATATCCAGTAACTGCTACAGAATTCGGTAAAGTAAGTAATATATTGCATAATCAGTCTGTAATGTTTACACAAACAGGCTGAGACACAGGCCTCTCCTCGGTGAGTTGCGGGCTTGCGGCCTACTCTCTGTAGGCCGTAATTCACCACGCGGACCTAGTGCGGGTTGGTAAATAAATTAATAATAAATTGAAATTAACATAATTTTATTATGTGGAAGAAAGTCTGTTATATATCTTATTTTACTCAATCCAAATCTCCCTTAAGTATCAGAAAAAAAGGAGCGCAACCGTTTAACTATCTCGCATAAAAACGTATATAACACAAAATCCAATCCCAGATTTTGGGTCCAAATCTCCGAACTGGCCCAATATCTATTTGCAGAAAGACCGCTATTGATTCCGGAACCCGACTTAATAAAGTTAGGGGTGCAACACCCGGAAAAATTGCCGGAAAAGTAGAAGTCTCAAATGGAGAACATCAACGACGGGACTGGATTAAGCTATCAAAATCTGGCATCACGGAATCCTTCGCAATCGGGTTCTGACGACCAATCTCTGTCCCTAAGGCGTGTCCCACCGCCGGCGATAAACGAGAAGCGAGTAGAGCTAGCAACTAAAAACGAGTTGGAGAGGAATGCGCGAAGGCGACGAGTTATTACTCGCTGGTATGCATATGTACCAAGCGCGAGTCTCTCGGCGAGTGTTCTGCCCGCCAAGCGAGCGTCGCTGAGCGAGTACTCTCTTTGATAGTTCTTGTAGCTGCGACAAACTAGTACTCACCCACGGTATCAACAGTCAGCGACCAATATTATTATTGTATCCTATCTCCTTTACTTACACGGGAACTACAATCATTTGTACGTTTCTTAAGCGAGAAAATATGTAATTGATAGCTATATGCCGACCGCTTAACTGAGACGTTGCCTGTGGTAGCTGCGCGGTGCGGGAAGGTGATAGTGGTCACAAGTTGACGAATCACTGAGCTCTCGCATCACGTCACCACACCCCCCTCCCGCACTGCGTTGCTACAAGTACCTCAGACAACGTCTCAGTTAAGCGGTTGGCCTATAGTCGCATCCTCGTAGGCAGCGCGGTGGAACAAGTGCCTTATGTGGATGACGTGTACATACATCGATGTATACGCCTTGTCTAGTAACGTCTTCGGGTTCCCTTATTTACTTGACTACCCTTTTGTTAACGAGGAGAACCCAGATGATGATTGGAAGAACAACTTTTGTGAATGCAGTAGTTAATCAGGGGTTGTGTCTGATTGTATGCGTGTTAATTAGAATGAATTGCTTTACAGATACTTAATTGCAATGGAAAAATGTATTGGGAGTTTTGTCTATTCTGAAGGTTTTACACGATGTGAAGGCTTTTCGCTTTTTAGTTTATGATAATCGGTTGTTCTTGATAATGTGTAAGCTGTGGTTACCTGTAATTAAGAGTGCATTACAGGATAATGTAAATCATACAAGTTCTATAATGGTATACGATAATTATTGTAATGTATCTCGTTAGTAATATTTAATTAAATAATCTTTAATATGCGTCCTATTTTTGTAGAATAAACCATCTTTCTTCCTTCCATTCCATCATTCCATTTTCAACTTTTTTTCTGCGAAAAAATATTTTTATTTTCCGGGATTATATGAAAAAGTCTTCGTAAATGTGATATATCATTTTAATAAATTACTTCCAACTACTCTTTCATATGACACCTGATGATTGAATGTGAATGCGTAAAAATACTGATGTATTAGCTGATATATACCTATTTAAATTAAAATGCCGCAACCAAAATTAGACGTAATTCTAATTGTTTAAAGTCTTTGAACCCAGAAATTTCCACCCGTACGGACAATAGGAAGTAATTATGTAGAACAATGCTATTATCTGAACTGCGAGTTTTTGATGTAACTTTACAAACGTTATGATCATAGACATCATTAGAAGAGCTACTAGCTGCTAGTTTATGATCCTGTACGAGTCGCAATAAATACTTTTTCTTTCTTTCTTTCTTTACCACAATTATAGTCTACTGCAAGTTAGGATAGCAACTGTCTTTGGTAATAATATTGGGCAAGAGTTGTATGCATTGTGTGTTTTGTATTTGTTATTGATAACGTTAATGTTATCTTAATTGGTCATGTTTTATGTGAAAACTATATTGTTTTTAGAATAAAATTAATGTATTTGCTAAGCTATTGGTTCCTACAAAAGTGGTGACCGCCACACAGAGTCTACAATTTACCGGCGAATGACGTCCAAAACGTTGAAAACCGTTTTCCAGGATTTTTTTTTTCGATGAAAACGAGAAATTATGTTTCAGTGACATGTTTTCCTGGAAAACATTTTTTGCCATCATTTTCATGACAGCTGTCAGCCACCGTTCTTCTGGGAAACCGTAGCTTTAGTTAAGTCGAAGAATACGCCCGCAAGATTATTTAATTTTGTTATACAAAAAACAATAATAGTTCTTTTTATAATAATAGAAGGAAAACCACCGAACAACGATTTTTAGGGTTCCGTAACTCTAAAGGAAAATCGGAACACTTATTAGATCAGTTCGTTGTCCAACTGACTGTCCGTCTATTAAGACCCTTTTTCTCAGGAACGTGTGGAGTTATCAAGTTGAAATTAATATCAAATACTCCAGGGCTGCAATCCCGAAAGCAGTGAAAAAATCAAACTTCTAAGTAAACGCAATCAAAATATATGTTCCGTTTATGCCGCATATTTTGACCTATAGGGTACTTCCCGTTGACCTCGAATCATGAAAGTACAGGAAAAAATCCGAAAACCGTAAATTTGTAGTTACATACCTACAAATTTGTACCGAATCCTCGGTGCGCGAGTCCGACTCGCTCTTGACCGGTTTTTTTTTTAGCCAGCATTGGCCTTGATATGTTTACTTACAAAAAACAATAGGTACTGGCAGAGCTTATTCCCCACGTAATTCTAGACATTTTATACCATCCAAATGTCAACCCGTTTTTTATAATCCACTCAGTATAGTACGTGAAATAACACATGATTTTTTTGTTCATCTCAATTTCACGTGTGGTATCATGTGCCAAGTAATTGTCAATCTTTCAATCAATCAATTGGATAGCGTTGCCAGTGGCCAGCTGGTTTTAGTTTTCACTTTTGGTGGACATATTTGGCAGATGAATGAGGTACTAAGTAGAGATATAGGTAGAGTCTTCCATTGACATCTTAATGACGTTAAAAATTGCACGTGTCATCATCTGTCAACGTTTGAGGGATATTTTTAATCTGTTGCTTACCGTTCAGAATTATTATTTATGGTTGCATTTTCTATACATAGGAATAAATAAAATCAAAGTGTCTGTTTGTAATTTCAATATAACAGTTTTTTACTAAATACGTATGAAAGTATATACTTATAACAAAAAATACAATTTATAACATTTTTTTCTGTCTTTCTGTCTGTTTTTTCCTGCTTATATGCGAAACGGCTGGACCGATATTGACAGGACTTTCACAGGTCGGTAGCTGATGTTATAATAAGAAAATAATTTTTGAGAAAAGAATTAGGGTTCCGCGCAAAAGAATTAAAACCCATGCAAGCAAACAAAGTAGCAAGCATAGTCATGAATATAATCTCTTGAATAATGAAACGAATAATTTATAATTTAAGTTCATCATTTCTTAACGTTTCCAATTTTAACGGTTACTTAATCTTGGTTTTGTTGAAAGTTTTATTTGATTAATGGTCTTTAAAACGTTCGTTAATGTGTCGATAAAGCTTAGCAGATTCGAAACATAAAGGCACACATGTTCTAAAGTTCTTAACATTATTTATTTCTACGTCAAAAGTGTTTATTTTTCATTCAGTTTCACACTCTTCTAGCTTTCATTCGTATCTTATGATCAATGTTTCACATTACGCCCACTTTCCGTACGATTAAGTTTTTTTGCTAACACGTGTAACATCGTAGTAATGTAGATATTGTCTTAGTTCCGAGATCTTACCGATGAGGTTACGATATTTTGTTGTCTTGTAAATTGAGGGGTTGTGGCTAAGTAATAACAGCTGCATGGGACGATCAATCAGGTTAAGCTACGCCCTCGGTGCTGCGATGGGTGACCATCTTCACATACCAAGACCCCTCTGTGCCTTGGAAGGCACGTTAAGCCCTTGGTCCCGGCTGTCATTCGTGGATCTTTGACAGTCGTTACGGGTAGTCAGAAGCCGGAAAGTCTGAGATTCTATCTTACCAGGGGTATCGTATTATTACTCTATTAATCCTATCTGAGGTCTGATAGGCAGTCGCTCCATGTAAAATACTGGTATTCAGCTGCATCCGGTTAGACTGAAACCCGACCGCAATGTATTTGGGAAAAGGCTAGACCGACCGTCACCATTTTCAAGAGACCATCATGATGGTCAGATCAGATGATGGTCTCTTGAAAATGGTGACGGAAGGTGGCGATTTGGTCCGAGTTATCATAAAGAAATAAGAACAATCGACAGACGTACTTATTCACCGTTTCAAACAATGATGTCTTTAGGTTTAGAGTCTAAAATATTTCCACTGCTGGGACACAAGCCTCCTCTCGGTGAGAGGGAGTGGGCCGTCACGCGGGCCCAGTGTGGGTTGGTATTTTAGAGTATATTTTAGTACAAAAAACCCATTCATACTTTTTGGCACTGTACCAAAAAAAAAAGAAAAAAATTGAGCTAAAACGCCTCTGGTATTGGGTACCAGAGGCGTTTTCAGATGTGTTTTGTTATTTTTTCATTCCATC
This sequence comes from Apamea crenata, assembly GCA_949629185.1. Lineage (NCBI taxonomy): Eukaryota > Metazoa > Arthropoda > Insecta > Lepidoptera > Noctuidae > Apamea > Apamea crenata. The sequence continues at coordinate 10,377,655 of OX451375.1, read as the reverse complement.
GAACATAGTATTAGATACTGTCAGTTGCATGACTGAGCTTTTTGGGTTTTCACGAACGAACTACTAAATGGATTATGTTACCAACCTTTTTGAAACAATAGCATTTTTTTATTAAATCTATTTCACGCGCAACTGGCGAAAAACGAACATTCTTCGATACTTTGTTAGAACTGAATGTGTTTGAAAATAAAAATTGTTGTGCAAAATGAATCCAGCCTTTACTTTAAATAACTAAATAAAATCTTTAAAAAAATCCTCAAAAATCAAATGAGTGTCCATTATTCGAATTAAAATAGACTTAATTCATAATTCAAACAATTCGGCAGTAACTAACTAAAACTAAATGTTTTAGGCAGTATAAATAGGTACCTTTGCCTGTCAGCATATTTTTATTAGGATTTAAATTCAAAATTATAATTTATTCAAATAAAAAAATCTATCCATTTCTTATGTTTTATCTGGTAAGAATTTGAAGCATTTTGTTCACGCATTCAAAGTCAACTTACAGATTATGAACAAACACATTTCTATAAACTGAAATGATAAATCGTCACTGAAGTTCTAACATTGCGTAAGTATTTTACGAGTGTTTTGAGATTTCAATGTCAATGGGTAAATCTTAATGGCGCGCATCGTATCGACCAATCAAAACATGTTGGGTTCAAATCATCACAGATTTCATTTTTTTGTATAAAATAATTAAACACAATATGGTCTTATGCCTAAGTTACATTCATTTCATACAGTTTTTTCACTCTTCTGTAAAGTAGCCATTTTTGACTTCCGTACTGTTAGAACTTCACTGACGAAATATAATATCACAAACATAATAATAGATAGGTACCTACAGACGCCAGCAGGTCAAGCTACCCACAACTGTCAAATTTTTCCAATCAACCTTGAACCTTAATGCTTTAGCGATAAAGTTGAAAATCTATTAAAGAAATTTGACAGATTGTAGTAGCTTGATGTGCTGGCGTCTGTACCTATCAAATCAGCTTGCCTACCGCATGCCAAATTGAGCACCTGAGTGAAATGGGTCATAATAATTCAGCCATAGGTCACTGACCTTTGAATATTTATATTAATAGAGGTGTCGATCGGAACAAAATGTATGCCTACTTATAATTTAACTATCTACGCCCCGCGGTTTTACCCGCATACGTTTCGATCCCGTGAGAAAATCGGGATAAAAAGTATTCTATATGTTAATCCTGCTTATAGACTATCTGTGTGCCAAATTTCATCCTAATCCGTTCAGTAGTTTTGGCGTGAAAGAGTAACAAACATCCATCCATTCATCCATACAAACTTTCGCGTTTATAATATTAGTAGGATAATAAGATACAAACATAAAATACCACCTGGTGATCTGTTCGACGTGAACGGAAAAAAACCTGATCAATACTACATTTTTATAGTTTAAATGGAAAGGTGAATTCAAAGATAAAGGGCCAAAGAAATTAGGTCAATTATTTTTGCTCAAAGACTTTGGACGATTGCCAAAAATTAATGGTGTGTTAGAGATAGTATTCGTTAAAATATGTCAATGTGTTTATTATTTTTGTAAATGTTATAATAATAAACACAGCTGTTGTGTAAATGACTTGAATGTTTAAATAATTGTTGACGGGTTAAAACTGTGGCTTAAAAACCTCTAATTTCCCTACATTTTTGACAAGTTTTTGATATTGATTTTCGCTGAGATGAGATTGCGACTAGATTTTGAACGTTTTTAATTTGCCTTCAAATGTATGAAAGTAAGCGAGCCTAAAGGAATATGAAAGGAACGTCGCAGGTGGCGTTCAGTAGTTCCAGCCTACCCCCATGGGAATAAAACATGAGTTTATGTAGGTAAGCAAATGTTTCTCATAAACTATAAGTAGTAGATCACTCTTTGAAGGAGCTCATCTGGGGAATTACCACCATACCTTTTCCTCCGAACAAAAAGCGTTGCCGTGTTCAGGTGAAGGATATGGGTGCCGAGTGATTCCATTCCCATGAGACATTCAGTTGTTTCTAGGATGATAACGAATCTCTACTACCGAAAGGTTCTGAAATAGTGACCGCATATAAGAAGACGTAGCGTTGGAAGGCCTTCCACAAGGTGGATCGATGACCTTGTGAACGCAGGCATCCACAGGATGCGGTAAGCACAGAATCGGTCGAAGTGTCGGTGCTTGGGGGAGGCCTATGTCCAGCAGTGGACGTCTTTCGGCTGAAATGATGATGATGATAGGCGGCAAGGGATTACTTTTCATCAGGCGGGTCGTCGGTTTCTTTGCCATATAAACCAACATAACGAAATCAATCAAATCATCATCATCTGCCTAGCCTTTTCCCAACTATGTCGGGTCGGCTTCCAGTCTAACCAGATTCAGCTGAATACCAGTATTTTACATGGAGCGACTGAAAGAAAAATGCGTTTACTGGCATTACACAAAATTAATACACCTTAAGACTACCACCCACCACCACCACCCACTAAACCCACCCACTACTGCCTATCTGACCTCCACAACCCAGCTACTGGGTAATACGATAACCCTTGGTAAGACTGGTTGTCAGACTTTCGGGCTACTGACGACCCGTAACGACTGACAAAGATCCATGAATGACAGCCGGGACCAAAGGCTTAACGTGCTTTCCGAGGCACGGAGGGGTCTTGGTAACAAAATCAATCAAAATCAAATCAAAAGTCATTTATTCAAATTAAGCTGAGAATCAGCAGGTTTCAAACGTCAAAATTACTAAAGACAGTCCCCCAAAAACGCTCGCCCTTCACCACTTCCTAGTGCTATCGCTGGGAAGAAGAAGTGGCGCAACAAACTCCCCAGCAGCACAGCTGTCTGTTCAGTTAGAAAATATATAATTGTATACAATAATAGGTATGTTAAGTGATTAACATTACAAGACACAGAACATTAAATTAAATTATTTGCCATGGCAGCTAGCCACGTCAATATACCAACAGATATAATAAAAACTATACGTACGCAAGCTAAAAATTAATTAATTAAAATTAAAATGTAAATAAAAACTTACTACCTAAATAAAAGCCTCTAGGCATAAAGGGCGTGACAGTTTACATATTTATGCATTGCTGGGTTCTGTAACCTTTAACCGTGTAACCTTTGCTAAAATATGTAGCTAAATAAATACACAGGTACATCATTTGTTGGTGTGAAAAAACTGATTTCTGAATAGCATAATCAGCTTATAATGTTCCCACTGCTGGGACACAGGCCTCCTTTGTGTGAGAGGGAGTGGGACGAAACGTGGGTGTGGCACGCGGGCCCAGTGCGGGTAGATGTCACATGTCTTCGAATTTTTGGTTCTAGGACTTACCGGTTTCCTCCGGATGTTTTCCTTCACCGTTTTGAGAGCAGTGGTGATGAAATAATTTACACAAACTAAAGTGCCTGTCTAGGTTCGAACTGACGACCTACAATTCGTAAGTCACGGCCGTTTCTACTGGGCTACCACTGCTTTGTTTCTGAATAATTGGATCGAAACAAAGGTGCGGTACAAGTTTATTGACTTATACGAACTATTTATCAGAAAACATTGTTCTAAGTAAGTAATGTTAAACGTATGTAACTTTGATGCGTAACAGCTGTGCTAACTTGTGACGTGTGCGATTCATTTGTTTTATTTTTTTAGTTTGACTAAGGCAATAGATGGAAATTTATTTGTACTAGTAGAAAATATTTTTAAATGATTAAATATTTCTATTCCTATAATTTTATTTGTAATATAGCCGTTTTTCCCGGTTATCATTCGGTGCAGCGCGTGAGGTACAGGCAATCTTTGCGCCCTCCCGTAGTCGCCGTAGGAGACGCCCTGGGCGTCGGGAATTGAGAGCTGATTCCCGGCCACTGTAGGCGCGGGCTCGCGGACGGCGAGCAATGGGTAGCTCGCCGTCCGGTAAGGACCAGGGGGTCTTCTCGGAAGTGCAAAGTGCGAATGTTTGGATCGGACCGACATAATCATGGCCGAACCGAATATTATTGAAAAATTCGAAAAATGTTCGGATCGGCTCAGTTGGGTCGGGACCATAGTCAATATTCGAAAGAGTCTAGGAGTGTAGAATCGGGACCGACCGAACCAAATAGTAACTTCGTAGCAGGAAATGGCCGAACATTCAGCCGATACTACTTCAGAGTAGACCATGGGGGTCTGCTCCAAAGTAGTATCGGCGGCGCGGGTCTACGGCGCGTTGTGAGATGTTAATACTAACTGATGGGGTCCGCTAGGGCCGATGCCTGCCAGGGTCGTGGGTTGTTCGAAAGAATTACCCTGGTACAGGTAACTGAAGGAACACTGGTGGGTTTTAGTCGGTAAAAAACTGACTAGGCATATGATGATAATGTTATAATAAAACAATGAATTGTTTTCGAATCCTTTTCCATAGAGACACTTCATCGCAAAACGTTCGTATTACGTACACAGTTTTCTATGAACCATTCTAGTTCATGCCCGTGACATTGCTTAAGAGACATTCAGGCGATCGTCTTAGTCGTTCAGTTGACATCGTGCCAGCAATGTTTCAGTCAATTCGACATTTTAATTTAGTCGTTCGAGTTCGTATTTATTTAGGCCCCAGTAAATAATTTCCTGTTGACTGGAAGTGTATTTTTATATACTTTAGATAATCTGATTGTCTAGTCAAAGGTCTTTTTCGTATTTTTTTGTTAAGAAAATTTTGAGTTCATTTGGTTATTTTTCGTCAATTGGGTGTCGTATTTTCATGAATGACAGTTTAACGTGAAAATTCGTGATTCAAATTGATTAAATATTAATTCGTATTTTATAATTAGGATAATAATTTTAGAGATACACCTACTACAAAGTACTGAAGACACCCATTTGGCTTTGAGTATAAATAGGACTATATAATAAGTCAAAAAAAAAAATCAAAAAAAAATCAAAAGTCATTTATTCAAATTAGGCTGAGAATCAGCACTTTTTGAACGTCAAAATTACAAAAGACAGTCCCCCAAAAACGCCCGCCCTTCACCACTTCCTAGTGCTATTGCTGGGAAGAAGAAGTGGCGCAACAAACTCCCCAGCAGCACAGCTGTCTGTTCAATTTAAAAAAATACTTGAATGTATACAATACTAGGTACAATAATATATACAATGTTCGGTAATTAACATTACAAAATCAGAACATAAAATTTAATTATTTGCCATAATATGTCAGCTAGCCACGCCAATATACCAACAAATATAATAATAACTATACGTACTCAAGCTAAAACATAATTAATTAAAATGTAAATAAAAAAAACTTACTACCCAAATAAAAGCCTCCAGGCATAAAGGGCGTGACAGCTTACACATTTATGCATTGCTGGGTTCTGCAGTAAGCTAATTCTGGAGAAGGAACATAAACATTGTCTTGCGTTAAACTAGGGTGACCAACTATTCTTATCGTCTAAGTAGTCGTTGATAGAATAGTATGCCTTATATAGTATGCCTTATATAAGTATAGACTTTCATCATCTGCCAAGCCTTTCCCCAACTATGTTGGGTTCAGCTTCCAGTCTAACCGGATACCAGTATTTTACATGGAGCGGCTACCTATCTGACCCCCACAACCCAGTTACTGGGTAATACGAAACCCCTTGGTAAGACTGGGATCAGACTTTCGGGCTTCTGATGACCCGTAACGACTGTCAAAGATCCACGAATGACAGCCGGGACCAACGGTTTAACGCTTTCCGAGGCACGGAGGAGTCTTGGTATGTAAAGATGGCCACCCAGCCACGGACCAATCCCCGTGCGGCTGTTATAACTTATCCACAAGCCCCTCTAAAGCGTATAGGACTATACGTCATCAACATCATCATCTGCCTAGCATTTTCCCAACTATTTAAGGGTCGGCTTCCATACCATAGGCATAGACTTTAAATATACTTAATAAAGTGTAAATACTATACACTATTTTGTACTCTTTAAATTAACATACAATTAAAGTATCTATAAATAAATTAACCGTTATGACATACAAAATTAATGAATCGATATTTACATGCAATTATTTGCTCACAATACCACTCATTTTTCACTTTATTTATCACAACGGGGGACCCTTTATTTACGTAACAATCTATCTAATAAGTAATTTAAATATTACTTAAACTGCTAAGTAACTATAACATTAAGAAATCTCCAATAACGTCTTTCATAATCACTATAAGTTATGGAGTAGACACTTGATTCACGTGTTCTTTATGATTCAGTACTTGCACTACAGTTTAAGTTCACTTACACTGCACTAAACTAACTCAAAATGTTTTACCCTTTTTAGTCTTCGCACTAATTCAGTGTTGTTAAGGAGTTGGATCGCCTCGGCTTTCACGTTATAATGAAGATAAAAATATCACAATGCTTGCTCTGATTAAAAATGTTGGAACAGTTGTAAAACAATACTGAGGAGTATTGCTTTACCACCCTAAGGTTGATAATTTCAACCTTCGAGAAGTTTTAATTTACCGGAAACTTTTGTCAAAAAATGTAGCAAAGCTACAACCAGAGGGGCAATTTTCGTAATTTTAAGAACTTTCACAGTCTGACCGCAGTCTCAATCTGTCAAAAATTCGTCTAATTTCCCTACATTTTTGACAAGTTTTAGACATTTGTTTGTCGCCGAGATGAGACTTCGATTAGATGTTAAGGGTCTTATTATAAAAACATAAACACTTGTTTATGGTGTGTCTATAATATAATGTCAGTGTTACGTCAAAGTCCATATTATTATAATTAAGTCGTTTTAAAAGGTGTTTAGTCTAAACAACTGAAGGGCAATTCCCGTAATTTTAAAAAAGTTTACAGTCTGATCTCAGTCTCAATCTGTCAAAAATACCTGTAATTTTGACAAGTTTTTGACATTTTTTAGTCGCCGAGATGAGACTGCGACTAGATTTTGAACGTTTTAGATTACGAGACTCAGCCTTCTGATAAACACTGCTATGTGGTAGTAAGGTAAACGTTTTAAATTACGAGATTTGCTCATCAGGTCGACTATACGTCAATTTTAGCATACCCATAGTAAAGTAACAACAGCCATTGGACGTCTTTGATCTCTATGACCATGACAATGTATCTGTTGAAGGTGATTTAAGGTTAACATAATTATTTAACCGTCCGTATGTACCTGTGTTAAACAAATACATGTTTACATCCATTCATTCATTTCGAATTTATAGTTAATAATCTATCAAATTCGTCAAGCACTCGGTTTAATAAATTTAGTTAAAATTTGATCTATTGACTAACTAGTCGGTAATTTTATTCATATTATAGAACCGTTTCACGTAGGTACGAGAGTTTCAATATTAATTTTAAGTTTTTGCTTAGAATGTTCTGTAAGCATCTGTGAAATCAGTTGGTAACGCTTGGAGTGCCTATATCCAACAGTGGACGTCTCTTTCGGTTAAAATCATGACGATGTATTATACTCGATCTAAAGGACCGAGTTCCAAACGCCGAGATATGAAGACGTCTTTGATATCAGAAAGCGTATTATGAAACTCAAATAGAGTTAGGTAGGACACCTGGGAAGGCACAGTGATGGCAGGAGGAGTAAGACTGTGACAGATTGGCGTCCAAGTACTGGAAGACGAGATGTCGGTTGTGTGGCGGTGAACTGAGTAGAGAAAATTGTTGCCATCGCGGGCAAAATCTGGATGACGCTGGCACAGGAGCGTGATTGGCACATGAAAAGAGAGCCCTATGCAACAAAGGGTAAAATCGGGCTGGGGATGAAGATGATGTATCATGGCTTCATTAAAATTAGTTATGAAACATAAATATTAGTTTTACGTAATAAGATTAATATTTAGGTCATGGCTCTGATAAAATATTTTAATAAAAACATATTTCTGTTGAAATTTTGTTGAAACTTAAGTATAGTTTCTACACAATATCAACAGAAATAGAGTCATCTCTTTCACACTAACCAACACCTTAGGGTAATCATCAACATCATACATCAATCTTGAAAAAACAGTTTTCATCTCACGCTCAACTTCCCTTACATTCATCATATCATTTGGAAACGTTTTTAGATTTACGACCGACGAAAATAAAATATTTTGGCATTGTCTTTAAGCGAATGTTTTGACTGCAGACAGTTTAATATGCTCGTGGAACTAGCATGTAGGGAATGATAAGATCTTTTCATTTCGAATGTTATAATCTTATTTTCAAATTTTATTTATGTTTCAAATTGATGTTATTTCAAGTTAAACAAATATCAACTTTATTTTAATGATAATTAAGTTAATTTCAGAGTGACTAGAACTATTGAAAAAGTTATAAAAATGTTTGAAATTGTAGCGTAAACTGAACTTTATTGTGTAAAAATTAAAGTTATATTTACTTATACTCATATTTGTTAACATTTTTGGCGAATATGTCGCGAATGCAGATTAGATTCGAACCTAGGTTGCGTTGTATGGTTTTAGTAGTAGTCTAGCTTTTTATGAAGAAGTTTGTCCAGGAAAGTTTGTATTACGACTAAACCTACAATAAGAGAGCAGTGGTGGCCCAATGGTAAGGGTCCCGACTTAAGAGTTTTAGGTCGTGGGTTCGAACCCAGGCGGGTGCTTTACTTTGTATAATTTATTTCAACACCATTGCTTTCAAAAACGGTGAAGAAAAACTACGTGAGGGAACCAGCATGTCGTAGAACCAAAAGTTCGAAGACGTGTCATCTACCAACCCGCACTGAGCCCGCGTGGTCTTTATTACGGCCCATTCCCTCTCACAGAGAGGAGGCCTGTACCTAAGCAGAAGTGAGAACGTTATAGGCTGATTATGCTACTATAAGGGTTCGTTTCCACTTAGGTGGAGACGAGCAGAGCGATCAATCAAATTGGATGTATTCTCCATCCCGACCCTCGTCTCGTCTGCGATTGGCCGATTCCCGCTCGCACATCTCCGGTCCTTTTAGCTCGGCTCAGTGCAAACGCATCTTTTTTTCTGTCGTGAAGAAGCGTGCTATATCGTTTTGAAGGGTTTAATTACTGTCTCATACCATTCTTCTATATTTGTCATTAAAATGGCTACGCATATGCTTCTCCGCTGGTATTTCAGACCTCCATATGATAGGTGGCGGCCAAATGACAGAAGAGTGAGCTCTTTGTATTCGTCGTGCTAATAATTGATGGAAGTATCGTTGGATGCTTGGGCATCCTAACGCTCGTCAAACCTTGGGGTCTACTCCGAAGTAGTATCGGCCGAATGTTCGGCCGTTTCCTGCTACGAAGTTACTATTTGGTTCGGTCGGTCCCGATCCTACACTCCTACACTCTTTCGAATATTGACTATGGTCCCGACCCAACTGATTTTTCAATAATATTCGGTTTGGCCATGTGTCGGTCCGATCCGAACATTCGCACTTTGCACTTCGGAGTAGACGAGACTATCAACACTAATCTAGTAAGCCTCGCTCTCGGTCTAAAGCAGTGTGCGCCGTAGGTGCTGTTAAATAAATTACGTTTTAGATAATCCGATCGTTCTTGGTTTTATAAATTGTACTAGCGTCTCTGATGGTCATTACTATAAGACACCTTATGTTCCCATAACTTATAACCATATGTTCTGTAATAGTAACAAGTTTAATCACCTCTAAATTAACCATCTGCGTTTTATACCATTGTCCTACGCGAATCTACCTACATCAATTAAAACTCTGATCTTATCAAAGTTAAAACAATGAAAAATGCTTGAACATTTTTTTTTTCTCTCAGGAATAGTTTCTGTTTTGTCTTATTTAAGTTACGATGGACAATGTCAAGGCTAGAATTACATGGTTGTGTTAATTATTTAAATCTTACTTAGTCATAATTAATAGCTAGGTATTTCTTTTTTTTCTAGTGACCGTTTTTCCTTGTGTATACTTTAACTAGCTTCTGCCCGCGGCTTCGCCCGCGTGGATGTCGGAAATTATCCCACGGGAACATGCTACCAGGATAAAAATTATGTCTTCCCTAGGATGCCATCTATCTCTTTGCCAAATCAGAAGTTTAGTGGTTTAGGTGTGAAAATGTAACTTACAGCAGTTCAAATCTAAAACTAACTAAAAGTTAAAATCCTCCCCTAAAAATCGAATTACCCCTTTTTGCCCCATCAGGGGTCAATTTTTGATAAATTTACATACTTATCATTAATTGTTTTCTGTCAAAAGTATTATTAATGACTTTCGAGTTAATTGGACCGCGCATTCATTTACTTCCACACAAACTTCAACACCCCTATATCCCCCTTTGAGGGGTAGTTTTGAAAAACTTATGATAATAAACTTTATTACTTACCTAGGCGGGTATTGTTGCCAAGTTTCAAGTTTATTAACTAAATGAATAAGGTTTTTCATATAAACTGTATCCCCGCTTTTCACCCCCACAAGGGCGGAATTTTGATCGATTGGGATATATTCATAACTGGATTCAAAGATTATTTATATCAATTTTCGAGTTAATCAAGCCACGCATTATAATCCTCCCCTGTAAAATTAACTACCCCTTTTCAACCCGTTAGGGGTAGATTTTAGAAAATCTCTAATATAATGTTATTCTTTATTTTTGGTCTTAAGTATAAACACTGAGTTTCGAGTTAATCGGACCGCGCGTTCAAATTCTTCCACACAAACTTTAACACCCCTATATCCCCTTTGAGGGGTAGTTTTGAAAAACTAATAATGATAAACTTTATTGCTTACTTAGGCAAGTATTCATGCCAATTTTCAAGATTATTAACCTAACGAATAAGATTTTTCATATAAACTGTATCCCCGCTTTTCACCCCCACAGGGGTGGAATTTTGAAAAATCATTTTTTGATGTGTTCATAACTTGACTCAAAGATTATTTATACCAAATTTCGAGTTAATCAAACCACGCTGTAAAATCCTCCCCTGTAAAATTGACTACCCCTTTTCAGGCCGTCAGGGGTAGATTTTCGAAAAACCCTGATACACATTATTCTTTCCTTTCAATTTTAGGTATAAATACTGAGTTTCGATTAAATCGGACCGCGCGCTAAAATTCTTCCATACAAACTTTGAAACCCCCCAAACCCCTTTTAGGGGGTAGTTTATAAAAACAAAAAATGCCCAACTTCATAATTTACTTAGATAAATATTCGTGCCAAGTTTCAAGTTTATTAACTCAAGGAATAAGATTTTTCATACAAACAAAATCCCCCCATTTCACCCTCTTAGGGGTGGAATTTCGAAAAACCCCTTCTTAGTGGATACCTACTCTTCACGAAGAATACATCCTCCAAATTTCATATTTCTAGGACCAGCGGTTTAGGCTGTGCGTTGATGTCTCAGTCAGTCAGTCAGTCAGTCAGTCAGGACTTTGAATTTTATATATATAGATGAATTACTGTTGTTTACACATTGATTTGTTCAAACTACTTCCATGATGAGCAGAATCCGATATATCATATAAGGCCGATACAAAATCAAATTTAAAAAAATCCCCCAAAAACTCAGACAAAGGCATCCGTAAAATGGTAATGAAAAATTAATTTGAGATCCCACCATTCACCGATTTTTCAAACAGAAAAACATAGAATTCCAATTCTATTTTTTGTGGCATTAGATAATCTACCAGTGATCCGCTTAGCGCGATAGGAATATCAAATGAGATATATATTACGCGTCTTTTTTGCGGAAAAATAACAGAAAAGAGAAACGCGTAAAAATGACGGACGCGGGCGTAACGTAAAAATGATTAGGCCATAAGCCGTTCGATAAATAATAATATTTGCGTATCTGTCTAGGCGTATGTATCTAGGAGAGAGAGAGAACAATAAAACTTTATCGTAACGGTTGCATAACGCCTTGTGTGAGTAAAGGCTTTAGGAATATTAATTTTTTTTCAGCTGGAAAAAGATATCATGAACAATATTAGAAGTTATATTCAGAGGAGTGGAAGGGCAATGATGGCCTAGTGGTTCCGACCGCGACTTACGAGTTGTAGGTAAGAGGTTCGAACCCAAGCAGGCACTTTACTTTGTGTAATTTATTGGTGTAGGAAAACATCGTGTGGAACCGGCATATCCTAGAACCAAAAATTCGAAGACATGTGACATCTACCAACCCGTACTAGGCTCGAGTGGTGGATACAGCCCACTCCCTCTCGCCGAGAGGAGACCTGTGTCCCAGCAGAGGGAACATTATAGGCTGATTATGCTTTGTTCAGAGGGGAAAATTTTATTAATCGTCATTTTTTAAGCACCAAAAATACGACAACACGTTAAATTTTCGGGATTTTCGAAAGTTTCCAGCTGGAAAGATGATGAGAAATCCATCAATAGATCCCATCAAAGTAATAATGTAAATATTTACACGGACCAATCACGGCAATCGTAGCCTAACCTGATTGATCGAACCGTGCCGCAGTTATTACTTAGCCACTAGCCCCACAGTCGCAAAATATAATACGAAAAAGGACTGATTGACAAACAGTAACTTACTGAACCACGCCAATATTCTCGGCCTTATATTACACTCCTATATGATTACATATACTACACTTGTTCGGTAGTCATGAGCACGTACGAATCTTTTACATCCAAAACACTTCAAATAATCCTTTGTTCTTTTACGATAAAACATTTAGGCCTTTTTTTCTGGGTGGCACGTTTTTCTAAGGCCTTTTCCTTGTTCCGATTCGTTAGTTCTATTATATGTACCTTTCTGAGAGAGAAACATGCCTAACACGGGTTAAATCTGCCTCTGGCTTAATAGAATTTATTTTTATCGCTTTATAGTCACCGTAAACTAAATAACTTATTACGGCAATAAAATGCAATTATTCCCGTGCAGCTTCTCACAATACATAAATATACGTTGATTTTAAGAGCCAACAAGTGCAAAGAAATAACGTATATTCAACAAAAACAAGAGCACAACAAGAATCGTTTGTTCTGCAGCTACGAGTGTATTAAATTTTATTAAAACCTTTTTTACATCCCCACAATGTGGACCGATTACCTGGTGAAAAATAAACACAGGCCATTAAAAGGCGTCGCCTCATCAAACGATCGTTGATGAGGCGACGCCTGTTAAAGGCTTATATTTAGCAGTGGTTGATGAGAGCCCTTGATTTGAAAAACTGCATATATTACTGCATAACTAAGTCCTGTCAATACAAAATTAGCCTATGAAATAAAGAAATAAAAAACGATTATTTGCGGTAAAAATGACGCAGAGAAAGAACACAAACACAAAACAGAAAAGAATAACTTGGGGGCAAATATGCGTCACATCCACGCAAAACGGCGATCGCTCAGCATAATGCTACAACCCTATACGAGACAGAGCCTCATCGCTGGTTTTCAGCGACAGCCATCGTTAACGTGATTACGTCAACCAGTGCTTTTAATCTTACCAAAATGTTCGCCATCAAAAGTTGCTCACGAAAAAAATGAACACACCATGCATCAGCGAGTACTTTAACACTAAACGTACCGGAGTTAACGCAATTAATGTTACTACAGTTCCACTCTCCCTAAGAGAAAACGCGCTAAGTGAAAATAGAGGATGTTTAACTTAAGTTAAAAGCAACATCACACGGGCTCCCAAGTGGATATGCATTTGCATTCAGTTTAGAACTTTCGTGTATAATTAAGGTGACGCTTATGAGCGCTTGGCAGTTGCATGTTGGGATAACACTTGGATATTCTATGCCTTTGGGGTTGATTATCGCTTTGAAAGGCTGGCCTTTGTTAGGCCAAAGACTCAGCATTGCCATTTAACGTGGCAATACCGCCTTTTGAGCAATTTTCCTGTTGAAATCGAGGCAGATGAATTTTGATACCCGTTCATTATATTTATACTTGATCATCATCACCCCATAGCAGTTCACTGCTGGACATAAGCCTCTCCTATTGCGCGCCATTCAACTCGATTTTTGGCAACTCTCATCCAGCTGCTACCAGTCTTTGTGTATTATGTACACAAATGTACATAATGCTAACTTAATAATATTATAAATACGAAAGTGAGTTTGTTTGTTTGTTACGCTGTCACGCTAAAACGTTTGATTTGGATGTTTGGCCCACAGATCAACCATGACCTTGGTAGGTAGGGACATAGGCTACTTTTCATCCATGGATCGCAGACGAAGTCACGTGCAAAAGCTAGTAATGTATATTTTAGTGTTCGGTTCTGAAATGTCCCTAAGGACATTTCCAGAGGCAATATGTGTCAAAAACATAATTTCCTATCTCTAATTTTTTCACACGTCTATTAACGTTTTCTGTACTTGTTTGCGTGTAAGTAGTTATTCGCATTAATAGTTTCCGCTTGGGGACGGCAGATAGATGTGTCGGAGTATCGACTAACACGGCAAAACCCGCATCACTTAAGGAAAGGGCTCTTGACTCTGTTGTAGAATGCACTCCTCGTGAGTTCTGTTTTAGTGCAGCTCTTCCATTCCGAGTGTATCCAGCTTTATCTCCAATGACTTTAATAATAATAAATAATAATAAAATAATAATAAATCCTTGGACATTTCACACAGCACCGTTTGTCCCAAGCTAAGCAACCTAATGCTTGTGTTATAACAAGATAGCTGATAAACTACTTATATACATTTTTTTTTTTTTTTTGTAATTACATACATATTAGGTATAGATAGAAAAACACCCAGACTCGGAACAAATACATGTTCCACCCGCGACACGCAGCACAGCAGTCAATCGCTTAACCACTGCGCCAACCGTGCCGTCAAGGAGATTTAAACTGCTGCGACATTTTTCCATAGTTTGTTTTTGTTACACACACCATGGGTACAGTTCTATAGTATTTTTATTACTGTCCCGTTGGTCTCATGGTCGCAAACCTGCTCAGCGTGGGGTCCTGGGTTGCGGCAAAGTGTTATTGGGTTTTCACATTGGGAATTTCTTCATCACAGCCCGGAGCCAGATACCCACGTGCCTCGGAAAGCACGTCAAGCCGTCGGCCCTGGGCCTGTCTCTTTCCAGTCGTGTTGGATTTCCGTGCCATCGGAAAATGAGAGGGAGGAAAGAGAGAGTGCGCCTGTGTCTGCGCACACACTTGTGCACTATAGAATCTACCGTGCCGAAGGCTCCTTTGAAATTGGTTGCCTTGGCCGAAATACAATCTGGAGGACTGTATTGCATTTTTACTAGCATACACACATAGTATTCACCTTCTGTTACTTCACAAAGATAACAACTACCTACATTGTAATATTCCCCACTCTTCGATAGTCATAAAGAATGGAAAACACAACTGTGCCAATAGAAATAACACGTCTAGATAATAATACTAATATTTTTCCACAATATAGCATTGTTAGCCCTTTGCTCGTATATGAAAGACAAATTGGTCCACGTCTGGTCCCGAACAAATGACAGGCACGTTTCAGTGTCACCTGTAACCACAGAGACATCATGGCTTCACGTGTTACATGTCGTGTTACACTGCCCATAAAGGCGCCGCTCCACAATATCTCACGGCTAAGCTACGCCCGTAGTCCACTGCTGGAATCAGGCCACGCATCTAACGGATTCTTGAAAGAAAAAGTATAGAACCAAAATATAGCTTAAAATATACCGATTTTAATAGTACTTTTGTCAAGTCGCTGTTCATTTGAAACGAAGCAAACCACAACAATTAAGAAAGGGTTTGATCATGTTCAAGTCTAATTACTTTTGGCTGTGACCCCCTAACTAAGCGACTGGGCTCTCGTATGATGAAACAAGATCCCACTTATATTTTCAAGGTCACCTTTTGGTTGTGAACGATTCAAGAACAGGCGTACTCCACACTTGAAATGTGTAATAAATTTCTGGTCGACTTTTACGACATTCACGGGAAAGTATAATCTTCTATTCTTAGCAAAGATCACAAATGTCTACCAAGCTCTTCTGGGGAAGTATTACGACCATACTTACGAGTATTTCTCCCAGCAAGCAGCGTAACTGTTTTTCGTGTTCCTGTTTGAGGGGTAAGGGTGCTGGTGTAATATAGACTCTGTGTCTGGGATGGCAACGTCAGGAGTTCTTGTTTGCCATCCAATAACATAAAAAACAAAATTTACTATGGCAGCACAATATTTACTATGCCAACTTGTACAGTCGAATAAGTTATTCGGTATACTAGGCAGCAGCTAACTTGTAACTACATAATTATTTAAAAAAATATTGTGAGCAGTACACTCACAATATTTTTCATTCAATTCAAGCAGTCAGTTCTTTTAACAAACTTGAGAATATAATTATGTGACTTCCACCAACCCGCACTGCGCCCGCGTAGCAGATTATGGCCCACTGTCTCTTAGAGAGTAGGCCAATGTCCCAGCAGTGGGAAAATTAGGTATTTGTTGATTAAGTTATACGTATGTTAACAAGCTCATTGATTTAAGTTCCGTTTGATAATTAGAGGATATTTTAAGGATAGATCGTTATCCTATCTGCTAATAAAAACAAAACACCGTCACCAATCCATCTAATAATATGTCAAGTTGTATAATTATGTAGTTATAGTCTGATATAGTAGGCTACTCTTTTAAAAGCTTAAAAAATGTTTACATCATCTCTGTCTGGCATGAATGCTGAAATAAACCTTTTTGGCGCTATGAGCTGTGCTATGAGGCACACACTATTGTAGTTAAAACATTATTTTCACTTGTTTATACTGTTATTTGTATTATGTGTTTCACGAACTGTGTCCAAATACGTAACGTTATTCTTTCTTTGTTTGTTTACGGTCACAAAAATAATAAAAATATTGGCAGTGTAGTGTAATGATAAATATTTTTGCCTGTATATCGAATAGTTTATTCAACTGTTCGTGTATCAACATAGTAACACAATCTTCTATGTCAAGACATTTACAGCTGTTTTATGGGTTCCCATTGTGGTGTGTTTTTCTGAAAATTTGCTCAACAAAGTTGAATGGTGATTTCATTATCACTGTAAATAACTCTGACGTCGTCTGCCGTAGGCATTGTCTAGAGATTTTATGATGTAATTTTTTTAAGTTGATTGTGGGTATTCATTTGTGGTTTGTCCATGATATTTATAGATTTTTTTAAGCATCTGCATCTGCTAGCGTAGTAACTTTTTCTTTCGTTGATATTAGTGTCTATGAGTTCAGTTTTAATATTAGATTGTAGTATTGCGTTAGTCGTGCCTTCTGAGGGGCAATTTGTCGTAATTTTAAGAACGTTCACAGTCTGATTTCAGTCTCAATCTGTCAAAAATACCTCTCATTTCTCTATATTTTTGACAAGTTTTCGACATTTGATTTTAAACGTTTTTAATTACGGGGATTTTTCAATAGGATCTGTATACAACACCACCAACTATAAACTAGTAAATAAAGCGATTGTAAGTCGCGTCGTCTATGGACCTCATTGAAATACTAGTGCCCTGTAACTGACTTGGTTTCCCTACGTAATTTCGGGTGACTATTGAAAATCAGCGCCTTGCTGTGGGTTCCCCATAGCACAGCATCAAGCTGAGTGAAAACCTTATTGTCACAGCCACGATGTGCAGCCACCGACTATTTCTGTTCTGTGCATTCTGGCTAGTCATTTGATTTTGTAACATGTTAATTTTGAAAAGCATTGTGAGCGATGGGCGTAATATCAACAAATTAACTATAACTATGGACCGGCGCCATCTAGTTTTTTTTTTATTTAAATATTAACCAACTATTTGAGTGTCTTAAAATATCTACTTAAATGATTAAACATTTCATTTTACAGGAAGAGCGTTTATTTTATCTCTATGACATTATTTACTGACAAGTCTTAAATGAAATCCATGGGGACATTTTTCATTGACTTTGCTCAAGATTGGTCAATTTGAAGTCTGTATCAGTGGAAGTTAATGCTCTTTTTACTAATTATTTTTCACAACTTGTCCGTTAAACACATCTTTAGTAACATACTGTTTGTTCACTGCGGGGACCACACATCGTAATTGATTTGCATAACATTACAACCGGAATTAGTCTCAAGCCTTTGGCCTTCAATTTTTACCGCATCGAATGAACATGTAAATTGTATTTGAGAGTCTACGCATGTAATCAGTTGCTAACACATAATGTGACATAGTATCTATTTAACTGTCATTCGAGGATCTTTGACAGTCTTTGGTAGTCACAAGCTCGAAAGTCTGACAACCAGTCTTACTAAGGGGTATCGTATTACCCAGTAACTGGGTTGTGGAGGTCAGATAGGCAGTCGGTCCATTTAAAATACTGGTCTTAAGCTGCAACCGGTTAGACTGGAAGCTGACCCCAACAAAGATGGGAAAAGGCTAGGCAGATGATGAGTACATATTTACCGATCGCCGATGTAACGATAAATCTGCGAGGCAGAATTAGGACTGCGCGTTACACAAAGACGATGCATGAGGTCAGATGGGAGAGAATCGTCACATACCAGGGGGTCTACTCCGAAGTGCAAAGGGCTAATATTCGGATCGGACCGATACATGATTACACACATTCGAAAGAGTGTAGGAGTGTAGGATCGGAACCGACCAAACCAAATAGTAACTTCGTTGCAGGAAACGGCCGAACATTCGGCCGATACTACTTTGGAGTAGACCCCCAGGTGCCTGAAGACGGGCGTCCTGAGGCAGGCCTAGGAAACTGGCGTGACCTTCTAGACTTGCTCTTGCCAGACTGGCGGGTGAAGGCATTACACAAAGAGAATTGGAAAAATATGGGAAAGAACTTTGCCAGCTGCAGTGAGTGAGCCTATAATATAGGTTAATCAAAAAAATCGGTCAAGTGCGTGTCGGGCCACGCGCAGTGTAGGGTTCCGTTGTTTTTATAACAGCCAAGTGCGGGTCGTATTCGCTGACTGATAGTTTCGTACGAAATTTTCGAGTCAAACACAATTAGTCGACTATTACTCGTAAACTTGTAAAGCCCTCTTAAGTTTGATAGTTTTTCTTTAGTACTACTGCCGTGACATTTGAATTTCTAACTACAACCGTTTAGTTGGTAGAGGGTAGAAAGCTTGATAAGTCACGAACAGCTTACTTAATAAAAAATCGGTCTTCCCAAACCCCTAATATTTGAAAGACCTATCCAACAATATTCCACACTATGGGAAGGATGAAAAAAAAATATCATCCCCACTTTACATGTAGGGGAGGTACCCTAAATAATTGTTTTTTTCAAAATTTTATTTTAACCCTTTTTCGGCGTCATTAACGTGTATAGGTACCTACTCATGCCAAATTACAACTTTCTAGTACCAATAGTTTTTGAGCTAAACCGCGGACAGACAGACAGACAGACGGACATGGCGAAACTATAAGGGAAGGAACCCTAAAACAGTACCTATTGTCAATAACTAAATATTAATAAAGAATAAAAAAGTGTAAAAAAAATTGAGAGGCTTCGAGTCATTAAAACGTTGTGTACCTAAGTAAAATAGTTGTATTTAACATCACATCGGTTTGCTTATTACAATAGTCTGATTTGCAAGTAAAATTGGTTGTGTGTTTGCGGTTCACAAGCAATACCTACCTACAGACAAAATTAATTAACTTTAAAATAGGGTACAATGTTTGCTTAAATTAATTACAAGTTAAAAACAAATCACAAACTATTAACACTCATTTGAAAAGAAACGAGTACTAAGTTCAATATTATTCAAACTACATTTTAGTATATCTCATCGAAAAAATTAAATATCAAAAGAGAGTTGTTTCGCGAAATACATTTATTATGTTAGAGTTTTTATTTAGAATTCTATATGGGTACTCACGAAGACTTAACAAGCTATACATTTCCAGTGTTAGCTGATCTCGCATGGTGTAGGCTTTTTGTACAATGAGAAATCAGCTTATACTGGACATGTAAAGCTTGATATGTCGTACATACGATGTAATGTCGTCTTATAAATAATTCCAAATTACACTAGAGTAGAAAAAGACGACCGAGTATATGATTTTTTCGGTTAAATGCCTACCATTGGATCAAATATTCGGTTGAACAAATGTGGCATACTTACCTACTAATTACATAATATTAAATATTATTTCGGTAATATCAACACAAATAATTTGTCACTTACTAATTTGAAAATGTTAAATATTATTTCGGTAATAACAATACAAATAATTTGTCATCCCGTAATTTTGCACGTAGTCACGCCTCATTAATCGCTATTAATTAAAGCATAAATGTTGTGTCATTATCAAATACCATTTTGGCTGGCTCCTAGCCCTTAATTCAGTCAATTAGCCGAAGATGAGATTGACAATACTAATGAATATACAGCCAAATCTAAACCAAATCGAATCGATCTATCCTACAGTTTTGAGCCGTTTCGTGTGGCCCATGTGCGCGTCTCCTTTTCAAAGCATTTTAGACTTCACGTGACCAGAGAGCTGGCTCGTTCTTTGTCTAGAGAATCAGTATTGCCATTTAACGTGGGATTGATTCCACAAGCCTGTGTCCCAGCAGTGGGAACATTATAGGATGATTGTGCTGTGGCAATGATACCTGTCTTCTGGGCACGTTACCGGATGACAGTGATGTGGAGAAGTTTGACCACGAGGCTTGGCCACGAGCTACACGTTCAAGCGACACGCGTCTTGCGACAGCGACTGCGGAGAAAACAAATGAAAGTAATTGTCTAGTTGTCTAGAGCATGCCACGAGACACAAAACACGCTTGTCGTGACCTTGATTAGGGCCTAAGGCACATTGTACACACCACAAAACGTGTACACACACGTTTTTCTTGGCGTGAAAAACTACGGTTTATTCGCCGTGTGTAGGCACGGTGGTCAGTGCTGTATGGATCACTATGTAAGCTTGTAGACGGACTCGATTTTTCTAAGGCGCGGTTTGTACGCCGTACCGTAATGAAACCATGCCGTGTATAAAGGGTATTACTGTCCTTTTTGTTTGTATAGGTACTTATTTATTTAATTTAGTACCTACCTCGTCTATAAATATAGTTTTATAATAATATACTTGATCGAATCAAACAAACCGAATACCGAAAATAAACCTTTGATTCTATCCATCTCTAATCTTAGCCAATAGAGTAATTTTAAACAGAGTTATCAATCAAGCAGCCAATTAGTTACATCAAATAACCAGTTTGAATCTTGAATTTATTGGTAAAATAATGATAGATATTTCGAGTAAGAACGGATTATAATATTAGTGTAGAGACTCGTGCAATACCTACACGAAATAGTTTGCATTTTTTAGCTCCCATACCTATATCAGAACATGTCATCTTGCAAATTTAGAATAATAACTTAGCTAATAAAACGTATGCTCAACACACAACAGCAAGTCAACTATCTCGTATTAATTAAAAAACGTAAATAATCTAGTTGCTATTCGCGACAGTGAATGTCAACTTGTCAAAAATTAAAGTAAATTAGATGTAATTTTTTTAAGATTAAGACAGAATATAATGCGAACGTTCTTGAAAATTCCAGAATTGGGCTTCTGGACAATATAATTGACAAAAAATATTTATATATTTTTCTTGTTATTGCGACATACTTAATTATTATTTATAGATTCTTCTGTGAACTCTGGTCATTGGCATTTGTCAAGGGCATACGTAACATTAAGAGAAGGTAATGTATATCCGATATATTGCCATCTTGCTCTTTTTTTTCAATAATGGACGAAAAAAGAAAACAAATGAGTACACCATGTTTAAAATCTGAGTGCCCTGCAGCACACGTAGCATTTACTTGACCCCCTTCTATCTCTTCATTACATCTTCTTTGCTCCAGTTTCATGTTTATTATTATATACAGTGTGTAACAGAAACCTTAATAAGCACTAAAGATAACAGCTGGTATAGAATCACTCTACATAGTTTCAACACAAAAAAAAAACTAAGTTTATACCAAATTTTCGGTTTCATATATTATGTTTCTTAAATTCAAATCATAACAAACGTGTCACCACACTACGTAGGTTACTAACTTCCCACGTTACTTGCCAATATCACGATAAATCTCTTCCGTTATTTTGCGCGCCTAGTTTGGTTTCTGGTATCAATGTATTAAAAATTCTCATAACTTCCGAGCATGTAGAGATAGGATTAAAAAATCCTTCCAATATCGTTTGATATCATCCAAAGAAGCCGTGTCCTTGGTATGTACATACATATATACCCTTTCCGTTACACATTGTATATTTATTTAGATTAGTATAATAATATACTTTATGTATGTATTTATTGTATTATGTACCTACCTACTACCTACAGTATTTGTCTCTCCTTCCCCTTTTGAATCCATCCAAAAGTTTTCTTTAAAAGATCGTTCTTGATGTCCAATTAATTTGTAATTAAAATAAACCCTCTGATACATGTACACATACATTTACAATTTAACACTTCAATCCAAATCCCACTTTTGCTACAACCCATCTGTTTAACTTTAGTGTTGTTCAAATTTAATTTATAACTTACAACATTTTGCGAAACAGTATCTAATTACAGGTTCCCGGTTCTAAAAGGTTCACTTGTATCCCTTATAATTAAATAAGGCCTGTCCCTTACAGACAAATGTATACAATCTACATCACGTTTTGGAACTCCTGAAATTCCTTGACATGGTGATCTACTATTACTTTTTATTATTATTTTATTTATTTAGATTGCAAGCACAACATTTCAGAATTTAATTTAAAGAAGTTATAAGCAAATTAAAAACTAAAAAGTGACACAAAAACATACTTTAGATACAAAACAAAAAAAAAAGTATAACAAGTACTCAAGAAAAACAAAATTAACAAACAAAACACAACATAATCAGGCTATAATGTTCCCATTGCTGGGATAGACCGTTCCTCTCGGTGAGAGAGACTTTTCCGTAATCCACCACGCGGGCCCATTGCGGGTTGGTAGATGTCACATGTCGAATTTCTGGTTCTAGGACATGCCGGTTTCCTCATGATGTTTTCCTTCACCGTTTTGGGACCAGTGGTGATGTACTAATGTACACAAAGTAAAGCACTCGTCTGGGTTACTGGTACGACTTACACTTCGTAAGTCGCGGCAGTTACCACGGGGCACTAGTGCTCTCCATCGGGATTTACTACTGATGTATCTTTTTGTTTCAATATTGAAAGATTAAAATAAAAATCAGATGTAATACACAAAAAACTTCTATTGCGTCTCGTTCAGGGGCCTTCACCCGATTAACTATTGATGTATGTAGGTTAAACCTGAATAAAATTCTGATAACATAACACATACAGTCTGTCGATTAGATAATCAAATTAATTTGAAACCGCGTTAATTCTACATAACGCATTTTCAACATACACAATTAAAATAATTAATAACTATTAAAACAAATAGCGGACGCTGGCCACACAGCTGCTGGACTAAAGTGGAACTGGGCTGGCCATATCTGTCGCATGTCGGAACAGCAATATGCAAAAGCCACCAGTCAGTGGATCCCAAATGGCAGGAAACGACGTGGACTTACCAACTGAACTTTGACAAACCGTACCGGTGTGGTGTACCATTTACTTAATACAATAAATACATATATAAAGTACCTATATTTTACTAATCTAAATAAATATATATAATAAAAAATATGAAACAGGAGCCAAGAAAATATAATGATGATGTTTAAGGAGAGAGGAAGTGTTTTTTTTATAGAAAGAAAGAAAGAAAGAAAAACGTTTATCATTCTTTTTTTTTTCATTTATTTGTTTATCATAATTTTAAAAGTGGACAAAGATTGAGCGCGCAAGCGCAAGTCATTCCATCATTTGTTTTTAGTGTTATAATATGTCTTAATTAATATCTTTATTGTCTTTTATCTTATCTGAACCTGCTCAGATAATACAGACGTGATTAAAATGTATAAATAACAGAGGATTTCTTTTCATATTTAATCAACGCAAATCTTAGCTAATTGGCTTCGTTTATTTAATTAATGTTATCAATAATTTTGTATGCTAGTTTTAGTGAATTGTTTTAGAAACTGTTAAAAAACCCCGACCATCTGTAATGTACTACAATTCTTGCAAATTTTCATTGAATTAAGATTAAAATTAGAAATATGATATTTCACATAAACCTACGTGGCGTAGTTTGCCTAGCACCAGCAACCTTTAAGATCATGAAGGCTTACAGTAACACATAAACATACAGGGTACTTACGAAACGTCAGGAGTTAGGTTCGCGGTTTGCAATAGGCTAGTTTCCTTAAAAAAGATAATTAGCCCGTCAGTTAGATTATCAAATTAATAGTTTAATAAACACTAGAAAAACACGCTTTTATAAATGCACAAGTAATTCCACGGTTACTCTTTTTAAGGCGACGACGTAAGGGTAGACCGCAAAATTCAAAATTTTCTTAAGTTTCTTTGCAATTTGCAGGTCAGGTTAAGCCTGGCCGCCGGGGCGGCGGGATCATCCGAAAGGTTTACCGCTGCCCTGGAACAGAAAGGGCTAAGGAAGGAACACGGGTGGGTTTTAGTCAGTAAGAGTCTGACACTCCCTTCCGCTACACCCAGAGCAGGAGGGGGGTCATTTGATGATTTCCCATCCAAAAAAAAAAAAAAAAAAGGTTAAGCATCAGATACCTACACACTAGGGGACATTTTGTCCCCCAACAGTACGCGCAACACTCAATCTACGTGTCGCTGTAACATTGCAAAGTGTACCGCAACAAGTTCCGAAACATTTTACGTGACGCGGGACATGTTGCTTGCTCTCGCTCCGAGAGGAAGCGCACGCATCCCGCGTCAGAGTCATGTACGCCTCGTACCTTCCCTTGCTGCCCCGTCTCAAAAATCCACCCTATATACATAAGGTTTGGTGAGGAAATGGGTCGTTTGGTTAATGTGAAACTGATATCGGTCCCTTTCAAAGACATGATAGGGTTTACCAGATTACGGTAAAAGGTAAGTATGGGTCCTCATGGTAAGTAAATGTAATGGATTATGGGCAGCCTATCAAGATATTCATAAGACATGTGGTACTGTGACCTTATTTTGGTAAATTCATTGAACGATATTATTGCTCTCAATATTTCGAATAGATAATCGAGATTCTAGTTCAGACGCCAGCAGGTCAAGCTACCCAAAACTGTCAAATTTTCCCAATCAACCTTGAACCATAATTCTTTAGCGATAAAGTTGAAAATCTATTAAGGAAATTTGACAGATTGTAGTAGCTTGATGTGCTGGCGTCTGTACCTAATCGCTGTTAAAGTGGCCGAATTCTGGTCGAAACTTATAAAAAACAAACAAAATAATGGAATCTTCGATTCGACGAAGAAGAAGAAATAAGGCCTGTTTTTCTTCGAAGGGTTGGTAAAAGTTTACATTTAGTGCAACGACATTTACCACCTACCTCCATATTTCTGATTCCAAAATTTCCGAATAACAAATATACCTAGTAAAGGTCAGATTTTTTAAAATCTAACTAAAATATAGATTTTCTAAATAATGTACTTATTGGTTATTGAATCAACCAACTCAGCCCATCGCAGTTCACTGCTGTACATAGGCCTCCCCCAAGCTGCGCCACAACATCTTTCCTCCGCCTTCCGCATCCAATCTGCCCTAGCCACCTTCTTTAGGTCATCGGGGCTGTCCTACACTGCGTTCGACGATACACGGTTATTTTATTTATTAAAACTTGATCATACACAAACCAACCGCGGAAAACGTAGGTTAACCTCAATAAAAAATCCTTGTAGTTTTAGTATTCGCTTTGCTATTAATTCCGCAGTCTTATAGTTATACTCTCTGTGCCATTCATTAATTTACCATAATTCTATTAAATTGACAGCTAATTCATCAATCATCATTCAATTAAGACCATTATTATTCCACATTGCCCTAAAATTATTAATCAAATTAGCTCAAATTATTCAAATAGTGTGATGTTCTGTAACAATTCAATCTCAATATTATTTGACAGAAATTGACGTAATTACGAATGAGCTAGTTTTTTGACTACAAGTAGGTATTATTCGCAATTGATAATACTTCATACTAATATTATAAATGCGAAAGTTTGTATGGATGGATGGATAGATGGATGTGTGTTACTCTTTCACGCAAAAACTCCTGAACGGATTTGGATGAAATTTGGCACACAGATAGTTTATAACCAGGATTAACACATATAATACTTTTTATCCCGATATTCCCACGGGATCGAACCTATATGCGGGTGAAACCGCAGGGCATAGCTAGTTTCAAATAAATGTAATTGGACTTTTTATAAAGAACGTTTGTTCTTTTTAAAGTATTTGGCCCACAATCGCAGTAGACCGGGAAAAGTGGAAAGGGGGAAGGGAGGACTTTTCCCTACAGTGGTACAACACAGGCTTATAATAATAATACACGAAGAAAACATCATAAAAAATCAAATATTTTTGAAGATGAAACTGACTTATTGCACTTTAACATGTTACTACAGCAGTCGGTAATATTCTTATATAGCTTAAAACTCGACAGAAGACTACCTACCTGCGATGACCATTTAACCTTTTGCCTATTTTCGGATGCCGACGCCAAACCCTACCCTTAGTTCACATTTAAGTTTTCTTAGGATGATAAATTAAGGATATGGTTCTAGATATTACATATTTTGTTATTATAAAATTCCTAAAGTCTATCCAAGGATTCGTAGATATTTGTAAGATTGGTACCTATGCTTCTTATTGTTTTAGGGTTATCCACGTCAATATTATGGTGTATAATTTGACTTTCACTTTACTTTGACTAACTAAACTTAACATTCCTCGTTGATCAAGTGGTCGTACGCGCTACTGCTGTGGCGGTCCAGGTTTCGATTCCCAGGTCGGGCAAAGTGTTCCTTGGTTTTTCTATCCGGAATTTCTCAATAACAGCCCGGAGTGTGGATTCGTGCCCGATTGATGGCAATAGCCGGGGAGGCTAATTGCCCTAATACGTGCGACAAATAAACAAACATAACTGTCGATATGTGGGTGTACTGTAAATACATAAACCTCTGCTTAACCCTTCAGAGTAAACAGGGATGTTTAAGTTACTAAACTGTTATATGGTACGGGAGACAAGTGAAATACAACACAGCTATTAAGACACCGATGTATTGACTCTTTTGACACATCGCGTGGGCGCAGCCACGCACACATAGATATCATTTGAGCACATACACAACAGTACCTCCCCCTATTTACATATATAGAAAATAACAATTAAATTTTAGAAAAACTGCTTATAATCAACCCTGGGTATGTCTTGCAATAATCTGCTGGAACATCTCGAATTCTGGTTACACAGAGATGATGATTGTGTCTGATGTTTTAAAGTAAGATTTAACTCAAGTCTTGGAGAGTAGTGGTAGCCCAGTGGTAACGGCCGCGACTTACGAGTTGTAGGTCGTGGGTTCGTACCCAGGCCGGCATTTTATTTTGTGTGAATTTTCACCACTCCACACACCATCTCAAACCGGTGAAGGAAAACATCGTGAGGAAACCGGCATATCCTAGAACCAAAAATTCGAAGACATGTGACATCTACCAACCCGCACTGAGCCCGCGTGGTGGACTATAGCCCACTCCCTCCCGAAGAGAGGAGGCCTGTGTCCCAGCTGCAGTGGGAACATTAAAGGCTGATTATTTATGTTATGTAGGCTTTGAGCATAATTATTGTTTCGTGTAATAAGCTTAGTTTAAGTTTGCATAAAAAAGTGAAAGAATAGCTTTATTAATATTTGAGCCGCAAGATACTTAGCTGGTTGAAAATATCCAGTTATTAAAAAGAAGATTTACTTCCAATTATATTAAACCCTATAGTTTAATTAATATAGGAGCGTCTGGAGAAGCGAATATTTCGCTCGTAACTTCTCCTAATTTTTGTGAGTACACGCTAATGAAACATTGTTCGCTTTTAAAACTAAAATAGGGTTGTAACAGCCCTTTAAGAGGAATCTGCGTATTTCGGTTCCTACCTTCTGACGCGTAAAAAGATAGTTTATGTTTTCGTAAAATTGCTTTTGATAAAGTTTTAAGTGTTGACAGAAATAGATTTTGTAGGTAAACGGAATATTTCGTGGCTTAAAAGTCAAGAAGTACCTCATAATAGCAAGATCAGCCTATAACGTTCCCACTGCTGGGACACAGGCCTCCTCTCTTCGAGAAGGAGTGGGCTGTAATCCACCACGCGGGCCCAGTGCGGGTTGGTAGATGTAACATGTCTTCGTATTTTTGGTTCTAGGATATGCCGGTTTCCTTATGATGTTTTCCTTCACCGTTTTGAGAGCAGTGGTGATGAAAAAAATACAAAGAAAAGCGCCTGTCTGGGTACGAACCCACGACCTATAACTCACAAGTAGCGGCCGTTACCACTCGGCTACCACTGCTCTCCAAGCCTGACTTGAGTTAAATCCTACATTAAAACATCAGATACATCATCTATGTCCCCAGAATTCGAGATTTGTTTTGAATTTTACATTCCGAAATAGGTACCTACTTCAACATTGAAATTGCAAATTCCTTTCAAATTCTGGTGATGATATTATGTGGTAAAGTAGTAATGGGTAATACCTACTTAAATAATTATTATTGTACCTAAATGATAAATGAGCAAGAAACTCCACGACACCAAGACTTTCGTACTAGCGTACCATTCAAACAGTTCTTCGAAACCGCGTGTTGGCGACAACTTCGTTCGATATAACGGTTATCGACCCAATGTTTTTTCGAACTGGCGTAGCACTCGTAAAGTTTTTCGAAATAGCATGCGTCGCAATAACGTCATTCGAATCTTCTTATCACTCCCGATTTTAGGCGATTTTGTAAGTAGGTTTGTACAAACACTTTTACACGTCAATCATATTTTAAAACTAGATGAGGTCGGCGTTTCTTATTTGACTAGTCTGAGAAGAAAGGCCGAAACAAACTCAGAGGTTACAGTTTTTTTTAAAGTCCAGACATAATCTTGGTCAGATCATATGATCTGATATCGATCTACATGGTCATCATATGATGACCATGTAGATCGATATCTGAGATCAAGTAAAGATACAGTATGCACCTTCCACCTGCAAATATTTATAGGTATGCGAATATATTAATGTATTCCAATTATTGCAATCCATTGAACAAAATTATCTTAACAAATCAAATAACTCCGACTCACTAATTAAATACTTCATAATAAAAGATTCAACAACCGTTGTTAGTTGTAGTAGTACACAACTTGGGAAGGAGTACAAGAGGTTGCTAACAACGGTGTAAACTTGGTCTCCAGTTGGCTTTCTCACAATCTACTGACGCTTAATGTAGAGAAAACAAAGGTTGTGAATTTTAGCGTCAGCATAAGAACTTCCTGCCCAGATCATCTCTCAGTTAAATTACACTCCTGTTATAGCAATGCACCAACAAGATGTGACTGCCCAAGCCTTGAGAAAGTCAAGCACATCAGGTATCTCGGCGTTCACATAGACCAACACCTTAACTGGTCAAAACAGATAGAGCATGTAAGTGGCCGGGTTAGAAAGCTCATACACATTTTCAAAAAAATGGGCCGGGTTGCTAGTAAAGTTGTTTTGAAAATGCTTTACCATACACTCTGCCAATCTGTTCTCAACTACTGCATTGTAACATGGGGTGTAGCACATAAGACGCATCTAATGAAAGTTGAGCGTGCACAACGGGCCCTTCTTAAGGTAACTTTTATGAAACCGATGCGCTTCTCGACTGACACACTGTACCAAGAGACTGGTGCTCTGCGTGTGCGCCAACTGTACATTATGGCAGTGGCATTGAGATACCACAAAAATGCCCAAAGCGTAGTAACATACTCCGAACTTCGCTCGCTTAGAAATGCAAATAAGCCTAAATGGCACAAACCTAAATGTAGACTATTCTTTGGCAACAGATGCTATCTTTATATGGGACCATTTATTTATAGTAAGCTCAATAGTGAAATGGATATACTACGTATGACTAGAAATAAATGTAAAAATCACCTTTCGAAATTTATGGCAGGAATGGACTATGAAAGCACGGAGAAGTACCTTAACTCATGAACGCAACACACACATTCATCACACAAATACATAAAGGTTGATTTGGACCAAACGAACTAATGCTTATTCTGTCCCCACTGTCGGATTTCCTCAGTCTAAAAGGAGTGGGAGTGTTCTTTTTGTTGGCCTCTAAAAATGATAGGGATGGCGGGAGGAGTACTCTTACTCTTGCTCTGGCTCGGTCTTCGATTGGTCTAAACCCACCTTAACTCACTCATTCATCACACACCCACACCACACGTAAACAACACACTATACAAGTTTAAATTTAACACACATATAAGTTAACTACATTTTTATATTTTATAATTAGTATTTGTTTGGAAAAACACCCGATTATTGTCGCCTCAGAAATCATACCGACCGATGCTATGTATGAAGCCTACCTACCATGTACCTAATAATCTTGTTAGACGAAGGAGACTAGTCTTCACGACACAGGGAATCCTAGTGTGAAGGCTAGTGCTATTCAAATATTGTACTGCCTTTTCTGAACAATAAAGTTTTATTATTTATTTATTATTATTATTTATTATTAGTTCTTATAATAGTTCTATCTAAATATAATTATAATTTACAAACACAACAACATAGTTGAATCAGAAACGGATTTCCCCTTCTATAAATATAATAATGTATTTTAATGAGGGAACTAACCAGCGAAGACTTTGATAATCTTCTTCAATTTGAAGATCTTTTGTCATCTTTTGAAATCAGAAATTAAAGTAAAACTGTGTTTGTCTTCTAGCAGGGTAATTACGTAATTCACTAAACAGTAGGAATTTGGCTTTCATTTCGACAGTTCAACAACATTCATTGCGTTGTTATTTTACGTACGCAGACCATTTTTTCGTACATATGAAGCAATGGATTAGCAATATCCTTTCCATTCAATTAGGTTGCTAATCCACTGGACACAGAGACTACTGCCCATCAAATTAAATTCAAAAGTCATTCATTAGAATTAGATTGGCAATCAGCACTTTGTGAACTTCAAAATTACCTAAGACTGTCCTCAAACGCCCCCCACTCTCACCACTTCCTAGTGCTTTACCTGGGACGAAGAAATGGTGCAACAAACGTACACACGGCGACACATCAAGTTATGAATTTCCAGTTTTAGCTGACCTCGCATTGTATAGGTTTTTCGTACAACCGGTAGTCAGTTTATACTGGTTATCTATAGCTTGATGTGTAGCCGTGTGTACTAGCATAGAATCATCATATTCCAGGGGATCGGGTTAAAAGTTATTTGGTTTGTCCATCAGGACTTTTTGAGTAGCAGCTCTGAGTCTCGATTTTTTCCAGGCAGTGGCAAAGCTGCAACAGATTGCCTGTATAATATATTTTTATTTATTTCTTTATATTACCAAAGGGTCTTAGAAACATCGGTTCCTAGTAAAATGTAGGTGAAGATACACTTCTGCCCGCTCCTTTGAAAGAAACAGGCACCAGACGTGATGTTATGCTATCCTATTTAATACAAGAAATGAAAAATATCTTTATCTTATACGGAAATTGAACTCTCGACCCAAAAGAAAGTGTACGCTTCGTCGATGTGCCATTAAGGTCGCTCCTAAATCAAAAAGTAGAGATAACAGTAAATTAGATCAACCATTAGCTGGATCAAAACAACTTAGATATTCAATATTAGCTGCGACCCGCGGTTTCACCCGCGTTCGTCTCGATCTCCTGGGAGTATCGGGATAAAAAATATCCTATGTACTATTTACAAAGGCTACTTTTATCCCGATATTCCTTCGTCATCCAGGGCATGCTCTAGGTCTACCCATGTGCCTTATTTCATCCACATCCGTTCAGCAATTTTAGCGTGAAAGCGTAACAAACAAACATAAAATCCGAATCTTTTCTCTTTTTAATATCAGTTTAGAAATTCGGCCATCTATTTGTGTACGGTAACATAGTGACTACTCAAAGAATTTAGCCTAATAAATATTAATTGGTGTATCTCTTGAGATAATCTACAAACGCGAAATATCATTCACTCATCATAAATTGAGGATATTTAATAATAAACAAATATCATTGTTCCTATCAACCAAAGCACCAGCCATCTAATCTCTTCACCACCCTTGGTTGACTGGTAGAGATTGCCTAAGGCATCAAGTCCGCCTTCATACCTTTATTGGGTGCAAAAGGTTTAAATAAATACCTAGATTGAGTGGCTGGTAAAGGCCAACATTCACCGTACGAGTACATACATTTTTGGGCTAAATGTGAAAGTGCCAAACAAAAAATATGCAATTTACCGAAAGAATACGTTTTCCTCTTTATTTTTTACTTCTGGACCAATCCTGTAGGGTAATTCTTAATTCTTTAACACATATCTATAGCTGTGCGGAGAAAAGCCCTTATTTTAGACCCTTAGTTTAACAACTTACAGCACTGCGCAACTCGTATAACAGCGCAGGGAATGACCTTGACCATACAGATTTGGTCCCATAAAGAAATCAAAGTGAAAAGAATAACATCACAATATATTATTCTAACGGAATATAACTTGTTATGTTCACTTTTATAATTCAGTCCAAAATGAAGTATCTCCTTTGAAAATTGTCTTGTAGGTTCCACGACGATAAAAAATAATAGGTTTTTATATAAATATCATCATTGAGAAAATCAAATAGGGCGTGAGTGTGCGAACGGAGTTGCAAGCATTAGCTAGTTTATGAATGAAAAATGGAGAACACCCGCGATTCGGCAGGAAAAGAAGCTTGGTAGCACTGTGAGGACATTTTTATGGAACTTAAACTTACTGAATAACAAGTATAATATATTTGAAAGCGACGCAAGATATTTATTTTATTAAAACTTTATGCACAAGTAAATAAATACTGTACAAAGGCGGACTTAATACCAGAGGCATTATCTACCAGTCAACTTTAGGGTGATGCAGAGTCAAAACAAACATGCAAACAAAACAATTGACGGCACGGTTGGCGCAGTGGTTAAGCGATTGACTGCTGCGCTGCGTGTCGCGGGTTCGATTCCCGCACGGAACAAATATTTGTATGACCTACATGTATTTGTTCCGAGTCTGGGTGTTTTTCTATCTATAATAGGTATGTATGTATTTACAAAAAAAAAAAAATGTATATAAGTAGTTTATCAGCCATCTTGTTACCATAACACAAGCATTAGGTTGCTTAGCTTGGGACAAAATGGTGCTGTGTGAAATGTCCAGGGATATTATTATTATTATATTATGCAGGTGCTACAGGGATAAATAGCTAAGAAATGACTATAAAATACAAGAATAAATACTAATACATAGATTGATACATACATACATTTAAACAAAATGGACTGTTATGAGAAAAAATTATCGCTAGAGAAAGAAAAGAAAGAAAGAAAAAAGTTTATTTGGACACAGTTCGTGAAACACAAAATACAAAATTAATAAAATAACAAATAATGTTTCAGACAACAATTAGTGTGTGCCTCACGGCTGCGCCAAAAAGGTTAATTTCAGCATTAATGCCAGACAGAGGAGAAAACGAATCCATAGATATTAATATTTTCACTTTTCTTACGGTTTAACCTATATTTTGACGACGTCGTTTCCTAAAAAAGCTACATTATTACCTAAATTAAATTTAAAAAAAGAACGAGCACTTATGTATGCATTTTATTTATTCACGTAAAATTGACCCACAATTTAATCCCCAGATTGCAAAATTGCCCCAAATATACAAGTGTCCTATATTTCGCGATATATTTTTTCTAATTAGATCCCTTGGCTGACAAATTGGGTGCTTCATTACGTAGCCACAGGCGGTTTCCAAGACTAATGGCAAAAATAAACGAGAATTTTTGACCGTGAAACGTAATGTCAATGTAACTGGCTATATAATATTAATCTAGACGCTCTGCTAATGTTGTGCGTATTTCATTTGAGTGTATGAAAGGCGTGGTCACTATTATCTATAAAAGTGACCACGTCTTTGAAGAAATTTAAAAGAATGAATTTTTATTTATATTTTTTTTTTTTCAGAATGACAGCGACAAAGAATCTTTCATTAATCGATCTAAGGAAATTATTAATTTCAGTGAAGTAAGTTTAAGTTATTCAGATGAATTAATTAGAAAAAACGAAAACAGATTTTTTCACTAAAAACTTATGTATGGAATCAAAAGTTACTAAGTTTTATTAAGAAGGCTTTTTTTAAATTTAAAAATCTACTAGTTGGTAATAACCCGCCCTGGGCCGGCGCGGCATTGTGGATTTCAGCCCACTCCCTCTCACACGAGGCAGTGGACGAGACCTGTGTCCCTGCAGTTGGGAACATTAGAGACTGATTATTAGTTAAGATGGCCGTTTTGCGTGGATGTGACGCAAGTTTTCCCCGAACTTGAAATTTTGTTTTTGTGTTTATATTATTTGCGTTATATTTACTACAAATAAACGCAAATTACTTTTTTATGTTTCTTTTAGTTGGTAAATATCCACGTTGTTGTGGCTGGCTCTCGAAAAATTTAAAACATTTCACGGGTATATTTTACTCAAAAAGAACTGGAAAATCGTCCTTAACAGCTATTAGCTATTTAAACTTCTGTTTCTGCCAATCCACTTATTGATATTAGGTATTCGTAACTCTAAAAAAAACTGAAAGCAGTTTATCCAGCCAAGTTTGTCTATCTCACAGCCAGCCAGACCCCTTTGCCCTTCATAATAAAATCGAACGAAATATCGCCCAAATGTTCCCACACAAGCTTCAAAGATACACACAAACATTGTTGAGGCTCTATATCGGCTTGCCAACTATGTTTACTTATAAACTAACAAGCTTTTACCCGTGGTTTCACCCGTAGGGATGTCGGAAAATACCCACGGGAACGTATATGTGTTAATCCGGGTTATAAACTATCTGTGTGTCTACCTGTTTTGCACCAATCCGGAACATACATCCAGACAAACAGGCAAACGGGCAAAACGCCTACGTTACTATTTTATCATACCGTGTACAGATATCAAATATTTAACCTTAAAATGTCAGTTTGTAACTTTTAAACGGGTTAATTCGTCTCTCGTGTAAATGGAACTGTTTTAAACACTCTCTCTCATGAGACATGTCCCGAGTTTTTATAGCTTTAATCTTTTTAGGGGTCCGTCCGTCCATCCGTCCGTTCTTCATCCGTCACAGGGCTGTATCTTTTGAACCATAATAGGTAGCTGCTTGAAATTTTACAGAGTGTATATTACTATAGCCGCTATAAAAAATGCCGCTAAAATATGTATGTTTAGGTTAAGGTGTATATTTATCTATGGGCCTGCGTCGCCTGAAATGAATAAATAACTAAATAAATAAATAACAAAACATAATACCATAAAATAAGGTCAAAAATTAAAGCGGTTCCCCATACGAGAAAAGTGTTTTTTTACCAAAGTATTGAAACAAAATATGTAGTGATAAATATTGTACGGTAGTACGGAACCCTTTGTGTGTGAGTTCGACTCGTACAAGGCCGCTTTTTTAAATGTTTCTTGTTGTTTTGGACAAGATATAATGAGGTTTTCAGTTTTGTTTTTCGCGTCCGAGTTTTTTCTTTAAAAAAGTCTGAGATGTTTTGTTGAGTTGGTGGCCACCAGTTTTTTTACCTTTTTTATTTTACTGGTATTATAAGTAGGATTTAAATTTATTTTTGTACCAAATATGGCTACAAATATTACTCAGGCATACATTATATAATATTCAACTTTTATCTATATGAATTGAAAGAAAAAAGGAAAGGAAGAAAATACTTTTATTTTCGGTAAACATGACGCAGAAAAATGACACAAACACAGAAAAGAACAAGTCAGAGCGATAGCCGTTTTGCGCAAAACGGCTATCGCTCAGCATAATGCTAGGACCCTATCCGAGACAGAGCCCCAGCGCTGGTTTGAAATTGATTTACCTAGGATCTACTTTACTTTAAGGAGCCTCTTTTATGTGTTGACTGAAGGAAGGTGGTGGTCAAGGATCACACCTAGGTATTTCACTAGCTTCTCCTAAGGGATCGGCTTGCCATACATAGAGCGGAGTAATCGCAACTATAACCTGAGAGCTGTGGCGTTGATTAGTTAGGAAACATATTTTCCTGTCTGGTCATTTTTTGTTTTAATTAAAGGTACTATTTTTATATCAATGTTACTAATTCTAGAATATAAGCTGCTTGATAATCTCATTGAGAGTAATCATATTAATAATAATAATAATCATTTATCTAACCAGATCATACAATCCAATTTGTTAGTAATAATATGCACATCTTAAACACTAGTGTTAGTACTTGGGTACATTTGGCAAATTATGGAAATAACTAGGTACTAATAATGTCAAAACAACGTAATAATAATGTCAAAATCATCAATAAAAATGTCAAAATCACCATTAATAATGTCAAAACTATTAATAACGTCAAAACTACCATCAATTATGTCAACTTCAATTATTTCCAATACAATATTAACAATATGACACGAGGGGCCCGTGGCTAAATAATAACAGCCACACAGGTCAATCGATCAGGTTAAGCTACGCTTGCCGCGATTGGTCTGTGGATGGGTGACCATCTTTACATACCGAGACCCCTCCGTGCCTCGGAAAGCACGTTAAGCCGTTGGTCCCGGCTGTCATTCGTGGATGTTTGACAGTCGTCGCGGGTAGTCAAAAACGCGAAAGTCTGACAACCAGTCTTACCAAGGGGTATCGTTTTACCCAGTAACTGGGTTGTGGAGGTTAGATTGGCGGTCGCTCCATGTAAAATACTGATATTCAGCTGCATCCGGTTAGACTGGAAGCCGACCCTAACTTAACTACTAAAAATACAATACCATAATCAAATACAATAAATACAACATCAATAATAAAAAAAATGCTATAACAAAACAAATAACGCAACACATTAACAAAATATGGATCACTGTTGTCCGAAATAAATGAATTTTAATTTACTTGAATAGTGATCTGTCTGAGAAGGCTCGAGATGAGAACTGCCTGACTTTTTTGGGGGTTAACCTCGGTTTTCCTCCATTTCCGGAACATAGCGCTTAAGACGTTTGCGGATGGTTTATTATCCAAGTTTCTTATCTTTTTACTATCCAAATTCTGGGTGCAACCGCTACAGCGGAATTGGTAATGCCAAATTTGAGGATTCACCGAAAAAAAAACTTACCTACTTATGTGATTAATAAGCTAATTGTAATGACATCTAAATAACCTGCCATTGTTATAGTTATTTTTTTCCACTGTTTTTATATACCGATTATTTATAACTACAAAACAATCTGTCAGGATAATAATAATTAATTATTCGCATCAACTTTTTGTTAGTCGTATAATAACTCGAAATCTTGAGTTATTAAAATAATAGATATATTGTCGGACGTCTGTTTGCATTGGAGTTTTTTTTTTCTATAAAAAACTAACTAAATACCTAAATTTATCTTTCAAAATGCCTCGTTAGGCTAGTGGTCAAAAGTGCTACAGCTGAGCATGAGGTTTTAGGTTCGATTCTTATGTCATCATAATGGCGAAATGTGGGTGTACTAGACGAACTGTCACGAGCAACAGTATGTATACACTCGGCTTTATTCAAAAGCGATTTACTCCTTTATTTTATAATGAAATTTTATGTTGTTACGAACATAGAATTTTCGAACCCATAGGTTTATGTTATGTGTCGTATTTCAACGTTGCATTTGTTATTTCACGAAAAAATCGAAATTGAAAGTTGCCAAGTGTATTCGTGCTCGTGGCTGTACGTACACCTCTGCACAACTCTTTAGGGAAACGAGGCGTGATGTTATGACTTGCTTCTTTAAAAAACTACCTAAATACCTACATTTTATCTTTAAAATATTCTAAAGAGTAAAAAACGTGCCGTGAAGAGTACTTACTAGGTACCTATGTTGTATGTTTACAGACACTACATTATGTATGCGATACGAAAGTATACAAACAACATACTCGTAAAATCGAGGCAAATAAAGAAAAACTTACTTGAAGCATAGCATAAGCATAATCAGCCTATAATGTTCCCACTGCTGGGACACAGGCCTCCTCTGTGAGAGGGATTGGGCCGAACACCACGCGGGCCTGGTGCGTGTTGGTAGATGTCACTTGTCTTCGAATTTTTTCCTCGAGATGTTTTCCTTCACCGTTTTGAGAGCAGTGGTGATGAAATAATTTACAAAAAGTAAAAAGCCTGTCTGGGTTCAACCCTACGACCTACAACAGACTGGTAAGTCACAGGCGTTTCCACTGGGCTACCACTGCTCTCACTGAAGCTTAAACAGTAACCCCCTTATTACAAAACAAGGTTTTTCTTTACATCAGGCTTAAACCACTGACCTAGTTATTGAATTAAGAACCCAACTGATAGAGAAATGCAGTTCTTTATACAAAAATGACAGCTTAGTTCGGTGCTAAGTTGTCATTTTAGTATTAAGAACTTTGCCTAAATCGAAATAAAGTTGGAAATACAAGTACTAGCTCAATAGTTTAGGCTAGAACTAAAGTTAGGTTATTTTTGTAATAAGACGGTAAGGGACTAGCCACCTAACCCAATCAGCTCTTTTCAGCAGTGCAGTTTTCTATGGA
Source organism: Apamea crenata (assembly GCA_949629185.1). Lineage (NCBI taxonomy): Eukaryota > Metazoa > Arthropoda > Insecta > Lepidoptera > Noctuidae > Apamea > Apamea crenata. The sequence continues at coordinate 10,338,995 of OX451375.1, read as the reverse complement.
AAAACCTGAACAGAGCTGAATGATTGTGGTTAGTCCCTAAGTATATATTCAGTTGTACATTTACGTCTATCTATCTGGTAACTAATGTGAAGTCATTATTCAGGCACTGTATTCTCGCGTAAGCTCGGGACTCAATAATAAAGGAAAGAACAAAATGGATGTTGGTAAAAGTAATGTGCTCAAAGAGTCATCTAAATCTCATTAACAGTAATCACATTAATTAGGATTTGGAACCACTGTTTCGTTAATTATGTATTATAATATATATTAATTAATTGCATCGATCGGTTTATGGATAGTTGACCGACATATTGAGACCCCACGTTGGCTCGGAAAGCAAGTTATACCGTTGGTCCCGGCTGTCATTGTAGATCTTTGACAGTCGTTATGGGTATTCAAAAGCCCGAAAGTTTGACAACTTATCAAGGGGTATTGTATTACTCAGTAACTGGATTGTGTAGGTCAGATAGGCAGTCGCTCCATGTAAAATAATGGTATTCAACTGCATCTGGTAATACTGGAAGCCGACCCCAACATAGTTGGGAAAAGGCCAAGGTTATTCAGGCACTTTATTGTCGTCAAAACTCGGGATGAAAAACAAAGGAAGGAACAAAATGTATGTTGATAATAATAATGTGCTCAAAGAGAAATCATAATCAATATCTCATCATTATCAATAATTATAATCACATTAATTGGGATTTGCAACAACTGTTTTGTTAATTATGTTTTATAATTAATAATATTCATTGTACAAAATTTATACGCAAACAGTATTTCAGCCAGACTGACAATTGACTTCCATTCATTCATTTATACCCTGTCCATTAGGTTAAATCGTTTTTTGACAGCTGTCTTAAAACGTACATTTTCCAGATTACGAGAAAGTTAACTTTAAAATGCGTAATAAAATAAATATGTATATAAACTGCCTCATCTTATTGAATTATCTTATTTATGGCTTCTTACAGACATTATAATACCGTACGTGTATCAATCAATGTATTGCGTGTTGCTGCAATCACTAGTTCCATCTGTCAAATAACGGTTTACCTAAATGGACAGGATATAAGAATTCCACAAACGCGGCGAATTGTAACTAAACAATATTATACCGAACTGTGGTAGAGCCCAAAAGGAGGGTAACCTTTTTACTAAATTAGAAGGTGAAGGTCTTGTAGCATAATTAGACACTGTATTTCGTCGTCTTTTCACATTTAAAAGTAAGACAAAAAAAGATTACCTATTTTTCTCGCAACCACACATCATCTATTATTGTTCATGGTAGGGACATGGTATTAAAGATAAAGAAAAAAGAAGCTCGTATCGTATTTAAGATTTAAAAAAAATCTCACCTCAGCTGCAATCAATGCCAAAAACTTGACAAAGATGAAGGTAAATTAGAGGTATATTATAACAATACTTTTCTATTTACTGCAGGGTAATTAAATACTAGACATACCTTATTTCATATTAGAAGGATGTAAAATAGGCTTCATAAATGCAGGTAATGTTCTATAACTCCATTGTCATGGGTGCAGGAATTCAATAATGAAATTGGTTTTCGTATCCCATATATTTGACAGATTGAGATTAGAATTCGAATGTTCTTAAAAATACAAGCATTGCCTCTCTGCATAGCTATTCACAACCAATCGATAAGCTTCCGTATCGTATCGAAAATCAAGCAATGTTATCGTAAAGAGTCCTCTAAACGCTGTTAACGAGTCCAAAAGCCGAAAATATTATCAGTTTAAATAGACGCCCGCTTTTCTTCCGACAGCTATTTGCTGGGCAAAGCTAACCAGCACCCTAATTGCGTAGCACACGATCAATCGGAATCGGTTTCATTTTGACAGTTCAACAACATTCATTGCGTTATTTACGTGTTGAGCAGACACATTTTCCGAACTTATGAAGCAATGGATTAGCAATATGTTTCAAAATGATTCAGATTCCGATTGATTGTGTGTTACGCAATTGGGGTGCTGGTAATCGAAATGTGTAATTTTCGATACGAAAGAAATGCTGCAGCCAATCAATAATAGTTCTTTATGATAGTTATGATACCACATACACCAATGACGTTCATATCGATTTATAGAGCCTAATTACTAGTTACGGCTTTCCCTCTATCGATTTGTCACCAAGCTAGCTAGACACTGGAAAATCTACAACAAATAAGATTTTTTCTAGCACTGCACTAAATTTTTTTGATGAAATTATATAACGGCCAGTTTTATCTTTTAGGGAAAATCTTAGGAAAGACGGAATTCAACGTAATAAATGGCTCTCTAAGAACGAAATACGTTTATTACGTTGAATTCCAAAAAGGTATATTCACTAATTATTAAACTAACTTCTTTTCAATAATTTGCCCTTGTAACAATAATTTTAGGAGTTGTTTATCTGTAACACAATATTATGCCATTCCCGTCACCCTGACGTAAACTATAATAATGGTAATATTACAGAAAAGATATTCGTTTGACTTATAAGGAGACCAGTAAGATTAGATTGGCACAACATATAGTCGATATAAATAAATATAGATTCCAAATATTCTTAGTATAAAGGGTTATAGGAGATATTTTACAATAGAATATCGACTTAGAATAGCGCTTTGTATGAAAAAAAATTACGATCATCCAAAATGATAATCATGATTATGTCATTAGATTGCATATCGTTTTTAGCACAAATTCTCGACTTTATTATTAAATGATAACAAATGTAAGAAAACTATTTGGTTAATAAACGAATAATAAAAATAGAATATTGAAACTGACAGCTCTTGAACGTGGTTTAGATGCACTGATCGCGCTCAATTTCGTTGGTGAAATTCGCCCTAAGTAGGTACCGAGCATGTAATGGGAACGCCCAACTGATTTCGTACTAAATGGAAGCTTTTAATCATGAGGTCGCCTCGTATTTCTTTATTAAGTAACTCGTAGCTGAGATAGACGTATTGCAATTAATAGTGCACAAGCTTTTCATCAAAGAAAAAGCCTGATTTATGTTGAAAAAAAAACTACCAAGTTTTCCGAGTATGTTGCCTTATAAAAAATATTGAAAAACGTTAGATTTTTGGGTTTTTCCATTTAAGGAATTCTTCCTAGTATCTAGTATTGTGCCCGATAACTGGCAATAGGCTTACTATGGGATTAATAGAACTCCCGAAAATCTGTGTAACATAGATAGAGGACCTATCTCTACTTACACCTTTGTGGTCAACAGGCGTGATGTTATGTGCCCTATCTATGTGTTAGATTTTTCACACGTCAAAGCATAGAGAACATTGCTTTTCACTTTTATGTCGTTCACAAAATGAATCCGTAAAATGTATAGGTACACGAATGGATGCTCTCGCCTATTTTTTACGTACCTTCCATATAGTAGAACAAATATTTAACAAAATTGTAGTTAATAGATAAGTAACTACCTATTAATAAGTATCTAGAATGAGTATCAGAACTAAATCATTTCAAAAACCGTAAAACTAGGTAAATCTACTGACGACGTAAGATATCTTCGGATTCAATCCAGATTTTTAATTTAATCTCTAAATAAGAATGATTTTATTACGTGCAAACGAGTCACCTTTTCTCCCTATATCTTCATCTATTATGATTAAATGATCACCGTTTTTCATCAAAATGTCATTGCATTTTTATAAAGTGGACTATAAAACTGCAAAGATTTGAATATCTGTCTCTATTATTAAGAAAAACTATAAAATAAAAGTCGCTAGTCATGTCCCCGTTGCAATAAAAATCATTTTACATTTTAGTAGTCGTAAAAATCCGTTTTTAAAAATAAACATCATAAAATAGTTTGAGATCTTCTTATGAAATTACGAGGCAACAGACTGACATAATTAATTAGTCATAAACTAGAAGCCAAATTGATTGACTTATCAATGGTCCCACTCATTTCTATCTTGCATACTTCTTGCATTATGTCATCTACTGTCAACAAAAATGTTGAATAAATGACACAAGATATTTTTGACTAACATACTTTTTTTATTGCTTATGTACGCAAACGTTAATATCTAAACATTCCGGAAAATCACTCTTAATTCTGAAAAAGCGAAATTATTTCTAATTACTTTACTCACTCACCCCTTTTATCTTTGTCTCGCAAAAAATTCTCAGGGAATCACATAAAAAAAAAATCACCACATTCACAACACTAGACACTCAAAAAAATTGGATCTACACTGTCACACTCGGCATTAATTTATCCTTCACAAATAAATTGTCTAAATATACATTTTCAGTCACTGTACGAGAATAGTGCGGGCACCCGAAGAGCGAATTTTTTACTGGCTCAGTGACGAAACGCGGGGACGTGCGAACGGCGCGACGATCCGCGGGCGACTAGCCTGGGGCTTGGCTTGATCAAAAGCGCGGGAAACGCAGGCGAAAAACGCGCGAATTTCACCACCGCCATAATGTATTCGCGCCATCACGAATTCGCTTTTCGGAGTTCCGCAATCGGGGGGTAGAATGAATCGTTTTTTTATTACTTACGATCGAGACTTCAGCTGTGGTGAAGTACTCTGTAAGTGCTTATTCGGCTAATTTGGATTTACTGTCTTCTATAAAAAGGCGTCGTACTAAATCTAAGGCTTGTATTACTAGGACTAAAATTTAATCAAGTTTCCATCATCATTAGATTTTTAGTAAGAATCTGTCTTCGTTTCGTTTACATTTTCTAACTTAATCAGGCTGAGTGCATGCATTATTGTGCTTAAACGTTTGAAAGAATGTAAGCCTTTAAATTCGAGTCTATCAGACTCCGTAATGAACCTTTTTGTTTCGAGCTCTGCATTGCGTCGTTATGCGCTTATTTGGACAAATGAAATATGAAATTACTAAAAAGTTGTTTTACTTAAAATTCTCGCTTTTATATTTTGTTCATAATATCACGTAGATTTATTGTTTAATACTGGCGCAGAAATGAAATAATGAATTCATGAGTGTCATAATTGAGTTTCTCAAGATCGTGGTGATAGAAAGTGATCGCTATGCCAATATTATTATAATCTACTTGTATTTATGATGATTTAAAATTATTTGACGATTTTAGACATTCGACTGTGTGTTTAGAAACTGTTGAAAATAGATCTATCATTTTCTTCAAAGTATTTTTTTACTGCTTCGTTGGTCTAGTGGTCGCAAGCGCTTCCGCTGAGCTTGAGGACCTGGGTGCGATTCCTGGGTCGGGCAAAGTGTTATTGGGTTTTTCCATCTGGGATTTCTCAATACCAGCCCGGGGTCTGGATTTGTGCCCAGTTGACAGCAATAGGATCGCCCCCTATTACATGGGACTTGACATAACTTACCGAATGTGGGTGTACTACAGATTCACATCTGCCTTTCCCCTCGGGGAATATATAGACGTGCTGTTATGTTACTTCAATTGCAGCCAGATTTCTCCAAAACCTGTATAGAACAAATTAATACAAACCATAAAATATTTAAACGCGGAACCCTCGTGGGTATTCATCCATATTTTTTTTTTAATTGACAAAGGAAATCTTTGTCCGCGCTGTTAATATGAATGTCAAACGTACTGAGTTCGTTACAGAGTAAAAACGTTTTCATTTCGACAGACACGACACGTACGTGTCTATGCTTGGGGACAGTTGGTGAATGTCAATGTCATCTGTCAATTTAGTTGTAGCGTGTAAATCGTATTTATTTTTATCTAGATTTAAATGTTGGTGTAGAACGAATTTGTTACGGCTACAAATCTTTATGTTCGGGATTAGAATTGTCAGCCGCACTTTGTGAATAAAGATGTTTGTAATTCAGAAAATAGTTTTATGTGGTATTAATTTGGAAGAATGTGACTGTGTGACCCACGACTTTTTGACACTTGGTGTTGTTGTAAAATACATTGTAGTATACCTAAAGCCTAATCAAGGTAATTTTACATCTTTCTATCTGTGATTGATTGCAGTTTAAATGGGCTTGCAGTAACACGTAGGTACTTACTAAAATTATGCCTGTGGGTACTGTAGGCATGGATAATAAACACAAACCATTTCTAAAATGGTTTCGTAACGTCATAAAAGGTAGGTGCCAAACTAAACACAATCATGCAGAATAATAAAAAAAGCTTGCCATAAACAGAATATTTGATAGGCTGTCGTTACAGATGTATCTAGTATAAAAACAAAACACTAACTTTCATCAGTCAATCTATATGAATGTATTGTTTTGTAACTGATTGAATACATTGTTTTGATGAATCGGGTTCAATTATTGTGATCACGCGAGCATAATTTTGTAACTAAATCTATTTAGTTAGTTACTAATTTGCAATGTTAACATGGATTTTTGGAGGATTGGGGCCATAATATAACAGGGATTAAAGTTAAGTGTTGTGTTTGCAGCCCAAACTGCCGGGTGGGTTGATGAAATTAAGAAGATCACGGGTATATTCCTGCCGGGCTATTCTATATAAATATATTACAGTGAAAACTTATGTGAAGTGAGCTGTCATTCCACCTGATACCAGGGATTGACGCTATTGACAGCTTACTTCACCTAAGTTTTCACGATGAGATTTTTACAGAATAGCACTGCTGGTTGAGACCCGCAAAGACCAGAGGGGCAATTCTCGTAATTTTAAGGACGTTCACAATCTGATCCGTCTCAATCAATAATAATAAATAAATACTAATTTCCCTACATTTTTGACATTGATTGTCGCTGATGTGAGATTGCGACTAGATTTTGAATGTTTTTAATTACGACAATTCGCCTTCTGGAAAGCACAAAAGGAAGGTGGCCTATACTCAGCAGAGAGTGGAACAAGACTGCCAATGATGATGATGGAAGCTGTCGCTGATGTTGGAGATGTCTGTCACGCTACAGTGGGTTAATGCTGGGTTAAACACCCATCAGATGCATCTAGATTGATGGGCCAGGGTTGTCACGCAGCAAGTGGATTCAGGCGTCGTCATCCAGGTAGGTAGCTAGATACGACAAATCTCAAACATGATGATAGATTAGCTAGTTAGAGCAACATCAGTCTGGAGTGCGCGCGAATGTACGAGTATCTGCCGCGCCGCCATGGTGGTAGAAACGTAGAAACTGTGGTCTTTTAGTCGGTAGGATTTCGACATAACCCTATGTTCTCCCCGGATGAAGAGTACCCAAGAGGATTTCCCTAAAGAAAACAAAGGTAAAGCAACAGAAAGATAGACGCTTTATTTATACAGGCTGGCAGGAACATCGATGCACAAATTGTAACAATGAATTCAGCACATGATTCTAGACCCCCTAGAGTAGCAATTTTTCTTCTGTTATCAAAAAATAAAATCTGATTCATAGAAAAATGCAATAGCTACGCGGTCAAAATATGTGGAACAGAATTTTTTTTTAATAACCGACGAAACATTTTAAGGCAGAATCATGTACTGAATCCATGGTAACAGGTTGCGCGTCTATGTCCCTGCCACTCTGTATTATGTACACCCAAAATAGAGAAAAGAAAATATAAAAAGACAGAAAACAGAATAACTACCGCTGCTTTTGGCTCTTTTTAAATGGAAGTTTGCCCCACTATTGCAAGGCAGAGGACTTCTCTTTTGACCAATAGTGAGTGACCTACAAGGTGACAGGGAAACTACGTATTCCTTGAAAGGGGTTATACTAGAGGTCATTAGCAACAAATTTAGTCCAGTCAACTAGGGGTCAAAACTGGATGGTAAAAAATTAAAATTTTGCTATTAAAGACCTTTTATTTCTTATATTATGTAAGTTTTACAAGTATTTTTTTTTTAATGATCACTCTTTTTTCAACTTTCAGATAAGTATCAATTATATGTTTGGAGTGGAGTAGTTTTTTCTCATAAGTAATTAATTGTTTTTGGTAACAAGTTAGAAAATTTCAAAAAAATCGAAGAACCGACACAGCTCGGTAACCATCCAGTTTTGACACCTAGTTGACTGGATTTAATGTGTTGCTAATTACCTCTAGTTTATACTAGAGGTCATTAGCGACGTATTCCTTGAAAGGAATTCCTCCTGTATATTCATGTTGATAGGCTTTAATCCTCCACACAGAGATTATTTAAGCCTAAAAGGCTAAATCCCACGGATCAGGTTAGTATGTAAATATTCTATCAAAGTTTTGCAGTAGGTAATTGAATTTTAGATTCTGTTTTCGATTCGTTAACTGAACTAGGTTTGGGCGGGGCTCGTCTGTCGTGTGCTGGATAGTTTATGGGCAAATACAGGGACGGGATGGGAAGAGCCTTGACCAGGCAGACGGGTTTGACAGTTTATAAAAATACTGGTGGAATATGTAATAAATTGAGGTGATTCATCTACTGACTTGTTTAAAATATTATTTCGTTATCGAAATGATTAATTTGTTATAATTTTAGCTAAGCATTTTTTTTCCATTGCTGACGTAATATTTATTAAAAGGTAATGCTTTTAGACCAAAGTAAATTATTATACAACTAGCTGTTGAATGATGATGAAGCTGATGAAAATTACTTTATGTCCTTCTCCAGGGGGCCTAAAAAGGCCACTTTGGCAGAATCATAACAGGATAACAATATGAATCATATTAAAAATCGTAAAATGGTCACAAACTGACAATTCATAATATGATTTGTGAGCAATTCATATCACGCAATTTACCTGTTTGACAGTTTTGTACGGAAATTCGTAAAATGGTCCACCAATGTTTACACCAAATATGATTGATATGAAATAAATTGTAGGTGATTAAACTATTATGTGTAACATTTTAACGAAAATAAGAGGAATTGCTAATGATCTGCTGGGAATTCAGGAAATGAATAGCTTTTAGAGGTATTGCTTAAAGTAGCCTATTTAGGCCCCCAGGTCATGGTTTAGCCGTGTGCTAAATTTCATCCAAATCCGTTCAGCCGTTTTATCGTGAAAGCGTAAACAACAAAAAATCAAATATTTTCTCTTTAATTAGTTCAGACTATATCCACTCATTCAAAAAAAATATCTCTCTGTGAAAAAAATAACGCTGATTTATTTTCGTAAAAGTCTTAAGCTTCTCAAACTCAAGGAGAGTTTAAAACGGAACAAACCTTGATTGCCAATGTCAGACTATGGCGACAAATGGTGACTCAGTGACGTCTTATGCATTTAATTCGCTTGGTAAGTACACTAAAGAACCCAGTGTTTATACGTCTAAGGGCCGGTTTTTTGATCCGTAGTTAAACTCAACAATTGTTAAAAATAGTAACTACTGGTTAAATTTTTGCAAAATGTGTTTTTTGGTCAATTTTTTGTTTATATAATGGTTCTTTTTAGGAAACCATTCTTATTAAGAGATATCGTGTTACCCAGTAACTGGTTGTGGTGGTCAGATAGGAAGTCACTCCATGTAAAATACTGGTATTCAGCTGCATCCAATTAGACTGGAAGCCGACCCGAACATTGGGAAAAGGCTAGTTTATTTCAATCGACAGATATCTTTTAATCGTGGAGAAAAATTGACCTCTGACAGTTCTGGTACATTAAAACTATCAAAAATTTAAATTTATGCTCAGTACAAGACTTGTTCTAGGTATAAAAGTTAGGTGAAACTCGTCCTTAGGAACTTGTATTTAGGTACTCCAACATTAACCATGAAAAGGTTACTGCTCTCGACGCTATTGTTAACCAGTTGAAAGGCCATTTGTTGCCAATATTGCAATACATAGTTGAAAGTACACTGTCGTAGGTACTAGTTGACATACTTTAGATAAAAGCAATCTTCATGTGACTAAGCATACGTTCGCACAGACGTACAAATATCGCGGCGGGATTTTATCGCGCATTGTGTTTTCAAGTCTCGGTGTTGAGCCGAGCGTTGAGAATCCAACAGAACGCATCCCAGCGCGTCAAAAGAAAGTATTGTTGAATTTTCAACTCTCGGCGCTTAGCAGTGTGTTGAAAATCCGGTACGCAAAGAAAAATCGCCGCGGAGAAACGCGAACCTGGGCGAAAACTCTGGTAACTCCGTAACGGTTGACCGTAACATGTAGTTTTAAATACCTAAATTAATAGGTATTAAGGAGGTAGACAGAGGAATATAATACACCCAACAAACATTGAAATATAAACACAAACAGCTAGTTCCCATCAGGTTATGTTCTAGCTATAAACTTGTTTCAACACGTCCACAAACACATCGTAGAGGTAGTATTAGCAACACACACATTTTGAATGTTAGTAGGTGTATAGCTATGGATTATAACCTGTAGGAGCCAGTGTTTAACTAAACTCTGTAGAGATAATAAATTATGAGATTACTCTACCTCTCAAAATACAACCATAGTAATAATTCTATGAGGCCAAGCCTATTGTGATGTTATGTGTGTTGTAGGTTCCGCGTTGCTAATGAGAATTTCTTAATGTAAAACTAAATAACCAGTCCTGGTTGCTAGAACTTGAACAACGAAACAATCAATCCTATATACGCACAACCTCTATATGATAAGATAAACTTCCAGGAGGCCAATTATCGTAATTTAAGACGTTCAAAATCTAGTCGCAGTCTCATCTCAACGACAAACAAATATCAAAAACTTGTCAAAATGTAGGGAAATTAGAAGTATTTTTTGACAGATTGATACTGAGATCAGACTGTGTACGTTCTTAAAATTACGAGAATTGCCCCTCTCTACTTGACATTAAAATTCTCACCTTCTGGACCCATATAATACTCAACATCAACAACAATACTCAACATAATTCCCCCAAAATTTTCAAATCTTCTAAAATTCATAATCATGCTACATGCAGTAGTGACCCAGTGGTAACGGTCGCGGCTTACGGGTTGTTGGTCGTCGGGTCGAATCCAAACAGGTGCTTTATTATTATTATTCAGATTTTGAAATTTAATTTCCTCAGGTTCCTGAGGGGCAATTCTCGTAATTTTAAGAACGTTCACAGTCTGATCTCAGTCTCCATCTGTCAAAAATACGTCTAACTTCGAGCTAATTTCACTACATTTTGACATTTGTTTGTCGCCGAGATGAGACTGCGACTAGATTTTGAACGTTTTAAATTATGAGAATTGGCCTTCTGGTATTTTCAGAATGTCACGGGTGTGAACCAAAGTAAGATTCTAGTTATTATTCTGAGAAGGAAAATTGCTCTGTACTGCAGTGAAATATATGTCTAGTTGTACGTTCATTTCTGTACTACGAGTATAATATAACTTTTTCGAATTATTGTGTGCAATAATACATGGTTTTGTCCTCTTCAAGTTTCATACTAACATCCAAGGTGGATGTAACTGCTATACTGTCATCAATATTTTCTAGTCTGTCAGTCGGTTCGGCTATAGTTTTTTTATCGGGGAGAACTCGCCTACTCAGTCCCCCACCGCCGATTAGCAGGTAGCATGCTGAGACACCCAGCATCTGCCCCAGATGCGCCCTGACAATTGCCCTCGGGTAGCGGTCCTATGTATGTATTTTCATCGATCTAATCTCCATGTTAAATGGGTTTCCAGATGTTCTCAACAGACCAGGAGACCTAATAAGCTTCTGGAGGGAGGTGGGCTGGTTGGAAGAACCACCGACGGCCGCCATGGCCCACGCACAATGGTCGACTTGTAGGACTAAGTGCGGAAACCAAACCCGTAACATAGAACATAGGGTTTCCAGAGCCACGACAGTAATTTTTCAATCGTGTGGCAGACTCCACGTGATTGTTTCTCCACGGGATTGATGGTCAATTAGGAAGTTGTGGTTGTTAAGGGGGGCTTATTATTATTACTATTAAAAGCCTGTGATGTGGCAAAGGCCTCCCTACTCTCTTTCCACTTATCTCTGTCTACTTTGTGTAAATTATTCATTACCACTGGTCTCAAAATGGTGGAGAAAAACAAAGCGCGGAAACCGGCATTTCGTAGAACTAAAAAGTTCGGAGCCATGTAACATCTATCAACCCACACTGGGCCCGCGTGGTGGATTACGGTCCGCTCCCTCTCACCGAGAGGAGGCCTGTGTCCCAGCAGTGGAAACATTCTAGGCAGATTATGCTTTTCATTTGACGCGTAACATTATGTAGAATTTTCCCTCGCACAGATCAGACAAAAAATCATTGTTCAATGATCACATTGTCCCTATTTTCGTCATGTCCACGTCATTAGGTACAAGCCAATTATCATGTCATTAACTTACTGAAAGCAGGCTTCATATTACGTCATTCAATGTCTGAAAGACCATAATGTAAGTAGGCTTTTGTTTTGTAAATGAAAGGTAATGATTACTTTGTATTGTTGACCGTCCGCTTCATTGTAATGGTTCTTCTGGTTTTAAAATCTGTTTGTTGAACGTTAAAAAAAATTAACATTGAATACTTTAAATATGAATTTTGTGAATCCTCTTCTTAAGCTGATTTTAAGCAGACATTCTTTAGTATCTTAATGAAAGTGTTAATTAGTACATCTTTTCTAATAGTATTGTTGTGTTACTAGCAGCGCACCGCGGTTTCATCCATTTTAAGAACGTTCACAGTCTGATCTCAGTCTCAATCTGTCAAAAAAACCTCAAATTTCCCTACATTTTGACAAGTTTTTGACATTTGTTTGTCGCTGAGATGAGACTGCGACTAGATTTTGAACGTTTTAAATTACGAGAATTGGCCTTCAGTTGAAATGTTAGACGGCGCCATCTAGTTTTAAAATATTGACCAACAAAATATTGACCTGTAAAAGTGTCTTAAAAGTTCTACTTACAGAAATAAACATTTCATTTGGTTTCAATTCAGACATCAGCATAAAACTTTAATAAGTAATATAAAAGGTGTCGTTTTGTATCCTCGTCAAATTCAAGGAGGTAACTATGCTACTGATTCTCGACACGAATCAATAATAAAATAAGTAGGTATCTAATTTTCGGAAATCGGCATGTGTGGAACGCGCATTTTAAAACGCGGCCTGTGTGAGACCGCACTGTGTTTCATACAGGCCGCGTTTTAAAATGCGTGTCCCACACATGCCGATTTACACACACATAAAAACGCGGCCGCTAATACTATACCATAACACGATTCTATTCTTTGAAAGTGGAGCTTAATGAAATACTGTCAAACTTAAATAACTAAACAATAAGTATGTATTCATTATATACCAGGGATCGTAATTTTATTTGATTATTTATGTCTTTCACAACAGCCTCCTGAAATTTGACGAGGATGCAACACAACAGCTTGTATTATTTTACATAAAAAACAGACTCTTGTCCAACAAATACCACGTTTCTTCAAATTGACGTCACAGTACAAAGTCCCGTTTGCAGACATCATCATCATAATCATTATCATTTGAAAGACGTTTATCAATAGCTGAACAAAGAACTCCTCCATTGACTTCAACGACCCAACAAAGACATTACATGTAGGTACGGTCAAGGAGCGATAATGTTAAGCGATTATCAAACAAATCCCTTTCCCACATGGCAGGCACATGACACCTTTTTGAACAGTAATTTTATTCAATAAATTTGACAATGGCACCGATTCCCTTGTTCACGAACTAAACTAAATTTAAGTTCAGTGCATCTTTTTCTTTCTATTTCATTAAAAAAAGGACAGAAGATAAATATTAGTTTAGTCCTGTCAAATTAGTCAGCGCCTGACGTAAATTTACGTATTTTTAGTTGCCAATTTTTTAATCACGTTCAAACTCGTCTATAGAGTATCTTAATTTGACAGGTGTAAACCAATATTTATCTTTTATCCTTTTCTTAATTAAATAGAAAGAGAAAGATGCACTGATCTTAAATTTAGTTTTGTTTGCGAACAAAGGAGGCGGCGCCATTATTGAAAGAAAACAAGGTGGAAGTAAAAAAATACATTAAAGGTGCTTAACTTATTACATTAACGTCCCAGAAACAGTTGATAATAGACAAAGTATTTTCGCTACGCCCACTGAACATGCTGGCAACTGGCATGAAAAATTAGATGTTGGCTCGTCGATATATTTTATGGTGATGTTCGATAAATAAACATTTATTCATACATACCTAAACTCAAGTCTTTCTCCCATGTGGCAGATACTACCTACAGGACGCCACCTGCTACGATGCTTCCGTCATTCTTTTGCTTCGTTTAATAACTGCTCGTGTAGTATGTCAGTACTACGCACCTGAGCTTTCTAAACAATAAGGTTGGTAAGGCACTATATGTGCGTTCTCTCCTTCCCTCATAAACGTTTACAGTTCCAAATAACTCTTAACCCAATCCAGCAAGTTTGAAAACCATTCAAACTTTAACTCGCACTACAGAAAATGGTCGCAAAGATTCTTCTGTACGAAACTCGATTGCTGAGCAAATTAGTTTTTCCTGGCCAAAGGGAATTCACGTAAAACGAGTTAGGTTAGGAGTACCAGGCAGTATGAACGGTCCAAACTAGTTGACCTTGTTATCAAAACACAGGCTTCGGGCTAAAGTGATTGGTGTGCAAACTGATTTTAGAGGCTAGCAGGATTTCTTGGTTATTGAATTAGAACATGAATCTATAGGCAGAGATTTCTAAAGTAAATAATTTTGATTTGGCTTTGTCGAGCATGACGTCTGGGAAGTTTTAGCTATAAAAGTAGGGGAAGACTAAAGAGAGGATAGATGGACTGTGTGAAAGATGATAAGAATGAGAAATGACAAAGGAGTTGACTACTGAAATGATAACTAATAGAGGAATATGGAAGAGGAAGACATGTTGCGCCGACCCCAAATAAATTGGAATAAGGGCAAAATAGTGATGATGGCTTTGTTAAATTAATCAATAAATCTGCAAAGCTTTTCTAAATCGCACGTCAAAATTATGTTTGGGCAGCTGGACATTGAAATGCCTGACATAATCAAGATGGACATCCAATTCAGTTATACTGAAGGCAAGATCTGAAAAAGCCTATGTGAAAAATCAAGATTGGATTTTATGATTTTTGTAGAAGTGTGCACTGTGCAATTACAACAGACCAGCGGGGTAATTGCGTATAACACAATCTAATTTTAATGCCATTTATTTCGACCATTCAACAATATTCGTTGCGTTATTTACGTTGTCCAGCAGAAGAAATTATTCAAACATGTGGAGCAGTGGCTTATGAATTGCCTTCGCGTTCAAGCTTCGGCTTCATTTGAATCTCCTGATTGAGATATTTCTTTTATTCAAACCCATACAAGTAAAGGCAAGCACCCAAAACATTTCATACGGATGTTTGGAACCGAAATAAAAGAGGAAATTCTAAATTAGTCAATTATCCGTTACGATCCGGTCGAAATTCCCAGCTGTCATTGATGGCGCTATTTCGCTTTTGCTCCTAACTGTACCAACGTATTGTCTGTAATTTTGTGCCCGATTGTACTCCAGGAGATAGGATTAGATATTTTTTTGAAGTAAAGAAATGCCGGTTTGATTTTATTTTTCACATTTTTTGGCTAATTATTAATAGTCTAATTTAAATAAGCGAATTAACTTTTGACTGTTGTTTTCGTTATAACTTTCGTTGTTAATTCGAATGTTATAAATTAGAATAGAAATAGTTTTAAAGATGCAATCAAAGAAGTTGTTAAAATAATCATTTTTCAAAACTAATTTAACTTTTGACATTAAACTTCTAGAATAACTCGTCACCAATTACTTACTTATTTTTAATATGATAATAAAGCTACGATATACGAGCATCATTGATATTATATAATAAGATATTTTTCACTTTGTAGTATTTTTTTTTTGGAAGTCGGTGTTTTTGTTTTTGTATTACCGTTTTTTTGCCACCAACTTCCGATAGTTATTGTTCACAGCATAGTACTTACCTATATTTTTTTGGAAGTCGCTTGTTTTTTTTTGTTTTTAATTTTTCACTTTTTACCCCACACAAATTATACTACCACTTGCTATGTAAACAACAGTGACAGGAAGTTTTATACCGTCATCAACATACACAAAGTGGATTATATGTATATCTAAGTATTATTGAAGCTAACTCAAAAACTACCAACGCAAACTTATTAAAAATCATATACTACCACCGCGCGAGCTTCCTCTACCAAAAAAAAAAATAATTTAAAAAATCCTTCTCCTAGAATTTCCACGAATTCCATTTAAGCATCCATGATTTGTACCAAATTCATAAATCAAACAGCAGGTCTGTTATTACTGTGTTCACGCTTGCCCTTTGCTTGTATAAATAATAATACATATTGTAAGTAAAGAAAATTATAGCGTGTGCCCGTCGTGATTGATTTCGGTGAGGTAGTTTTCAAAAGATTAATGATATACATTTACTTTCATATTATGTATTATAATATACTGAAGATAATTACAAAATGGAAAACAAACGGACACATAATTATCTTAATGTTTTGTCCTATATCAATCGTTCATTCATATGTCACATACCTCATTAGGTAGGTAGTGTGAAAGGAGGTATTTTCTGTTGAATTCTACAATAATATTATATTTTATCCCGCAGTACCTTCCATATCCTTCCAAATCAGTAATCAGTCAGAAAAGAACCGGAGCTACCAACATAGCTTGCAGAGTAAGGTAGTGGGCTGGCCTGGTTTGTCGAAGGACCGATGGCCGGTGGAGCAAACGAGTCCTGGAGTACGCAGTTTCCACTCCAGGACTCATCTGCTCGTGCAAGCGTAGTGTGGGATGCCTCCCAGTTAGACAGGCCGACGACCTTATATAGATGGCTGGATGCGGAAGGCGGAGGACTGAGTGTTGTGGCGCAGCCTGGGGAAGGCCTATGTCCAGTAGTGGACTGCGATAGGCTGAGTTTATTAAGTAAGGCTCCAATGCAAGCTCTTTAACAATAAGTTTTATCAATAAAGACGTCATTGTTTGCAGCTACAACAAATAGACAATTAAGTTATTTTAAGAGCACCTGATGCTCCAAAATCCCAGCCTATCTCCCGCACTATAATCGGGGGGCGTTTGCAATTAAACAGCACGAATTCTACTCGATCAAGAGGCGGCGGCATGTCGAACACACGCGTTCTGACGTATAGCACTACATAGCCCAGAGCAATGTCCGAACATCAAACTGAAGCTAGCTTCCGCAGTTTTGGAGATAACAGGCCTATTTGATATTACAAAGAACTGTCGAAAACAAAAGTGTGGTCTTTTTAATAGTGATTCGTGAACGTATTTGTTGGTGAACGTTAAATAGGTTTAGGTTTTTTTAATTTCCGCTATAAAATGGTAAAAGAAGAGTCGCTAAAATCACCCTTCTTGACCCTTAAAGGAACATTAGGATATCCACTAGATATGAGGTTTAAGGTAACAAATTTTTTGCTGAGATTAAAATTATTTTTAGTCACTAAAATGGACAACGGTTTTGGTTTTGTAGCAACTCATAAAGCATAATGTTAAGTCAAGCTAAGCTACGCCTGCCGCATGTGACACCGACAAATCGCACTGGGCCTGCGTGGTGAATTATGGCCCACTACCTCTCACAGAAAGAGGAGGCCTGTATCTCAGCAGTGGGAACATTAAGGCTAATTATGCTTGCATTGGCGGCAAATATTGCAGATGGGCGGTTGTCGTAATTTTAGGGACGTTCAGAGTCTGATCTCGGTCTCAATCTGTCAGAAATACCTCTAGTTTCCCTAAATGTGTGACAAGTTACTGTCATTGATTGACACTGAGATGTGATTGCGACTAGATTTTGAACGTTTTTAATTACGGTAATGGGCCTTCAGGTATGTTTGATATTACAAAGAACTGTTGAAAACAAAACAATAAAGATTTTTTTATGGTAAATTGTAAACGTGAATTAGGTATTCTAATTTCCGCAAAAAAATGTCAAAGAAGAGTCGCCAAAATGAGCCTTCGTGACCCTTAGAAGGACATTAGGTCATCGACGAATAATTTGGTAGTAAATGACAAAATTATACAGAATATAATTATTTTTAGTTATTAAAATAAACATAAACATTACTTTATTTTTATATGTCCTTTATCGAGAAGTAAAAAATATAATATACTTAAAGTATTTATTTCAAATAAACCAAATAAAGGCGTAAAAGATGAAGCTAGTTGTCCATTCCAAAGCGTAGTATACTGTACCTATGAAGAAGAACGGACAAGAAACTCCATGGACACTCTTTTAAATCAAAATAATATGGTTACTAAGAATTGGTTACATCATTTATGTTAAAAATTATGCATGTGTGAACGATGCAGAGCGTTAAAAGCGAAAATATAAAATATATAGCGATAATGAAAAGATTACAAATATTCAAATATTAAATTAAATTAAAATAGCCATGGCAGCAAAGAGTTGACCAGTCCCTACTGACGGCGCCCATTCATGAACATGACGCATAGATTAGCACCATTCAACTTAACTATTTTGTAGGGAACTAAATGATCCAACACATGCGCCACCATCAGGGAGACATTAGAGTGAGCATGACATACCTACTCTCAGCCGCCAGGGCACATTCAAGTCAATGAAAGACGTACCCAGTAAATGGTAACTTTATAGTTTGTACATAGTACTCACATATGTGCTATACTTAATAAATATTATTTGTGGATAGTGTTGTGAATTTTTAAAAGCAATCCCCTTTATTCATAAACGATGACTAAAGTTAAGTAACGCTTAAACGTCAAAAATGTATGGTTAAACAGTCGCTAATCACTGCTTAACTTTAAGCAACGTTTATGAATAAAGCGGTTTATGTTTAATATTATTTTTCAAAGATGGCGTTTGTTCTTTTTGAAAAATAAATGAGTTGCGTCAGCTATTTGGTCATTTTAACCAGCAAAACTACATTCCCCTACATTTACAACTACAGATGAAATGATAGAATTGTTCATAACTACGTGGAGAGAGATAGAATAGGGCCGCGACATACGAGTTATGGGTAGGTTTTAACTCAGACAGGCGCTTAACTTTGTGTAAATTTTTTCCTCACCACTGTTCTCAAAACGGTAAAGGAAAACATCATGAGGAAACCGGCATGTCCTTGAACCAAAAATTTGAAAGAAAAAAGAAATAAAAATATTTTATTCTGCACAAACAAAACGCACAATTATTACAACTGAAAAATAATAATATAAAAGACAAAGACAAATACATTTATTCGTCGGATATTTTATTTTATTTCTTGAGAAAACTTACAGCGAAGATACAGTTTGACAGTTAGTGAAAGAAGGCCAATTAAAAGTTTTCACTGAAAATATTAGGGTAGCACAAGAAACAGGAGACAGGCAAGCGAAAGCAAGAATAAGTAAGCACACAAGGAGAATTAAGAAAAGAAATGAAAGGTACAAAGATGGTTGGTATATTTGGATAAGTTCAACACCTTCGCCGCTAATAGCGGCGAAGGTGTTGGTGAACCTAATGATACGTGGGCATAAAACCTAACTTATATACTACTTATACTCTAATAAACAGAAACATCCAAGCAGATACCTCCAGTATACATATACGGCCTACATATTTAATGCTATACACGAAATAGATACATCCTACGGGATTTGTGGTGAACGCTTAACACAACAATTCCGGGCAATGACCGCTAGTATAGGTACTTAGCACGAAACACATTAGTTATGTACCTAAACCTACCTTAGAAGGAATCCTCTATGACGCATGTAATATTGATGTGCGCTTGTGGTAAGCTTGAACTGAAATTACTGAAACTACGTAGTTACTGGGGCAATGTTCTGTATGACACAATAAACGAAACCGAACGTAATGAACGCAAGGTTGGCGTGACGCGTGATTAACGAATTGACGTGATGTCGAAGGAAGGAATCATTGAGGCATCATCATCATCATCATTTCAGCTGAAAGATGACCACTGCTCAATAGGTCAATCATTGAGTGGCCATAGTGAATCAGGGCTCTGGTATTTTCTGTGCACGTGTTCAAATTATGGTGGATTTTTGACATAAGGATTTAGATCACTCTATTGTGCGCAATACCAATCTTTCGAAAGGAAGATACGTGGATTGCCTGATGAAGCATAGGCATTAAAAGTCCTTGGCTTTGGTCGAACGCTACTGATGAGGTTGTATACTTACATGACAGTGTTTTAAGATTCGAGTAAAACTATTTACTATGTTAAAATATTGTTAAAATGTTTACAATAATATTTAACACAACAATTTACACTAGGTACTAAATTAAATGACTAACTAAGAAACGATACAAAAAAAAGGACACTTCGGCGTAGAAGTACTCGTCCGCATCGCTGTCATCCGGAAACGTGCCCAACCATCTTTCAACCATCAATACCGTCAGACCAAAGAATCTGTAAGTAGTCAAAGTAAAACTGTTTAGAATCTGTCACTAAAATCTGTTCCGTCAAGGAGAAAAAGCTTTTATGTTAATTGTGGAGTTAATAAATGTGTTTCATTCAAATAGCCTCTTAATGTAGAGATTATGTCTGGACTATTAAACAGACTTACCTATGAGTTGGTTTCGCTGTTTCTTCTCAGAGTTTTCGGTATAACTTCTATTTTTTTTGGTTTTACCGTACTTTCCCAAGACATAACTTTGTTTATTTTATTTTTGTCCCAAATTACTACTCAACAATAATTATTGTATCTAATGGTGGAATCCGGGACCACGGTTCCGGTCCCGAAAGCCCCACGACCCAAGACACCAACCTCATCTAGTTTTCAAAATATTATAGACGTGTAAAGGTATTAGTATAAACTTACTTACAGAAATAAAATTTACTCATTTTATAATGAAGTAACAGATACTCGAATTATCTCAGTAAATTATAAATTATTTTAACGGAGGATTGTATGTAGATATTACAACTTTAATAGTGTTCATTTAAAACATACTGAACGCCAACCTGTAAAATAATTGTTAAAACCTAGGTCGCAATTTCATCTCAGCGACAATCGATGTCAAAAACTTGTCATAAATGTTTGAAATATGGAATGTATTTTTGACAGATTGAGAAAGAGATTAGAATACAATAGCCCGTTTGTTTTAATGTGGATTTTACAAAGGTGACTATACTAGTAGAGCCGCTTAAATGGCAATTCGGCTAGGCCGCAGATGACTAAACTCGCAAGTTCCAAAGTTGAGTAGGTTTTGACATTTGTCGTCAGGTCGCATGCACTGACTAAAATCGGCCGTAAAAATGCTCATGACAGACGCAGGCGGTCGCCCGCCGCACTAAGTTTAACATTATGATGAAAAATTAACTAGGTACGATTTTGTCGACCTGTGTAAATGGGGAGGCAATTCGGCTTGTGCAGTGACGGGGATTTACACTAGGTCAAGGGTAGGGTAAGGTAGTGTAAATCCATTGGAGGCCGTCACCTCCTTCTGCGAAGCAGTAATGCTCGCAAAGGAGGAGGCGGAGCGCGTGAGGGAGAGGCAATCTCTGCGCCCTCATGCCTCTAGTCGCCACAGGAGACGCCCTGGATTGAGTCAACAGCCGACTCCCGGCCACCGTAGGCGCGGGCTTGCGACCGGCGAGCAATGGGCAGCTCGCCGCCCGGTAAGGACCAGGCCCGGGTCGACGCCGCGTTGTGTTCCATGCGCGCCTCAAAGAGATGTCAGCACGAACTGACGGGGTCCGCTATGGCCGATGTCTGCCAGGGCCGCGGGTTGTTCGAAAGAGATACTGTGGCCCCTGGCACAGGCAACTGAAGGAACACGCGTGGGTAAAAAAAAAAGGTAGTGTAAATACCCATAAGCCTTTATTACAAAGTAGTTTTAAAACAAATGACTATTAACCTGAAATTACCATCTTTAATATTCATCCCTCTGAGTGTGAGAGGGTCGAGGTGACCCCCTTAGCAACAAAAGTACCTAACAATGATGTCGAAACTGTAAGTGCTTCTACCCCATCTGGCGGCTAGTCCCTCTAATAGCCAAACACCTGATTTTATATTTTAAGTTTGGATAACTAAGAAGGTTGATATTTACTATACTGTTAGGGATCTGTGTAAGGTGCAAAAGAAAATCTAAAGTACGGCTAAGTGTGCTGAAAGGTTTTTTTGCTTTTTAGGGTTCAATAGAGCAGTAACAAGAACCATTTGGTTCTAAATACATAGCTACATTTGGAATAAATAAAATCTTTACGTTTAATTTTTACATTTAATTTGTGTGTACAAATTAAATGTAAAAATTAAAAGCTGTATCACAAATAAAAATTATAAAAAAATATCCTATCCTACTAATAATATTATAAACGTGAAAGTTTGTATGGATGGATGGATGGACGTTTGTTACTCTTTCACGCAAAAACTACTGAACGGATTTGGATGAAATTTGGCACGCAGATATTTTATAACCAGAATTAACCTAAGAATACTTTTTATCCCGATATTCCCACGGGATTGAAACTTATGCGGGTGAAACCGTGGGGCGCAGCTAGTATATTATAATCATTCAAAATACAATTCTTAAGCCAGCAGGAGTTCCCTTCATCCTCAGTATTCCGAGATTAAATTAGATTCAGGGTTTTTCAAATAACCAAGTACGTCATAATGATATACCTACTTTATACCTACCACTAACTGCTAAAAAGTACCTAGCATATCTTCTTCTCCAGGTTTTTGTCTGCTCATGTGCCATTTTACATCCAAATCCGCTTTAGCGTGAAAGCGTAACAAACAAACAAACATACATGAAATCAAATCTTTTCTCTTTTTAATATTAGTTTAGATGTAAAATGTATATAGGTGCTGATGCTGTACCTATTTTAAATAAATGAAGTACAGAATTTTGGCCTGTTCGAATTTTAGCCGGTTCTATCTAACCTCCACAACCCAGTTACGGAGTAATACGATACCCCTCGGTAAGACTGATAACCAAGCTAGGAATAAACATCCAGTATTCGAAACCCCTAAGTGGAACTTATTGTTTGAAAAATTATGATAGTTTATTCATATCCAAACTAAGAACCCTAATTGCGTAACACACTATCTATCTGAATCATTTTGAAGGATATTGCCAATCCATTGCTTGATTTGTTCGAAAAATTTGCTCTGCTCAAAACGTAAATGACGCAATGAATGTTGTTGAACTATCAAAATGAAAGCTATTGCTGATAGTGTTACACAATTATCCTACAGAACAAAATATAATCATTTTTACCGATACATAGCGTCTTTCTTCTTTTTGTTTAATTTACTTTGAAAAATGTGCTGCATCTGTCCAGTTTCCTATACGCTTTGTTTCCTCTCTATGCATTTACCTCACCACACCACAGAACCACGAACAACCCACAATATGTGTACTGTATTGTAGTTCTCAAAACAGTATATTCAAAGATATTACGTGGTCAATATCAAGAAACTTTGCATTCAGTAAACGTTTGGCCCAAGTCATGAACTACTACTAACTTAGTAATACTTGCATTGTACATTGATATTTGTGTACATTTTTCGATTTCTTTTTAGACTTCATCATCATTCACAGTCCGATTTCACCAACTGCTGAACATAGCCTCTCTTTTCATGTGCCAATCCCCACGCTCCTTCGCCAGCTTCATCCATTCCACCCGAGATGGTAATAATGTCATCCGCCACTCTCGCCACCGGATGCCCGAAACTTTTAGACATACCTAAGTCAAAGCTCTTTATTTTGGGTTTTATTTTCTTATATTTTGTTTTCAACAGGAACTGATCCTTAGCAGCTTTTAAACAGAAGAAGAGTAGAGAAAAAGAAGAGAAGTAAAAAGAGAGTAGAGAGCCCTTTACCCTGCAGTGGGACATCACAGGCTTTTATTTTTTTTTTTATAATTTAAGACGATGTTGCTTTAATTAAGTAAGTGAATGTCGTGTACACATATAATTGAACCTGTCTATACATCAGAACTTATGCCTATAAATTTTAGTAGGTACTTAACTGCGCCCGATGGTTTTACCCACATTACGTCTCGATCCCTTGAGAATATCGGGATGAAAGTATTCAATGTCTTAATCCAGGTTATGGTGTACTCATGTGTCATGAGAAGTTTATGGCTAAGTAATAAAAACCGCACGGGTTGATGATCAGGTTAAGTTACCTTGCCGCGGTTGGTTCGTGGATGGGTTACCATCTTTACATACCAAGACACCTCCGTGCCTCGGAAAGCTCGTTAAACCATCGGCATCGGTCCCGGCTGTCATTCGTGGACCTTTGACAGTCGTTACGGTCGTCAGAAGCCCGAAAATCTAACAACCAGTCTTACCAAGGGGTATCGTATTACCCAGTTACTGGGTTGTGGAGGTCAGATAGGTAGTCCCTCCATGTAAAATACTGGTATCCAGCTGCATCCGGTTAGACAGGAAACCGTCCCAATACTCGTATAGTTGGGAAAAGGCTAGGCAGATGATGATGGCCTACTCATGTGTCATTTCATCCTAATCCGTTTTAGCGTGAAAGCGTAACAAACAAACAAACAAGAAATCAAATCTTTTCTCTTTAAAATATTAGTTTAGATGTAAAATGATGTTGCTTTACCTATTTTAAATAAATGAACTACAGAATTTTGGCCTGTTCGAATTTTAGTCCACTAGGTCCCGAGGGCGTCGTAAAATGAGGGTTGATAGTAAAATCAATGCTCAACGTAAATCTGGCTTTATGTTATGTCTAGCAAACTTTGAATACAAAACTATAAGCTATCGAAAAGTGATAAAATATTTAGACTTTTTCTACAAAGTAAACATGGATATTATTTCCAGTTTCATCCTATGTGGTCTGCAAAAGTAATCTAGTTTTTATATATCACCAGCTACGCCCCGCGGTTTGACCCGCATAAGTTTCGATCCCGTGGAAATATCGGGATAAAAAGTATCCTATGTGTTAATCCTGGTTATAAACTATCTGTGTGCCAAATATCATCCAAATACGTTCAGTACTTTTTGCGTGAAATAGTAACAAACATCCATCCATCTATCCCAAACTTTCGCATTTATAATATATTATTAGTAGGATGAGATTCTGGGTTTATATTGGCATGGCTAGAACCGAGATGACGACTAATAGAGAAGTATGGAAAAAGACAGGCATTTTGCGCCGACCCCTTCAACCGAAAGACGTCCACTATTGGACATAGCATAGGACATAATATAATATAATATAATATAATAATATAATATCCCTGGACATTTCACACAGCACCATTTGTCCCAAGCTAAGCAACCTAATGCTTGTGTTATGGTAACAAGATGGCTGATAAACTACATTACATGTTGTGTTGTTGGCTTGTTGCGCGCTTTGGTGTCTGTTGTAAGTGCAGCAAGCAATTGTTATATTATAAATAAATAAATAGGATCTCCCAAGCACGAAATAAATTGGGATAATTGCAAAAGAATGACGATGATGATGATCATAGTGTTTATTTAATTTTTACCAATTTGTTAGCCTTATTATATTAATTTCGAGTTCTGAGATCGCGCTCTAAAAACTTGCATATTACAAAGCTTAAAGATAGAATTTAACTATAGACAGAAAGCTAAGGCTTTGATCAGTATTGTGGCTAAAATATCCACAAACCCGCACTGGGCTCACGTGGGCTACATTACACACAAGACACAGGCCTCCTTTCTGTGATATGGGAGTGCCCTGTCACAGAAAGAACGCTTGTGTCCTGGGTGGGCGTGAGTGTGTGTGTGTGTGTAGTGGAAACATAATAAGTAGGCTGATTATGTTATAGGTATGGTTAAAATTATGTTCCTGCTGCTGCAGTACAAACAAGTAAACCACATCCACAGCAATCAACTATCGAAACAAATACAATCCTAAGAGAACAAAATGCATGGCAAATACATCGTTTTATATATTTGATATTTGGGTTTGCAACAGGAGAGATTTGCTGAGGGTATGCAAAAACAAGAAAAAAAAACCAGTAAATAAAAAAACAGACTGCATAAAAAGAACTGACAAGTTATGTAGTAAATATATAAATCAAGCTCTTATTATTATTTTATTTATTTATAGTTAATTAAAACGGTAATATAACAATTACATTAATTAACACAGAAACGATTAATATTACATTGAAAATTATGTTGTACAAAATGTATACATGAATAAAACTTAACCTTTAACCTTTGCACGACCTAGACGAGTTGATAGACAACTTAATATGTATTAATTAAAATTCATCCAGCCGTTAGGATGCTACGAGGGTATAAAGAATCCCACATACAAAGATATTAACAAGATACATATTCGTAGAACGTGATAAACATAACCAGACTAGTACAGTCACTAAAGGAGTTGTAGAGTGAGTGAGCAGGGACCTAAGCGATTCCTGCAGAAACTTGTTCAGGGTGCTTAGGAAGTGAACATACTAAACGTCCTGACGTCTAGAACACAAAGTTCCCACTTTTAGATTTTTCGCTAATATCTCAAAAATGGTGAACGTCGTAGAGAAAATAATTCTTAAAACAATTGAAAGACAAAAAAAATCTACAACTTTTCTATGCCCTTTTTTCGAATACCAAACCGTCTTCGAGCTACACGCTCCAGAAAAGGGAACGCTCTTTAGAATTTTGGGTAATTTTTAGGGTTTCGTACCTCGAAAGGAAAAAACGGAACCCTTATAGGAATAGGACCACTTTGTTGTCCGTTCGTCTGTCTGTCAAGATCCTTTTTCTCAGGAACGCGTAAAGGTATCAAGCTGGAATGTATATCAAATACTCAAGTCTACTGATCCTTGGAGCTGTGAAAAAATCAAACTTCTAAGCCAACGTAATCAAAAGATACAGCCGTTTATGCCGCAAATTTTCAACACTCGCAAGGGAATCAAAACCTACAGAGTACTTCCCGTGAACTCAGAATCTTGAAATTTGGTACGACGCAACTTCTTACCTAAAGCACAGATAAAGAAAACATTGTGAAAACCGTAAATTTTTAGTTACATCATTATAATAAAAATATTTTTAATCATTTTAAATTGTACGGAACCCTCGGTGCGCGAGTCTGACTCGCACTTGGCCGGTTTTTTGACTGAACTATACACACATAAAAGTTATCCAACGTTGCAATAAGTTTTATGAATTTTGGCCCTTTGAATACATTGGTGATTGAACTTCACCTTCTAAAGAAATAAATAACAAGATTTATTTAGCAACAGATCGTAAAACGTAAAATCCTAATAAAAAAAAAAGAAAATGTTTTAACAAGAACAATGTGTGCCTCACGGCTGCACCACAAAGATCCGTTTCGGCATTAATGCCAGGCAAATGCTGTTAGACGCTGATTTTCTAATGAAACTTTAAGTTGGTTGAAGCTTCGTGACGGATGGGTAATAAACAGTTCCAATATAATACATTACTTTTATAACAATAGATGAAGATGCAGCGAGCGCGAGAAACCACCCGCATAGCAGATTCAGCCTATAATGTTCCCACTGCTGGGACAGGCCTCCTCTCTGTTTTCGAATTTTTGGTTCCTGTTTTCCATCACCGTTTTGAGAGCAGTGGTGATACAATAATATTTTCTTGTCACAGGAGGAATTATGTTTTAAGCTGAGTACTGTAGGCATTAACTTGCATCACAATATTACCGAACAATACCGAGACAACCTAGTTACTAGATAACACAATACACCACGGTAAGACTGGTTGTCAGACTTTAGGGCTTCTGCCTACCCGTAACGGCTATAAAAGATCTACAAATGACAGCCAGAACCAACGGTTTAACATGCTGTCCGAAGCTCGGTGTAATCAAATATTTTGTAACAATTTTATGATTAAAAAGAGTGTCCATGGAGTTTCTTGCCCGTTCTTCTCCATAAGTACCTACGCTTTGGAATGGGCAACTAGCTTCATCTTTCTGACTGACCGACCCTTTGACAATTCAAAAGTGCCTGTAATTAGTTTAGTTGAATTAAATGATTTGAGTTTGAGTTCGGAGGGACGAAATCAAAAGTCATTTATTCAAATTACGCAACAATTTTCGAACGTCAAAATTACATAAGACAGTCCCCCAAAACGCTTAACCTTCACCACTTCCTAGAAAATAATGCTTGGTGGTCACCCAATCACGGACCGACATCGTCACGCTTTCCTTAACTTTAAAAATCGACTCGTATGGCTGATATTTCTTAGCCAGGAGCCCTCTTCTTCTATCAACTTGCACCACACTATTGACGTGCCGAACAATACCGAAACTTAGATACTACTCAAGTGTCGCAGTTTGGGCTCTACTGCCAAAGTCCTCATCAAACTTTCAGTCGTTTAGTGTTTATGCGTTATCTACGAAGTTTCTACGGCACGACAGGTTAATGTGCCAACTTAACGTGGCTTATGAAATATCTATTGGGTTTTGGGAGCCGTAAGGGTTAGCATGGATGATGTATGGCTGACACCGAGTAGGGTATTGGTGAATATTTTGTTTATTTATAGTTCAAGCTGTAGTTTGCTTTGACAGTCAAACATCGGGGTAAAAAACCATTAGAATGGGATACTTTTTCATAGGTTCAGCACCCTAAATGCGTAACACACTTTCAGTCTCAATCTGAATCATTTTGGAGGATATTTTTAATCCATTGCTTCATATGTTCGGAAAATATGTCAGCTCAACAACGTAAATAACGCAATGAATGTTGTTGAACTGTCAAAATGTAACCCGTTGCTACTGTTAGTGTGTTACGCAAGTACCCCAGATCATATCAGAGAGGAATTCCCGCATTTTAAGGAACATTCGCATTCTTAGTTCTTTTTCTTTTTTTTTTTTTTAAAAACGTGGCGCACACTAGGAATTTCTCCTGTGTCGTGGGTGCGTTTACAGACATATAAACTCACATACACAAACAGCCAGACCCGGAACAACTAATTGTAGGTCATACAAATATTTGTTCCGTGCGGGAATCGAACCCGCGACACGCAGCGCAGCAGTCAATCGCTTAACCACTGCGCCAACCGTGCCGTCACACACAGTTACAAGTTACAGTTACAAGTTTTTGACATTGATTGTCGCTGAAATGAGATTGCGATTAGATTTTGAACGTTTTTAATTATGGGAATGGGCCTTCAGATCATAATCAGAGAGCAATACCCATATTTTAATCAGCGTTCGTATTCTAATCTTAATCTGTCAAAAATACCTCAAAGTTTCTTACATTTTTAGACAGGTTTTTACATTGATGGTCGCCGAAATGAGATTGCGACTAGATTTTGAACGCTTTTTATTTGCGGGATTTGGCTTTCTGATTACTTCAAACAAAGAGGTTATCTATGACTCCAACACATCTAGTTAAGCTTTTGCTGTCAGTACGCGAAATAGTTCTAGCTAGATAATTTATCTCCAGGTTGGAGCAGACAGAATGCCAAAGTTGAAAATAAAATGCTTGCAAAATACATTTTTCGCTTAAGTAAGAAAATTCTTTGACAGCATTTAGTTGATTGCACATGTTGTACCAAACATTGTAGATTAAAAAAAAACCCAAACGGCATAATTATTAGTACCGTTGTTAATACACAACAAAATAATCAACCTGTAATGTTTGTTAAAGAGGGAGTTGGCTGTAATCCATCACGCACGCCCAGTGCGGATTGGTAAATGTCTTAAAATTTTTGGTTCTAGGGCATACCTATTTGCTTACGATCGATGTTTAACTTTTTGTTTTAGTTTTGAGACAGAAAAAAATCAAATTGGGGGTGGCTAACAGTCTAACCGGGTGTAACTGAATACTAGAAAGAAAATTTACATGGAGCAACTGTTTTGAGAGCAATGGTGTTAAAAAAGATAACACAAAGCCTTTCTGCTATCAAACTCACAACATACAACTCGTAAGTTGGTACCGTTACTAGGCTACTTTTGCAGAGTCTGCCAGTCCACAAAATATATCGATTTTAAGTCTTACCAAACCGCACTGGGCCCACGTCGTGGATTACGATCCACTCTCTCTAACCGAGAGGAGGCCAGTGTCCCAGCAGTGGGAACATTATAGGCTGATTATACTCGTTGACGCACGGTTTGCGCAGTGGTTAAGCGATTGACTGCCGCGCTGCGTGTCGTGGGTTCGATCCCCGGACGGAACAAATATTTGTATGAGTAGTTGTTCCGGGTCTGGCTGTTTGTGCATGTGAGTTTAAATGTTTGTAAACGCACCCACGATACAGAAGAAATTCCTAGTGTGGGGCAACGTTTTAAAAAAAAATTACTATACTTGACGAGTCCCGGGGTGGATATAACCGCGTAGTGTGGCCCCCCAGCTAGATGGACGGACGACCTTTAGAAGGTGGCTGGGACGGACTGTATGCAGAAGGCGGAGGACAGTTTGTTGTGGTGCAGCCTGGGAGACGCCTATGTCCAGCTGTGGACTGTGATACGCTGAGTTGATGATACTATGCTTATGCTACATTATCAGATCAATAAATTGGAACACTTTCAGCAAAATCCAGGAAGACTAAGCATTAATTGTTTAAGAACTAACTTTAACTTTACCGTTAAATTTACTAGAACAAGGAGCGTTCACAAACTGGATAGGTTATGTTTCTCAAGGCCCAATTACCTATTGGAAAGTGCTCTTGTTCCCAGGAAGAATCCTAAGATCTTCAAATAGCGGGCAAAAGTTGGTATTACAGATTTTAGATCGTGACTTCGAGTGCAATTACTGAGAAGATTCCTGAGCTTATCTTTGAACCTGCTCTGTTAGATGTTTCTACGTTGGTGGATTTTCTATTGTAAGCAATTATAATACCGTTTTTTCAAAATTAGATTTATTCTCTTTTTCAGCTAACAAAATTCGCATTGATCTTCTTAAAATGACCGAAAAAACAGATGATTAACCGTATTTTCATATATTTATGAATTTTAGTATTATTATTATTAATTTTATTTCAGAATCAAAAAATATTCCATACATTGTTAGTAAATCATACTTATAACTATGTTAGTATATTATTATAAGAATAAGATTTATTAATTTGTATGTTTATAGTTACGCACTGATAAAGCTAGATTATTAGCTAGTGATAACCATGTCTAGTGTGTAATTTTTGGTTTTCCTTAATAAATAAAATAAAAATAAAATACAGTTATTATGTACCTGAGTTTGTCTAGCTATTATCATGTATTATCAAATCAAATTGTGCCGGACAGCGATATCTAAGCCCGATATAAGTAAAAAGATTATAAACGGTTTTTTTTTAAGTCAATGACCGCCGGTTGCTTGTTGTTTAACTTGAACTATGAGTTCTGTTATCTGTCTGACTGTGTTGTCTATCTGTAATCTGCTGTTTTATCGTGTTCAGATACCCATCACGTATGTAAAGTATACCTACACGAAAACAAAAACAGATTTTTTAAACGGTAGTGTTGTTGCTTAAAGTATGAGTTGAGAAAATATCCATCTGTGAAGTTTACACATAAAAAACTGATTTTTACACTGATATTTCAAGCGACTACACCTGCGGTCGATGACTCCACAAAAAAAAATCATCTCATTAATTTCTTTTTGGAGTTTACTCCTTAAGAAACGATTTGAGTTATAAGGCCCGGTACGGAAATTTTATGAGGAGTAAAATCAAGTGTAACACGAAAAGTTGAGGCGTTACGTAGAAAGAGACAAACATATATATCTGTAGGATTGAACGTGTAAAAGAATGAGATGGAATACATTACACAGCGTATCTCATTCTCGGGGTCTCCTCTTTGTTTACTTTTTATCAAAATAAAACCTTTTTTGAAAATAAATGCCAGTAATATACTTTTTTTATAACTTGAAACCTTATTTTAGTACAGTGTTTGATTCCACTGCCACGATTTTTACAACTAGGTTGAAGTATTAGATAAGCTTACTACAGGTACTAATATTTTTTTATGTACGTCTAAGATTTAGAAGTAATATAAATAATCCGAATAATTACAGATATATGTTTGTTTCTCTTATCATTTTAGCAGATGCGTTCATTTACCCTTTTTTTCTATTCGATA
Organism: Apamea crenata; assembly: GCA_949629185.1. Lineage (NCBI taxonomy): Eukaryota > Metazoa > Arthropoda > Insecta > Lepidoptera > Noctuidae > Apamea > Apamea crenata. The sequence goes on along the minus strand of OX451375.1, from coordinate 10,307,122 downwards.
TATATCATAATTATCGTTCGTAAGGAGTAAACTCCAATCGTGCGTCGTAGCTGACACACACACACTTTTTTTTTGTTTCATAATGCTAAGTTATCGCCGCGGGAGACGCTCCGGGCGTCGGGAGCCGCGTGACGACTCCCGGCCACCGTAGGCGCGGGCCTGCGGGCGGTGAGTAATGGGTAGCTCACCGTCCGATCAGGACCAGGCCCGTGCCGGACGGCGCGTTGTGTTCCACGCGCGCTTCAAAGAGATGTCAGCAGAGGACGGGGCCCGATAGGGCCGAAGCCTGCCAGGGCGGCGGGATCATCCGAAAGGGTTACCGCTGCCCTGGAACAGAAAGGGCTAAGGAAGGAACACGGGTGGGTTTTAGTCAGTAAGAGTCTGACACTCCCTTTCGCTCCACCCAGAGCGAGAGGGGTCATTTGATGATTTCCCATCCACAAAAAAAAAATGCTTAGTTATCGATACTTATGACGTCTGCAGAGTTCGCAACAGTTTCGCTAGCTAATTTAATTTGACCCTGTATATACATATAAAGAAGCACAAAGATTATATAGGGATTGTAGCACTCGTTGCGTTCTCTAGATTCACTTTGAGTGAGTTAATGTGTGCTTAAAATTGGCTTGGATCCCTCGTTAGTTTAGTGTTGGCAACAGCGCCCACTGAGCATGGAATCTTGGGTTTGATTCCCAGGCTGAAAAGAGTTTTAAATCTATCAAATTTTTTTGAGTAGCCGCTCGTGTTCTTGTTTAAAAAAAATAGGCAGTAGTGTCGCACTCAATGGACTTAAGCATAACGAAATGTGAGTGTTCTATTATACACCTCTTAGGTAGAGGTGTATAACAGTGAAGCTTCAGAAATACAGACTTATTGTTATGTGTGCCTTTAGCTATATCTTTTATTAACAATTCCTCTCAACCTTGACACTTCAAAACTTTCCGTAAATGGTTTAATTAAAATAAATGCTTTGAGTTCGAGAGTTTGAGTGTAATATTTGGGAATCCTCTCATCAAATGGTTTATTTCAGTCCATCTCATTAGTTTTTCCTAAATCAACATAAAACTTTTAACATCGTCACAAAGACAAGAAGACTTATTTTAATTTACATAATATCCCGTGTTTGTTTAGGTATGTTTGTACAAAACTAAATTTAAACTTCTACGTCGCTCCACGTGGTACTCTGTTTAATATGGAGCATTGGTGGCCCAGTGGTAACGGCCATGACTTACGAGTTACAGGTCGTAGGTTCGAACCCAGACAGGCGCTTTACTTTGTATCAATTATTTCATCACCACTGCTCTCAAAACGGTGAAGGAAAACATCGTGAGGAAACCGGCATGGCCTAGAACTTAAAATGCGAAGACATGTGACATCTACCAACCCGCACTGGGCCCGTGTGGTGGATTAAGGCCCATACCCCCTCACAAAGAGGGGGCTTGTGTCCCAGAAGTGGGAACATTACGGAATCGCACACGCAGCGTGTAGAGATAGAAACTACCATACTTATAAAAGATATGTAAGTATTTAATTGAACCTCAAATAATTCCCCTTTTTGGTCCTAAAAATATTAATGAACCTCTGATATAATTAATGCACCTCTTTTTGTGAACCTCAAATAATTCCTATATAGGTGTGCCTTTGACTTTTCTTACAGTTGGTAGAAAAGTCTAGAAAGTTAAAAAGAGGCTCATTTATTTAAAAAATTGTGCATCATTATAAGCCCAAAAAGTTTTTGGAGCTTAATTCATTTAATAAGGCGTACATCATTAGATGGTCAATAAGTTTTTAGATGATCAATGAAATATTTCCTCTTATAAAATTCGTGACGCCAAAAGTGCGGCGACTGTTATTAGGTACTTAGCTACGAGTCTCTCGCTTACTTCTATTCCTGCACATAAAAAAATAACTTATTAATAAATTCATAGCCCAATTATATCAAACAATTAATTAGGTACAAACAATCTTAAACGCTAGACGATCTCCAAATCAATAAACCGATGATAGCAACCCAGTAGGGTGCAATTAATTCGTCTATAACACTAACGGCTAACCAACGGTTAGTGGAGGTACGCCCCAATGCTCACTGAGTACGTGGACACAAAGTATACAAGTGCAGAAATTCCACACATCGAGCGAATCCCTCGGTGGGGGCCTCAATTTATTGAGGCAATCAAAGGCAAGTCCGGTTAAGCATCATCTGCTTAACCGGACTTGCGGTTAAGCAGATGACAACTTTCTAGGTTGAACTTCGAGATGACTTACATTAAAAAAAAAATCTTCCCACTGCTGGGACACAGGCCTCCTCTCTTCGAGAAGAATGGGCTGTAATCTACCAAGCGTTCCCAGTGCGGGTTGGTAGATGTCACATGTCATAAAAAGAAATGTTGCGCTGACCCCAAATAAATTGGGTTAAGGACAAGAGAATGATGATGACCTAGACCAACTATAATTCAAATTTTATTTATGTTTCATTGACGTTATTTCAAGTTAAACAAATATCAACTTCATTTTAATGGCAGTTACGTTGATTTAAGAGTAACTAGCACTATTGAAAAATACATATGTTTGAAGTTGTATTGTAAACTGAACTTCATTGTGTAGGAATTAAAGTTATTTTTCCCTAAACTCATATTTGTTTACATTTTTGGCGAATATGTCGCGGTTCTAATTTAGATTAGATTAGACTAGAATCAGATAACCTAGATGCACGCAAACTTCTACGCGTACTGCGTAGACGAGTGCGTGCGTCTAGGTGATTTTTACTGGTTGTATGAAGCTAGTCTTCTGTACCTACCTATTAATTTGTGTGTGGTGAGACAAACCGTTAATTTGTCTTTCGGCCAACCCCGCCTAAGTTCCATCAAAGGTCAGTTTCCGAACGACGTTTAGTGATTGATTCTGTCTAGTTATCTTGATGACCTTGGGAAGATTCTATGAAGTTTAGGGTAGATTAATTGTAGTGAGATAATAGTCTGGAGTATTAATAAACTGTTTGGCAACAGTGACCTATTGAAGAGAAAGAATTAGGAAACTTATTATCAGTTGTGTATGTAAGCTGGCTATAAATTGATGAAATACATCAACGAAATTACATCGCATCCCACGAATAATATGCACAAAAAAGTGTATATTATGTAATAAAAAAATACTTTTTTAAATCATAAAAGCGATATTAAAAGATGAAATATAAAAGATAGAAACATGGTGTCGTGGACTTTGTAGAACTATTTAAGGCGGGCCATGGTGTCATACCTTGTTTTTTTAGTCATATACCACTGCTTAGGCAGCGCATGCAAATAATTCTGTTTTAAGAGATATTTCTTTCCGACTTGCTAGACAAAAGTTGTGATAGCTCAGCTAAAATACATGATGTAAACATAATTTATAGTCCTTAGCACTCACACATAATGTAGCTTTCTACCAGTGAAAACATTTTTTGGAATTGGATTATGAACTCCGGAAATTACCTCCTACATACAAACAAACGAACAAATTTTACCTCTTTAAAATATTAGTACCTATAGATGCGGCCCAATTGACACTTACTGGGACTTTTAACCCAGACATCGGGTTTCCACTGTGTGTCTATGTCCTTACGAAAAACCCCCTTAAATCTAACGGGAAAAGAAGCCTAAGTTAAGCTTCAGACATAAAATCGATCGATTAGAATGCCTCTCTCCTGCCTCTGTCTAGCCTTCGCTCAACTATGTCGGGGTATAATTTCAGTCTGGTTGCGGAAGGATCGTACGTTCCCGCGACCAGGCGTAGGTATGAGATGAAACACCGGGGTGGTTTTTGGTCAGGAAGAATCTGACAGGGGGGCGGACATCCATGAGGATTTTCCACCCCGGGGAAGAAAAAAGCTTCCAGTCTATCAGAATGTTATCAGTTAAATACCATCGATCGATTCAAATGATAAATGTTATGATTAATTAACTTGATGTGGCAACGCTATGAGCCTAGCCCAGCTGAACAAATATTTCTGCTTACCAAGCTTCTGAAGTTTTCATAAAATCAAAGATAACAACAATGGGTCGGCCGTTAGCGTAAACACCGAAGTTTTACTTGAATGCACCGCAGTAAACTTTATGTGCTACAGAATAGTTTGGAAGAACGCCAAATACTTTCTAAACTGCGGTAAGTCTAATATAAACTTCATGTAACATAGGTCCTTCATTATCTCGCACATACAGTTGATTATATTACATAATAAGTCAAGCGTTTGGAATTAAAAATTATACAATGGCAGCACTGTGACGGCTTGCCACATTTTTTATGAATTTTCCGTTTATATAATCAGCCCATAATGTTCCCACTGCTGGGACACACAGGCCTCCCTCTAAGAAAGGGATTGGGCCATAATCCACCATGCAGGCCCAGTTCGAGATGGTGGATTTTTGGTTTTAGGACATGCCGGAAACCGGCACCATGCCATTCAACTCATCAACAAAGATCATCTTCAGCAACCTTGAGGTGATCCGGCAGTGGACCAAAAGTTGTTGATATAGCTCACAGAATGAGCAAGCTGAAGTGGCAAAGGCCGCGGCCATATTAACCGTAGAACTGATGACCGTTTGGGTAGACGTGTTCTAAAATGTAGTCCGCGGCAAACGTAAGGTAGGACGCCCTCAGGCTAAGTGGAGCTGAATGAGGCTTTCCAAAAATCGAGTTGAATCGCGTGCAATAGGAGAAGCCTATGTCCAGCAGTGGACTGCTGTAGGCTGATGATGATGATCTGCAGAAGATTAATTTAGCTTCAGTCAGAAAACAAACTTAATTAATTTCAAAACCTGTACTGAACCAAAAATATTCCAATCAATTATCTTCTGTCATCCTGAAGTATTAAAAACACAGACTCATCACATACTTCAGATGACAGGATATAAATATGAGAAATTTATTTAGTACTAGCTTCTGACCGCGAGTTCGTCCGCGTGAAATCTTTTATCCCCCGGCCTACCCCGTCGCATCGCATCACCTGCCTGCGCTAATACTTCGCTTTCGCTCAGTATTTTTTTCTGTCAATTTTTGATTTTGCTCAGCTCCAAAGAGTCCTGGTGTTTTGTCAAGGAACCTATAGCCTTCCTCAAAAATTGAGCTATTAAATGTAAAAAAAAAATCAAATCCGACTGGGAGTTCCAGACATTAGCGCGTTCAAACAAACAAACTCTTCAGCTGTATTATTAGTATAGATATAGAATATAACGCATATATTATACCTGATCATATTCTCATGGATGGCACGTAAAGCCAATTCTTTCTGATTGAGTGCACGCTTGCACTTCGCTGGTTTCACTGACAATAATATTGATGTGTTACCGTTTGTCAGCGTTATAGAGTCAGGTGAGAACGTTCTTTGAATATTTATCAGTGCATTTATAAATCTTGATTCTATACGTTTCATTTTTTTTCGATTATAGGTAATTGTATAAATCTAAAAGTATGTCGTTCTTTATCTGTTGGGTCAAATATCTTAACATGTTTACTTAATAGAACTTTTGCGAATTCGAGACACACCAGAGGGATACTGTAAAAAAAAAACCCTTGTTTTAAATATCTACTTTTTTACTAAGCCCTAAGTAAAGCAATGGAGGCTCATCAAGCAAGCAAGTAATAATAATAGTTTATTCTACGGATATTTTATGTTCGTATCTGAAATCCTCAAAAAGTAACTGAAACATGGGAAACTGAGGCATCGAACTCAGTTCTACATTATAAATAAAACGATCAAATCATCATTTCAGCCAAAAGACGTCCCCTGCTGAACATAAACCTCCCCGAAGCCTCCACTTCGACTGGTACCATGCTTCCCTCATCCAGCGGGTTCCTGCGGCCTTCACAAAGTCTTCGGTTCACCTTGTGCGAGGCCTTCCAACGGTACGTCTTTCGGTACGCGGTCGCCACTCGAATCTTTCGGCCTCGTAGACCATCTGTTCTGTGAGCAACGTGCCCTGCCCACTGCCACTTAAGTTTGTCAATTCTTCGGGCTGTCGGTTACCTGGGTTCTCCTGCGGATCTCTTCGTTTCTGATTCAGTCACATAGGGAAAGTCCAAGCATAGCTCTCTCCATTTCCCTTTGGGAAAAGTACATACCGTCATGCATCAAAAAGCTATAGCCACAAAACACTGCAAAGAACGAGCCACCATCCTAACCCACCTTTGTCAGTATTTTCACACTCAGGGCCTTTCATTGAACCTTTTTAGAACCTTTTTGAACGCTTTGAAAATATGTGTATGCAAACCGCTTTGTTTTGATATTACTCGTTTTTTTGACGGACAGTTTTAAGCAGCAAAGGTCTTATTGCGGACACAAAAAAGAAAGAATTGGTTGTGTGCCTGCTGAAAACTATTTTGCTGGGAATAATAACGAATAGGCTGCTTTTAGTCTGGTGTATGTAAGAATTTAAGTTTAAATGCAAAGCGTTGGGTGTTCCATTCAATCTGAGAGGGTCAAGTTGCGTTTGGGTCTAAATTCTCAGTAGCAGCCTTTGGGATTTGTACCCAACCTGCGCCCCAATATTGCGTTTTGCGTAATTGCTAATCCATTGCTTCATATGTTTAAAAAATCCGTCTACACAACAACGTAAATAACGTAATAATGTTCTTGAACTGTCAAAATGAAAGGTATCACCATTGTATACCTATAGTGATAATTTTACGCAATAATCTCGCAGAACCCAAAACATTCTACTAGGGGTCGTTAAATGGCTGATGTACACCTTTTTACCCAACTGCGGCGGAGCCCAAAGGGAGGGTAATATTCTTGTCCTTGTGTTATTGTTGTGTGTTGTGTTCTTGTCTTTCCTACTGGAAGTCGAACCCAGAATGACTCTATAGAGGCATGAGGAACAGGGTGTAAAGTTCACTCATCCTCCATAGAAAAGGGCAGATTCTCTGACCAGACGGGTGTCGGGTCTGGCGGGCAACTGCCTTGGTGATTCATGTCAGGCCGTTGTATTTATGCTAGTTGCGCGGTAAACTCTGCTTGCGAGATGCAGGATTTTGCGTGACGTCAGTATGACGCGTTGTTCGCGTGGCGTTGTAGATACCGCTACAGACTCAAAGCAGTTTCTTGCTGACGAACATATTGATCTTACTCAAACCAACATTTAGACTTGGATACACATACCTACATAGATGCTTTGCAAAGGAAACCAATAATTGTGTTCAAATAACCATCTAAGTCGATCAACATCGCTGGTTCATGTTTGTATTTAATTTAAATACATCTCATACTAAACCGCTTTCGTGAGAAAAGTCATTTTCGAATGTTTCGATATAATTATCGTTCAAATATTGGGGGTGACGTCTGTCAATAACGTTTTAAAATTACTTTCTTTGTCAATTCTGTTGCGTAAGAAAAACATAAGGTGCAGTATACGTGATAACTGTTATTTTATGCAAATAATATCAAACTCAAACTATATACTTCAAGTAAACTAATTACATGCACTTTTGAATCGTCAAGGGTCGGTCAGTCAAAAAGATGAAGCTAGTTGCCCATTCCAAAGCGTAGTAGGTACCTATGGAGAGGAACGGGCAAGAAACTCCATGGACACTCTTTTAAATCACAATAAAATTGTTACAAAGTATTGGTTACTATTATACCAATTTTTAACATGAATGCTCATGTTAAAAATTATGCATGTGAGAACGATGCAGAACGTTAAAAGCATCCGAAAAGATAAAAAAAAAAACAATTTAAATATTAAATAAAATCAAAATAAGCCATGGCAGCAAAGAGTTGACCAGTCCCTACTGACGGCGCCAGTTCACGAACATGACGCACAAATTAGTGGAGAAGTGGATTCCGTAAAACGATACTATGAATTTACCTTAGTCAAGGAATATTGACTGATACGATTTTTAATACTCAAATCGATTTCTAATGATATTGTAATCCCGCGTTAACCCATAAACAAGTTTTTATACTTGCTTATGAGTGTGACATTAGTAGATTCCGTATGCTTAAGCAAATTATTTTTATAGAACCTGTAGCATGCAACACACAAACAATAGTTTTGTCTTGTTAAGTTTCTTTTTCAGATAACTTTAAGTATATAATTTTGAATTTTTGACAGTTCTTCCATACAAAAACTGTCAGACGTCAGTATTATTCCACGCATAATAACTATCGGTCGATTGAAAAATCATCCCTTATTAGATTTTACCGTAACTATAGTTACGCTTGTCATCAGTTTGTAAACATCTTAGTTGTAATTCGTGGCAAATGTAGAGGGTAGTATATTTGTTAAGTTATTTCCGTTTATTTTTAATATAGGCAGGTACTTCTGTTTGCTTTCCCTTATGAAAAAAGCACTATCGCCCTTAACTAATAATAAACATAACAGAATAATATCGCTTCATTTTATTTATCAGATATTTTCTCATAGTTTACAATTTCTAGCACCCACACAAAGAGCGAACCATGGCAATATAATATCCCGGAAACAACAGCGTGGGAGAAAACTTATTACAGTTTAAAGATTAACCGACGACGCTGACCGAAGATTTAAATCGCAAGATTTGCCCTCACCGTACTTAGTCAAGCGAAAAAGTATTCAAACTGAGAAGAGTGAGCTCACACATTATTATACCCTGTCTATTAGGTAAACCGTTTTTTGACAGATGGAACTAGTGATTGCAGTTATACACAATACATTGATTGATACACGTACGGTATTATAATGTCTGTCAGAAGCCATAAATAAGATAATTTATTAAGATAAGGCAGTTCATATATTTATTTTATTTCGCATTTTAAAGTTGACTTTTACGAAATCTGGATTATGCGTTCTAAGTCAGCTGTCAAAAAACGGTTAACCAAATGGACAGGGTATAGATCGCGTTTCCATGATTCAAGTCACGTCACTGCGTTATTGTGTGTCAGAGGAGTCAAAAAAAAAACAGAAACGCGACTATCTTTTGACGGTGGAGTTTCTTGCCCATTCTTCTCCGTACGAAACTACTTTCTAGAAGAGGAGACTAGAGTCAATTCTATTTTTTGTACATTTTGACTTTCAAAAGTGCCTTTTAGGTGTCTATTTGAAATAAAATAATTTGACTTCGACGTAGAGGTGCAAATCCACCAAAATTGTGTTCAGCACATTTGTTCACAAATATTTTGTGCCGAACTTCAACAGGTCACGTACTTAGCTGCAGATAGGTACGTTATTCTCTGTTTTCATCGGCAAAGATATGCGTATTTTTGTAAGCGAACAGTGCATCATATTTGTAAATGTTTACTTGAGTGAGTCCACCGAAAGAAACATTTGTGCCGTACACTGTACAGTACAGTGTCGCACAGTGCCGCACACTGGTGGAATTGCGCTTTAACGATTTAAATCTTTGACGCTGACACGTTCAGAATGAAATCCACTTAGCCAATCCCTCGTTCGAAGAAAATAACACAAAGAAAAAAATGTAGCAACGCAAGCGACAGTTTAATAATTTATTGCAGAAGAAAATAACTAGCTTCTAAACGAGAAAGGATTAGATTTGTCGTTCAGTAAGCGAATCGGATTTTCTTCGGCATGAAACTCGACTATTTCTTTGAAAATAAAGGCTGTTGAAAACTACACCGCAACCTACGTTTTGTTTCTGACTTGGACTTATTTCTTATTTATTAAATTACTGTTTACCAATTTATCATTTCAAAGATATAAATAGAAAAGGTTTGATTTTTTGTATGGTTGTTTGTTACGATTTCAGGCTAAAACGGCTGAACAGATTTTGTTGAAATTTGGCACACGGGTAGACCATTACCTGGTTAAGTATTTAGAAAAATTTAATCTCGATATTCCCACTAGATCGAGACTTATGCGGGTCAAACTACAGGGCGCGGCTAGTCTATACATTTGATTATTACTAGGAAGTGGTGAAGGGCAAACAATTTTTGCGCATACTTGCCCGGAAGCCGGTACAAAGCGAATCCATCTTTCATTCGCAACGCAATGAACGCTAGAATGCAGCAAGGAAGCCAGATTCATTGCTCCTTTTACACTAGGGCTAAATCCTTTAGCATTTTACAGACTGTTTATTTATTTATTTATTTATTTATTTATCACATGTTTCCTTTGCCATTACAGATAAATCTAATGCGACAAAGTAACTTAAAAATATACTTAACCTTACTTACTTTACCTTACATGCTACACAATACGTGGCCCTTGTGAACTCACCCAGTGTACAGGTGAATAAGTCTATGGCATCCGCCACTGTGTTGAGAGTGCGCAGCGCACGAGTGACCGGTGCGCGCTCCAGCAGGTTAGTGCGCGCACTCGGCACCACCAGCAGCTGCGGCCTGCGCCGCCGCGCCACGTACCTATCCGGTAAATTAAACCCTATTTCTGATAGTATACCTGAGTTTTGTATACTACCTCTTAAAACTTTGAAAAGATACGTTGCCAGTGCCACTTCGCGCCTAATTTCTAATTTGTAGTAGCCCACCATACCGAGACAGAATAAGGTAGGATACAGTAACGGATATCCCGGGTATCTCCCATACAGCTTTAAATAAATAAATCTGACGAATTTATTCTGTATACGTTCGAGCATATGTTTGTATTTTGTTTCACTTGGACTCCAGACGGCCGCATTATATTCCAGATGACTCCTCACAAGAGCCTCATACAAAGCCTTCAATGCACTGATGTTTGTAAAGTCATTTGCCTGACGCAGCACAAATCCCAGATTCCTGTACGCCTTTTTACAAACGAGTACCACATGCTTGCGAAACTGCAGATCACTGGCGAAATGAATGCCTAAATCTTTAATCTCTATGACACGCTGCAGCGGCTCCCCGTCCATGCTGTACTGGTGGTGTTGTGGGACTCGTGTGCGTGTGAATGAAAGCACCGAGCACTTTGATACATTAAAGTATAGCTTATTGCAGTGACTCCATTCAGTGACCCTATCCAAGTCGTGCTGCAGCATGTCACGATCCGCAGTGTCTTTTATGACTGCAGACAACTTAAGGTCGTCAGCAAATAGCATGCATGTTGACCTGACTACCTTTGGTAAATCATTTACCATAATAATAAATAATAAGGGCCCCAAATTTGTACCCTGACTGACGCCCGATCTGGTGTAGTAGGGCTCCGAGAAGTGTCCGCCACAGTCCACATACTGACGTCTATCTCGAAGATAACTGGCGAAGAACTTTACAGTATGAAATGTGCAGCCTATACCCGCCAGCCTTGACAAGAGTATGTCATGGTCGACTGTGTCGAACGCCTTCTTAAAGTCCAGATAGGCTACGTCAACCTGAAGCCCAGCGTCAACAGCTGGTACCAACTGTGTCATCAGGTGAAGCAAGTTCCCCATTGTACCGCGCCCAGGACGGAAGCCGTGCTGCGTATCCGACAAATGAGGGCCTATCTGTGCATAAAGGCAATTGTGAACAGCCATCTCGAATACCTTGGCTGGTGCACTTAGTACTGCAATTGGCCTGAAGTTACTGACATCCGTACCACCTCGACCTTTCGGTATAGGTACCACCCGCGTAAGTTTCCAACGACAAGGAAAATGTGCCACCGACAAACAAACATTAAATATGTGCAGCAAAGGTTCTATTAGTACCATGCGACAATCTCTCAAAATAAAGGGCGGAATACCGTCCGGACCCACTGAGCGCTTAGGCGGCAGACCAGTCAGCGCGCGCCGGACGGCCTCCCGCTCGAGGCAGGCGAGGTGCGCATACGCGCCGCCGCTCGGCGCTGCCTCCCCGCACGCCGCCCCCGCGCTCAGTGTGCCCGCTGTCGCGCTGTACACAGAGTGAAAGAATCGTGCATATTCCTTAGCGGATTCATCACCAGATAGAACTCGTCCCTCTTTAATCAATTTGTACTGACTAGAAGTGTCTTTTTTCGACCTTACGTAATTCCAGAATGATTTTGGGTCTGAAGCGAGATGGTTCTGTACTCGATCTCTGTACCGGAGGTGAGAACTCGCTGATTCCATCTTCACCCTTGCCCGACACTGAGAGAATGCCTCATAATCGCTAGGAGATAATATGTAGCGTACGCTACAATAATATGGTGAACAAAGTCCTTTAGACAAGTCCCAAGACTCGGAAACTTAGTTGAGATTACAGAATATAAAATGTTCTATTAAGATGTTCAGTTATATGCTGAGCCAAGATTTGTTCAAGGCTTGAAACATTTTTTGTTATGGTTACTTTTATTGATACTTCCAATGGGAATATTAGGATTTACTGATCAGTCGTCTGGAGTGATTCTGTTTTAGTAAATAAAAAGTCCTCCAGACCGTATTTCGGCCACGGCGGCCAATCTCAACGGAGACTAGCCTCCGGCGCGGGAGATATTATAGTACACAAGTGTGCGCGCAGACACAGGTGCACTCCCTCTTCCCTCACTCTCATAGTCCGATGGGACGGCAATCTGACACGACTGGAGAGAGATCAGGCGCAGGACCAAGGCTGCTTTAGTAATAGAATATATAAAGTCCTATGCAGTCTCTATTGGATTTTTGTATTCCTTAAGTGGGAACCTGGGCTGGCGAATCTTAATACAGGTTACCATGTAACCTAGCTAGGACGCCAGATTCAATTCTGTTGTAAATCTCTTTGTTTTTTTCACCTAAATTGTATAATTTTTATCTTTATTGTAACAGACTGTATGTACCTCACTTTTTTTAAATAAATAAATTATTATTAATATTCAAATACTAGTCGGTTTCGTGTCAATTACTAATGGCTGTGGGGTCAAAATATTGACAACCTTTTTCGTATTTGGTGGACTAATTACCCAGCTAGCAATAGCTTACCTCGTCAAAAATCACTCAGCTAGCAATAGCTTACCCCGCCAAAAATTACCCAGCTAGCAATAGCTTACCTCGCCAAAAATTACCCAGCTAGCAATAGCTTACCTCGCCAAAAATTCATAGACATTAGTATCGGGTCGCTTTAGTTTTGTATGACTTAAAAAAAAATGCGAAATGAAGGAAATGCGGCGAGCATCAAAAACGGTTCTGCCGTTTTTGATGAAATTTCTATGGAACCAATCTGTAAGTCATCATCATTCTCCTAAGTACATCCTTACACGCTTATAAATAACGGAGTTCTGAGGTAAGAAACATAAAAAAATACACTGGAATTGAGAACCTCCTCCTTTTTTTAAGTCGGTTAATTGAAAGTATTAATGAAAAAAAACACCTTTTTCAAAAAATTCGATTGATCTAAATTATCAAGTCCACTTTGACAAGCGCAAAACCAAATTGACTCTCAAACACTAGGGTCCTTTTTTAACCAGAAAAACCGTACGGCAGCGGCACAAACCAGCCATAACACAAAACCAATCGGCACGGATTCGAATGAAAATTCCGGTGCTCAGTCTATCCGACGTACGGAAAAAACATTTCTTTTTTCATTCACCGTCGACCCGTTTATTGAAAGTTTCAATGTATTTTTCGTGTAAACTGCAGTTCGATGCATTCCACGTTGGTATGGGAGGTAATCCGTTTTAAATAATGACAGATACGATTGAAATATGTGACGGCGCCGCGCAGAATCTGGTGCAGTTGTTTTTTTGTTGCTCAGAATTGGATTCGCGCTGTATCACTTTTATAGGGTAGTTGTTATTGTGTTTTTTATACGTTATTGCGTTGAGAGTATGGAATGAAATTGGGGTCGTCGCTGCCAAAGTATTTTTAAAACATACTATGTAAGAATGGAACGTTGATGAATGCACAACTGTGTGAGCTGATTGGTAAAGTGTAAGTGGGACAGATGACGTATACAAATAAAATAAAGAAACACAAATCACGAGCACTGTTTGCACGTCGTAACTGTGACAAGAAAGGTTCCACTCAGCATGATACTGTGCTATCCCCACCCACAGCACAGCGCTGATTTTCAGTGGTTACCCGAAAGGCCTCATCATCTGCAGAGCCTTTTCCCAAGTATGTTGGGGGTCGGCTTCCAGTCTAATCGGATGCAGCTGACTACCAGTATTTTACATAGATCGACTGCCTATCTGACCTCCACAACCCAGTTGCTGGGTAATACGAAACCCCTTGGTAAGACTGGTTGTCAGGGCTTCTGACGACGTAACGACTGTCAAAGATCCACGAATGATAGTCAGGACCAACGGCTTTGCGCGCTTTCCGGGGCACGGAGGGGTCTTGGTATGTAGAGATGATCACTCATCCACGGACCAACCGCGGCAAGATTAGCTTAACCTGATCGATCGACCCGTGCAGCTGTTATTACTTAGTCACAAGCCCCTCTGCCCGAAAAAGCCTATTAATCAATAATAATACCTAGAAATGGCTGTCAAAATCCAGACTAATTTGACAACAAACAGAACGTACAGAGCTAAAACGAGCCCTATATTTAACACAGACCTATTGATACAGAATGTGTCCAATTAATAGCTAATTTAGATGGATGACGAGATACATCATGTTCAATAATATAATCAACGAGGTAATGTGTTTGCCGTTGATTGATGGTGAGAGCACCGTTTAACCGAGCGTGCTAGATTAATACGCAATCATCGACGGGTTAAGTGAAAGACGTGTCACGTCGGTTTCTCTTAAACCGACGTGGCACGTCGTGTTAGAGGGTTATGAATTTTTTGGGAAATTATTTTTTTATTGGCTTGGTAGAAAGTTATTAAAGAGTTTTTCTTTAAGAATGAAAAATTGCCATGCTAACATGAACAGTTTATTGAATAGTTGATTGAAGGGTATTGGGTAAACGTCAAAAATATCAAATTAGCTGTCTAAGTGACCACACATAGGTACGTCAGAAAATCAACAAATTACAGTAGAATTATTTTGTTTTCTGTCTAGATTTGTATCCGGTTGATGGTAATTAGGCTCACTCCCTACATATTCCACAAGTGTACAACGGGAGCTCGACAAATGGATGTGCGAATAACACTTGTGCGACAAAACTATACTGCGACTCACCATAGTTCGAATGCACGACAATGTGCGAGAAGCAATAATATTAAGTTTTCGACGTCAGAGGCACCCTGAGGTTCGGTTTGGTTAGGTTCCTTTATACCCTACAGACAGTAATTAGGGGCCCCGACCGCGGGGCTCCATCGACTAAGTCTTAATATTATTGCTTGTCGCACAAGCGTGCATTCGAACTATGGTGAGTCGCAGTACCGTTTTGTCGCAGAAGTGTTATTCGCACATCCATTTGTCGAGCTCACGTAGTACACTCATATTCCACTGCCCTGCACTACACTTATTAGACTGCCTTGTTGGAATAGCTATTGGTCGCAAGCACTACTGCTGAGCAGGAGGTCCTGGGTTGTTCCGGTTGTTGTCCTGGGTCGGGTGTTATTAGGCTTTCTCAGAAGTAGCCCGGAGTGTGGATTTGTGCCCGGTTAACGGGCAATAAATAGGCTAGACCCCTATTACATGGGACTTAACACTTTATAAGGCAGAAGTAACGGCTGAAGGCACAGAATAGAAAATCAGTGTTATAAGTCGTATTTGACCACTTTATTGAAATTTCGGAAAAAAAAGTATATTTATATAATATATAAAACGGTACATAGTGTCCATTATTTGGACAGAGCCGTACTACGGCTTGTGGAAGTCGGCAAAACGTGGAACAATGCACATATATTTATTCAAGAATAAATCACCGCTAACGACAAACTGTGTTGCCAAAGTATTTTTGAAGATATTTCGTCCAACGTATAATGTCTAATATATGGCCAGAGCCTTCGCACATAACTGGCAAAATGTGGGTATTCTGTAGGTGCACCTCTGCCTAACCCATCTCTCTTCTCTCTTCGGGGAATACAGCCATAATGTTAGGTTATGTGTGGTGTGTGTCTTTTTTTTTATCTAAATTTTGCTGCAATTATTTACAAAACGTTAAATACTAGATTCAAATCTAACTAAATGCTTTTAATTTCTTTTTATTTATTTATAAGATAGCACTAAAATTACAAAAATATATCCTAAATTAACTAAAACTATTTACAAACTAAAATATAGCGTCGAAAAATTCATCCGCATCGCTGTCGACTGGTAATGTACCCAAGACACTGGCGGCATTGCCACGTTGTATGACAATGCTTAGCCTCTGGCCAAAGTAAAAGCCAGCCCTTGGGTCATGGGAAGTGTCAACCAGTCTTTCACTGCAATGCTTTTAAGTTCTTGTTCCTGTAATCATCAGGTTTTTAGCCGAATTATGCCAACCCGTTTTGTTCTCCGTCCATTTTTAGCAAAAGAGCTTCAACCCGGCAATTTTTTGTCACTATCTAACTGGTCAAAAGCCTCGTTTGCTTTTAAGTTCTTGATCCTGTAATCATCAGGTTTTTTTTAGCCGAATTATCCTAACCCGTTTTGTTCGCCGTCCATTTTTAGCAGAAGAGCTTCAACCCGGCAATTTTTTGTCACTATCTAACTTGTCAAAGGCCTCGTTAGAGCCGTGTCAGATGTAGTGAGTCCCTAACTAATCTCAGTCGAAACAAAACCGGTTTATGACCGGCTGGGCCCTTTGTCCCAGCGACGGATTAGGCTGTATCTGCATAGATGGTTGAGGAGTAGAATGTAAGGTTTTTTCAGCTGTAGATTTATTTACTAACCAGCTGTGTCCGCGAATTCGTTCGCGTGGATATCAATAATCTACCGTTTAGAGAAGGTTTAGGTACAGACGCCTGCAGGTCAAGCTACCCGAAACTGTCAAATTTTCCCAATCAACCTTGAACTTTAATGCTTTAGCGATAAAGTTGAAAATGTATTTAATAAATTTGACAGATTATAGTAGTTGGATGTGCTAGCGTCTGCACGGAGTGGTACAGCATTTCACCATTCTTTTCCATTTGTCTAGTTGCGTTAGCATTATCAACCTAAAATGTTTCCGCTGCTGGGACACAGGCCTTCTCTTGGTGAGAGGGGTTGGGCCGTAATCCACCACGCGGGTCCAATGCTAGTTGGTAGATATCGCATGTCTTCGAAGTTTTGGTTCTAGGACATGCTGGTTTTCGTACGATGTTTTCCTTCACCGTTTAGAGAGCAGTGGTGATGAAATAATTTACACAAAGTGAAGTGTCTATCAGGATTCGAACCCACGGCCTAGAACTCGTAATTCGCGGCCGTTACCACTGGTTCACCAATAGCACCCACCTCTGCTTTCCAAATCAAATTGCTTAATATAATTCCATATCGAACAATCAAGTTAAACTACTTTAATAACACTATAACTATTTGCCTTACATACGAATATATTTAAAAAAAGAAAGAAAAGAAGAGAAAAAGTATTTATTGGAAGTATATTTTTTTTTTAATTGCATTATCAATTTCCATGTAAATGAACATTCCAGTATAAAAAGACTGAATTTCACTAAATACTTTTAAAACACAATGCATAACACAATGGTTTGCATTATTTGTAACTACTGTTTACCTCATAAAATAAACAATGGTTGGATATATATTTTCCTGTATTTAAACCAAAAACTTTCCGCTGTATTCCCCGAAGAGAAAACCAGAAGTGTGTAGTATAGTCGACCTCGTAATGGTTTTACCACCTGTGGTTGAATGTGATTTGGACGTTTTAAAACATCAAGGTCTATTTTGCTTTAAAACCAATGCGACAGTTAGATAGTTTCTACCAAAGGCCACGTACGCACTGACAGGTGGCTTGCTTAGCGCCTAGAGCCTAGTGATTTAACATCTGTTCGATACAACGCTAGGCGACTAGCGAAGGTGCCAAGCGAACAGAACGTAGCCTTAGTGAATTTTCAATATGGTGAATCGCTAGGCTCTAGGCGCGAAGCAAGCTACCTTTCAGTGCGAACGTAACAACGTAGCCTTAGTGAATTTTCAATATGGTGAATCGCTAGGCTCTAGGCGCTAAGCAAGTTATCTTTCAGTGCGAACGTAACAACGTAGCCTTAGTGAATTTTCAATATGGAGTTTTTGTCAAAATGGCTAATTAATTGCGAGGTGTCGACCTCGCAATTAATTAGCCACAAGGCTACGTTGTACCAAGCGAGCAGTGGGTTCGGTAGCGAAAATTCTAAAATGTTCGTTTCACTTCGCTACTAGCAAGGTGAATCGCTAGGCTCTTGGCGCGAAGCAAGCTACCTTTAAGTGCGAACGTAACAACGTAGCCTTAGTGAATTTTCAATATTGTGAATCGCTAGGCTCTAGGCGCTAAGCAAGCTACCTTTCAGTGCGAACGTAAAAACGTAGCCTTAGTGAATTTTCAATATGGAGTTTTTGTCAAAAGTGGCTAACTAATTGCGAGGTCGACTATAATTATGAATTTATTCAGTGACATGACAGTGACAGTGTGGTGAGACACGTATAAAAATGTTTTGCTACATTTCCTCGCATCTAATGGTATAATAATAACTTTATGTCAGTATACATATACGGCAACATATCAAGCTATACATTTCCAGAAATGTATAGCTTGATATGTCGTTGTGCGTAACTGCGTACCTATGTATGCAGCCTGTAATGTTCCCACTGCTGGGACTCAGACCTCCTCTCTTCGAATGGGAGTGGGCCGTAATCCACCACGCGGTCCCAGTGCGGGTTGGTAGATGTCACTTGTCTTCGAATTTTTGGTTCTAGGACACGTTGGTTTCCTCACGATGTTTTCCTTCACCGTTTTAAGAGCAGAGTGGTGATGAAATAAATCCACCTGTCGGGGTTTGAACTTACATATTGTAAGTCGCGGCCGTTGTCTGTCAATATGTGTGACAATCATTACTCGTTCCGCATACGCAATTAGGCGGCTGCAAACATAATCTGACGAAATCGGGTAGTATCGTCCAACACCCAATGTACGGTCTCATCAACCGTACTGTACACACACTTTACAGACGCAACGAACCACTTGGATGTCGTGCGTTACGCATATACATACATATGTTACCGGCCAAAACCGATTTTAGGATGAACTAGTTTCGCCTAGGCCAAACTAGTTCAAATCGAAAAAGCTAGGTTAGGTTAGGTTAGAACTGTGACCACATAACGCACGAGCCGAGCGAGCGAAGCGAGCGGTGCCGCGGCAGCGGCCGGCGAGTGCCAGAAACATATTTTTGAATGTAAAACAAAAAACCACACAGCCACAGCGCCACAGTGTAGGGAGAACTAGTTTAACCTAGGCGAAACTAGTTCATCCTAAAATCGGGTTTGGCCGGTAACACATACATACAAATACATAAAATTGAAGAGTCTGTTTGTAATTTCAAGATAACAGATTTTAACTGAACGCTTAAGAAAGTATACATACATATACTCGTACGTTACTTTTAACAAAAAAAATCAATTTTTTAAATTGTTGTCTAACCTTTTGTTCCGGCTAATCTTCGAAACAGCTGGACCGATTGTGACGGATTTTTCATTGGCAGATAGCTGATGTTATCGGAGTAACTAAACTACTTTTATTTTAGTAAAAGAATCAGGGTTTCTTGCAAAAAAAAATTCACCCATGAAATCCAATTTGCTTTCCGACATCTGCGCGAACGAAGTCGCGGGCATAGCTAGTTTTACTATAAAGTAGAACTTGCTAAGCAATATGACTACTACTATGAAACTTAACCTTCAAAAGAAAGAATCGCGAGTATGTTTACTTGCTAAATTTTACTTTCCATTTGTGGTTTTATCTAGGTTGTCCAATAACTTACTTACTTTACCAAAACAGAGTGCTAGTGTTGTACAGTCAACAGCAAAAGTAGATGATCAAAATCAGAAATTTAATACTAATGAACGGAGTTTGCGTCAGAACTGTGTGGCGTCGAAGTGATTCAAAAGTATGTCAGACTCAGTGTCATACTTTTGAATCACTTCGACGCCACACAGTTCTGACGGGAACTCCGTTAATTAGTATTGAATTTCTGATTTTGATCATCTACTTTTGCTGTTGACTGTACGTTCTCATCGGCATACAATGTACGGAGTTAACTACTACGACCGGTCCAAGTGTAGTGCATACAATCATTGGCCCGTACACCGAGTGCGAGTGCGGTGCTCCTGATCAGATTATGCCATTTGCTGAAGGGTCTCGAATGACCGTTCACCTGCACTCTGACGATCTCAGCCACGCCTCTGACGCTCAATATATTCGTCGGCTACGTATCTTAAGTACGTATGCCTACTGGGCGCAAGCAGGACCATGGACTCAGTACATGATTCCTGAACCCCCATGAAATATTACGTCGAATAGGTTTAAAAAAAAAAATTGCTGTTCCATACATTTTGATCGTCTTTGGGCTTGCCTTGAAATGACTATAGCCTGGAAATATTACGTTAGTGTCAATTTGCTTAACAATTGCTTTCCTGACTGTAACCTACCTACTATGTGTTGTATTTAACACGTTTTAATGATTGGCAAATCCAATTTTCTAGCGAAAATCAATAGGGCTTTGAAGTGTTTGGTTTGTGGCCTTACCATTTGTGATTTAATTCTCATATTAGTAACAATTGTACCTTTATAAGCTATTATAACTATAACTATACTATTGTATTAGGTAAGCCTGTGATGATTGTTGTATGTGTTTTTAAATAAATAATTAAAATAAATATTTCGAACGGTGACAAAGTTTTCTTTATTTAAATAATTAATTTAAAGACTTATTATGGAAATGTCGCAACCGGGGTGTGCGTTTATAACTAGCTAAATGAACGCAATCGAGACAAAAGGAGAATGTAATCATAATATGTGGCGTTCTGTACTATCTCCCCTACCCCCATGGGAAGAAGGGGTGAATCTGGTTCTGGTTATGTATGTATGAAAATGTCTGAACTGATTTTCATAACTGTTATGCAAATTGTGTTTTTAGATAAGATGAAAATCAGTTTAGATAATAAGACGCAAATAGACACTTACTTTTGATGGAAAAAAACAAAACATTTTTTGTTCCTCCATCTGTCTGCTTCGCTATCTTTATGGCTGAACTATAAATTGCACTAGCCTTTCAAAAGCTGCAGATAGAAACCTAAATAAGCTTATCTCCTTTTCAGAAAACAGAACATAAATCAATATGAAATACAGCACTAGACGCCTTAGCTCGAACGCGCGACGTAAACATAACGTAAATTCGAACCTATACAAATAAATAAAAATGAAGTATCTGTTTGTAATATCAACCTAACGGCTTTTTAATATGTTTGTTTCAGCTAATCTCTGAAACGGCTGGATCGATTTTGACAGGACTTTCACTGGAAAATAGCTGCTAAACATATACTTATGCTACTTTTATCTGATCGAAAACTGCTAACACAGCTGACGTTTATTCTGCGCGTTCGTTCTAGGCCTACGGTTCCATAATCTTGCCTAAAGTATCCAAAATTCTACGTCTGCAATTTCAATACCCACATATTGGTGTACAGTAATCCTTCTAAAGCATTGAGATGTTCGAGAGCTATTACTGAATGCACTTCATGTGTAAACCTGGTCTAAAATCCAATCAGGTACACATGTGGAACTGTTAACTGGACTTAAAATTGGAGCCAGTGGATGTTTCAAGATGGCTGATGACGCTTTGTATATATTTGTATGCAAGATAAAGTTGTATATACCTAGATGATAATGGCCGCGATTTACGAAATGTAGATCGTGGGTTTAAGCCCAAGCAGGCAATTTAATTTCTGTAAATTATTTCATCACCCCTGGTCTCAAAACGGTGAAGGACAATATCGTGAGGAAAGCATGTCCTAGAACTTAAAATTCGAATACATGTGATATCTAACAAGCAATGGGCCCGCTTGGTGGATTATGGCCCACTCCCTCTCACAGAAAGAGAAGGCCTGTGTTCCAGCAGTTGGAACATTATATAGGCTGATTATGTATGTTATGTAAGTAATTGAACTCTTTGAAGTTATATTTTCCGGGGGTGAAACAAAGCCCAAACATTAGTTTAATGATAAATAAATGATAAATGATTTTATTAGATTAGGTAGATAAAGTCGGCGTTTCCTTTCTGACTAGTTTGAGAAGAAAGGCCGAAACAAACGCAGAGGTCACAGTCTCTTTTAAAGTCCAGACATAATCGAATGAGTTGGCTGGGGGGCTTTTAAATATGAATACTTACCTACATATATTTTATGTTGGGATCAACTCTGAATTAGTTCCATAGCAAGGCCAGAGCCCAATATCCATCCATACTTAATATTATACCTCACAGACACAAACCCACCCCCACACACACACACACAAAGATTTTGTATACCTAAAACTATGTGTGCATCTTACATTTCGTTGCCTTATTATGTTTTTCTTTTTCTTATTTTTTTTATATTGTTTTATTGCACATTGTTATTAATTGTACCACAAATGGGCGAAGACACTGGCTCCTGTAACACTGTTTTATTATGTCAATAAATTTCTTTATCATTATTATTATTATAAATGCGTGTCTGTCTGTACATTTTACACACGGGTAGAGCCTAAGACACGGTCTATCCGTGTGTAAAATTTTCAGACGAAGGTTAAGACACAAGTTATCTTTTATCCCGATAGTACGATCCCGTGGGATAATTTCCGACCTTTACGAGGGAGAACCCGCGGGCAAAAAAAAAAATGTATTTATTATTATGAAATAATTGAAACATAAATTACTCTTTCCATTGCATTGGTAGGGGACCAGATCGTACCTAATTAACGAAATTATTGGTGATTATAGAGTTAGTAATCTAATTAATCAATTAACATACTGAGTAAGCAAACTAGGCCGATCATGTAACATACTGTAATAGATAACATCAAGTAACAGCCATGAAGTAACATGGCTATTTTTAAGTGTTTATTATTTGAGGGTTTGGGCGCTGATAGCCAAAATGCAGACTTTCGCCTAGTTTGGCTACAGATGTCTAATTCGTTTGTAACAAGAATTTATAGCCTATAATATATGTGTGTATAACTGTAAAAAAATATTGAATAAACTTATTATTATTATTAACAGTTGATAGTGGAACGGAATACGATTGTAACAATATTTTAATTTAAAGTAGTATCCATGGAGTTTCTTCTCCACAGGAACCTACTAAGCTTTGGAATGGATAACTTCATCTTTTTGACTGACTTAGTCCTTGAGAATGGTTAAATTGAAATTAATGGTTTGAGTTTTGTTTCAGGTTACCCATTAGTAAAAGCCTCGTTAGCAAGAGTGACTGCTGAACTTGAAGTCATGGGTTCGATCCCAAAGTAGCTAAAGTGTTCCAAGTAGTTTTTAGTAAGTACAGTGATAAGTAGCCTGAGTCTGCAAACAATAAGCTCGCTTCAAGACATGGAGTTTTTTTCGGGCTAATGATCTTCGGGCAATCGTCCTTTCGACCAACAGTTCACTGGTTAAACAATTATACAGGTTCGACCAATGAGCTTTGGGAATTCGTGAAGCTCTCCATTTGTGACAATTTTATCCCAAATGGTTCCTTTATCTTATGTAAAGCAAGCCTATTTTTCGCTCAAACGTTCATCACCTATTCGTTTTTTTAAAGAAGAATATAGGTAGTAAGAAAATACATTTATTTAGCACAGACTAAACAACACACAATACAGTAGAGACAGATACATCAGATAAAAATCAAATAAAAAAGGTTAAAAAAAAGTAAAAAAAAGTGTCTGATGTAAGAAATTAGCAGAAAAGTCTGCCTCATGGCTGCGCCAAAAAGGCCCAGTTCAGCAAAAATATCAGACAACTAGTGCCTTTTTATGGGTGGGAAATCATCAAATGACCTATGCCGCTCTGGGCTTTTACTGACTAAAACCCACCCGTGTTCCTTAAGTTAGTTTCCTGTGCCAGGGGCCACGGTATCTCTTTCGAACAACCCGCAGCCCTGGCAGAGACAACTAGTGCCTGACGCTGATTTTCAACTGGACTAAATGTGTGAGTTGACGGATGTAAATTAGTTTTATACTGCAACGTGACGTGTGAACGCAAACTTTTTAAAAAAGAAAATGGAAAAACGTTCATAGAGCAATCGGTCTTTCGACCAACAATTCATCGGTCAAATGATCATTCAAGCAAAGGTTCTTTAGGCATCACTGTAATTACAAATCCTTCATGTTTGCCCTAGGGTTTACTTGGTGAAAAGTGGGTACTCGATACCTTTACCTACCGTATGGATAATACAGACTTGATGTTATGATAGAGGTATGTATAGCTTAAGCAAATCGCGGGGGTTCACTAATACATCTTCACCTATCGCTTGGGGATCACTAAATCTTGGAAAGATTTACAGCCACAACTATTATTTATGACTACTATTTTACAGAGAAAATGCAGTGTTATAAATTTGGAAGGTTTTTGGGGTTAGTTTCATCAGATGGATACACACACGCACACACTATAACTTTATATTCTGACTTTGGAATATTATGGAATTATCTACTGCTCATCCACAAATAGTATTGAAGGTATACTGGTGACCTTGTAAAAGCATCAGGAATCCGCTGGATGACAAAGACCAGAGGCTAAGCATTGCTTTTCGATAACGTATAACATGTAACGTGGCAATGCCGTCTCTTGGGTATATTACCAGTCGACAGCGATGCGGATGAATTTTTCGACGCCATATTTTAGTTTGTCAAAAGTTTTACTTATGTAAGTTAGGATACTACTCGTATATTGTTATTTTAATTAATTAGGTATAATTTATCTAGACTGTGTCTAAACTAATATTATAAAGAGAAACGATTTGATTTTTTGTATGTTAGTTTGTTACGATTTCACGCTAAAACGTCTGAACGGATTTGGAAACAATTTGACACATGGGTAAACCATGGCCTGGATTAAGACATAAGATACTTTTTATTCCGATATTCCCGCGGGATCGAGGTTTATGCGGGTGAAAGCGCGGGGTGCAGCTAGTATATTATAATTTTAATGTTAATCATAGAATAAAAAGTGTCTTATATGATATTGAATTTACTCTTCCAAAACTTGATAATTATCTGAATTCCAGGTAAGCATACCAAATCGCATTACGACGTAGTAAATGAGCAAAAAATCTGACACGTAAAACCGATGCAAATGCTCTTTAATTTCGCACTACTTATCCAAATTACAGCAGTGCATCAATTCCAGTAGGCAATACGCCACTCATATCGATGATGCAAATGTATTTACTTAATTTCATATTTACCGGAATTCAAGTTGTGAAAATCAGAATTCGTTCGGTAGAAAATCATACGCCAAAAAACTCACAAATAAGTTGTGAAATGGCAGACAATGTTTCTCATTAAATCTTCTGCAGCTGTTTATTCGTGTATTAATAAATAATTGGCAATCTGTATATGTTTTCGTGCATAAATGACTGCCATGTTGGTTTTATCGTCCAAATGTTTACTTGATCAATGGCAATATCTCTTCAAGCGAGTCTGAAAGTGGCACCGGTGACTGAAAAGTTGGGTGGAAATCGGTTGTCATGTATGCATGTGATGCGGAAGAATAAGGAAAATGTAATGAAGTAAGTTTTGCGTTTGAATGTGGATGTGGATGCTATAAGAGTAGAAAAAAACGATAGAAGCGATGGTTGGATTGTGTGAAAGATGATATGGCTAGAAAGGAGGTGACTATCGAAATGACGACTAATAAAGAAGTTTGGAAAAAGCCGCCCAAGTGCAAGTCGGACTCGTGCACCGAGGGTTCCGTACAATTTAAAATTATTAAAAATATTTTTATTAAATGATGTAACTAAAAATGTACGGTTTCCCAATTTTTCCTTTATCTGTGCTATAAGACGTTGCTTCGTACCATATTTCAAGATTCAGAGTTCACTGGAAGTACCTTGTAGGTTTTGATTCCCTTGCGAGTGTCGAAAATTTGCGGCATAAACGGCTGTATCTTTTGATTGCGTTGGCTTAGAAGTTTGATTTTTTCACAGCTCCAAGGGTCAGTAGACCTGAGTATTTGATATAAATTCCATTGCTTTATACCTCTACGCGTTCCTGAGAAAAAGGGTCTTAACAGACAGACAGACGGACGGACGGACAGACGGACAACAAAGTGATCCTATAAGATAGACAGCAACCATTTATTTGGCGCAAAAAAGAGTTCCGCTATAAGGGTTCCGTTTTTTCCTTTCGAAGTACGGAACCCTAAAAAGAAGAAATACTGGGCTGACGCATAAATTGGGATAAGGAGAGGAGAATGATGACTTTTAAAGCACAATAAAAACTTACTAGTAATATAAGACAGGTACCTATCAACACATGTAAGTAATCCTCTACGTCTTCGTAGGCGGCTACGAGTGCTCTTAGCTCGTAACTCGTAGCTCTTAAATCGTAGCAGATTAGTTTGCTACGATGCGTCTCGAGAGAGCTACGTACGGTTTTTGGCTTCACTTGGAGTGTTGACAGTAAAAAATATCCTTCAAGGAAGGCGGGGCATCTTAGTTTCAAATAAAATAGATAAATAGTTTTTTTAGGCCCGTAATGAAAAGTATCTTTGCAGTAAAACGAATACCATGTTTAGTTTATTATGTAGTACATTTCTTAGTTTTGAAAAAAACATGAACCATATAGAATTATGAGGGATTATTTTATAAAATCAAGAGCAATAAATAATTTGCGTTTTTCAATTCCTATATTGTAGCCGCCTCGAGAAACAAACAAAATCTACCAATACCCTCAAGCAGAAATTCTCTAAACAATAAAATACTTTAATCAAAAATATCCTTCGCTACTGATATTATTGTTGCTGGAACCATGCACGTCTACACTTACTCGTAGCGTTAACTCGTAGCCTCATAGTGCTACGAAGCTCGTAGCCTCGTAGCCCGGATTAGTTTGCTACGAACTCGTCTCCGGGGAGCTACGCAGCTACGTGTGGTTTTCGGGTTTCGGTTTAATACCGTTGTGTTGACCACTGATTTTATTTTCTGATCGGGATTGCGTTTATTCCTGAACTTTATTCGTTTTATATTTGAACTTATTTTGCTTTGCGGAATTTCCTGCGGGATATAGTTAAGTTACCAAAGCTAAATATTGATCTCGTTGGTTTTGAAATGTGGATTTTTGAAAGATACATTAATCGTGCATTTAAAATGAATTGTACTTACTACTTGCAAAATTGACTCTTTTTTTAAAGAACGGCTGTATCGTTATCGGCTGTGTCCAAATAAACGTTTTTCTTTCTTTCTTTTCTTCTTTCTCTCTTCTCATCTTTGTCAGTCAGCATCAATCTATCTACCTAGCTTTATCCCACCTATTTTGGGTTCGGCTTTCAATCTAACCGGATGCAGCTGAACTGGGCCCTCGTGGTGAATAACAGTATACTGAGAGTAGGCCTGTGTCACAGCAGTGGGAACATTATAGGCTGATTATTTTTTGCGACTGTCTATCTAGGCTCCACGACCCAGTTGCTGGGTAACACAATACAATTTGGTAAGACTAGTCGTCAGATTTTTATGCTATTAAGTGATGACAGCCGGGAGCAAAGGTTTAACGTGCTTCCCGAGGTACGATCTCGATATGTAATAGTTGGTCACCCATGCACAACCCGAACGCGGCAAGCGTAGCTTTTGATTTTCGATCGACCCGTCTGTTATCATAATTATAGCTCCTCATCTTGAGTCTATTCGATGAAAAAAAAAGAGAATGATTTTGGCCCAAAGAATCAGCATTGCCATCCAAAGTAGTAATGCTGCCAGCCTTACCCCATTATTTTTTGATGGCCAATGAGCTCCTCTCTTATTTTATGTTTTTTTTTATTATATACTTGTACATAATATATATAAATATATACATATATATCAGTGGTAACTTGTATATTATTGTTTTTGAGTTTTTTCGTTTTTATGTAAATAAAATATAAAAGTAATTTAGATGCTCAGGATGATTCTCTCAAAATCAAAAGCTTAGCTGTGGGTACTCCTAACTCACTATAAGAATATAATATTCTAACTTTAAAGGCAACCGTAAATAGACAATATTTCTGCCTCGAACGGCAATATAAACGACATTCCACTTAGATCACTTCTATATCCCAATGGAATTGCACTTGTATATTTTACTTACCTTTTAAAAATAAACTCGCCTGAACTTAAGACTTTATTTCTAAAAGAAATTCTGCGAGACTTTAGATCACTTTAAAGTTATTTTGCAAGAAGTAACAAAGGGTATTGTTTCTTTCCTGACCCGCTTATCTTTTTTCTTATTATTTTCTGAGTTCAATCCCCGGGCCGGGGAAGTGTTATTAGGTTTATCCATTAGGAAATTCTCAGTAGCAGACTGGAGACTGTATTTATGCTTGGTTTATTTTATTTATTTATTTATTTTTATTTATCTTTATTAGGTCTACCAACAATTGTTCACACTGGATACAGCAACACAATTCATTCTTAAAATTAAATTAAGCGCAACAATTACTTAAAGGTAAACACCACATGCACAAAACAATAAATTCAGAAAATTAGCTAACTTACTAAGTACTAAGCGCAAATATTAAATTAAATAAAATTAAAATTGGAAATAGTGAAACACAGAATTATGACAAAATCGATAACAATTAAATTGATTAATTTTTGGCAATGACAACATTGGTAAGTAGAGGTTAGATTAGGTTTAGTGGCAATAGGCTCGCCACAAGTCTGGGGTCCATGGCTAAATAACAACAACCACACAGGTCGATCGATCAGGTTAAGCGACGCTTGCCGTGGATGGTGTGTGGATGGGAGACTATCTTTACATACCGAGACCCCTCCGTGCTTCAGAAAGCATGTTAAGCTGTTGGTCCTGGCTGTCTTTCGCGGATCTTTGACAGTCGTTACGAGGATAGTCGGAAGCCCGAAAGTCTGACAACCAGTATTACCAAGGAGTATCGTGTTACCCAGTAACTGGGTTGTGGAGGTCAGATAGGCAGTCGCTCCATGTAAAATACTGGTATTCAGCTGCATCCGGTAAGCCTGGAAGCCGACCCCAACGTTGTTGGGAAAAGGCTAGGCAGATGATGATAAAAAAAACTGTGTTCTCCGAAAGTGCAATACCTACTTATTCGGTTAAAATGTATTGTAAAGCATTTTTTTTTATAACCGACGAAAACTTTCCACGCCATGGTAGGCCAAAATAGGTTGTGCGTCGAAGTCTCCGCCATCCTGTATAGAAATTAACCTATTTCTTTGTGAAATTTATACAATGCTATCTCCAATCCAATTGACAAGCTTTGTGATTTCGTTTGCGTATGTCAGACTAGCTAAGAGCTAAATGAACCGCTGATTGGTTCCCGTTAAATGCTAGGTGACATAGAATCAAACCAAGACGAAGATGAAGGGAGGAACTTAAAGCCTATCAAAGCACTGGCACGCAACGGCAATGGACGTGTAAAACAAAGGGAAGGCCTTTGCTCAGAAAAGGGTCATAACGGGCTATAAAGATAGAAATCTGATTTCTTTGAACTTATAGAGGTGTTAGGGACAGGGTGTAAAAATCAGTCATCCTCCATACAAAAGGGAGGATCCTCCGACAAGACGGATGTAGTGTCTGGTGGGCACTACCCGACGATTGATGTCAGGACGTTGTATATATTCTGGTTGCGCGGTGAACTCCGCTTGCGTGATGCAGGATTTTGCATGACTTCAGTGTAATGTATTATATGGTTTTTCATGACTCTGACTTAGGAAGGCTAGAGACAGAGAAGAGTGGCGTGCAATACAGGATGCCTACACTCCGCATTGGGTGGCAAAAAGCTGAAGAAGAAGAAAATTTGTGATGTGTAGTTCGCATGTGACGATGTAGATAAACAAAAATAATAAACTAAACAATACAAAAATAACGTTTATTTTTTTGCTATCTGTACGGAAAACAAAAGATGATCGAAAGCCCAGTGAACCTGAAGCTTTTTTCCAGAAATACCCTTTGAACCTTAATCTGATCGGATCTCACTTTCATCCTTTGGAGTTATTTTTAAATGCTGTACTCGAATCTAAAAATAAACGCTGTAGGCTGTTATATTAGAAAATACCATCTATTTTAATCCGAGGCTCAACTATGTCTGGCAGTTTTTAAGTAAAAACAAAAAAAAAACTCTAACAGAAAAGGTACAGTGATTGGACTTGTGTGTAGTTTTCCGGGCGACTCCTTTCATATACCTATATACCTACTAATAGCGCTAGTAAAAATTTTTGACAAGCATGTGCCCAATTCAGATTATTCGAAACTAATACCAGAAGGCCAATTCTCGTACTTAAAAACCGTTCAAATTCAAGCTCAGCGACTATCAATGTCAAAATTTTGTCAAAAATTTATGATTTTTTTTTGTATTTTTGACGGTTGAGACTGAGATTGGAATGCGACTATTCTTAAAAATACGGGAATTGCCCGTCAAATCGCCCCAGTGCACATTTAACCGTCTTTATACAAAACAAGTTTTATCTTCAGGCCCAGGTTTAAACTATAAAGCCATTGTTGAATTTCGAACTTTATTCCGTGTATGGTAAAGTTCTAAAAACAATTTGACAACCTATTACCGGAATGAGATGTAATTTTTTTGTAGAAAACTGAATTTCGATAACAGCTGTTAGGTTCTTATTACAAAAACTGGCTCGTTGGTTTAAAAAAAAATATGTTAAAAGAAATACCTTGTTTCGCAATAAGACCGTTTGGGTCTTAGCAGACATTTTGCATGGGTTGGTACTTTTAGCACGGGTGATTGACGATTTTGCAAACTACGTAAATGCTGCATCGCTATCGGAACTCTTTTCCATTCGGTCGCTACGTTTGTGTGCAGTATCAAAATTGTGTTTTTTATCCGTCACGTATCAATTGACAAGATAATAGAGTTCGTACATAATAAAATAGATTTTGAACATTTTAAATTACGGGAATACAGAACCTGATGGCAGTAAGTTCTTTCAGTTTGTCATATCGAGCAAAATATATTTTGTTAACAAAACCCACTTGTACAAATAACAAAAACAAAATCAAAACGCACATTTCGAACACCGCACAATACAAGTAGCCTGCTCGGTGCGATAATACTGTATCCGTTTCTAATCTCCCACGTAAGAAAGGGATGGACTACCATCATTGCTTAGGATTAGTCAGGGTTGTAAAGGCTTGGTGACCCTTGTAATCCCTTGGGACGGATCCGAGTTTGACGCCGAGGATTGGCATAAAGGTCGTTTTTCTTTGCGACACGCATTTGTCATAAAAAGATGGGTTAATAAATATTTACAGCTAGCTATAGACTTGTAATAGGGTAGGAGGGGCCTGTGGCACAATGATAATAGCCGCACAGGTCGATCAGGTTAAGCTGCATTTGCCGCGGTTGGTCTGTGGATGATTGACTTTCTTTAGATACCGAGCACGGAAGGGCCGTGCCTCGGAAAGCACGTTAATCCGTTGGCCCCGGCGGTCGTTCGTGGATATTTAACAGTCGTTACGAGCAGTAATAAGCCCGAAAGTCTGACAAAACCAGTCTTACCAAGACATATCGTATTACCCAGTAACTGGATTGTGGAGGTCAGATAGGCAGTCGCTCCATGTAAAATACTGGTATTCAGCTGCATCCAGTTAGACTGGAAGCTGACCCCAACTCATGATGACCTCTAAAAAACAGTTAAATTGAAGATGATTATAACTACATTGTATAACACTCGGCAGAATAATAGATGGATTGGTCATCGTAGTTTATTTTTATTGATAGCCTTGAATTCCAAAATCACTATTTCTGACTTTGTTAGCATAAGCATACTTTATACGGCGTATTACATGCCGTTGCTGAGATACACACGCATAGCATAATCACCCTATAACGTTACACTGCTGAGTCACAGGCCTCCTCTTTATGAGCCACGATACAAGATACGAGTACAGTGCGGGTTGGTGGATGTCACACGTTTTCAAATCTTTGGTTCTGGGACATGTTGGTTTCCTCAAAATGTTTTCCTTCAGCGTTTTGAGATACAAACATGACGTACAGATATCAATCCAGATACAAACAAGCACATCAAGCTACCCAAACTGTCAAATTTTCCCAATCAACCTTGAACTTAATGCTTTAACGATAAAGTTTAAAATCTATTAAAGAAATTTGACAGATTGTAGTAGCTTGATGTGTTGGCGTCTGTACAATTCGTAGATTACGTTTTTTTTTCGGTAAACATGACGCATAAAAAGATTATAAACACAAGAAAAAACAAGTTGGGGGAAAACATGCGTCACACCCTGCGATTTTTTTAAGAATATTTGACAGTTTTATCACACAAGAACTGTCAGAAGTCAATTTTATTCCAGAGATAAAAGGTTCTTTGGTAGAATCAGCCCTTTTTTACAAGATCGATGGGTGAGTTATTCTTATACGAAACCAAACGGAAAATCGCTCATTATTATGTAAAAAAAATGTTCGAGGGCGGTCAACCTTTCAGCTAGCCAATTTTGGAGTGACAATGATACGGGTCACCGAACGCAATCGAAATAAGGGCGATATTTTTATAAAATAACGATGAAATATGTACCTACAGAAAAGTGATTGACATGGTTTAGCAAAAAAAACATGGTTGGTGGTTTCGGAAATCTTAAAAACATTCACTGACTGACATAATTCACAGCCTTAACCGTTGGGTCTCGAAATATAATATTTTGCACGAGAGTTTCTTTAATAACGACGGTGAGTACTAAGGGCCGGTTGTTTCAAACGGTAGGTTAACGTAACATACGTACCGTCGAACAAAGTAATTGGTTTACATTTTATATGTGTGGGTGAAGTCATGGTTATGCACACAGACACTAAATAAAACGAGCGACCTCTGAGTTTAATAGTGTGCGTATGGCAATAATATATTCATTGATGTTACTGAATGAGATATAATATTTCGCATTATATTACTATAGCAATCTTGGCACAATGGCTATCGTCTTTGGTCAGTGAACGAAAAGTTGTAAGTTCAAACCATGTGTGCAGCAAGTCTTTTTCTTTTTGTTTTCATTATTTTGTTAAAACATTACTTCAAAGTTGAATTTATAACGATTCCATACCGATTGTGAATGAGTAATGGAGTTTGCAATGTTTGAGACAGCCACGGAACTCTCAGGCCATTTTATTTGACTGTTTGGAAAATAACTACCGACAATTAAAAAAAAATTTTTTCAAGCAACCTATTTTATAAAAAAATACCGTTCTTAGTTGTCAGTCTACGAGTATTTGAATTACTGAGTTTATTGATTGCTAATCGTATTCGTTTGCGGATTTATTTCTGTGGATCTAACCATGCAACATTTATCAATATTAAAAAAGGCAGAAATCGTAGTTCAGCATGAGCAAAACGTATCTATATGTGAAATTGCAAGGCGCCTAATGATATCGATGAGTAGGTAACAGTTTGAGATTACGTTGATAGTAGGTATACCTTTTTTTATAAAAAAAAACAAACGTTATCATTATTTAGGTATACCGCAGTAATCCTCTTTAAATTTTTAGACAACAACTCGTATTATTGAAAGTCTGGTGAAGTGATGTTATTGTTATGCGGTTAGAAGTTGTCATAATTTCTTAATATCTAGCATGTTGATTCACTTCAACTCTAATTTTACTTTGTTTCAATTTGTATACCTACCTACTTTGACAAACTATTTACGTCCAACCTCACCTCCTCCTCGCCAACGAAAAACTTTGTCTTTGTCAAAATAGCTGATAAACAACAGTGTTTTACTCATTCGAATGTCTAGTATGAATAGCTAAAGAATGTTGAAAACCAGTTTGCATTAAATCATTATATTGGTTTTTTTGCTAACATACAGCCCACACCAAATTGAACCTTAAAACAACCACTGTAAGGAAGGAACATATTGGAAGAAATAAGACGGATCATTTGCTAATGACCCAAGCGATAAGCTCGCTCATTCCAACCAATACCAATGTTTATCTAATAAAAAAATAAAATGATTGTATTGGTTTTATTTAATTAACTTTCTACTTATTTGCTTGAGTGATTTTTTGACCACAAAACTAACTTAATAGAAACAAAAAGTAAAAAGCAGCAAAACAAAATTCCTCAGTTGAGATCTAACTCCTTCCTACTAACCTCCTATACAAATCTTGTGAAGTATTAACAGTTAGACAGCTATTTATTATGGGCATTGTATTAAAACAACACAAAGCTCTACCCTACAGCACTAGTTATACTAATAAAAGGCGTAAAGATATAGTTTGTCCACAAAATTCTACAAAACATGCTTTTATAGCCAAATTTTATCAGTACCTCGGACCTCTCCTATATAATAGACTAAACTCGAAAGCAAACATTTATTCTCTGAACTATACAAATTGTAAGAGAATCCTCAAGGAGGCTCTCCAAAGTATGTCTTACGAAGAAACAGAGAATTTACTAACTGTGTTAAAGTAATTATAGGTATACAAATATTGTAATTATCAAATTTAGAAACTAGGAGTTATGCTACTCAACATAATTATAATTATTTTTCTATTGTCAACTTTTGATTATTTATTATTTTTTTAAAGACTATTTTAGCTCTTCACGCCTGAAACACAGGATTACCTAGTTCAGGCACGTAAGTCTTAGGAATATAATTTACATTTAAGCAAAACTGTACTAATTTTCATGCCTTACAATTTTTTGAATAAATATATAATTATATTATTATTATTATTAACTTACGTCGCGACGTGAGTTCGATCTCAACTGAGGAATTACTGATGTAAGCTAGACAACGCGTCGTCTAGCTTACATCAGTAGCTATCGCAGGCGCTTATTAGCTATGCGAACCTTGTTATATTAGACTAAAATATGGGCTCATATTCCTTTAGTGTGAACCCGTTTATTTTATCTTTAACCGCGTGAGTATAATTACGTATACCCACACAATAATAATGACAGTTACCGATGTATGCGCGATGTAAACTAATTAACTGTGCCCTGTGCACGTCAAATAATAACGAAACGAAAACGAATCGAATTGATGTAAGTCAAGGTCAACATTTTGTAATTGTAATTTGAAACAACGCTTTTTTGGTTTGAGGATAGTTAGCGCCATTTTTGGCGTATACGCCTGCGTCAAGGGGTCGTGAAACAACACATCCACGGACCAACCACGGCAAGCGTGGCTTAACCTGATCGATCGAAACGTGTGGCTGTTATTACTTAGCCACAAGCCCCTCCTCTTTCGCAATAGAAAGTACGTAATTACTTATTTATGTTTGTCAATGTAGGAACGGAACCCGAAGAGGAAACGAACGGAATATCATCAATTACTTGCACATTTAAACAATTTGTCACCTACATTTATCCCTTGAAACCCTAAACCACCTCCTTACCACGACACTCTACAAAAATATACGCAGCCGATAAAGACGCTTACAATGGGGGAGATATTTCAAGAAATCTCTTCACCGGAAGCCGGTCGGGTTTCCTTATCCGACGGAAATGAGCCGCCGGAAGCAGCGGGCAACGGTTGCCCACGTTTCACTTTGCGGCTGATGGGAGGTAACACACGAATAAATGCTTTGAATGAAAATTATATGATTGGATTAGACGGTATTTGGCTTCAGTTCTGTGCGGGGTTGTAAGATAGACAACAAGAATTTTATGGAATCTTTTTTTTCACTTTTTTTTTCGGATGGGAAATCATCAAATGACCCCTCCCGCTCTGGGTGGAGCGGAAGGGAGTGTCAGACTCTTACTGACTAGAACCCACCCGTGTTCCTTCCTTAGCCCTTTATGTTCCAGGGCAGCGGTAACCCTTTCGGACGATCCCGCTACCCCGGCAGGCTTCGGCCCTATCGGGCGCCTTCCTTTGTGCTGACATCTCTTTGAGGAATCTTTTTTTTTCACTTTCACTGTTTTCTGTAACACGATAATCAGCAAAAAACAAACGGTGGTACATTTGGTTCTTACCAATAGAAATAGTGGCTTTATTTAACTACGATTAACGGATAAATATTATGGCAGTTATCTGTTAATGCGAAAGTTATTTAGTGAAATTTTGCTTATACAGGGTGGCAGGAACATCGATGCGCAACCTGTTATCATGGATTCTGTACATGATTCTGAATAAATAAATATATACTATAAATTATATTATTATAAAAATTATATTATTATTAAAAAAATTATAAATATATACTAATATAATAAAAAATTAGCAGTGTTGGCCAAGTGGTAACGGCCGCGACTTATGAGTTGTAGGTCGTAGGTTCGAACCCAGACAGGCGCTTTACTTTATGTAAATTATTTCGACACCACTGCTCTCAAAACGGTGAAGGAAAACAACGTGAGGAAACCGGCATGTCCTAGAACCAAAAATTCGAAGACATGTGACATCTGCCAACCCGCACTGGGCTCGCGTGGTGGATTACGGCCCATTCCCTCTCACCGAGAGGTGGCCTGTGTCCCAGCAGTGGGAATATTATAGGCTTATTATGTAAAAACATAAATTAGCTGTAGCTAGAAATGCAAAACCTACGTGGTGAAAATGTATGGAACATTTTAACCGCGTAGGTAAGGCACTTCTCTATGAAATAGCAATTTATTTTTTTTGGTGATAACCGACGAAAAATGTACGCTAGGGGTTCTAGAATCATGTGCTGAATTCATGGTTTCAGTAAGCGCGTCAATGTCCCTGCCACCCTGTATCTATAACATGTTGGCTTTGTGCTGCCTTTTGCTTTCACGGTTTAAAAATGATGAGGCGACCCATTAGTGTAACCAGCAAATAATATTATACGTTTTGATCTTTGTGTTTGAAGAGTATGGTTAGATGGTGAGTTGAGAGGATAAATAAAAGGCGACTAACAGAAAGAATTTACAAAAGGCAGATGTGAAGTTTGAAGTAATGTCAAGAAACGCCTGACGGTGCGCCTGGCGGTGACGCCTTAATAAGACATATAGTGACTTTGATAATTGGTAATCTTAAGAAAGGTAAGGAGCGTGGTACTCGCAACCAGCGTGCAACCAGAAGGCCAATTCTCGTAATTTAAAACGTTCAAAGTTTAGTCGCAGTGTCATCTCGGCGACAAACAAATGTCAAAAACTTGTCAAAATGTAGGGAAATTTGAGGTATTTTTGACAGATTGAGACTAAGATCAGACAGTGAACTCTCTTAAAACTACGAGAATTGCCCCTCAGATGTATAAACGTAAACGAGACAAAAAAGAAAGAAGAAAGCGTGAGTTTATGTATGTGTGAACTTTGTCTCATAGGCAATACCTTGGCTGAAAGACAACGTTATCCAATTCCCTCCAGAAAAATCCAAAATAAAGTCAGCAGTTTACAAAGGTCACCACAAAAATAGTTTTAGAGGTATAATAAAAAAATAAAAAGCCTTTTATTTCTTGCGTGCACTTTACAATTACTTTGTTGGTAGTTAGTTTATGTTAATTTGCTTATTCTAGTGTTAATTTATATTTTTTTTATTTTTTATCATTTATTCTTCTTGATAGTAAGAACCCTGTCTTCACAGGTGAAGGCCTCCTCCAAAGTGAGCCAGTTGTCTCGGTCTTGGGCTACTTCTATCCAGTGTGGACCAGCGACGTTTTCAATTTCATGTTCCCATCTAATCATGGGCCTTCCTTTGCCCAGTTTTAGAGGTAACCTACTAAAATAATAGATCATTGCAAACCAAACCCGAAAACTAGGCCACATTACCATACTAACAAATCGAAACTTCAGCTACACCCGAATTTATTTGCTCATGCAGAGTTCGATTACCCTAAACAGTAATTGAATATTTGGATGCTCAACGCCCGCAGCTTTCGAGAGCATTACCGGTAAGCTTCTCGATTTCAAACGATCTCATATACGTACATAAATATATACAGCACGAATGTGCCATTTTAAATAAGGTACATATTTATCAATATCCTGTATGTTGACGTGATAATTCAGTATCTTATTGTATGAGCGAAAAAGCTGAACCCCTATCTTTCTGTATTGAATGAAATGTGTCGTGTTTTTTTTATAAAATGTGGCATGTATTTTATTAATGGTTCATTGTTTGTTCATGTTGGGGTTTTCAGCTGGTTATTTATTTATGTGATAACATTGTCTTTGTCATTTTTGGGACATAACTGTAGATTGTAGACGAATACAAAATATATAGTACAGCTTAATCAGCCTGTACATACCTAC
Source organism: Apamea crenata (assembly GCA_949629185.1). NCBI lineage: Eukaryota > Metazoa > Arthropoda > Insecta > Lepidoptera > Noctuidae > Apamea > Apamea crenata. Next base: position 10,269,091 of record OX451375.1, on the reverse strand, counting down.
GTTGCGGGTACCAGTTACCTCACAACATTTTGAGAGCAGTAATTATGAAATAATTTACACAAAGTAAAGCACCTTGAGAGCAGTGGTGGCCAAGTGGTAATGGCCGCGACTTACGAGTTGTAGGTCATAGGTTCGAACCCAGATAGGCACTTTACTTTGTGTAAATTATTTCATCACCACTGCTCTCAAAACGGTGAAGGAAAACATGTCCTAGATCGAAAAATTCGAAGACATGTGACATCTACCAACCCGCACTGGGCCACGTGTGGTAGATTATATTCCCACTCCCTATCGAAGAGAGGAGGCCTGTGTCCCAGCAGTGGGAACAATATAATCCGATTATGCACCTTGTCTCGTCTCGTCCTTGCCTTGAATCTTTGACAGTCGCTAGGGGTAGTCAGAAGCCCGAAAGTTTGCAAACCAGTTTAACCAAGGGATATCGTATTGCCCAGTAACTGGGTTGTGGAGGTCAGATGATGAATGTTTGGATGTAATTTAGGTTAGCACTGGAAATACTGGTGCTATTATACAAACACTTTCACTTTTCATGCCTTACAATTTTTTGAATAAATATATTTGTTGGCGCCTAGTGCTACATTCATAGCAACGTTCAAAACAACGACGTCATTCAAATGATACACTGTAAATAGTTAGGAGTTTATTTTTTTTTCTTAATTTTTATAAGTTACCCTACATTACCTTTTGTTAATTCTCATCTTTGCAAACGATTGATCGCTCCGCAAATTATTGTAAAAAACCTATTCTGTGTCGAAATACAAGCTTAAAACTATCCGTGGGTTTCATTTATGTCCAATACGAGACATAAAATTTGGCGACCGTGACAGGACCTTTCGCAAAACGAAAAAATATCAAGAAATTACGAAGCCCGGTCAGCTTGACCATCTAAGCTACAGATCTGCTACATCAAAAAACTATATGTTGGAGTATTTGGAGGTTCAGCCATTGCAGCCTACACCTGATTTACGGTCTGGACACAGTGATATCAACCGAAGTCGCCGTACAGCAGCCTGGCCAATGCAGCTAAGTGACCTTTCCTTGACCTACTCACACATACCTACGTTTTTTCCCTACTGATCCTTTATAATTCATAAACCCCGAGATTTTACATGTGCTTATTTCATGCAGATAGGTACTTGAATAACTAATTAAGCAGTGATTAATTCCTAAGATAAATATCTACACACATAGAATTCATTGACTTCATATTGTTTTTTTGGCGTAAGTACCTACGTCAATGTCTTACCGGTTTGAATGACCTACTTATTTTACAAGATACATTGTATCTATCACAGCTACAAGTAGATACCTTTACAGTCTAAAGTATTATCTATTATATTTTCAACAATTAGATTCGAGCCTAGGTAAATAATAATATTTTTTGCAAGTCATTAAGATTGTTTCGCCGAACATTCCAGGAACGGTGACGTCATTTGAGACGGCCGGGGCCTACAATATAGTCAAGCCTCATCCACGGTACCTCATCCGCGGAGTACTGTCGGGTTCAGCACCGGTACTTCCAGACCACAGGTGACACAGGAAGAGGGACGTAAGATAAATATTTTATTAATAGTTCATTGTGTTCTTGCATAGTTTTACCGTACATATATAATTCTTATTACTTACAAAAAAAATACACATTTCTTTTATTTGCTTTGTTTATTGTTACAATGGGCAAGGATGACGGTTCTGTGCAAGAATTACAAGATCTCATTGTTAAACGTAGTTCAATAAAGGGCCAAATTACTAAGTTTAGGAATTATTTAACGAGTCTGTTGACAAAGGATTCTGTTACACGCATTGAACTAGCCGAGTTAACACTTAAACTTAGTAAATTTGAGTCACTGTCCGTTCGCTTCGACGACTTGCAGAATCAGATTGAGATATTAAATTCGAGTAATTTATCAATCGAGATTGATGAAAGGGATGATATCGAACAATTATTCATAACAAACATTGCCAATGCTCAGAGTCTCATTCAAGATCATCAGCCTAATAACCGTCACGATGAATCTGGCAACATGCTCAATTCTAGCCATGGTTCAGCTGCTCCTTTGAATGCTGGCAATCACGAAGTAGGGTTCAAACTGCCACAGATACAAATAGCCAAATTCAACGGAACTTTCTTCCGTTGGCTTGAATTTCGTGACACATTTAAGTCAGTCATACATAATAATGAGCGCATTGCCCCTATTAATAAGTTTCATTATCTATTATCTTATTTGGAGGGAGATGCAGCTAGAATAGTGAGTAACTTGGAAGTCTCCAATTCTAATTATAGTATTGCTTGGAAATTGCTATGTGACAGATATGATAACAAACGACAGTTAATAAGCCATTATTTGTCTTCTTTATTAAACATAAATCCAATGTCTCGCGAATCAGATAAGTCACTTCGCTTTATGGTGGACCACGTTACCAAGAATCTGAGAGCTTTGTCTGGCTTGGGGCTACGTGTTGATAATTGGGATGTTTTATTAATACATATACTGTGTTCTAAGCTAGATAACCGTACTCTTACCAAGTGGGAAGAATGGCGTGGCACTTTGGCTGATTTAATACCTAACTTACAACAATTTAATAAATTTTTAATTGATCGAGCAGATGTACTTGTGTCTCTAAACCACTCTTCATCAAACCATAATAATAATAACAAGGCATCGGCTTCTACATCATCTAAAGGTAAGGCCGAACGTCAGCATAATAAATCTGTTACATGCCAATCTGCTTCTCAAGGTAATTCTTCATCTTCTTCAGGTTGCGTTGTTTGTCAGGGTGAACATAGAATCTACGATTGTCCTATTTTTAAGGCCAAGAGTGTGGAAGATCGTATAATTGAAGTTAATAAATTAAATCTTTGTTCAAATTGCTTAAGGTCCGGGCACATTACACGAAACTGCTACCTCAGACCTTGCCGAGAGTGTAAGAAGAAGCACAACGCTCTTTTACACATTCCGGTAGCAACCGAAACCTCTGCTGCAGGCACCACAACCTCTGCTGCAGACACCACTACCCCTGCTGCAGCTACCACATCATCATGTGGAACGATAGCTAATCATACTACACAGGGTTCAAAACATATTCTACTATCTACTGCCTTAGTTGGGGTGTGTAACCCTACAACAAATAAAACAGAACAAGTACGTGCCTTGTTAGATTGCGGCAGTCAATCGTCTTTTATGACGCAATCACTTAGAGACAAATTATCTTTATCAGGTAATTCATTATTTAACAATTATATTAACATTGTCGGTATCGGCAATCATGTCAATAGTAAAGTCACAGAGAGTTGTGTGGCGCAGTTAAAATCGTTAATTAAACCGTTTCACGTCACAACAACTTTTCTAATATTACCGGAATTAACAAGTAATATTCCCAGATACACAATAAACACTCAGCAACTGCAAATACCTACTGAGGTACACCTTGCTGACCCTAGTTTTAATCAATCCTCCGCTGTGGACCTACTCATCGGAGCAGATTTGTTTTGGGATATTCTTGGCTGCGAGCAGCGTTCTCTAGGCCCTAATAATCCCACTTTAAGAAATTCCCAATTTGGTTGGCTTGTTTCTGGCCCAATCAAAATAAACGATTTAAATAATATATCCAATATTCAATGTCATCATTCGTTGACTTCAGTTAAATCGGAAAATGATTTTAATGTAGAAATGTCAAGGTTTTGGGAGCTTGAAGAAGTGCCATTAAAATCGCCATTGAGTCACGATGAAAGATTATGTGAAAAACATTATTTAACTCATATGAAACGATTAAATACTGGCAGATTTTCTGTCCGATTACCACTTATAGATTCACCTAATTGTCTTGGAGAATCATATACACTAGCAAAAAAACGTTTTTATAATTTAGAGAAAAGATTCCGAAAGAACCCACAACTTAAATCACAATATGTCAACTTTATAAAAAAGTATGAACAGTTGGGTCATCTCTCACAATCTGATGTATTAAGACCCAATATATCATATTTTTTGTGTCATCACGCCGTGTTTAAAGAAAGTAGCGAATCCACTAAAATTCGTGTTGTTTTTGATGGATCAGCTCCTACTTCATCTGGATTGTCAATCAATGATGTTCTTATGATAGGTCAAAATATACAGGACTCTCTATTCTCCATTCTAGTACGGGCTAGACAACACAAGTACCTCCTGACCGGCGATCTAGAGAAAATGTATCGCCAGGTGCAAATTAATGAGGAAGACCGAAATCTCCAGCTCATACTGTGGAGAGAAGATGAGTCCCAACCTATCAAAACGTTAAGACTCAATACTGTAACTTACGGTATGGCAAGCTCCAGCTATTTGAGTACACGTTGTCTGTGGCAGCTTGGCGAAGAAAATCCAGATGAAACCATTAAAAATGTAATTCAGCACGACTTTTATGTGGATGATATGATAACTTCGAGTGACAGTGAACACAAACTAAAGCATATTCTGCAAGGGGTTACCGCGGCACTTAAACTAGGTTGCTTTAATCTAAGAAAACTTAAAACTAATGTAACTAGCATTTTTGACTCATGTTCTTTAGATGTTAATGAAAGGTTAACACTCAGTGAGTCTTCTAGCACCCTGGGTTTGGGCTGGGATCCATCGACGGATACACTGCATTTTCCAATGCAATTCCCAGTTCCTTTGAATAGCAATCGTCCAACTAAACGTTCAATATTATCTAACTTATTTAAAATTTTCGACCCCTTGGGTTTGCTCAGTCCATGTGTAATGCAAACCAAGGTTATATTGCAACAGCTTTGGTTGGAGAAATTAGGCTGGGATGATTCGATTCCTGAAAATATTGCTTTGACCTGGGCTAAGTTTACTGATTCTCTATCCGCACTTGGGAACATAAAAATTCCAAGGCATGTACTCTGTGATGAGCCAATATCTATAGAACTTCACTGTTTCTGTGACGCTTCCCAAAGTGCGTATTGAGCTTGTATTTATGCACGATCGGTAAACTCTGCCAATGAAGTCACTGTAAAATTATTGTGTGCTAAATCCAAGATTGCACCCACTAAACCTACAACAATCCCACGCTTGGAGCTTTGTGCTGCGCTCTTGGCTGCTAGATTGTGCAAGGCGGTCAGAGATTCCTTGCGGTATAAGGTAAATAGTGAGGTTTATTGGAGTGATTCCAGTATTGTGCTGGCATGGCTTCATTCGAGTTTTAAGAATCTTAAAACTTTTGTTGCGAATAGAGTATCAGAAATTTGTGATCTGACAGACGTAAATTCTTGGCGTCATGTTCCAACATCAGTTAATCCAGCTGATCTCATATCTAGGGGGGTCAGCCCTAATAATATTAAAGATAATTTATTGTGGTGGTCGGGTCCACAATATTTATTGCAATCGGAAAACACTTGGCCTGTTTTAAATAACAATGAAGTTAATGTAAATCACTTACCGGAAACCAAACAGAATTCTGTAATTGTTAACTTAGAAACCTCAACAGAATACTTTATCAATTTTCAAAACTATCAAAGTTATGATCACTTAAAACGAATATTTGCATACGCGATACGATATATTAATAATTTAAAATTAAAGTCTTGCAATAAATCTATAGTCTCAGGTACTTTAAAAACAAATGAGTTACATAAGTCATTTATTAACTTGTGTCGTTTAGCACAGCAACAGTCATTCCCAAGTGAATACAAAACACTCGCCAACGGCCACTCATTAAAATCTAAATCTAAACTTTTATCATTGTCTCCTTTTTATTGCCCCAATGATAAACTAATTCGAGTAGGCGGTCGTATTGATTCCTCAAAATATCACTATGATAAAAAACATCCCGTGTTGCTTGATGCATCTCATCACCTCACGAAATTAATATTTCAATATGAACATATTCGTAATCTACATGCTGGCCCACAGTTGCTGCTGGGCATTATTAGAGATTACATTTGGCCTATTAATGGCAGACGTCTCGCTAGGCAAACTGTTCGTCATTGCGTCAAGTGTCGGCGGTTTCAAGCTAAGCCGTTGGAACCTATAATGGGTAATTTACCTTCCCAAAGGGTCACGCCAAACTTCCCATTCACTACTGTAGGCATAGATTTCGCCGGTCCTTTTTTCATTTTAAATAGGAAAGGACGCGGTTCAAAATTAGTCAAAGGCTATCTTTGTCTTTTTGTATGTTTAACGTATAAATGTTTACACCTTGAAGCTGTAAGTGATTTAACTAAAGACGCGTTTATTCTTACCTTTCGTCGGTTTGTGTCACGACGTGGAAGGCCAATGGAAGTATTTTGCGATAATGGTCGTAATTTTGTATCCGGTGCTAAGGAGATAAATCATTTTTTTAAGATTAACGCGGACTCTCTTTCTGATTTTGCAAGCGGGGAAGAGATCAATTTTATTTTCTCGCCTTCTTACGCCCCTCATTTTGGTGGAATTTGGGAGGCCGGTGTGAAATCGGCTAAGTACCATATAAAACGTGTGATGGGGAATTCCCATTTAACTTTTGAAGAGCTATCTACCCTTTTTGCACATGTAGAATCCATTCTGAACAGTCGTCCGCTTTGCCCGTTATCCTCCTCACCTGATGACCTTCTTTGCCTCACCCCTGGTCACTTTCTTATTGGCCGGCCCCTTACTGCTCTTCCATCACCTGCCTTAGAAGACCGCAATTCCAACAATCTACAACGTTACCAACGAATACAGCAAATTCATCAACATTTTTGGCGTCGGTGGCAGAGTGAATATATCGCTGACTTACAGCAACGTAGCAAGTGGAGAACCGACAAGTCAAGCCTGAACATCGGTGATTTAGTCCTTCTGAAGGAGGATAATACGCCGCCTCTCTGTTGGAGACTGGGACGAGTGCAGAAATTATTTCCTGGATCAGACGGAGTTTCTCGAGTAGCTGATGTGAAGACCCAACGGGGTGTTGTACGACGTCCTTTGGTTCGCCTCTGCCCTCTGCCTTCCTCAGATGAAATAAAGGGTTGAAAACTGAAGTTTTCAACGGCGGGAGGATGTTGGCGCCTAGTGCTACATTCATAGCAACGTTCAAAACAACGACGTCATTCAAATGATACACTGTAAATAGTTAGGAGTTTATTTTTTTTTCTTAATTTTTATAAGTTACCCTACATTACCTTTTGTTAATTCTCATCTTTGCAAACGATTGATCGCTCCGCAAATTATTGTAAAAAACCTATTCTGTGTCGAAATACAAGCTTAAAACTATCCGTGGGTTTCATTTATGTCCAATACGAGACAATATTATTATTATTATTATTATTACTTATAGAAAACGACACTATTACCGAGTAATATGGAACAATTTTCTTGCCAGGAAAACACAGGGACCATGAAGGAATTTCCAGGCAGGAAAACGCAGGGTGGAGCTATTCCATGCCTTCATATTATAAATGTGAAAGTAACTGTCTGCCTGTCAGTCAGTCTGTAACAGATGTACAGATATGGATAAAGGCACATGGATCCTGCATCTCGCAAGCAGTTTACCGCGCAATTTGCATTTATACAAACTTCCCGACATCAGTCGTTGGGCAATTGCCCGTCAGACACAAGACCCGTCTGGTCGGAGGATCCTCCCTTTTCTATAGAGTATGAGTAAACTTTACACCCTGTTCCTCATACCTTGAAAAGTACATTATGCTAATGAAAAAAAAGTACGTTTCCGTGGATAATTTCTTATCACCTCGCGGGTAAAACCATACCTGATACGATCCAAAAACATAGTCTTCTAAACATTTACACCCATTTATGCAAGCAGTAATTAAACAGAAACCCAACCAATAACGGTTAACCGAAATATTCTCCGTTTCGTGAATTTCAAATTGACAGATTATGCAAATTAAAGGACCTTCCACATACATTGTTTAAGTTTAATGATGGACCCACATTATAATGTTATGCCCTATAATTCATAGGGTTAGATAAGAAACTTGTGATGGTCTTACGCGTCGTTGGAAGACGGTAAGATTGGGGACGGTATATTGGTTGCATTGTACGAGTAAGTGCGCGCACTGCGACAAAAAAGTTACCGGCTAGCCATTTGTGCTCATCCGAAAATTTAAACTACAAAACAAAAAACAAATAATTAGCATTGCTGTCGCTCCCGCGTGCGCATCGTCCAAATCTCGGCGAGGAGACAGCGACAGAGACAAAAAAGTTATAAATGATTTTATTTTGTAAGTAAGTTTGGACAAACACTTTTACACGTCAATCATATTTTAAAACTAGATGAGGTCGGCGTTTCCTATCTGACTAGTCTGAGAAGAAAGGCCGAAACAAACTCAGCGGTCACAGTCTCTTTTAAAGTCCAGACATAATCTTGGTCAGATCATATGAAGACCATGTAGCATGTCTGAGATGGTCTTTTGAGGAAAGAACCACACAGATTGAGAGGGCCTGTCCAGTCAGTGCAAGCATTTGTCAGAAATCGCGCAGCTGAACTCAAAACTTAAGGAGCTCGACGATTCTCTCGAGTTGCTGGGCAACTAAGTTGCTCGAGGGCCCCTCCCTAACTGTATAACTACGTGGGGGAACCCAAAAACTCAAAACGAATTGAATTTAGAGCATATACCCATTTATTTTAAATAAACCAACTACAGGCACTTTTAAATAGTCAAGGGGTCAGTCAATCAGAAAGATGAAGTTAGTTGCCCATTCCAAAGCGTAGTAGGTTCCTATGGAGAAGAACAGGCAAGAAACTCCACGGACACTCCTTTACATAAATCAAAATATTGGTTAAGTACATCATTCATGTTAAAATTACGATTAGAATGATCCAGAAATACAACATTCTGAAATAGATTTCTACCATTAAAAATTTCTACCTCACACGGCTCCCACATAGTGCTTTCATAGTGATTCCTGTTAGAAAATTCACCCTGTATACTTTCAATGTACTTACGTACTGAGGGAAGGCTTAGTCTGGAGTACTTGCACGGAAGGGTAGGATTTTCTAAATCAGTAGCGTCGTTTAGAAACGTGGGTAGATTGCCTTAGAAAAGAAAGTCTTGAAAGTAAAGGGTTTTTTTTTATTTCATTCGTAGTAGACTGTTGAGAAAAATAGAGTGTTGAAGTTTTCTATGTGTGTTACTTACGGCTTAACCCGATTTCCGAATAAACTAGGTGGTTCTAGGCTAATAAAATCACGGATTTTTTAAGGTTGCCCATCTCTGCCTATTAACCCTCTTAGTTAGACTGTTGATAATGTTTCCACTGCTGGGACACAGCCTCCTCTCTGTAAGTGGAAGCAGGCTGTAAATAATCACGGAGAGAGCGGGTTGGTGGATATGACATGGCTCCGATTTTTTGGTTCTTGGACGTGCCGGATTCCTCATGATGTTTTTCTTCACCGTTTTGAGAGCAGTGGTGATGAAATAATTTACACAAAGTAAAGTACCTGTGCCTAACTAGACTTGAACTGTCAACTCGGTAAGTCGCGGCTGTTTCCACTGGGCCACCTGTGCCTTTTATTACCTTTATTTTGGATTTATTCTAGATTTAAGTCAATATTACAACAAATGGGGGTCAAACCTTCCACCTATTGCTTACTAGTAGGATGCCTGAACATCTGGACTATCGCAGCTTAAAACCATTAATAAAGGAAATAATCACTCTTTCAGATAAAGAAAATAATTCTTGTATTCTCTATCACTAGGCATTCGGCTACAGTTCCTTAGAAGTGCGTCGGCGCTGGTTGCCACATAACGGCCGCTATGACGCCTGTCATGAAAATTATGGCAAAGGAGTTTGACTGTACTATGTCAAAAAACACTCTATAGGAAAATCGCTGACCTCTATTGATACATCCATGACAGTTCTTTTTTGTGCCGATTCAAAGCACCCCGATCGAGCGTCTCAGGAACTAAAATTGACACACTGGCCGTCGTTTTGTTTTGGTACATCTCTGATGATTTAGGTCTAAATAGTGGAATAAGACTGTTTTGTGTATTTTGTGTTTACTACGAGATATTTAGAACATTTTTATCCTGAGAGTAGGCGCATCTTGTAAAACTCACTATCAAAAATATTAGTTCCACGGACGCTCACTTTGCTGACAGCGCCGAAATGGCGAAAATCAAATGTCTTCATTTTGTCATCGATAGTATGAAGTCCAGCTATTATAGTTCAGTGAGGAAAACACACCAACTTCTCATAAATAACGTTTCAAATTGTGAACGCTATGTACGTAACCACCGTTGTTCAACGAAACCGCTTTAGTGAAGACAGACATAAGTTTATTCTAAGCGTATTAATTAATTTCAGTCACTTTCGTTTCAAAGACGTCTTAATCAGTTTCTAGGCTTAATTTGCATCCGAGATCTTCTGATATTTTACGCCTATTTATCTTATTTACTTAGTTATAACATAACATCACGTTGGTCCCGGCTGTCATTCGTAGATCTTTGACAGTCGTTACGGGTAGTCAGGTAGCTGAAAAGTCTGACAACCAGTCTTACCAAGGGGTATCGTGTTACTCAGTAACTGGGATGAATGTGGAGGTCAGATAGGCAGTCGCTTCAAGTAAAATACCGGTATTCAGCTGCATCTTGTTAGACTGGAAGCCGACCCAAAGAAGTTGGAAAAAGTCTTGGCAGATTGATTTGATTTTTAGTATAGGAAATCAGTCTTTTACAATCAGAGTTATACAGAGTGGCGATTAGGTTATCACATTAAATAGTACTGTGGTCATTACAAGTCGTTAAAAGTCTGTTAAAATAATAAAATTCAAATTTGACTAAAAATAGAAAAAAAAACTAATATAATAATTAGCGTAATAATTGTCATGAAATAAACCATCCTTGATAATAAGTCACAAGACACGCGTGAGGCAATGGTATCAAGAATCCAACACAAACTTTATGATAGTGTTACTGTAAACACAAATTAAGTTTAATGTTGTTAGGTAAATAGGTACTGAAACGAAAAAAGGTCCCACGACTAAAATGTTATGTTATTTGTAATTAATTATTTTAATTGTGTATGTTTATTATACGTTATATAAAATACGTGGTTTCAATTCATGTGATAACCTAATCGCCACACTGTATATTTTAATAGTCGTTATCTACATTTGAACATTAAAAGCTATATATAACCATTTCTATCTATAACCATTCCTAAGGGTTACCACCATCATTAAGTCAAGTCCATCAGACTAGTACCAGGGTCTTTCAGTTTAACTAACAATTTAGACCTTTCGTTAACCTCCAGTAAGCCACGTGACCTTAACTTTAATTATAGCTAAGGTTAGCTTGGAGGCTTTGTCCTTATCTTAGTTAAGCCACGATCGGCCTTAAGATTAGACGATAGACCTGTTCGAAGTTAGACACAATTACGTTAGTTTTAGCAAGGAGAACATGCGACTTAGGGCCGATTTCTGATCTGTGGTTAAAGTGAACCAAGTCAATTGTTAAAAATAGTAATGGTAATTTTTTTGCAAAATGTGTTGTTTTGATCAATTGTTAGTTTATCTAATGGTCACTAAAGGTTATTTTTTTAACTATTAGTTAATTATTTGAGCATTAGCAAAGATATTATATCATTAGATAAACTAAAAATTAATAAATAAAACACACTTTGCAAAAATTTAGTTACTATTTTTAACAGTAGGCTAGTTTCCTAAAAACTTCTAATTAGTCCGTCAGTTAGATTATCAAAAATATTGAACCCGTATTTTTTTTTGTCAATTTTATAAAAAATGATGAAGATATCGCCCGTTAAAGTTCCGCGTGACATCGCTTGCTTGCGACACTTTTGCAAGCAAGTGACGTCACGACCCCCACTCCCAAATTTTGACACGCTTTATCTTTGTCATTTTTTGTTTGATTGACAAAACAAAAATACGTGTCCATTATTTTATTTTCTTTATTTAGATTTTTTACCCACCTTCTGACAGTTCGCGGCAATCATGAAAACTAGCTTCATCTTTAAGACTGACTGACTCTTTTGGCAACTCAAAAGTGCCTGTGAATGATGCTCTAAGTTTGAGTTTGACTTATAACTTCCATGGTAATTTTAAATCCATGATAATGCTCGCTATTTTAACAATACCATATAGCATAATCAGCCTATAATGTTCCCACTATTGGGACACAGGCCTCCTCTCTGTGAGAGAAAGTGGGCCATAATCCACCACGCGGGTCCAGTGCGCGTTGGTAAATGTCACATGTCTTTGCAATTTTGTGTTTTCCTTCACCGTTTTGAGAGCAGTGCTGATGAAATAATTTACACATAGTAAAGCGCATGACTTGGTTCGAACCTACGACCCGACGCGTAAGTCGGGGCCATTACCACTGGGCCACCACTACTCAATGCCATATACTATAATAGTTCAATGATCGCCTACGCAATATCCAACTTCGTCATCATGAAATAAATCGTCACCAAACCTAACCTCAACCTCATTTAAAATGTAGATACCTACCAGAGAAGAATATTGCAATTAGCATTGCGGTGAGATCAGGTCATCGCGTCTGTGTGTGTAAGGCTTAACAAGTAATCAGTTTCCAGGGAAATTATGTTTCCAATATCCTAGATGTGTGTACACTTTAATCTCTTCTGTACCCAATTAATATCGGATTTTGGGTTACGGATCAATTTCGTTGAAAGCCAAAAATCTTTCATCATTATTTGTACATTTATGTTTGAACTAGCGGTGCCTTCGACTTCTTTCACGGATTTTATAGTATGCTACAACTCGAACATACGTACATAAACATGACGCCTGTTTTTTCCGTAGGGTTAGACAGGGGTGTACTTACCTTCAGTAGGTACCCAAATTTTGCCAGCAAAAACTAAAACCTAAGCATAGAAAATCCTTCATCATTTGACTAGCCTTTTCTCAACGATGTTGAGCTTGGCTTACAGTGTAACTACATGCAACTGAGTACCAGACGTAATACTATCCATAAAATAAAATTCACGGAACTAGGATAAGTGGTTCTTGAGTTATGAGGGCATATACAGAGGGATTGAAAGAGGGACGTGGAATTTTGTTAATCCCAACCCACGTCTGTCTGTCCAAACACGATAAACTCAAAAACTACCAAATGGATTTTCATACGGTTTTCATCAACGGACGAGGCGATTCATGAGGTTTATGATTAATTACCTTAGTGCACAAAGAGCTATCCTCAAGGTCTCTTATAGATTAGGAATCCGATACCCCACTGATATGTTATATCGAGAAACGAGAGTGCTTACGGTGCGCCAACTGTATATTTTATCAGTGCTACTAAAATGTCATAAAACAGCGGCTGCCACAGAGGTATCGGGTCAGCGCTCACGTAGGAATCCTAAGTGGAACGGAGTATTCTGCAAACTTTTTGGCAATAAGGCTTTCACTCGTATTGGACCATACCTGTACGAAAATATGAACAAAAAGCTTAAAATCTTATCCTTGACAAGGTTTGGGTGTAAAAAACGAGTTCAAGATTGGCTGCTTGGGCTAAATTATGCTGAAACTGAAAATCTTTTATTATACAATTATTAAAGTATCCATTTGTTGAAACAGACTGGATCCTGCGACATAGGGTATCCTAGTGCGGGATCCAGTGTCAAACCTATATGTAACACTTGTATTTTTTAAATCAATAAACTTATTATTATTACAAATTGGAATGTCGCGTTAGGCAGGGTGGTTTAAGCTCACCTCTATTGTTTAACATTTATGTTAACCAGCTTGTCGAGCAGCTCAGTAGCACAAATGTCGGCTGCCACATTGATGACACTTGTTTTAATAATATTAGCTATGCAGACGATATGGTGCTGCTGAGTCCCTCCATAAGCGGGCTAAGGAAACTCTTGTCCATTTGTGAGAAGTACGCGGAGGCGCACGGGTTACAATATAACTCAAAAAAGAGTGAAATTCTGATATTTAAATCAGGCAAACAACAGCCTACCCATGTGCCTCCTGTATTTCTCAATGGAATAGCCCTAAAAGAGGTTCAAACCTTTAGATACCTTTGACGGCACGATTGGCGCAGTGGTTAAGCGATTGACTGCTGCGCTGCGTGTCGCGGGTTCGATTCCCGCACGGATCAAATGTTTGTATGACCTACATGTATTTGTTCCGAGTCTGGGTGTTTTTCTATCTATAATATGTATGTATTTACAAAAAAAAAAAAAAAATTGTAAGTATATATAAGTAGTTTATCAGCCATCTTGTTACCATAACACAAGCATTAGGTTGCTTAGCTTGGGACAAATGGTGCTGTGTGAAATGTCCAGGGATATTATTATTAGATATCTGGGTCACGTTGTGACAGATGACCTCAGGGACGATGAAGAGATTGAGCGGGAGCGCAGGGCTCTGGCGGTGAGAGCCAATATGCTCACACGCAGGTTCGCACGATGCACGAGAGAAGTGAAAGTTACGCTATTCAAAGCATATTGCCAGTCCTTCTACTCAAGCGGCCTGTGGGTGAGATATACGCAGCGAGCCTACAGAGCCTTGCGCACTCAGTACAATAATGCGTTCAGAATGTTGTTGGGTCTGACGATGACGATGATGGTTGAAAATGTCGGAAAAATCATGCTGACTGGGAAGTTTTACTGGCGTTCGCCGCGTAAACTATTAGAGTTATATCAAAACAACGGGAATATTTTCCGACATCCACGTGGATGAAACCTTGAGTAAAAGCTAGTACGAAATGAGGATGGACAGTGGAAATTAGGCTTCAGTAACTCCTGTATTACTGGTGGCTTGGACAAACTGAATGCGAAAGGCAAAGGGAATGCCTGGTGTTGTGGTGCAGCCTGGGAGTGGCTGATGTCCAGCAGTGGACTGCTTAGGAGTTGAGTTTATTGTTGATTGAATTACTAAGCTACAATCATATCTAATCTAATATCGCGACATATTCGCCAAAAATGTAAACAAACGTGAGTTTGTGGAAAAATAACTTTGATTCTTATACAATAGAGTTCAGTTTACGCTACAACTTCAAACATTTTTATGGCTTTTTCAATGGTGCTAGACACTCTGAAGTCAACTTAATTACGACTGGAATAAAGTTGAAATTTGTTTAACTTGAAATAACGTCAATTTGAAACATAAATAAAATTTTAGTATAGTTATAATTACCTAAAATTCTAAATATAAGTCTAAGAAGTATATGGACACAGCTGTAGACAGATTAGCAAACTTTGATAAATGATAAATGATAATGATAAATGATAAATGATTTTATTTTTGTAAGTAGGTTTGTACAAACACTTTTACACGTCAATCATATTTTAAAACTAGATGAGGTCGGCGTTTCCTATCTGACTACTCTGAGAAGAAAGGCCGAAACAAACTCAGAGGTCACAGTCTCTTTTAAAGTCCAGACATAATCTTGGTCAGATCATATGAAGACCATGCAGGTCGATGTCTGAGATGGTCTTTTGAGGAAAGAACCACACAGATTGAGAGGACCTGTCCAGCCAGTGCACGCATTTGTCAGAAATCGTGCAGCTCAACTCAAAACTTAAGGAGCTCGACGATTCGACGAACAATACCAAAGAAAGGACATTTGGGTAGGCCACATTAATTACTCAAACTGCCAGACCATGACAAAAACTAACAGAACAGAGAGAAAAATTAAAAATAATATAAATAAAATGACCCACATAGTCTTCACATTCACAATAATTAAAATAATAGAATAGTTTACAAAGTAAGCAAATGTCATAGTATATATAAAATCCATTAATGTCAAAGTGTATATAATAAAACAAAAAAAAAAAAAAACAACAACAACAAGACAGAGAGAAAAAAAATATAAATAAAAATAAAAACATTAAATATGTAAAAAATTGGAAGCACCTTAATCCCAAGCCTTTTTGTCCTCGATATAATCCTTAACGGTATAAAAGGCTTTCTGGCACAACTTACGTTTAATGAATGATTTGAATTTATTAAGGCTTAGATCTTGAACGGGGCTTGGAACTTTATTGTAAAAGCGTATACATTGGCATCTGAACGAGCCACCTATTTTCTTGAGCCTTGTTATAGGTACAACAAATTTGTGTTTGTTCCTATATCATGGATATCACTGTATTTTTTAAACAATTTTATATTTTTATGGGCATATAAAAGATTTTCATAAATATACTGAGAAGGCACAGTCATAACATTAATCTCTTTAAATTTGTCTCTGAGCGAGTGTCTCGGACTTAATTTATAAATTGATCGAACAGCTCGCTTCTGCAAAACAAAGATAGTCTGAATATCAGCGGCATTTCCCCACTATAGAATACCGTACGACATTACACTATGAAAATAGCTAAAGTACACTAAACGGGCTGTCTCTATATCAGTTAAATTACGAATTTTTCTAACAGCAAATGCTGCGGAACTTAGCTTTTTTGACAATTTGTCTATATGCGGACCCCACTGAAGCTTAGCATCCAAAGTTATGCCCAAGAATACGGTGCTGTCTTCAGGATTCAATTCTTCGCCCTTTATCAACACATTAGTTTTCACCTGCCTAACGTGAGGTAGCGTAAACTTAATGCATTTGGTTTTTTTCTCGTTTAGAAGTAAATTATTAACATTGAACCAGTGGACTACTTTAGAGATCGCGCTATTTACTTCGTCAGTAACCTGCTGCTGACGTTTAAGTTTAAACAAAAGTGAAGTGTCATCTGCAAACAACACTATATCATGATTATCCTTTATGAGGTACGGCAAGTCATTAATATAAATAAGAAACAAGAAAGGACCAAGAATTGAGCCCTGTGGGACTCCCATTGTTACTATAGATCCGGGAGATCTTTTTCCATTAACGTCAACGCTCTGAATCCTCTTACTCAAGTATGAAGTAAGAAGATCCAGAGCAGCGTTCCGGATCCCGTAGTGACGGAGTTTCCTGATTAAAGTTTCGTGAAGAACGCAATCGAATGCCTTGGACAAATCACAGAAAATGCCCAAGGCATCGCATTTGTTTGACGTAGCAGCTTCTAACAAATCGTTTACAGACGCAATAACTTAAATCTATGAGGTACTGTTAGTTATGGGTGGTGGTCTGGGCATATTTGTTGATGTCCGTTGTAAAAACATTGTACATTGGAGCAACACGTGTGCTTAATTGAATAATCAGATTTAGAAGGCAAACGAATCCCATACAGGGTGGCAAAGACATCGACGTGCAAACTGTAAGTTCCGTGAATTTATCACTTGATTCTAGCGTAGAAATTTTCCGTCAGTTATTCCTGTTACCCTATGTAGCGGTATCTACAACGCCACATGCGAACAACGCGTCACACAAATCCTGCATCTCGCAAACAGAGTTTACCACGCAACTAGCATACATACTCCTCCCTTTTCTATAGAGTATGAGTGAACTTTACTCCCTGTTTCTCATACCTCTATACCCTGTATAATATTGTGAATGTGAAAACCAATCTGTCTGTTTTTCTGTTTCCTACCTTTTGACTGAACGGACGGTTGACCATGATCTGGATTAGGACATTCGATACTTTAGGATAATTTCCGAACTCCGCGCGTGTAAAGCAAAACGGACAATTAAAGCTAGCTATTAATCTAATAAAAACGCAAAAATTAAAAAAATTACTGCATCGACAATATTTACAGTAATAGTAAGAAAGAAACTGACTGTAATAGTATGAAAGAAAAAATACTAAAGGGTTTAAACTACAGGTTAACCAGAGAGCAAAAAAAAAAGATGTACTAACCGTTTTTTTTTTCCATTATCCTGACCTCATAATGGGAATCCAAACAATCTCGAAGCATAATATATACAAAAGAAGACATTACAGACTCCTATTTAGAATTTTAATCAGCGCTCTTACAACTCAGAAAACTTCACTAATTAGCAACGACGAAACCAAAAAGGAATAAAACCAAAGCATTTGAGATAAAAAAAGTTTTTTTTAATCCACCCTGGATACTTCGCGCTCATTAAGTCTGTTCCTCTCCTAACGAGGAAAATGATTGTCACCGTAATAAAGATCAAGCGTCGATTTTTGTGAAAATGAAACAAAAACCCGTCCAAGTACGTATCGAATCACGCTCAGTGAAGGGTTCCGTAGTCAGGAGGAATATTTATTTTCGCATGCATAGAATTGATTTTACCGGCCGCAAAAATGAGTTTGTTTTTAATATTAGTTCTAGACAAAAACAATATTATTTCTGCGGTTGGAAAGACGAAAATATTAAATCCAACACGATTATGTGCATTCAGTCTCTCTGTTACCAGCCGGTCCATTTTGTAAAAATCTCACCGTGAAAAGTTAGGTGAAGTGAGCTTAGAATGAGCTGCCAATAGTGTCAATCCCTAGCATTAGTTGGAATGACAGCTCACTTCACGCTCACTTCACCTAAGTTTTCACGGTGAGATGGTTACAGAATCGCACAGCTGTATGGGGAATCGGAGATTTTTTTTTTGTGATTTCACTACACCATTTTGTTTTGCGGTGCCCAAAATTCACCTTCTTTCCAATTCTCATCGAAATAGTGCTAATATTCTCCAAGTAAAATGACTGTGTCACATCTGGACAGACGGACATGACAAAATTTAAAAAACTACTGAAGAACTATTGTAATTATGTATCACCTCATGTACCTACCTACCTCATATTAAAGAAAGAAAAATATTTGATTTGAAAATTATAAGGGTTCCGTTTTTGCCATTGGTTCCGTTTTTTGGCTACGGAACCCCAAAAAGGAGGCAGCTTTGAATTTTTTTGCGAGACTACAATTTCGCAGGAAACAGGTAGACGGGAATATAAAACGACGCTTTGACAATGATATAGAGGTGTTACTTTTGGATGTTTTGAGCTGAAAAAGTGTTCGGAATTTTTGTAGGTAAGTATTGAAAAATTTAGTTTTACATCGTTGCGACAATTTTGTATCGTTGGTTTGCTGAACGCAACTTCAAGCTTCACACCTTTTCTTCAGCCCTTGACACACAATTTTTATAGCATAACAGTATATCTAGAGACTATTTTTTTTTTTTTTTTTAAACTATAACTGCAAGATGAAATTGGACACACTACTTTGTAAATTCTATCCACCTAATGGATATCTAAAAGAAATTACTTTTAGCGACAAGGCCACTGTTTGTACCATTCGAATGTATGTTATTTCCTAATATTGTTCCTTTCAGTGTCCACGTGACCATCTCCACAGATGGGTCAGATCTCATGTGCGTATGCAGAACTTCCCCACAGTCAATAGCACACCTTCCACCGTGTGCCTGTGCACTTGATAATCTGATGACTGCGTTAGTGAGCAGAGTACGTGCAGCTGAATTTTGGGCCAAAGATGATTGAAGTATTTACCGTCGATGCGCTAAGAAGACGAAGTGTCCATTATAATCCTTCACCTTTCGTCAGTATCTTTTATCCAATGATAAAATGAACACCGCTGCTTATGTTTGTAGCGGTATCTACAACGCCACATGCGAACAACGCGTCATACTGACGTCACGCAAATCCTGCATCTCGCAAGCAGAGTTTACCGCGAAATTAGCATACATACAAACTTCCCGACATCAGTCGTTGGGCAGTTGCCCGCTAGACACAACACCCGTCTGGTTGGAGGATCCTCCCTTTTCTATAGAGTATGAGTGAATTTTATACCCTGTTCCTCATACCTATAGGTATATGTTTATCTGCAAAACCAGAGGCAGCAAAAATACTTTTTTTTTGTTTGCCTATTTTGTGTCCCACTGCTGGGAAAACACCCCACCCCTTCTTTCTTCCAAACCTCCCTGTCTTGTGCGATCTCTGGCCACGTTAGCCCTGCAAATGATATAAGATCGTCACACCACCTTCGCCTCGTGAAAAATACATTACCATCCTAAAAATAACGCTGCATTTTCTTATGTTATTGCTATTACATGCAGCAGCCGCACCGTTTCTAATAGAAATTCAGCAACGCTGCTCGGGCAGTATAGTAGTGCTTCCTCAAACAAATTACTTTACAAAGACCTGTGGGATATTGACGTAACAAGTTTTTTCAGGTCCCACAGGTTTTTAGCAGCAGGTGTTTTTTAGAGTGTTTTCTCTTCTCAGCTCTTTGGCTGGTTTTTGCAACATTTACGGACCGAAGTCAAGTAATTGCAGCGTGTGGTGTGTTATGTTAAAGATGTGTTGTGATGAGGACCTATTTCGTTTTCATCTACAATATTTGCAAGAACTTTCTGAGAATGCGACATGTATTTAATATTGCAGCTTTTTGTAGGGTTATATACAGGGTTTCTTTTAGGTTTAGTAATTTAAGGCTTTATTATTAGTTAGCATTGGATTTCATTTTGACAGTTAAAAAACATTCATTGCGTTATTTATTTATTTAACTTTTCGCACAAAAAGGTACGAAGGCGGAGTTAATGCCTTAGACATTCTCTACCAGTCAACCAAGGGTGGTGAAGAGATTAGATGGCAGGTGCTTTGGTTGAGAGGGACAATGTTTAAAAAACCTCTTAAAACTAGGTACTTAAATAGGTTATATACACTTACATACTATTACTATAATATATACTTATACTATATATAGAAAAATCAAGGGAGAGAGGTGTTGATATGACTCTACACACTGTTTTTTACGTTGTTAAGCAGACACATTTTTCGAACATATGAAGCAATGGATTAGCAACATCCTTCAAAATGATTCAGATTGGTGATGTGTTACACAATTAGGGTGCTCGAGTATTACAAAAGTACTATCTATCTATCTTTGTTTAGCATTAAATTACCAACTATTATGTACATACATTAATGATTGTTTCAATTCACCCTGAATAGTAATAATTACCCTTCTATTGCATAATCATGATAGATAATTACATGTATCCAAGCAGTGTCGCGTTACACATTGATTAATTTTGGGAATTACAGTAATCCATTGGATATTGATTAATTTGCAGTGTACTGTACTGACATTGTAAAAGACAAATCCTTTGTAATTATAGATATGTAAGTTGTTAAATAAATAATTTAATGTCTTTGTTTAAAAATAAATGTTGTAAGTTAATTTAAAAGTGATAACAACTTGGATTTAAATAGGTTTGTACTGTTAGCATCGGGGGGATGCTCTGTACCAGGATGAATGAATAATAAGCTGTCCACTTTTAAATAGCGTAATTATTATATTATTTGACGACACAGTTAGCGCAGTGGCTGAGCGATCAACTGCTGCGATACGTGTCGCGGGTCCCGCACGGAACAAATAGTTGTATTGCCAACAGATAGTTGTTCCGGGTCTGGCTGTTTGTGTGTGTGAGTTTAAATGTTTGTGAACGCACCCACGATACAGGAGTAATACCTAGTGGGCAACGTTTAAAAAAAATATATATCTTGAAACTAATAACATATGTATGTATTTTTCCTATGACTTCAGCCAAATCTGACGCCAACTGCCTTCTAAGTTTAAACTAAATTAATGTTTGTCTCGTATTTCTTGCCAACAACTTTAACGAGCTCGCGGAGGTTGCATGTAACTTACATGTACTTACGAGATGTAAGCACCAAATAGGCTATAATCCCTACAGTACAAAAGCCTCGTAATCAGCCTGTAATGTCCCCACTGCTGGGACACAGGCCTTCTCTTGGTGAGAGGGAGTGGGCCGTAATCCACCACGCGGGCCTAGTGCGGGTTGGTAGATGTCACATGTCTTCGAAATTTTGGTTCTAGGACATGTCGGTTTCCTCATGATGTTTTCCTTCGCCGTTTTGAGAGCAGTGGTGCTGAAATAATTTACATAAAGTAAAGCGCCTGCTTGAGTTCGGACCCTCGACCTACAATTTGTAAAAGGCGCGGTAGTTACCATTGGGCCACCACTGCTCAAAAGCACCTACTTTGATATAATAAAATACCATTGACACAAAGCTGCCAACTTAAATAAAAACCACTCGTATTAAAAATAAAATGGTATTAAAATCTCTTTGAAACTATGATTTCATAGCACGAGTTAAATGCCAAGTACAACTTTATTTACTCATCGCAAACGATTGCAGTTGCAAAAAGAACGAGTTTTTACTGAGTTAACTTCTCATACATCATATGAGATAAATATTTGAGTTTAAGACTAGCTACGGAATATACGACTTATTTTTATAGAAATAAGAAAGAAAATACATTTATTTAGCACAGACTAGTAATCTAGATGCTGTGTTGTTATTTTATTGACGTACAAACATTTTAATCCGGAATTATTTTAACAAGCTTTGTATTAGCTTACTTCGTTTGTAGGTTTCCAGTTATTCGCATTGGCTTTAATATTTCAAGGAGTTCATGGCATCCAATTGAGCTGAAACTTGGTACGTGTGACAAGAACCACACCACATCGCAGCGACATAATAGAATAGAATAGAGTACTCTTTGCTATGTACACCACATAAATTACGTAAATATATAAATTTTACAAAGGGCGACACACTGGGCGGTCTTATTGTCTTAGCTTATGTGGGCAGACAGTGCTTACTTGTGAATAGTACCTATCTGTGCAGCTTCATGCATTTGTGTCGTGGTAACTACAAAATACGTTGTATTTGCTATGTGTCCGGTCGCTGGAGCACGATCTAGCTGGTGGTTGCGTTGTGGCTGCGACTTCGCCTTGATGTGGGCGGTATCGTCCACATGGTTGATTTTGACGGCCAAACTATTAATTTCCACACAAATTAGTGCCCGTCCACGTGTTCTCGATGTGGTATGGTTGTGGTACGCATGGCTATACATAACCAGTATAAGCTGAGTTCTGATTGTATGAAAAACCTTTACAATGCGAAGTCAGCTAAAACTGAAAATGCTGACCTTGATGAGTAGCAGTGTACTACGTGTGACTGGGCCTTTAAGCTAACCATGTATTACACCACTTAGCTTCATAATCTCGTTGCTGTATTGTTTTTAATTGTTTCGTCGTTCGAAAGCGAAAACGGAATTCTTTTTTCAATTCATTTACACTTGCACAACATACTCATACATTTTTTATGTACCCAGGTCCTTCTTTGTACGTTTTTGTAACGGCATTTTTTATTTGGAACAATGTTCGTTTTTTATTGGAAATACTTTTCTCCTTTGACACATTTTGTTTCGAACCGTTTTATTATGCTACGGGATACCTACTCAATACTCGATACATTTATTGCTTCCACGTGTGAACATAGGTGGTAGGTTCTACAGAATATGATCATTGTGGACCCTGTCGGGCACAACAAAAGTGGGAGACGAAGAGGGCTTTTATTTGACTACTTAGTTATTATAATAAATTTTGTAATTATTTTATAAAAAACATATACTTGATTTAAAATGTATCATGTAAATATTCATTGATATTTTAATAGCATTTATATAATAGAAATTGTTTTAATTTATTTATCATGCATCTATTTATGCATGTAAAAAACAATAAAGTTTGCAATAATTAACCATTTTTCGAAGTTAAAAGGCACAAATTGTTTACTTGCTGCAAACGTAAAACAGGTTTTTATGTTCACAATTTTATTATAATGAGACACTTTTTTAACTTTCAGTCGACTTTAAAATGTTTTAATAGTTTTTAAACCAAACCACTCTCCTTCCTCACACTCAAAGACACTCAAAGAGAACCTACGATTCCTCTTCCCTCTTCTCTATTTCCCTCCGACTTTAAAAGTACTAAAAGTAGCACTCAAAATTCACTCCTAAATAGTCGCACTGTCGGGTATTCAATGGGCAGCCTTACTCGCTCCTGAGGCGAGCTTTTAAGACGATATTTTGTAAAGTGCTCGACAAAGTCACCTGGAGACTGGAGAAACTTAATGACTCAACTCTAGTAAAATTGCATTTTGCCAAAGGTATTCTGCATAGAAAATTTGCTGCATATGCTAAAATATTCAATCGAATGGAGATGATCAGGCGTTACTTTTAAGGCGTCAGGGTAGCCCGCGTATACTTACGTTTTTTGTTGCATGTTAGTATCAGGTTCTATGTTCTTGTGTGGTGGTTCTGTGTTTTAACTAAATATGACTCACGGCAGTAACAAATACTTATTTATAGAATTATAATCATAGCATAATCAGCCTGTAATGCTCCCACTGCTGGGACACAGGCCTCCTCTCTTCAAGAGGGAGTGGGCCGTAACCTACCACGCAGGCCCAGTGCGGGTTGGTAGATGTCACGTCTTAGAATTTTTTGTCCTAGGACATGCCGGTTCCCTCACGATATTTTCCTTCACCGTTTTGTGAGCAGTGGTGGTGAGATTATTTTACATAAAGTAAAGCGCCTGTTTTGTTTACATTTTTGGCAAATAAGTCGCAAATGCAGGATACCTTAGGGCTTAGAGCATCCCCCTTATGTGGTTATGGGTACTTGCTTCTTAATGCATGTTTGCAATCCTCTTAGAATAGTAGCACTTCTTTGAATATTACTTGAAATAAAAGCTGATGTTTTGTCTTGTATTAATATTTAGCCTTTGAAAGACAGCTCTTTGAATTCAATATTGTGATTAACGTAACTAAACTGTACCTACTTGATTAAGTTGGATATATTCTGAGGGTAACAACTAGATAGGTACCGTAACCCTTATCAAGCTACAAGCTTTGTCGTAAATTGATGTAACTGCATAAACATAAAGTAAAAAAGGAGCAAAAACAAGGTAACAGAACTATGAAAGAAACGTAGCAAGTGGCGTTCTGCAGTAGTAGTACATTTATTTATTTCTCAATAAATGGTACATTGAGATCTTACATCAAACATTGTTACACACACACACTATAATATGTACCATTGCTGGTATAGAAACATTAAATAATAAGCTAGGTACATACATGCAGACCAGAACTGGGTACATTATAATCATAATATTATATAAAGTTATGAAATTTTGTAACAAGTTTTATGAAGTACTAGCATCGCCTTGCAGTTTCACCCGCATAAGTATCGATCCCGTGATCGGGATAAAAAATATTGTGTCAATTCTGGCTATCTGTGTGCAAAATTTCATCCAAATCCGTTCAGTCGTTTTGGTCTGAAATAGTAACAAACATCCGTCCATTCATCCATCCATACAAACTTTCGCGTTTATAATATTATATAGGATGTAGTTTCTGTCTAACCCCATGGGAAAAAGTCGTGAGCTTATGTATGTGTATAATTATAAAGAAGAGACCATAGCATATTTAAAACAAACTTATAACAACAATGAAGTGGTAAATAGTTCAACTAGTTTCCACTTTCTAACTAACTTGATCCAACTATAGTTTCCACAAAAACCGGAACCATAATTATAGTACGATAATATTAAATTATTTAACAGTCTAAACTTCATTAATAAACTTCCTCTACCCGCTCGTTTCCGTACTCGAAAACTTCCGTGGTTGAATACAAAACTTTAGATCTAAAATAAATTTAAAAACAACTCTAAAGGCATTCATTTTAACTCTACTACAACTGTTCAGACTTAATTGGCGCCTACAGCTTTTGTTTGAGCATTGTTACGACTATTAAGGTTAAATAGAGACTAGAAACCCACGTAAAATCTATGTTTATATTGTAAATGGGGCAAACTACACAGACTAACTTGGATACAATAGTAATTTTGATTTGCAATAGCAACAAAACTACGTGCTTGAGATATAATTATATTATATTATATTAAAAAATGATAATATTAATAATCAATAATTATATTATATTATAATGGTGTTAGGTGACAAAGAGCCATTTGCGTTTTTCAGAATGTTGATCTTTACCACGCACTATAATTATTATCACTAATTAGTATTGGTCAGTACAAATTATTCATTTTGTATTGCCCGCGGCTTCACCCTAGTGAAGGTCGGAAATATAATAACGTGGTACACAGAGCGCATAATTTAATGGAGACAATGGACAATAATGGCCAATGGACCAATTATATAGAGTACTAGCTTTTGCCTGCGGCTTCACCCGCGTTTATGTAACTAAAGTATCCCACGGGAACGTGCTATCCGCATAAGAAGTATCCTATGTCCTAAAATCTTAATTCAGGACACGGTCTTCCTTTGTGCCAAGTTTAGGCGTGAAAAGGTAACCCTAAACTAAACAGAGACACACAGATAGGGTTACTGTAAGTAGTTTATCAGCCATCTTGTTACCATAACACAAGCATTAGGTTGCTTAGCTTGGGACAAATGGTGCTGTGTGAAATGTCCAGGGATATTATTATTATTACTTTCGGATTTATAATGTTAGTGTATAATTAAGTATTAGATTATACTAGATTATATACATAATCAGCCTATACTGTTCCCACTGCTGGGACACAGGCCTCCTCTCAGTGAGAGGGAGTGGGCCGTAATCCATGACGCGGGTCCAGTGTGGATTGGTAGATGTCACATGTCTTCGAATTTTTGGTGCTAGAACATGCCGGTTTCCTCACGATGATTTCCTTCACCCTTTTAAGAGCAGCGGTGATGAAATAATTTACACAAATTAAAGCCTGACTGGGTTCGAACCTACGACCTACAACTCGTAAGTCGCGGCTGGTACCACTGGGCCACCACTACTCACTAGATTGTATACCAATATAATCAGCAACCAGGATATATTCGCCAAAAATGTAAACAAATATGAGTTTATGGAAAAATAACTTTAATACCTACACAATAAAGTTCAGTTTACGCTACAACTTCAAACATTTTTATAACTTTTTTAATAGGGCTAGTCACTCTGAAATCAACTTAATTTCCATTAAAATAAACTTGATATTGGTTTTACTTAAAATAACGTATGAGGAACAGGGTGTAAAGTTCACTCATCCATAGAAAAGGGAGGATCCGACCAGACGTGTGTTGTGTCGGGTGGGCAACTGCCCGACGATTGATGTCGAGAAGTTGTATATATGCGCGGTAAACTTCGCTTGCGCGATACAGCATTTCGCGTGACGTCAGTGTGATGCGTAGTTCGCATATGGCGCTGTAGATACCGCCAGAGGTCCAACTAACATTTTGGCTCACATAGTTTTGTACATTTTGGCATTTATAACGATTTCATAAAACCCAAAATGCACATAACTCAGTTTAACCTAAAACGTTAGTTGGGTCACTTAGCTTCCAATGTTTAAATTGTAGTTTGGATTTTCCACTTTGACCTACCTTTTTGTTCTTGGGGTTATCCTCATAGATACCCTCCATCTAGGAAGAGGGGTTATGTCAATTTTTTACCGACTAAAATCCAGCTGTTCCTTCCTGTACCGGGGACGCGGGAGACGCTTGTACAGACGCCAGCACATCAAGCTACTACAATCTGTCAAATTTCTTTAATAGATTTTCAACTTTATCACTAAAGCATTAAGTTTTATGGTTGATTGGGAAAATTTGACAGTTTTGGGTAGCTTGACCTGCTGATGTCTGTACATTCACCGCACCCCCGACTGACTTCGACCTTCCCACTCATAAAGCACTAATTTGTTTTTGAGTCAATAATAACTTTGGACATTTCTAACTATTCTAATCATCGTAGGCGTTAACGTTCAACCACATTATATAATTTAGTGTTCGTGAAACTAGACCCACGCAAGTGTCACCCTTGATTAGACCGTCATTGTATCCTAAGTATTTAATTGAATTCTAGTTATTAGCCCTGACTGTAATTATTTAAGTTAGTAGCAACTTGAGAAAGGAGACTTAGATATTCTTATGTTTGTTAAAGTCTATTGAACAACTTCATGAAAGAAAATAAAGTACAAGGTTTAGATACCTTTTGATTATTAATTTGTTAGTTTTTTTTTATTTTGATTTTAAAGTTATTAATTTTTTTTGTTGTTTGATTTTGTATACGACGCGAGGCCTATTTGGCCACGACACAAGGTCATCATAATCATAATCAACCGATAATGTTCCCACTGTAGGGACACAGGCCTCCTTTCTGGGAGAGGGACTGGTTCGTAATACGCCCATTCGGGTTGGTTGGATGTCACATGTCTTCGAATTTTTGGGTTCTAGGACATGCCGGTTTCGTCACGATTTTTTCTTTAACCGTTTTGAGAGCAGTGGTAATCATTTCCACAAAGTAAAACGCCTGTCTGGGTTCGAAACTACGATTTAGGTACAACTCGTGAGTTAAATCTTTAATCAATAGAGGAATATTGCCAAAGAAACAACTGTATTTTTAAAGAAATAAAATAAAGTTACAAATTTCTTTAGTTTTTTTTTTTTTTTTTTTTTTATTGACAATGGGCTCACTCTTGACCTCAATCCAGCCCAGAGGCAGGGATGAGATCTACGGTGGAACGAGCTTGCCCAGAAGAAGCCTATTCTCGCCCTGAAGAGATTAGGGTTGTATGAACTCGGGAATGCAGACGCAGGCAGACAATTCCACTCCTTTGCTGTGCGCATCAGAAAAGATGATGAGAAGCGCTTAGTGCGTATATAGGGTATTTTATTTTATTTTATTTGGGAAAATAAACGGTTACACATTACAATGCTTTGGTATAGAACTTAAAACTAAAAGGGGAGTTTAAATGTATAACCAACAACATTTTCCACATAATATAAAAAAGTTAAACAAATACGAACGGCGTGCGATATAAATTACATACATTTAATAGAGAGTATGGTTAAATATAAGAAATAAGACTAAAGTGCAAGATATACAGTTAAAAATAATAAAAAAATAAAGAAGATGTAATACAATATTTTAAAATAGAAATTATGATTTTAGCATTGCTATGTTCTTAATTCTGCTATAATTTTGAGCGCAGTACTTCTAAACTTTCCAGCGGAAACAGCAAAGAACTCAATATCCCGGAAAGTCTTATTGAACTGAGTAGTGAGACGCCGTAGGGGCGCTCGCGATCCTGCGTTTGATCGACAAGAGGTTACAGCAAACAATGGTCGCGCGCGCACACCTCGACACATAGTAGTTCTGGGTACTACATAACATATTCTATTGCTTATGTCTATACAATCATATGAATTGTTACATAAATCAAACAGAAACATCGATTCCAACATTATACGCCTAGATTTAAGGTGTTGAAGTTTATAACTATTCAATAGTTCGCTGTAAGATGCATACGTACGAAAACAACGGAAATGCATTGCCTTTAAAAATTTGCGTTGTACTTTTTCTATCATATTAGAATATTTTTCATAGAAGGGGTTCCACACCGGGACCGCGTACTCCAACTGAGACCTGACTAAAGTTTTATATAGGTATAAATAAGTACCAGGGCGTTTAAATTCCTGAGCCGCTCTCATCACAAAACCGTACATACGAAAAGCATTGTTTACAATTTTAGCAACATGAGCATCAAGATGGAGTTTATCATCCAACAAAACACCAAGATCACGAATCACTGTTTCTCTTGTCAGATCTATGTTGTTCAATGAATATGCATATTTAATAACATTTTTATTTTTAGTAAAACTAATGCAGTGGCATTTGGGTATGCTCAATTTAAGTTTATTTTTTACGCAATATGCAGAGAATCTATTTAAATCTTCCTGCAGAAGTAAACAGTCACGTAGATTAGTAATCGGCCTAAAAATTTTTAAATCGTCTGCGTAAAGTAATACTTTAGAATTTTGAAAACACGTACCTATATCATTAATGAACGTAATAAACAAAAGAGGACCCAGTATAGAGCCCTGAGGAACACCGGAAGTAACATTTAGTGTCGCAGAATTAAAACCGTTTATTACAACTTTCTGAGATCTGTTAAGAACGTAAGAAGAAAACCATCTCAATAGGTTGCCACGTATGCCATTAAAAGCAATTTTACTCAACAGCAATTGATGGTCCACTTTGTCAAAAGCTTTTTGGAAGTCCGTGTATATGGTATCAACTTGAATACGAGAGTCCATGCTGTTAAATAAATAGTCAACAAAAGTTATCAGGTTAGTGGTAGTTGACCTTTTTTTGACGAATCCATGTTGTTGTGGGATTATGTTATTATGTAGTAGAGGATAAACTTTATCATGAACAAGCCTCTCAAAAAGCTTCGACAACACCGATAATATCGATATAGGACGATAATTCTCGACATCCTGTTTAGGTCCCGACTTGTGAACAGGAGTAATGTTTGCAAGTTTCCATGCTTGGGGAAAGACTCCTTGTGAAATAGACAAATTAAAAATAATTTGCAAAGGCACACACAGATTAACCGCGGTCTGTTTAATGAACACAACTGGTAGACCATCAGGTCCCGGGCCTTTAGATGGATCTAGTGCTCTTAGCGCACTTAATATTTCATCGGCAGTAAACTGAATGTTACTAAGGAGAGAACAGGTTTCAGAATAATCTACGCACTGCGCTGAAATACCATCAACTGAAATGGATGGCTCGTATACCGAATTAAAAAAGCTTGAGAACAAATTACAGATGTCTTCGGGGTTATTGGCTGAATGGTTACCGCAATGCATGATAGAAGGAAAGCTAGTAGAGGACTTGCGGGAAGAAATGAATGCCCAAAAATGCTTAACATTAGTCCGGATACCATCTTCGACGGAGGCAATGTACTTTCTGTAGCAGTTTTTGCACTCAACTTGGAATCTAGAGCGGTAAATGGAAAACTGCTCGTAGTCTGAAATGTTTTGAAACATCTTCCATTTTACCCAAGCCTTGGCTTTATTTTTGTAAATATGAATAAGCGATTTTGAAAACCATACCGGAAACTTTAAAGATCTACAACTAATTAGTGGAACATGTCTTTTAATAATGCAGAAAACAATATTATAAAACGTGCTTAAGGCATCGTCAATGGTATGTTTAACTAAAACTTCCCCCCAATTAATATCTTTTAAATCCCCATTTATATTATCATAATTTGCCTTGTAATAATTATACTTTTTAATCATCTTGCGGGCCATCGAATTGTAGGGTACGCTTAGGGAAATAAAAACATTAAGTGGAGGATGGTGGCCATCAAGTTGTAGTAAATAGTCTGTGGCTCCAGAAACATTGCAATCACAGTTACCAATAACCAAGTCTAATATTCTCCCACTTTGATTCCGTATGGTATTAAATTGATGAGCGTTGAGGTACGACAAAAACGCACTCATGTAATCACAAACGGGGGAGTTGTCACTACAAATATGAGCAGATAGTGAGGGTATATTAACCAAATAGGGGTGGTATCCCGGAGTGCGTCTGGACTCTCGATGGTAAAAAGGTGAAGGCGGGATGAGCTCATGTAGCTCTTGAGCACACTCCCCGAGGTACAGTCTGTAGAAGACGGACAGACAGGCAACACTTCGCCGGTGAGCCAAACTGTGAAGTTTTGCCTCCACCAGCTTTTTATCGCCAATAAGTCTCTTAGCTCTGCGCTCGACTGAGTCTAAAGTGGCAAGTTGGTATTTAGCTGACCCATCCCACAGGTGACTGCAGTACTCCATACACGATCGGACTTGTGCTTTGTAAAGGGTTAAAAGCTGACCCGGTGTGAAGTACCGCTTAACCTTGTTCAGGATGCCCAGCTTTTTGGCCGCCGTTTGTGCTTTAGACTCAATGTTTTCGCCGAAATGTACACTAAAGATATAGGTACGCACGACGACAGATCATGCTATACATTTATAAGGCTATAGAATGCGAGCTCAGCTAAAACTGGAATGTATGTATGTAGGTAGGTATATATTCTCACATATAGAAGCAATAAGAATAATGTACCCAGGATTTTGTAATATCTTGATTTAAAAGTGTGTCCTTGGAGTTTCCTGCCAGTTCTTCTCCATAGAGATCTACGTTTCGACTTTTTAATTTTGACAAAACAAAAGTGCCTGTACATGTTTTAATTGAAATAAATACTTTGAGTTTGAGTTATGACTTATAATTAGGTACTGCTTAAATCAGGCTGTACAGATAACATAATATGTAGTAAACAAAGAAACTTCCCTTTAGGTAGGTACGCAAAACTAGACTGTATTTTACCTTATGTTTTATCCGAAGATTATTATGGAAATTCTGTCTTGAGGCGGTGATAAGCGCAGTCTTTACTTTTCATTTTAAGGAAATCAGTGTAAGAACACAGGCGTAGGTAGGTACATAGTTAAACAAAGCAAAAACAAAAAAAAAAATGAAAATCGCTTGTGGTTAGGTAGTTTTATCGTCGACATCCGAAGAGGTACGAAGGTTTTCGATGTCGGAAAACGAATTACGAAACTCAAATGAAGTTGCGATACAAGACAAGACACCTGCCAAGGCATTGCTGATATGTGGAGTAGGGCAGGGTTCGTTGTACCTACTCATCATTATGAATAACTTTAGCTCTGGGACCAAACCTGAAAAAAAAAAATCGACTACTACATTTAACAGGGTCCTCAGATACAGATACAGGCGCTGCCCAGTTTGGGGACCACTGTTAAAATAACTATGTTAAATACTCTAGTTACAGTAAGCATAATCATCATCGGCTTAACCTTTTCCCATCTATGTTGAGGTCGGCTTCTAGTCTAACCGGATGCAGCTATATACCAGTATTTTACATGAAGCGACTGCCTATCTGACCTCCACAACCCAGTTACTGGATAATACGATAGACCATGGTAAGACTGGTCGTCAGAATTTCGGCCTTTTGACTTCCCGTAAAACGAATGTTGAAGATCCCCTAAATGTCATCCGGGACCAACGGTTTAACGTGTTTTCCGAGCCACAAGGAGTCTCGGTATGTAAAGATGGTCACCCATCGGACCAACCACAGCAAGCGTAACTTAACCGTAGTCGCAGTAGGCAAACAATAATTATTATAATTTTTTAAATTCATTTTGTTACAATGGATCAAATAAATTACTTTTATTCTTATTTTGTCGAGTTATGCGAAAATAAATTATGTTTTTTTTTGGCGAAGACTGTGTAGATTGCCAAATCAAAAATTATAAGATCAGATTCAGGCATATTTTACCAGAGTATGAGCTATTTTATGATACATGCAGATACGAGAACAATACACCAAAGCTTTATCTCCAATCAGTCTAATCTCTAACCAATATTGAAACTATTATTACAAATTATATGAAACAAATTCTTACTATAATATATTTTCCTCGTGATTACAGCAAAAACCACACAAAATTATGTTTCTTCTCTTATAGGAAGCAAGGAAAGTGTTTGGTTGTTGTGCAAAGTCATACCTCGCGGCGATGCCAGCACGATCACTTAATTAACTACTAGAAGTCTCGTTACACATAGATTATACCAACTAATCTAATCCGGAGGAAGTTTGTTTTTGCTTGTAAGTAAATGTTTCTTGTCGTCTTTATGAAGTTTATTTGATGCTTCAGCAAGGACGAGAACAAAATATTTTTACTTAAAATATTGTGCAACTAATAATATACATGCGAACATTTAACAGTGGTACCAAGTTGTGGCCCAGAGGTAAAGGCTGCAACTTACGAGATGTAGGCCGTAGATTCGAACCCAGACATGCGCTTACTTTGTTTAAAATATTTCATCACCACTGCTGTCAAAATGGTGAAGGAAAACATCGTGAGGAAACCGGCGTGTCCTACAACGAAAAATTTTAAGACATGCGTGACATCTACCAACCTGCACTGGATCCACGTAGTGGATTACGGCTCACTCACTCCCAACTAGAAGAGGCCTGTGTCCCAGCAGTGGGAACGTTACAGGCTGATTATGCTAATACAAATGCGAAAGTAAAACTGTTTGTCTATTACTTTATGACGCCCGTAACGGCTGAACAGATTTCTATGAAATTGACAAACGGAGACATGACCTGGGTTAGAAAGAAACGAGTAGATAGATAAACCATTTATTTGGTGCACACAAAAAACGTAGCAGAACACACAATTGGACATAGAATACTTTTTACCCTGGTAGTACGTTCCCGTGGAATAATTGTCGACCACTATGCGGGTGAAGCCGCAGAAAAAAGCTAGTTGTATAATAAGTTTTCAAGAAGTAAAGTGATACAGTTTAATGATTGTTCAGATCACCCAATTGAATTCTAGCCATTACCGATGGTCTTTGAAGAGAATTTAGAACCAAGTGGACCGCCCAAGGTTAGTCTTAAATACTTTTTGTCTAAATCTACATCTTTACATTTGGCCATCGCTACTTATCTTGCTACTCGCAAAGTGACTCGCTAGGCTCTAGGCGCTAAGCAAGCCACCTGTCAGTGCGTATGTAGCGTATACAATGCGTATACAATAATTATGTCACTCTTGGCCCATTCAATTTTCATCCTAGAATAAAAAAATTGTTTCCCTAAAACCCTTTTGACCTCTCAATACCACATTTTATTAAGTCCTACCTATACCAATTGAGACCATTTCAAGGAGCCTAAACACGATACCTCTGCTGTAAGTTAGGGAGTGGGAAATCCTGAAAATTCCTGGTAAAGTTGCAGCAGCAGTTTAAGGTTACTATGTTCTTCTAATATTTCGACTCGATCTGACCTGTAGAAGATGCTCACATCAATTAATCAACTAGAAAAGAGCTGATAATCTTCAAACGGCTGAAAAGAGAATCATAGCTAAAGACTCTCGATCAAGTCACCTCTCAAACAAAACAAAAATTTTCAAAATTGGTTCAGCAGTTTGGGTGCTATAATGGCGCAGACAGAGACACAGATACACACTGTTTCTGTCGGGGGTTAAGAACTAAATTCTCATAGCATGAGTAACTACTCCAACGGCATTAAACATTTCTCTTACATAACATACTAAATAACATAACACCTGTACAATACGTACGAACGTAATGCCGTACTATGAAAATCTTATTACGTTGCTTCACGTATCACGTTTTGCATTCATTGTCTATGCAACTCATGAACGGGGTACGCATTGCCCGGAATTACTGATACCTGCCTTACTAAAACATTAGCACTTTGCAAATACCACGGGAGGAGTTCTGTCGTCAGGCAGTTTTGGTTTTCGGCACGTTTTCTTTTTTCTGGTGTTATCTATCAGTCTTAGTTTTGTATTAGGCAAAATAAGAAACTTTTTCCCGGAATCCGCGCATCTTTCACTAGTAAACATCACTAGATATACAAAATGGATTTCACACAGTCGACAGCTACTGTGTAAAATACAATCCCTGCAATTACCTACTGTGATATCAAAAGTAATCCCTATGATTGCCTACTGTGATTACCAAGGCAATTCCTGTGATTACGTATTAAGATTACCAAGGTAATCCTTGTGGTTACTTACCTACTGTTTTATGATCATTACGTTGGTAACAAACCAGAAATGTTAGCATCGCCTTCCATTCAAGGTATAAACGACTGAATTTTATCAGTTCAAACATGACTAGACTTTTCTGTTTATGAATAATTGTAATCAATATTCAGTGGGAATTCCAGTATTGATGTCCAGATCTGAGGGGCAATTCTCGTGATTTTAAGAACGTTCACAGTCTGATCTCAGTCACAATCTGTCAAAAAATACTTCCAATTTCCCTACATTTTGACAAGTTTTTGACATTTGTTAGTCGGCGAGATGAGACTGCGACTAGATTTTGAACGTTTTAAATTACGAGAATTGGCCTTCTGATCTATGTCTCGATCTGTCAAAAATAACTCCAAATTCCCTACATTTTTGACAAGTTTTTGACATTTGTTTGTCGCCGAGATGAGACTGCGACTAGATTTTGAACGTTTTAAATTACGAGAATTGGCCTTCTGATCTATGTCTCGATCTGTCAAAAATAACTCCGAATTCCCTACATTTTTGACAAGTTTTTGACATTTGTTTGTCGCCGAGATGAGACTGCGACTAGATTTTGAACGTTTTAAATTACGAGAATTGGCCTTCTGATCTATGTCTCGATCTGTCAAAAATAACTCCAAATTCCCTACATTTTTGACAAGTTTTTGACATTTGTTTGTCGCCGAGATGAGACTGCGACTAGATTCTGAACGTTTTTAATTACGGGAATTGGCCTTCTGGAGTGTCAGTCTGATTTAAAAAAAAACTGTCTGTTAGAAAAATCAGACTGAAGTTTGGTCACTACAGTCCTTTCAAAATTATTTTATCCTTGATATTGCATCACTGCCAAAAGCACACTGATCTCTATAATCATTGCAGTAAGGTTGTTGTTCGGTTGCTGCCATTGACGAGACTGTCAAAACCACAGCTTTATTCTCTTTACCATGAGGTTGCTATTGTGTTCTGATTTTAGTATTAATGTAATTGCTGTGGGTTAATACCTGAAATAAACTGTTATTATTCGGGTTCGATTCCCGCACGGAACAAATATTTGTATGACCTACATGTATTTATTCCGAGTCTGGGTGTTTTTCTATCTATAATAAGTATGTATTTACAAAAAAAAATAAAAAATGTATATAAGTAGTTTATCAGCCATCTTGTTACCATAACACAAGCATTAGGTTGCTTAGCTTGGGACAAATGGTGCTGTGTGAAATGTCCAGGGATATTATTATTATTATTATTATTTTTGTTACTGCTGTCAGAGGTAAAATAACTTTACACTACTTTACTTTATACCGCTGTGGATCGATGATCTCAGACATATTTTGTTTTGTGGCATAAAATGTATGATGTAACATATTTTCAAGCGACGATCGATTTAATTCGACCATGGTCTGGTTACACAATGCACCCATGGCGTTCACAACAAATTCCATCACTGTCTTTATGTATCCCATACTTAATATATTAAGTAAGATAAACATCGTATGCTTTTAAGATAACAATGTTCATTTGAGAGATACGCTTACTACAAACAATATCTTGATTGAGTATCTACAGGTAATCAGTACTAGGAGTTTCTGATCAGGTTACGTAAGTAAGCCTCTGAAGCTTCCTCTTATCTTAATCTTATCAGATTATTGTAATCTCTATATCTTCATATTTGATAGAATTGTACTTCCTTGTTTTATACAAAGGAAAAATAATTTCATTAGGTAGATATAAATATTTTGGCAAAAAAAGACATTGTCATTATGTATATTGGGAACGTTTTATCATTATAAAGAACAAAAATTAGAGCAGATTCTTATATAACGTACTTCACTATAAACTAAAAAATAATTTGCGCAATACGTTCTTTAGTTCTAAAAAATGATAAATGATTTTGTTTTTGTAAGTATGTAGGTGAAAACTGGGTGAGGTGGCGTTTCCTATCCGAGTACTCTGTGACTCTTGCCCATTCTTCTCCATACGAAACTACCTTTTGGATGGGGCGGCTAGAATCATCAATTTTTTTTTTGTAAATGTTGACATTCAGAAGTGCCTTTTTATAAATAAATGATTCGACTTTGAGAAGATAGGCCAAAATAAACCCAAAAATAAAACCTAAAATTCAACAGCTATCAGCAAATAAAAAGGCCACCAGTAACGGAACAACCCAATTACCAGAACACACCAAATCTCAAGCGATTCAGCCAAAAAAAAACATGGCCGACGGGAAACACCATTCCTACCGTACGTGTACCTACAAAATGTTTGGTCCACATTTACTGAAGCGCGCCAGTGTATTTCGCGCCGCTATTTTTGTTAAGTCACCCGAGGCTAGTTGCTAACTAGCGCGGAAAGCCCTACCATCATATCTGGAATATAGAACGACTTTTAGATTACGTTTTCAATGGATTTTCTTGGCGTGACGTGAGGTATTTACTAAGAAAATTGAGGTGTGATATGGCCAATGTTTCTCAACTTTAGTTCTTTGCCAGATTTCACAAAACAAACTGATTATTTTAACGAAAACTTGAACTAGTGTTGTAACAGTATGATAGAGAAGTGATATATCTTATCGATAGACGAAGAGCTACCGTATATTGTAACAAGTTGGATAATTTAGAGAGAAAAAAACTTGTAAACAAAAATTAAGCGAAAGTCGTGCACTGAGAGCGATCCCAGGAACAACGGTACAACGACCTGACCTGCGCTACCCACATTTAGGGGATTCCCAAGAGAGATATTACAGAAATATTATTTTAGACAAAGCTCCAACTCCGGCTTTCCCTAATGGACTCATAAAACTTTTACAATATAAATATTATAAATACCATACGCAAACACACATTATTTAAATCTTTAAAGTATTTGAATAAAATTTGTACCCACAAACAGGCTTTCCCACGATTCTTCGCTTGCAAGAAGATAAAAAAAATGCAGATCCTACAATAATAAACCAAAAAGTTTCGAAGCAATTTTTTGCCTCGGCGGATAAAGAAAAAGAATGATCCGCGTATATTACAGGGGACAGGCGAAAAAGTTTTCGCCTTGGTGTAACCACGATCCTTGGGAAATTCGTTTGACGAAATTGTTTTTAAGTTATAATGTCTTGGACGATCGATTTAGTCTGCAATTATTGCTAATAAAATATTGGGGATGTAGGTACTGTTTACTTTAATTTTATGGTAAAGAAAGACCCTCCCTTTCCACCTTTTTCCTGTCACCGATTTGCCATGCAGGCCCGGTGATTATAAAGTATAGGTACGTTAAACTTTTATACTGTAGTGGTCCACATCGAAGTCCCTGAACCGTCTCCGGACACAACTGGAAAGATTTAACTTCAACCTGGTAGAGTGGGGCTACCTCAACGAAACGTCATTAGGGTGTGGATATGGAGCTATGATACGTAACCTATGCTCCAACTCCTCCTATCCTGCCCTGAGGAAGTAGGCTCTGGGTCGTCTCTGATGAACATCAAGGTGGCATAACTTTCGAGGCTTTTTAAGCACATTCGTAAATAAAAAACATCTCTCAGAAAATCCACGTTGCAACTTAGTTACATAATTGGTTGTATACATTTTGTCAACTCTTTATCAAAAGCTGGTCCTCAAGTACAAACAAGTTGCCAGCCACCACACAATCCCGTACAAACAAGTTAGGAGCAATCCGAGAAATAGCAAACTCTCCCTTGAGCACAACCAATATTTACAATGTGGACTAATTTTAAACTTGGACACTTCCAACATACGGACGCTTGTGTAAAATATTTTTCCTGGAACATAGACGATACCTAGGGGTAGGTGAAGTGGGGAAACTTGGAAATAAAACCGGCAGCACCGTCGTGTTACCAAAGTTGGGGATTTAGCGCTCGCTGCGACACCGGGCTGGGCTCTGGTGTGAGGTGTAAGCGGTTAGGCGTTTGGATATTGCCTTAAATGCTGATTCAATTTAGTCGTCTCTCCCTTAGGTGAGTGTTGATGAATCTGGCGTAGGTCTAAAGTGTAAACGGCCTTCTAGTCCTGGTATTGATGACCTCTTCTTATAGTCAAAAAAATGTTTATTCCAGGCTCTTCATCAACTCAGTATATTGCCAAATACTTTAGAATTGACTCCAATTCTATCTTGACTATACAATTTATTTAGCTTTGAATAGAAAGCCACTGGTTTCACAAATAAAAAAAAAACCGCGGCCATCTTTATCATCATCTGTAAAATCACTACCCAAGACGTAAACACAACTGACTTGACTTCTATAACTCTCTTATTCCTCTTGTCCTTGACCGACAAACGAATTAAATCTACTAAAAACGCTGTCACCTATAAAATCTACCACAGTCAGTGTTCCACTTTCCAGAGGGATCTCGCGATGACAACGTTCTACGGGTCTTGCGCCACTCTACCCCTATCTTCACATATACGATACGACAGAAATCAGTTTACTTTTCTCAATGCTTAGCTGGTTTTGGTGGATGGAGTTAGCTTTTTACGACCTGCCAGTGTAAGTGTTAAGTTAAGTAGAATTTAGTTCTGCGCTGACGCTATTTCGCCTTTGACACACTGAGAAGAAAAAATTATATTTGAAAAGGTCTTGGTGTATCTTTGTACAACGATTTTTAACCGACTATTAAAAAAGAGAGTAATCGAGGCAAAAGGAGTATAAAGGGATCGTACCAGGTGGCGTTCTGTAGTTTCTGCATACCCCCATGGGAAGAGGGCATGAGTTTATGCATAAATGTAAAAAAAAAAGAAATACTCTTAGAAGGGCGAATGGAAATGAATGACAGCGAGATTCTAAGTTGGAGATCAGGGGGACTAAAAATGCCACTTTGGCAGAATCATAATAGAATACCAATATGGATCATATTAAAAATCATAAAATGGTCACAAACTGACAATTCATAATATGATCTGTGTGCAATTCATATCTCGCAATTTACCTGTTTGACAGTTTCGTTTGGAAATTCGTAAAATGGTCCACCAATGTTTACACCAAATAAATGATTGATATGTATGAATTGTAGGTGATTAAAGTATTATGTGTAACCATTTAACAAAAATTAGAGGAATTGCTAATGATGTGCTGGGAATTCAGGAAATGAATAGCTTATAGAGGTATTGCTTAAAGTGGACTTTTTAGGCCCCTAGGTAGCATTTCCATAGTTTGTGTTAAATAGTAAGTTCTGTTAGTCTACAAACCCTATAGAACAACCTTCCATAGTAACAGGCTACATCATGATTCAAAATATTTTACTCCAGGAAACCTTTTTAAACATCTTAAAACTTGGGCAATATCTCCGCTTCTAAGTATGATGTTACTTCAATTTTTCATGAGGAAAATTTTTGCAGTGGTCCAAAGGTTTTTGACCAAGCTCCTACAGCGCCCGCAACTTCTTAAATATTGTTATTATACCGGCTGGCCTTTGTTACCTGGACATAAACTGGGTATAAAAGGTGAACCGAGTAGAAGCCTATGGAACAGAAATCTCTTTTTTTGTAAGTCAGGCGGTATAAGTACAGACGCCAGCACATCAAGCTACCCGAAACTGTCAAATTTTCCCAATCAATCTTGAACCTTAATACTTTAGCGATAAAATTGAAAATCTATTAAAGAAATTTGACAGATTGTAGTAGCTTGATGTGCTGTCTGTACCTATTTATTGATAATTATTAGTGAATGATGAACTAGAATTATGTTATTTAATGGAATAGTAAATATTTATTTTAATAGTGTGGTGTGGGGGCAACGTCTTTATAAAAAAAAAAAAAAAATTGTAAACTCTGTACTATTGCATGTCTTGTAATTGGCAAAATATGGCTGTTTCTGTATTTATATTATGTACCACCATGACTTGTATCCATATTTGAAAAATAAAATATGTTTATCTTTATTACCTAAGTATTTTCTAAGTACTTTCAAAGGCAATCTAATGTCACGCTTACACGGGGTACTTATTATGTATGAATTAGGACTTGGCAATTGTGGTTAACTATGACGTTGGCAACACCGAGCAATTATCGGCAATTCCAAGATTGTTTAGGAATTATTTATTGACATAATAATTAACTATAAATTAGTGTTTAGCATGAAATGAGACTTTATTTTTTCTTTGTTTTTTTATTGGGTTCCGTTTTTCCTTTTGAGGTACTTTAGAAATATAAATTTACCCTAAGATCACGCAATGAATTTTTTTTTATTTTTTTTTATTTTTTGATATCAACTAGTGCTTGATTGCGATCCCGCCTGACGGAAAGCAGTGATGCAATCGTTGATGGTAAAGCGCACTAGTTTATTATGTGCCTATTCACTCTAACCATGAAGACACTTGAAGGCCTTGAAATGAATTTGATTTTGAATTTGAATCACTCGTGTATTCCCCCAAAAGGTTAAGTAGAGGTGCACCTACATTTCACCAGTTACGTTTAAGTCCTATTTAATGGGGGGCGACCCTATTACTATCAACTGGGCCCAAATTCAGACTCAAGGCTGCTATTGAGAATTTCCATCCAGAAATGGTAAAACACAATGACACTTTGCACGACCCGAGAATCAAACCCACGACCTCATGTTCAGCAGTAGCGCTTGCGACCACGACACCAACTGGATGCAGCTGAATACCAATATATTACGTGAAGCGACTGCCTATCGGAACTCCACAACCCAGTTACTGGGTAACACGATTTCTCTTGTCTGGTTGTCAGACTTTGGCTTGTGACTACCCGTAACGACTGTCAAATATCTACGAATGACAGCCGGGACTAACGGCTTAACGTGCTTTCCGACACACGGAGGGGGCATCTCGATATGTAATGGATGGCCACCCCGACCCCGATAAACTGACCCTGGCAAGTGTTGCTTGACCTTTGATCGACCCGTGCGGT
The DNA here is from genome assembly GCA_949629185.1 of Apamea crenata. Lineage (NCBI taxonomy): Eukaryota > Metazoa > Arthropoda > Insecta > Lepidoptera > Noctuidae > Apamea > Apamea crenata. The sequence continues at coordinate 10,227,131 of OX451375.1, read as the reverse complement.
TGTTATTATTCAGATGTATTTATACAGATTTTGAATAAATTAATTTTAAAAAAAATTCACCAGTTTGGTTTCTGACCACCGAAGCGGACGGACGTGCTTTGTCTCTAGTCTCAGTTGATGCCATGTGCTCAGCAGATGTAACGGTTAACGTTGAGTTTGAGTGTCGCATTCAAAATCGGAACGGTATTTCGTGTGTTGTTTTGTGGGTGCAAATTAAAACACCCTTAAACGGTGGTTAAGTGGCAGTGGTTCCTGATCTTCAGCCGGAAACTTAGGCTTTCCGGCCGAGCATCCTGGTGACGTCGAGCGAGCCTGAGGACCCCCGTCAATCTGGTGAGATCTTTCCGTTTATTTCAGGGATCTCCATCGGAAGCCGATTCGATTGTGTTTTTATTTGTTAATTTTCAGTTTTGAAGCCACGCGTGAATTCAACATCATTTTGAGCCATAGCTGAGTTTTAGGAAAAAGTTTTCATTTTATATAGAGGAGAGAAAAGACAAAATTACACGCTTTATTATTCTAGCCTAATATACGGTACGATACGGTACTCTAGATTTCCTACTTCACGCCAGTCTTATTTGCTTTCTGTGCTAAACAACCAAAATTGTCTTAAATAAGTTAACAATCTCCTAACTTGTAAATCAAGTTTGCGTGCCCACGCGCGTTATATGACACCCGCAGCAAAACAATAAAAAAAAAAAGGTTCCTAAGATCAATAACGAAGCTCATAAATTTCAGACAGTACGCTTTCTCTATTGTTTTCTAAGCACAAAGCCGCACGTGTGGCGTAAAGTTCTACTAAAACGTCAAAAACAATGGCCAAAATTGTCCGCATGGAAAAAGATGGGAACTGTTTGTTTAGGGCTCTAGCCCATCAAATAAATAATATAATGGGGTTAACTTTCGACCACATGTCTCTCCGTCACGATTTAGCTTCATATGTTATGGAGCACCGATATGACGACAGAATTCTCCTAGCACTTCTAAATAATATACAAGAGTTCCTTCCTAACAGCGGTCTCTCCCAGAAGCAAAGGATAACAAATTACATAACCATGCAGTTCAACAATTCGTTCTGGGGCGGAGAGGATATCCTAATCGCCGCGTCTGAGTTCTATCTAGTTAATGTGCATGTGCACACGGATACAAGAAACACACTGGTGTATTCACCTACAGGTGAACCAGTACCCGGCAACATACACGTCCTATACAAGAACCAGCACTATGATAGTTGGGTCATGACCGACGGCGAACATTACAATGATCTAATACAAGAAGCAACCAATGTCAAAATATCACAACATACTAAGCCTTTAAATAACGGACAACCCTCGAAAACCCAGTCTCAAACTAACAACACCCAATTGACTAGGTCATCAGCACAATATGAACAACAAGTATCAATATATACACCGTTATCAGACGTAGTCGCAGATGTCAATGGGTTCACAATACTAAGAAACCAGCCGTCTACCGCAATAAAATACACTTGCCCAGACTTGCGTATTGCTACCTGGAACGTCCGTGGGGCCTCAAAACCGGCAAAAAAAGATAGAATAGATGCCGAACTTTCACTTAGAGGCATTCATATAGCCTGCATACAAGAAACAGGCATGAACTCAGGAACATACAACTCCACACACTACCAATGGCACCTCTATGGAACCACAGGTAAGACACACCGGGGACTGGCAATTCTAATCAGAAAAGAAGCCCAAATTGAATTAGTTAACAGGAAAAAGGATACAGACGCAATGTCAGCTACTCTTAAAGTCGACAGGGGAAATGACAAGCCTGCTCCTCTGTATATAATCAACTCCCACATCAACAGTCGTCCATCCATAGCAAACAGATCCTTCACAGGCTTATTAAACTTGATCAGACAAAAACCAAGGAGATGTACGTTAATAATCCTTGGCGATTTTAACGCACATATTGGTCGCCATGATACACAAAAATACCAACATATAGGGCTGATTCAACAAAATCTACTCCATGACTTCTCCAACTGCAACGGGGAACTGTTAATGGATATTGCCAACAGGGAAAAACTGCAAATAGAAACGACAAAAGCGAGATCATCATGCAGGCTAACATGGTCAAAGGGCACTCAAAAGTCCCAATTGGATCACATTATAACGTCACACGCTACAGAAAATCTCTTCGAATTTATTAAAGGTGAATGGGCCGCTAGGAGCATATCCGATCATAAAATAATCTGGGGTCTGCTAAGGACAAACCGAATTTCAAACAAAAAAGAAAACACAAAAGACAATAATGCACAAAGGCAACAGAATATACCCATGAAGGAGGCAATAATAGTTGCCAAGGATTTCAACTATAAACAATGCTATTATGCCGCCCTCAATAGCAAATTCACCAAAACAAAATACCAAGATTGCATAACGAAAAAGCTAAAAAATATAGGAATCATCTCAACGGACGCAAACATCGAAATACCCTGGAATACCATAACGGAGGTATTAAAAGCGGCTGCCCAGGAAACTCTAACTCTTCAGCCAGTTCTCTCCAGAGATCATCGACTAGCTCTTGCTAACCTACAAAAGGCTAAATTCTTACAAAGCAGGCAACCAGATAATCCAAATAGGCATAACCGCGTAAAAGAATGTCGGTCAACACTTCAAAAGGTTAAGTATCAAGAAGAACAAAAAGCATGCAGGGCCTGCCTCAGCGGACTGGGGAAAAACCACCCTGCAAAACGCATGCAGATGCTATACTTTTTTTACAGGAGAAACAAACTGCAAAAAAAACGTCGAAAAAGATCCACTCATGTACCGATGACCAAATGGGAGCAAATTCTAAAAAAATCCGCGGGCCGTATTATATCAACAGTTAATATAAAAAAGCCAATAACCGAAGTACAAGGCGATGGACCCACTACAGATGACGTAATGGAAATCATCAAGAAAATGCGGAATGGGACAGCTCCCGGGACTGACCAAGTAGTAATCGAGCTCTACAAAGCGATGCCCCTAATACTACAGGAAGCCGTCACCAAACACATGAATAAAGCCTGGACGCAGAACGAAGCACCTGATACATGGCTGGAGACCGTGCAGATGCCAATCCCAAAAAAAAACAACCCTAAAGACGCGAATGACTATCGACGCATATCGGTTTGCAATACGGGTTACAGAATCTATGCCTCATACGTCCTAAAAAAACTAGATAATGTAATAACGGAATTGGGCAACTACCAAGCTGCCTTTTTAAACAATAGATCAACAGACGACCACATCTTCACACTCAAAAGGGTCCTAGACGAGGAATGGCGGGCAGGTAAAAGAATTTATGTACTCGCCCTTGACATAGAAAAAGCCTTTGACAACGTAGACCTCAACGCACTAAGAGATATCCTATTACAACGTACCAACAAATCGCTAACTAACAGGATAATCAAGGTATGCTTGAATGAACGAACATGCATCAAATGGTGTGGCCAACAAAGCAGTTGGATTATTAAAGGAAAGGGAGTCAAACAAGGTTGCCCTCTGTCCCCTCGACTGTTTACACTGGTCATTGACGAAGTCCTCAGAACCCTCGAGGAGGAAACTCAACTAATAAAACTTGACCAGGATCGTGAAATCTCACTACCCCTGGTACTATCATTTGCGGACGACCTTATCTTCATTACAGATGACTTAGATGGGTTAGAAGGTATCCTATACCATATTAAACCCCTACTAGATAGTGTAGGCCTCCAAGTAAACGAAACAAAAACAAAAATACTAATTAGGGACCCCATAGCTACACAGAAAACGACCTACGTGACCCTTAATGGAATAAGCATACCGACATGTGATGAGATTAAATACCTAGGTACACTTATAACATCTAAATTAAGCAGAAAATGCACTATTAAAAAACGTTGCAAACAGGCCATAAGAAACGCCAAATCGTTACTACCATTCATAAAAAACTCAAATATGGACTGGAAATTAGCCAGACTTATGTATCGAATGGTGATCGTTCCGTGCATGATACATGGTTTGAAAGTATCGACACTTACTAAAGCTAACAGGTCAAGACTCAGAAAATATGAGCGAGTTATCATGAGAGATTTGATAAACCACTCCAGGAACAAACCGAGACAAAAGAAAATGCATGAAATCTTAGACGGAAAAACAGTAACCAAACGCATCAAGAATCACAGGATGTGCTACCTCGCACATGTTTACAGGCGCCGCGTACCACATCTTCTGCATGCAGCAATGGAGTACAAGGCCAAGAGCAAGAAGGTCGGTCGACCTATCTACACGTGGAACGACAACCTAAAACAGGACATGAAGTACTTCGACAAGGGAATCGACTTTTGGATGGATACGGCTGAAGACAAAAACAAGATCAAGACTGCTGCTAGTGAAATATACAAAAAACCGGAAACGGATAGTAGCGAGAACTCCGACGACGACATTGAAAACAGAAACATCTAACACAATTTAACACAGCAGAGCAAGGACATACAAAAGAACCGAGAAAGCAGCAGAACCTCGCCAAAAGATTCACGGGTGAAGCTCGACCTGAAGCACCTGGCCGCGTAGTCTTTAAAAGATGCCCATCCATAGACAAATAGCACCCATCTCTCCACTAATCCAATGCTTACTCTAGGATGCATATCCGGTAGGCTCTTAAATCCTACCCTTTCCTACGGGCACGTCCTCCTTACAAAAACTGCGCCCCCCGGTCTACTTCTTGATATGCAATGGTCGCTGTAGCACCATGAACATGAGGCTACAGGAGCTAGTGTGAATCTTGGGGTTCATTCGATTAATCGAGTCTGGTCAAACCATGCTGGGATCGGTGCCATTCATTCATTCATTCATTCATTCATTCATTCATTCATTCATTCATTCATTTAAAAAAAATTCACCAGTGCATGGTGTGCTTTTCTGTAAGAAATTAGTCACTTGGACTTAAGTTTGCATTTAAAAAATTGTAAAATAACTGTGTAGGTACACAGTTATTTTACAATTTTTTAAATGCAAACTTAAGTCCAAGTGACTAATTTCTCTCTCATGGTTGTAAAGCCTAACAATAAATAAATAATGTTGGCTAGGCATAACCTTTGTTCTAAACAGCCTGTCACCATCCCTCAGTCAACTCTCAAATTGATTGAGGTGACAGCCGGCCCAAGTGTAGTTAGTCCAACATCGACTAACTAGAACTAGGTCAGCAGTAACGTGTACCGCAATAACCTATTTCGACCAACGACAAAACATGTCGGCAGACAAGAAACCAATACGTTTCGGTTTTAGTAGGCCGTCCCGTCCCTCTGATTGTAGTTTGATAGTTATATAAGATAGAAGCTCTGTTTGACTGACAGCTCTGTTTGACCAATATAAGTTTATTTCCGTCACTGGCCAATATAAGGACACGCAATGGCCCCAATACAAGAACTTGTTACATTCGGGTAATTACAAATCAGCACTTTTAAGGAAAAGTATTATGACAATGTGACCTGTCATTTATAATAAAATACCTCATGGTTTTAAGCATTATTCCGTAAACATTTTCAAATCTAAGGTAACTGCACTACTTTTAGACAAATGTACTCAGTAAAAGACTTTCTGAATTATATACCTTTTATCCTGATTATGATTGGTATAATTAATTGCAATTTTGACCATGTAAGACTTACGTATGTACCTGACTATAATATTATAAAGTGACTTCACTGTAATTTCTGTTTAGTTTTGTTGACATTATTTTTGTTTCTATTAATATTTTTATTTATGTAATAATTTGCACGCCGCAAGGTACATTGTAGCCGATCTCATTAATTTATGTACTTATAAAATCTTATTTACTCTACATTCGAAGCAAATAAAGTTCTGATACTGATTCTGATTCTGACTTTTTGGTAGTCCATGAATTTGGACATGGGAAACCGGGTTTTATGAAAGCCCTAGTGCCAGTAATAATAGGTAATATAATATAATCTCGACTTAGCTCACGAGGTTGTTGAATATGAGCTCAGCTGTCATTGTGCCGATTGTCGGTTCAGCCATCAGGTCAAGTTTACGTACCATATAAACGTAAACAAGAAGTGTGGAAGAAAAAGGCATGTTGCGCTGACCCCAATTAAATTAGGATAAGGACAGGAGAATGATGATGATGATGGTGTCCTTGAAATTTCTTGCCCGCTCTTCTCCACAGAGATCTACGTTTTGGAATTGGCAACTAGCTTCAACTTTTTGACTAACTGACCGACTTTTTCACAATTCAAAAGTAAATGGTTTAATTTATTGAAATAATTGCTTTGAGTTTGAGTTTGAGATGATGATGTAAACGTAATGGGCTATAAGAATGCTTGGACCAATTGGAAAGGCTAAAATCATCACCTTTGGCAAGTAGATTGGTGATCGCCAGTTTTCTTTTTTTTTCATACTAAATTATTTTCAACTATATCTGACGATCCTGGTCACTTATCTCTTTTGGTGACTGTACATTCCATTTATAAATAATATATAACCCATTTTTAGATTGACAAAAACAGGCAGGCTTCAGTTTGTTCACATGAAAAAAACACAAGGTCCTAACACAAATGGCTTCAAAAATACATGAAAGCGATGTGAAATTCTCATGTGACTGGGTTTCCTTTCCTCGTAATACGACGGAACATTCGAGAAAGTTTGATGTTAAACATAAAACGTCATCCCTAAAGGGTTGCTGCCCATAAGTGGTACAGGAGCATGGGAACTGGGAGTAATACGTAGGTTTTTAAGGGGTTATGTCGAGTTAGAAGGCTGGAAGCGATTGATAGCAGCCCGATAAAGCTACATAAGAATAAAAACATGATTCTTGTGATACTCAAATTAGGAGTCTAAACTGTCTCTCCTAAATTCAGACTAGTCAGTGATCTAGCTAGGAGAGCAGCAAGGTCACTTAACAATTCGTTGTATCTACACCATGTAATAAATAATGCATAATTTGTAAGTCCCTCGTTTACTACAAAACCTATAAGTAGGTACCTATACCCCGTCCATTTTAGGTAAACCTTTTTTTGACAGATGGAACTAGTGATTGCAGCAACACACAATACATTGATTGATGCACGTACGGTATTATAATGTATGTAAGAAGACACAAATAAGATAAGGCAGTTTATGTATTTATTTTATTACGCATTTGAAAGGTAACTTTTACGTAATCTAATAATGATAGTCTAAAAAATATATACGTTCTAAGACAGCTGTCAAAAAATGGTTAAACTAATGGACGGGGTATAAATTAATTATTATTAAACTACATTCTCTGATAAAGAAGTCAGAGGTGATCAGGCCACATTTCGCCTGTTATGTTGAAGTCCCATGGAATAAAGGACGAGCATACCCATATAGTTATATTACCATTAACTGTGAACAAATCCATAAACCTCTGAGAATTTCGTAATGCATGAACCCAAGATCACTTTTCTGAACCAAGGATTGAACTCAAGACTATGGAGTCGGCACTTAAATATTATTTGCAAAATGTTATTATAAGTACACCTCTACCTAACCGTTCGGGAAACACAGGCGTGATGTTATGTTATGACAAAAGAGAATCGAAATGTAAGTAGACTTTATATTTAATTTTCTTCTAGCAACTTTATGTCTTCAACATTTAGCTTGCCTGCTAAAAGTAATTTTATTATAAAGGAAAACATTATAATTTCATATTATATTCTCTTATATCAAAAATATCAAGATATCATATTTATTATGTCGCACATTTCAATAGAATATCAAGTCTTATGATTGTTTTTACGGTTCCGGAGGCTAATGGCAAAAAGGAACTCTTATAATCATTGTTAGGGTACGTCGCCAAAGGAGATAAGTAACCAGGGTCGTCGGATATACATAGTTGAAGTTTAGTAAGAAACCGATGGACGTTTTCGAATGAAATTTAATTTGATAGATGAACTGCTTGTTTCCTATTAATTAAATTAAATTTTATTCGAAAACATCCATCGGTTTCTTACAAAACTTCAACTATAGTCGACGGCCCTGGTTACTTATCTCCTTTGTTGACCGTACACATCCATTTTACTCGGAGACTATTTGCAGTATAAATGATGAAAAGAAGGCGTAATCTGTGCACCTTTAAACAATCATAATCAGCCTATATTGTTCCCACTGCTGGGACACAGGCCTCCTCTCTTCGAGGGAGTGGGCTATAATCTACCACGCGAGCCCAGTGCGGGTTGGTAAATATCACATGTCTTCAAATTGGTTCTAGGACATGCCGGTTTCCTCAAGATGCTTTCCTTCACCGTTTTGAGAGCAGTGGTGATGAAATAATTTACACAAAGTAAAGCGCCTGTCTGGGTTTGAACTTACGATCGTACTTTGCGTACTCGCCACCACTGCTCTCCCTTTAAACAATGGTGTAGATAAATTACGAAAAAAAAAACAATTATAGGTGAGTCTCCCAAAACATGTAACTGAGGGATGAAAAAAAAAACAATGCACATAAGCGTGTGGGATATCGTCAGATAACACAATGTAAAAGATTATGATGTTGCTAAGAGTCGTTTTTACTTTAGTCAATAGTTTTCGAGATATGTGATCTTTGCTGTTACAACCGCAGTGATAACTTTGTTTTTCATAGATTTTTCGAGAAAAATTATGAAATAAAAACTCATTTGCGTTTGTGTAAAAAGCGATCAAAATCTATGGAACAGCATTTTTTTTGTTTAAATGCCTGACCAATAAAAATCTATGCAGGGGGTTCAGAACCCAACTATGTATTAATATATATATATATAATATAATTAATATTATTATAAGCAGGGAAAATGCCTCCCTTCCCTCTTTTCTCGGTCTACTGCGATTATGGGCCAATCCTTTAAGAATGAGTCCAGCTCCTCCCGCCATCTTTTTCTGGGCCTGCTACGGAGTCGTTTCCTGCCATTAGGGTTCAACTGCGTATGCAATAATAATTGAAATCTTATTAGTTAAACGGTAAAGTTAACAACCAACAGCAAAAACAAATAACGATCAATGCTTCAACCATGTTCACATCTCAAACACAATATGTACACCACAAAAGTTATCAAACGCTCCGTTCTCCAGTACAAAGCAAAGAGCTTCGTACAACACAACGTTGTACACGCATTGAACAATAAAACGCTCGCTTCAGATCGTAATAGTGAGGAAATACAAATATGTCTGCTACATGGCCGTGAGGAATTGTATGGAAAATGGAGATATTTTGTTGTGTAGTGTCGACTTTTAAATTAAATTGCTTATCCAAACCATTCGTTCCTCCCGCTGAAGACCTCCCATCTGGACATGAGTTACCTTGGGTAACCTGGAATTCTTTAAACATACTCCGGACCATAGACCACTCTGCCTTGGAGTGTAAATGTGGAGCTGTTCCACAAACGATGGAACACTTAATATCGTGTCCTGCGTGTCCTGTCAGCTGCACGTTACAGGAACTGATGGATGCTGGTGATGGCGCCAAACAAGTACCCAGTATATCAGAGTATTTTCTTTTTTTAGCCCTAAAACTACTGGGCAAAGGCCTCTCTACTCTCTTTCCACTTCTCTTTCTTTTATATACGAGTAATAGTCCATTATAGAACATTATATTATTGTGAACAATTCTATTATCGAAATAAACTTAGATATTATTATTATATAAGCTGTTGTTTTGCATCCTCGTCAAATTTCAGGAGGCTGTTATAAAAGACTTAAATAATCAAATAAAATTACAAGATCCCTGGTAAATAATGAATACATACTTGTTTTTTTATTTATTTAAATTTGACAGTATTTCAGAATACGCCACTTTCAACGAACAGAATCGCGTTATGGTATCATAAAAGCGGCCGCGTTGTGTGTAAAAGGGCAGTTACAGTGCGGTCTCACACAGGCCGCGTTTTAAAATGCGTGTCCCACACAGGCCGATTTCCGAAAATTAGAAAAAAAACCTACTTATTTTATTATTGATTCGTGTCGAGAATCAGTAGCATAGTTACCTCCTTGAATTTGAAGAGGATGCAAAACGACACCTTGTATTATAACAAAAGTTATCTTGTACAAAGCAAAGAGCTTCGTTCAACAAAACGTCGTACAAAGAGCTTCATTCAACACAACGTTGTACGCGCATTGAACAATAAAACGTTCGCTTCGGATCGTAATAATGAGGACATAGTAATTATAAATGTGTCTGCTACATGCTACATGCTTGTAAGGAATGGTATTAATGCTGTTTTGTTTAGAATGAAGACAAGAAAGAGTGTGTACATGCATGGTACCTAATTCTTGTATTAAGGTTTTCTGAAGGTAGGTTGGCTACTTCAGCATAAAAATGTTATAAAAAGAAAAAAACATTAAAGTCTAAGTAGCGTCACCCTATCTGCTCATGAGAAACAGTGATCACCAAAGTGTCTACCAAGCGTAGAGATACCTATTGTTTTTAAAATCTTCATTAATCAATGACACAAATAACCAAATAAATGAAATACACTATTTAACAACACCCCAAGTACAATAACTAGACCACAAACGTTACAAAGCAAAGAGCTCCGTTCAACACAACGTTGTGCAAAGAGCTTCGAATAAAACGCTCGCTTCAGGACGTAATAGTGAAGAAAATACTGTCTGTAACATGTATGTAATATGCTTGTACGGAATTGTATAGATGCTCTTTTATTCGTAATGAGGAGCTGCATTTTGAGCTAAGTATCTATCTGGTACCTACACGAATGATATCTAATAATCTAACTCAGAACGACTACCCCGCGGATAACGTCATAAGATTATTAATCAGTAGCCTGTCTGCCCATAAGAATAAACCACAATTAGTGCCAATCCGTCTTCCAAGCTTGGTGACAATTTGTTCTGAGACCAGATATATATATATATATGTATAGTATATATCTCATGCCGATTTCGGCTACGGTGACTGCTATGGTTTCTGACAACTATAGATTACGGGCGTGTGATCTGATGTGGCTAACGTAACCTATATTCACTGTAAAGGTACGTGCACAGTGGGGACACAGACCAGTTATGTACTTAATCAATCAATCAAGTCAGCCTATCGCAACCCACTGCTGGACTCTCCCAGACTGCACCACAACACCCGGTTCCCCACCTTCCGCACTTAGCTGACTAACTTAATTGATGTACTGATTGTTTTTGGCTTAATGCTTCTGAAAATGTTTGAAAGAATTAACAGGGGAAAAGTCGCGTCGTAAAGGATTAATTATCAAAATCACCACGTTAGGAAACGTATCGTTAATGTTTTTTTTTTTTGAGTCGGATATCATCAAATAACTTTTCCCACTCTAGGCGGAGCGGGAGGGCGTGTTAGACTTTTACTGACTACAACCCACCCGTGTTGCCTGTGCCAGGGGCAACGGTAACTCTTTCGAACAACCCGCGACCCTGGCAGGCATCGGCCCTAGCGGACCCCATTAGTTAGTGCTGACATCTCTTTGAAGCTCGCGTGGAACACAACGCGCCGTCGACCCCGGCCTGGTCCTTGCCGGACGGCGAGCTACCCATTGCTCCCCGTCCGCAAGCCCGCGCCTACGGTGGCCGGGAATCGGCTCTCAATTGCCAACGCCCAGAGCGTCTCCTACGGCGACTAGGGGTGATGTCAGATAGTAGTTTTTAGCACATAAGAGAGCACGTTGCCATATTACTTCCGATTTATGTATAAAATTTAGAATTTTTCTCAGTAGCATGTCTGAATTTGTGGCCGGTTGACGGTAATAGCCTTGCCCCTTATTTATCTTACCTACTGCAGCATTGGCAAATGCTACATTATAATTTTATAACGAACGACCTTCTTTTATAACAAATCGAACCTTATTTTTAATCTGAAAGGATTTTTTCTTGATATTGGTTTTGAATTTTGAATCTAAAAGTGGCATGTCTTACCAGGATTTTTTTCATTGGAAGTTTTTTTGGACACAGGACGGAAGTCCATTACAATATTTTCTTTCCGCTTTGTCCATGTAATAATTTGCCACGATATTATCGATATGATATAACGGTTTGAACGACCGAGTTCGTTCGTTGTTCGACTTTATCCAAGAGTATGTTTGCTTTGCTATTGATTATTCAAAAGTTCTTATCGTTTCCTAAATTTTATTCTATTCTTCTTTTTGTAACAGCTTATGTTCCCGTAAATAAACGTATCACGTACAGCATTAAAAGCTTGTCTCGAGGCGAGTCAGGTTTCTTCATTCAGATTTGGTATGTAATTTAACTAGTTAGCAGCTAGTTTTTTTAATTAATTTTTTGTAGTTACTATTGTCATATTTTGTTTAAGACAGTCATATAAACTGTTGCCTCGCTACCTGATAACCGATTGACTTTGGTGAACAGTTACACATTTAGGATTACTAGTTATATATATTTATTTATTGCGGAAGTTATAGGAACGTTTGCAAACGTATCGTAACCGACGCGTAATAGAGAAATTTACTTCAGGGCTCTAACACCAAGGACGTCGCGTCAGAGTTATAATTTAATATTTAAAAAAATCACAAACCGTGCTGTGTTCTACATTAGGTTTTATTTACAATATTTTTTTTAATTTTACAAAATTAAACGTGTACAAGTGAATATTTTTTTATTTATTTCGCTACACTACGTAACAGTACACCCACTTTTCACCTGTTATGTTTAAGCCCCATGTAGAATTAAACATAACTGGTGACATGTGGGTGTACTGTAGGTACATCTCTGCCTAAACCTTCGTAGAATACCTCATCATTATCATTTCAGCCGAAAGACGTCCACTGCTGGACAAAGGAGAATACAGGCGTGATGTAATGTTATGTTTTAAAGAAAGAAAGAAAGAAAAAGTATTTAATGCGACTCGTCGTACAGTAACAAAATGAAAAATTAAACAGAAAGTCGTATACGAGGCCAAAAGGCTCCTATCTCAGCATGATGCTGTGACATATTCACATAATATCATATTATTTATATACATAGGTATTATTTTTCTGATTTTATCATATTCACTACCCATAACAACCAACCAACCACTAAATAATAAATAAATAATATCCCTGGACGTTTCACACAGCACCATTTGTCCCAAGCTAAGCAACCTAATGCTTGTGTTATGGTAACAAAATGGCTGATAAACTACTTATATACAATTTTTTTTTTTTTTGTAAATACATACATATTATAGATAGAAAAACACCCAGACTCGGAACAAATACATTTAGGTCATACAAATATTTGTTCCGTGCGGGAATCGAACCCGCGACACGCAGCGCAGCAGTCAATCGCTTAACCACTGCGCCAACCGTGCCGAAATACAATAGTAAATATACCAATAGTATTTAGCGATTCTGGTATTAAGCTTCCGAGCCTATATTGGTACTAATACAAGATTGGTACCAATATAAATACTTTATATTGGTACTACCAACCTATTTGAAACGTTATGAAAAAGTCAACATGAACTTGCTTGAATTCCCAAAGCACCAAACGAAAAATCAGATCCAATTACATATGTTGATGGAAAAGCAATTAAGCATTAAATTTCCATGAAGGCCATCGAAGATTTTCATTAGCGACCAATTGACGTCGATTCTCAATTAAAATGGAATTCTATTGTAACAGAGCGCGTAATATAATGGAGATATGCCAAATTATGCTTTTGCTCAATGCGGCACTCATTTTATTTATCAGTATTTTTTGTTTATCTTTGCAATGTTACTCAATATCACACTATATATACATATTCATTACTGTATTTATTTGACAGTTTTTTTTTTACGTTGGCATTATCACGTCACCTTGCAGTATAAAACTGATTTATGACCACCACCACACACACGCCACACCACACCTGTCACCTCACACATCAGATCCAGTTGAAACTCAGCTTGTATAATCAAGCTTTCACTGGAGTGCATAATTGGGCCATCAAATTGATGTAGTAATGTAATTTGCTAATAAATTACATATAATAGTAAACTACATAATCAGCCTACATCCTATGTACCCACTATTGGGACACAGGCCTCCGCTAGTGGGCCATAATTCACCACGCGGGCCCAATACGGGTTAGTGGATGTCACATGTCTTCGTATGTTTGGTTCTAGGACATGCCAGTTTCCTCATGATGTTCTCCTTCACCGGTTTGAGAGCAGTGGTGATGAAAATAAATACACAAAGTAATAGTAACTTGTGTATGTGACTCATCATTTCAGCCGAAGACGTCCACTGCTGGACATAGGCCTCCCCCAACCTCCACTTCGGCTGGTTTTGTGGTTCTCGCATCCATCGGGTTCATGCGGCCTTCACAATGTCGACGCTCCACCTTGTGGGGGGGCTTCTAACGCTACGTCTTCCGGTACGCGGTCGCCACTCCAGAACCTTTCAGCCCCATCTTCCATCTGTTCTGCAAGCAATGTGCCCTGCCCACTGCAACTTAAGTTTGGCAATTCTTCGGGCTATGTCGGTTACCTTGGTGCTCCTGCGGATCTCTTAATTTCTGATTCGATCAGGGAAATTGTATGTGATTATAATTTGCTAATAAGTTCGCCAGCTCCTTACATATTCTATGCTCTACGTCCCCTATATTGGAAGTCCATTGGTTATCATTAGTTAATGCGTCCGAATCGCTAAATTATTGGATTTATCAGCCGTTGCCGAGTGTTCATTAAAAAATAATGCCCTGATTTATGTTTTTGAAGCGAATATTTCGCTGTATTGGTTTTTGAACTTTATAATTAATGAAATGTGGTTTTGTTGGCTTCGAAACGTTTTTCGGCTTGTTATTTATTGGAGCAAAGTTTCTACTTAATGAATACTTGAAATGAAAAGTTGGGATATTTGAATAAGTTTTATTTATAGATCGGTTTTATGTCTACTATATTTTCGTCTAGGAGGTAATTATGATTTATTTTCTACGTCACAGACAGACCGTACATTCTATTATTGTTTGTGACAGAATTAATTAACATCAAGGAGTAGGGACGATTCAATTTCTCGGCTGCCGTTTGAAAACTTTTAAAATATTTGTAAATATTTGGAATCGAACCCAGAATCTCACAAGGAACAACCACGCTTGTGTAAAACAAACCGAACATTTTTTTTTTAATTTGTCTGTGTAATTTGTGTTTATAATGGTGCAGCCTGCAGCTACAATAGTCTTTGTGATCTCAACAGAAATAAAAAAGCAGGCGACTCCAAGCCAGGTTAATAGTACTGCCATTAATTTCGTTACGGTAACTGTGGAGTTGTGCCAAGGCGGTTCAAGTTAGGGGATTCGTTTACACCGTGATGTAATATTTTGTAAACATGTAGTTAACAAAAGCTTTCATTGAAAAAGGGTGAGGTACCACACGGCTCGTAACTGGCCCACAGTTGCCACCATAATTCCTCCCCAACTGGCTAATCTGTGTCACACTGGTTACGAGATAAGAAGAAAACATTTTTTTTGTTGAGTTTCGTACCTACATAATATATAGTAAGGTTATGGTGAGTATACGAGATTCACATATTTTTATATTTTGACACTTTGAACAGTTTCTGCGACCTCCTACACGGTGCATCTAGCTGTCGGTTCTTTCTCTTTTTATCTCAAAATATAAATATATAAAACTTCAAATCCAGTTTAACATTGATGTAGTATTTCAATCTAGTGCTGGAACCCAGTGATACTGAATCGATACTTTACCAGCGGTGAATTAGAATAGAGCAACCACTAATCTATCCAGTGATCAAATGCTGGATTGAATTAATGCACGTAAATCATATGTCATACTTCTTACAACTCCTTATTACAATCTAAAAACATATGCAGAACTGACCTACATACTGCTACAGTTCTGTGTGAGCCGCGGCCCCAGGTAAAGGGGTGGCTAAGCAAACCGGCTTATCGCGACCGGCTGACAAGCGTGGATTTATGTGCTAACTTTATCTTTTCCGTTACGTGCGCCTCAGAGGCCGATGGCACTCGAGGTCGTTTGGTTTGCTGGGTGATCTTCGTTTAGCTAAACCAATCTAGGTTTAAGCGCGCAACGAAATATTGATAAAACTAATATCAATTCTGCTAAAACGTTGTAAGATAGATCGTTTGTAATGTTAATTAACTACTTTATTGTCTTTAGTTTATTTCTCAAAAACGGTGGATGGCATAGGTAGATACAGTCAAGCAAATTAAATACTTATCAAATACTTATCAAATTGACTATTATCTTAAATTGTTTTCCTTGATAATTCAAAAGTGCCTGTTATTGGTGTATTTGTAAAAAATGCTTTCCCCCTTATTACAAAACAAGGTTTTTCTTTCGATCAGGTTTAAACCACTGACCCAGTTATTGAATTAAGAACCCAACTGATAGAGAAATGCAGTTCTTTATACAAAAAATGACAGCTTAGTTCGGTCACAGTATTACAGTGGTTCGGTGCTAAGTTGTCATTTTAGTATTAAGAACTTTGCCTAAATTGAAATAAAGTTCGAAATACAAGTATTGGCTCAATAGTTTAGGCTAGAACTAAAGTTAGGTTTTGTTTTGTAATAAGACGGACAGAGTTTAAGTTTGAGTTTGTCCGTATATTCAAATAGTAGCTACTGTTCTATGACAGTTGTATGAAATGTCTATAACACAGCAATTTGACGTAGTGTGCGAATTACATAAATAATTATTTTCCATTCTAGATATTAATTACATTATATATTTAATTGTCTGTTTTCATATTTATGAGTAGGAACCCAATAAATGAAAACATAAAATAAGCGATGAAACCGCAGTAAAGAATTCTAAGTAAGCGTAGTAAATACAAGACAAGAAATGAAAATCCCAGATGCGACATGATATCGTTACTTATTTTGGTAAAAGATTATTATTTTTATGAGAAAATAATCTCTCATTCCGTCTAATATTCTTTGCATGGTGAAATAATCCTGTCTTACAAAAGATAAAAATTAAGACACAAATAAGAAACGGAGTTCCCCTGATATTATAATCTGACAATCGAGGATTTGATATTGAATTCTTGTGCTTTCAGCTTATTTCAAGTATATAAATAAATTCCTTCAGACCGCATTTCGGCCATGCGACCCATATACTGCACAAATGTGTGCACAGATGCACTCTCTCTTTCCCCACTCTCATTGTCCGATGGGACGGTAATCCGACACGATTGGAGAGAGATCAGGCGCAGTAAGTTCAAGTAACTACGAGTAGCGTATCACTTTTTCCCTTGAGTGTACGAAATTGACGAATCGACGAAAACTGGCGAACACTGGAAACTGTCGAGTTAACGCAACTGTCTTATCGGAAAAACTGACGAATCAGTGAAACTGACTAATCAATGAAACTGGCGAATTAAATAAACTGACGACTGAGGTAAACTGACCAGTGTTACGCGGACTCGTAACTACATACTGACATAATTAATAAAGGCTTTGTCTTGTGTAGGGTCGCAGCATAATTCTGAGTGACAGCCGTTTTGCGTGGAGGTGACGCATGTTTCCCCAACCCTTTCTTATTTTTTTTTTTTTGTGTGCATAATCTTTTTTGCGTCATGTTTACCGCAAATAAACGTATTTTCTTTCTTTCTTTTCTAATTAAAATATTTCACTCTAGTAGGTATTTCTTGTGTACCTATCGCCTGATTAATAGCCTGTTTTTTTTTTAAATAATACCCTAAGTTGTACCAGCTACGGGGTCAAAAGAGATGAAGTTTGGTTTTGAGTCGTTTACAATGTGTGGTTTCAAAATTATTGGTTACAGAATAACATTAATACTAGGTAACATAAAACTTATTAAGATAAGTTTGTGCCCTAATTCCTTTCGTTTCTGAATATTACTCTTGTCAATCTTTGTACAATCACAACTAAGCTATTTAATTATCATCATTGCTATCTCATTTATTTGCCATTTGATTACTTTAATGATTTTCACAAAATTATTGTGATCTACAACTTCTGGGAATAATTAAAATTCCTCTATCTAACTTAGCGTAAATCAAAGGGACGTCCCCTTTCATTTACGCTAAGTTCAAAATATTTGTAATACGAATATTTTGGAACGCAAAGACGACAGAAATAGGATCGTATTGATTAATTCTGACATTTTTTGGACAGGGTGGTAGGGACATCTTCTGTTACCATGGATTTAGTACATGATTCTGAAACCTCGCGGTGGAAATTTAAAAAAAACCTGCTGTTTCATACATTTTGACCGCAGAGGGGCCCGAGGCTCAATAAAAACAGCGGCACAGGTCGATCGATTAGGTACAGCTACGCTTGCCGCGGTTGGTCTGTGGATGGGTGCTCATCTTGACATACCGATACCCCTCCGTGGCTCGAAAAGCACATTAAGCCGTTGGTCCCAGCTGTCATTCGTGAATATTTAAAAGCCTGAAAGACTGACAACCAGTCGTACCAAGGGGTATTGTATTACCCAGTTACTGGGTTGTGGGGGTCAGATAGGCAGTCGCTCCATGTAATATACTGGTATTTAGGTGCATTCGGTCAGACTGGAAGCCGACCCCAACATAGTTGGGAAAAGGCTCGGCAGATGATGAGGACATTTTGACCGCGGAGGTATTCCACTTTTCCATGAAACAGGAGATTTTTATTTGATAACCAACAAAAAATACTATTATACTACTACTATTACGTCTAGAATCATGTGCTGAATTTATAAGTTAAGTTTGCGCTTCTCTGCCATCCTGTATTATATTGCAAGGCTTATATCCGGTGTTGATATTTTAGTAACAATGTGACAAATAATTTGATTTGCAAGCTCACAGAACAGGCAAACTGAAGTGGTAATAGCCGGTCGTATTAGTCGTAGAACCAATGACCGTTCGAGTAGACGTGTTCTTGAGTGGAAACCGCGAATCAGCATAGGTAAGATAGACGCTCTCAGTCTGGATGAGAGTTTCCGAGAATCGAGCTGAATGCCGTGCAATTGGAGAGGCTTACGTCCAGTAGTAGAGTGCTGTAGGCTGATGATGAGATTTTCCAACTGGAGAGGGTACTAGCTCGACCAAGCTCTAAAAAGTATTTAATCTGCATTCTATTTATAGTACATACAGGCCATTGTTTTACAAATTAAATTGAAATGGGTCTAACACAATTAAATTACGAGTACTCGCACTCAATATTCGTCTAAATTGTTATACACATTTAACTGAAATTCATTAATAATATATTTTTGTAAATTCATGTATTTAGTAATGAGCAGCCATTGTCAGTAAATTGTCAGTCTCGTTTGTCTAGTTGTCGCAGTCGCTACTGCTGAGCATGAGGATCTACGTTCGATTCCAAGTTCAAGGAAAGGTTTTTCTATCTGGAATTTCTCAGTAGCAGCCAAGAGTCCGGATTTGTGCCTGATTGATGTCAATAGGAGTATATCGCCCCTTATTAAATGAGACTTAAACATTACTGGGCAAACGTAGGTGTACTATAGGTACATTTCTGCCCATCTCTCTAGGAAATACCGGTGTGATGTTATGTTATGCCTACTTATTTCTAAATCTAGGTTAGGTAGTTCACTTAAATATAAGAAACTTAAAAAAAAACATAATACTATTCTTAAGCATTACTTATTGCCGTTCGATCTATCGAATTATACAGAGTTACTATTAAATCTCACAAACTTTAACCATCGTTAAAATTGTGCCACCCACTGCCAAAGAAAGTATTCGGAAAACATCGTTGTAGCAATGCAACGCTCTATATACTTCTATCCAGATACATACATAGATACTGTAAACAAATATATTCGCTATTGTAGCTTCAAATTCAGTTTTGTCTTTGACGTTTTGTGTGGAATCCTTTGTTGGTTGTGTATATGGTATAATGGCTAATTACCTGAGGCTATGGTGTCTAAATTGTTGGGTTGAATTTCAAACGCTGTTCTTCAGTTGTTTTGGAATATCGTTCGGCGATTTCAAATGCATTGAAAGTATCGAGGAATGCACAAAGAGATACATTTTTGGAAAAGACTTTGAGAAAGAGAATTCAAGTTTTTTATGAATTGAATTTTCTTTGTTATTTTAAGCCTGTGTTTTACTTTCCACTTTTCTTGGTCTACAATCCTTTAAGAAGGAGTCCAGCTCAACCCGACATCTCTTTCTGGGCCTGCCACGCAGTCGTTTTCTGCCATTGGGGATCCACTGAGTGTCTTTACTTTATCATTATTTAGTTTTCATATTAGACGTATAATGTCAACGTAGAAAGTCAACGTAATAAATTAAGGCCCAGACGTATGAAACATTACCAGCAATATGTTTAATTCATGTAGGTCTAAATTCAGGCAGCACACCATCCGTCAACTGTCAAAGTATCCTGGCACACATCTACCTACGCTTTTAAAGATAACATAATAACTTAGACCAGACATCTTACATTTAATTTTATTCCTACAAACTAAGTTGTAACTGGAACACATGAAAGCTCTGGTCAAACTAAGGCGAATCCCGTGCGGGATGCGTGACAAAGTTCGCTCGCGCTGATCGTGTTAATTAACTTTTATTGATGTTCAATTTGATAGCCGTTACGGGTAGTCAGAAGCCGAAAAGTCTGACAGCCAGTCGTGTTACCCAGTAACTGGTTTGTGGAGGTCAGTTAGGCAGATACTGGATAGTCAAAGTCAAAGCATTTATTTCAAATCTATACATATATCTAAAATTCAAAGTTCTGACTGACTGATACATCAACACACAGCCTAAACCATTAGTCCTAGAGACATGAAATTTGGAGCGTGTGTTCTTAGTGAAGAGTAGGTATCCACTAAGAAAGGGTTTTTCGAAATTCCACCCCTAAAATGGGTGAAATGGAGGGATTTTGTTTGTATGGAAAATCTTATTCCTTGAGTTAATAAACTTGAAACTTGGCACCAATACTAATCTAAGTAAATTATGAAATTTGCCATTTTATGTTTTTCTAAAAGGGGATTGGGGGGTTTCAAAGTTTGTATGGAAGAATTTTAGCGCGCGGTCCGATTAACTCGAACCTCAGTATTTATACCTAGGATCGAAAGTAAAGAATAATGTGTATCAGGGTTTTTCGAAAATTACCCCTGACGGGCTGAAAAGGAGTAGTTAATTTTACAGGGGAGGATTATAATGCGTGACTTGATTAACTCGAATTGGTATAAATCATCTTTGAATCAAGTTATGAATACCTACATCCCAAACGATTTTTCAAAATTACGCCCGTGTGGGGATCAAAAGCGGGGATATAGACTTGAAACTTGGCAAGAATACTTGCCTAAGTAAGTAATAAAGTTTATTATTATAAGTTTTTAAATACTTCCCCTCAAAGGGGTGTTGAAGTTTGTGTGGAAGTAATTGAATGCGCGGTCCAACTAACTCTAAACTCAGTATTAATACTTTTGACAGAAAATTTTTAATAATAAGTATGTAAAGTGGTCGTAAATTGACCCCTGACGGGGCAAAAAGGGATAATTGGATTTTTAAGGGGAGGATGCGAACTTGAAAATGTATGTTACATTTTCACACCTAAACCACTGAACTTCTAATTTGGCAAAGAGATAGATGACATCCTGGGGAAGGACATACTTTTTATCCTGGTAGCACTTTGCCGTGGGATAATTTCCGACATCCACGCGGGCAAAGCCGCGGGCAAAAGCTAGTAGACACATAAAAGGCACTTTTGAACGTCAAAATCAGGTATCAAAGTCCAGCTGCATCCGGTTAGACTGGAAGCCGGCCCCGCCATAGTTGGAAAAGGCTAGGAAGATTTATTGATTGGAGGT
Organism: Apamea crenata; assembly: GCA_949629185.1. Taxonomy (NCBI): domain Eukaryota; kingdom Metazoa; phylum Arthropoda; class Insecta; order Lepidoptera; family Noctuidae; genus Apamea; species Apamea crenata. The sequence continues at coordinate 10,205,398 of OX451375.1, read as the reverse complement.
GTTTAATCTGGCAAAAATAGTCGCGAGACTTCAAAATCCTTAAAAAAAAATGACGCGCGCAGTCACATCCCGCACGGAGTTTGGCTCAGTTTGAACAGGCCATAAGTTATAACTGGAACACGCACAACTAAGTGGTTTTACTCTTATCTCAAGCAAGAGCAATAGAATCTAAATGGGAAGGCGGGTAGAATCCTCATAAATTAAAGTTGTTCGTACTATTAAAATTTGTATGTTTAGGTAATAGAAATTGGTAGCACCCAAGATTGTTTGCGAATGTTATATTGTTGTGGCTGAATTTGAGATCTAAAATTAGATTTTACTTGCGACCCGCCCCTGCTGCATGCCAGCTTGCGTGGCACAGCTCATATCTCTGTTTTTACAAAATTCTCAAATGTACGAGGCTTTTGACTTCTTTGTATGTGTATATTTTATGTCTTTTTTATGGTAATGTGCGTTTTGTTTGTGCAGAATAAACAATTTTTCTTTCTTTCTGTTTGTTTGCTCTAGGCAAAATATTAGACATCTCCTCTCCTCTCGTCTCGTCTCAGCTTTGGTGGGGTCTGGGCCTTAGACTCAACCCCAACATAGTTTAGAAAAAGCTGGGCAGATAGACATTACGTACTCTGGCCGCACTTAATGATTGTCGTGTAGCGACAAGTAATACTAAGTCAAAGGGACAGGGGTAATGAAATTAAAGAGAGGGAGGTAGAGAACAATTAAAAATATATTTATAAACAGTTTAAAAAAATGGAGATGGGTTGTAGAGTGGTGTGTAGAATGTGGAGGTGGGGTGTTATGATGATGATGAATGATAAAAGGCTGAGGTGGAGCAGTTGCTGGCAACAGATGCGGGTACAGAAGTCCGAGTACAGATGAGGGCAGGTGCGTGCGCGGCACGGGGGGCACCCGCAGGAGGGCCCACGCAGCAAGGTAGGTCGCCGCACGGCAGCAGGAGGAAGAGGCTCGGCGGGCGCTGACAGCCCACCAGGTAAGGTGGCCCTCAGTAGTTGATGTGTGTGCGGCACGGAGGGCACTCGTAGGAGGCCCACGCAGCTAGGCCGGTCGCAGCACAGCAGCTGGAGGAAGAGGCACGGCGGGCGCTGACAGCCCACCAGGTAAGGCGGCCCTCAGAAGTTGCGGCCCGACAGATTCAGGTCCGTAGCCTTGAAGACGGAGCACGGAGGTGTAGAAAGGTGGCTCTGGCGCAGACAGGCGGCTCTGGAGTATCAGGCCTTAACCTTAGTGTTCGCTTTAGAGGCGAAACTCGAACTGACCACTACATTGCGTGGATCAATAAGGAAAACTCGTAGAACAACATCATGTAGAAAATATGAATTTGAAATATGAATGCGAGCAGTATTATTTCTGTGGCTAAGTATGCATATGTTTAAACCTGGCAGTTAAGCATTTGATCCTGGCAGCTAAGGATTTAAAAGCAAACGTTACCATGACGTTTCAAACATCAAATGCCAGAACTGTCATAATAAAATAAATATTATTAAAATACAATAAAATCTATAGTTATTATGTAATAAAAGTATAGTGTTTAAAGGAAAAATGATATGAATCAATGTGGACGAAATTACCAACCCATGGTTGACACTGAATCGTTGAAGTCATATTATGTTAAAGTTTGTCTGTGTACTAAATGTGGATAAAACGTGTCCTGGTGTCGTGAGAAATAATCAGATCAGCACCTAACGGTAAAGGAATGCTTATTCTGATCTGGAGGAATGAATGAAAGTAACTGTGAGTATGTACATTATGTTACATGATCTCTTCGACTCTAATCCAACAAACGATCTGTTTGCGGATGAATGGACGAAGATTTTGTCGGCACGTCAGAAGTAGGTACTGTGAGAGTGATTTATGAAAGTATTGTTAACTTTTTACTTGATGATTTTATACTTTATCTTTTATGTGTATATACAAACTTTGTCCTTAATTTCTTTACGGGCTGCATCCTAATTGCGTAACACACGCAATCGGAATCGGTTTGATTTTGACAGTTCAACAACATTAATTGCGAAATAACGCAATTAACGTTGTTGAGCAGACATATTATGACACATTTTTTGAACATATGTAGCAATGGATTAGCAATATCCTTCAAAATGATTCAGATTGAGATCGATTGTGTGTTACGCAATTAAGGTGCTGATTTGTCCATCGCCAGATAACTTTTATTCGAGGAATAAAATTGACATTTGAAAGTTTTCGTATGAAATAACTGTCAAAATTTCAAAATTATGCCTCGATAAAGTTATGAGATGATTGAAAAATCGGCCTTTATTGGTTTAAAACCGTTTTCATTATAGAAATAAATAAATAAAAATTACAACCAGTTTATAACCAGCAATTACTACTGTAGCACCAATATTCAGCAAATCCTACCTGTTACTATAACTTAATCGCTTGCTCAAATTAAACGGTTGTTTAATCGTCACTAACGCACCTGTACAAACAGTATCGCTTGGGCTAATCTATCTAATCCGTGGCAAGCTATTAGCCTAGCTAACCGTAACCTACTTAACGCGGATCAATTTAAATGTAAACACGGCCCTGTAATATTATAAGTCTTAGCACTGATCCTGTATGTGCATACAGGATGATTTTAGGTTGGGATTGAAACTAAGTCGATTATGAAAAGTAATTCAAAGAATCATCATCATCTGCCTAGCCTTTTCCCAACTATGTCCGGGTCGGCTTTCAGTCTAACCAGATGCAGCTGAATACCAGTATTTTACATGGAGCGACTGCCCATCTTACCTCCATAACCCAGTTACTGGGTAATACGATACCGCTTATATTCATATTCATATTCATATTCATTTATTGCAAAAATGGGTAATATAGGTAGGTAACATACAAAATACGCTTAGTAAGACTGGTTGTCAGATTTTCGGGCTTCTGGCGACCCGTACCGACTGTTAAAGATCCACGAATTACAGCCGGGACCGACAGCTTAACGTGCTTTCCGAGGCACGGAGGGGTCTCGGTATGTAAAGATGGTCACCCATTCACAGACCAACAGCAACAAGCGTAGCTTAACCTGATCGATCAACCTGTGCAGCTGTTATTATTAAGCTACGGGCCCCTCAAGTAATTGAAAGAATCTTGTACTGCATTTCGAAGATTTATTTTTTCTTCCGACATTTTATCTTCATTTTCGTACAAGTACATTAGAGAGCTCATTAATATCTTGTTTGCATAAGATACCTCTAAAGTCAGAAGTTATTGTAAAATGTGAGATTCACATTTCTCAAGTGTTTCTACTGTGTACCTACGTATCATCATCTGCTTAGCCTTTTCCCAACTGTGTTGGGGTCGGCTTCCAGTCTAACCGGATGCAGCTGAATACCAGTATTTTACATGTACGTATAATTAAACAATTGGAGTTACTTACGTATCCAATTAAGAAATTACAGTTAATTTTTCTTCAACATTTTATTCTTCTTTTTCATGTTGCTGGTACTGTATTTTAGATCTTGTTGGCTCAAAACTTCGCCACTTTCACGGTGTCGTCTGTGGCAGCGCAGAGGTCACTTTTGCTGCATGCTTTGGGATACAGAGGGCACTGTGATTGGATGGCGTCCAAAGACTGGGACACGAAGTGTCGCTCGTCTGGCGGCGAGATGGGTGGACAACATTGCTACAATCGCGGGTAGAACCTGGATGAGGATGGCATAGGAGCTTGAGGATGGGCACATAAAAAGGCAGGACTATGTTCAGCAGTGGGTAAATTGTTGATGATGATATTAAAAACTAAGCAATGACAGATAAAGTATTTATCAACATAAATACTTTATCTGTCACTTGTTGCTCACATATATACAGGTCCAACATCCAGGGATCAGTCAATATAATTATTTTTCTTACCGTGTCGATAGCAATCTAAAAGGACTCTGCCCAGAATTCGGCTACTTGTGTGGCGCCATCACCAGCGTTCATCAGTTCGCCGGGAGCAGCAAACCCTGCGTTACCGCGCTTCGGGTGACAAATCTCGGCGATAAGCATAAGTTCAGGGATGTGTGGCTCACATTTTTACAAATAGTTTACTAAGAAATGAAAACCAAATGGGCTGAAAAACAGAACGCGCTTTAGAAACGCCAAAAAAGCCTTTAACTTAATCAACCTCTGCATACCCTTCAAAATGAACGCGACAATAATACATATTGCATTTGCTCACACAACATTACGGTACCCTACTTATTTCCGCGCAGTTGGGACTGATTCCGGTCCCACATTCAGTTGTCACGCTACGAACTATAAATTGTGGCGGTTCGGGAAGCGAGTCTGAAAGTTACGGACTAATTCCAACTATTTTCGGACATAAATGCCGCTTAATATGTGGGTACGTTGGCGAGGCTGTATTTTTGGATGAATGTCTTAATTTTAGGTTTACTGGCTGACCGTGCCAAAAGCGTGGGTTTTGTAATCGAACCGCCTGCCATTGAACTTACACCAACTGTATTGCCCCCACCATGCAATTTAATAACTTGAAAATATCTTTAGCTAATCTAAGAGTAATAATAATTGGCATGCTTAAGAGTGGGGGAAGACTAAAGGAACGATGGACGGAATGTGTGAATGAAGATATGGTTAGAAAGGGGGTGACTACCGAGATGACGACTAATAGAGAAGTATGGAAGAAATAGACATGTTCCGGCGACCCTAAATTGGGATAACGGCAGGAGAATGATGTGGCTGGGACAGACTGGATGCGGAAGGAGGATGGAGGACAGCATGTTGTGGCGCAGCCTGGGAGAAACCGACTCGTTCACTTTTTATACCTTATTTTTGTCTAGACGGTAAAAACAGTCAGCCACATCATTGCATTAAGATATAAAATTCAAATTCAAATGCAACGTCTGTAACTAGGAATTACAGGCCGTTTGGATTTAAATTAATCACAAGAAGCTCACTCTACGTAGACCGCTCGTAGCAAAGTGCTACGCTGTAGCATAAGTCGCTACGCGGATTTTAGACTTCGCTATCCATTTTTGTAAATACCCCAACGCAAGTTTAATAGGATGGTTATGTTGTGTGAGTGAAATAACAATATTAAGAAACACTTTGGTAAAAAAGAAACGTGTAGGAATGAAGTTCAAAATGAAAATCCAAAATGTGCGAAAAATTTAAAATTTTCGCAGCCGCCATCTTGTATTTGCATTTTAACTTCACTATCTTCATCTGCGGCATCTTTACAATCAGCATTTTGCTATTATATTATTTTCAATTATTTTAATAAGTAATTATTATTTACTCATTTATTTCTAAGGAGTTTAAATTATATTTCAAATATTGCACCTAATGTAACCTTTTGACCATTATCACAAAATAAATTACTACTTTTCGCAGTGCTATTTCAAATCAATGCAATAATGGAGAGCTAACCTAGCAAAACCTACACCGTAATCCGTACCCCGAAATACAGCAGAAACTTGAGCACTAACTGATTGCAAGCACTACATAAAGTTGTCGCGTTTGATACAATTTATGGCCAGCAGTTTAGGAAGTGTATCTAGGACGGATCGTAAGTTAGGTACAAATGTACTGTCGGCCAAATAAGTGGGCTAGCTATAACTAGTCTAAGATTGAAATTCGTTTGTACTTCATAAATCCATAAGGCCTCCAGCTATACACTAGACACTCCTCCTATACCCTGTCCTACCATACCTACTGTAATTTGAAAACTTTTTGTAAAAAGAAACCCACATTTCATTATTCAAATTCAAATTCAAAATAATTTATTGTGGATCATAGGTTCATAAGATGGTGTGTTAGTTACAGGTAAGTCTGCTATGTCCCGCCATTGAGGCATACAAAATTCACATTATAAGTAGGTAATGTAATTAAAATGTAATACAAGTTGTCATGCAATATATTAAGATTAAATTAGTATAATATTTATGTCAAATTACAAATTAGTCATGATTAATATTTATGTCAAATTACAATTTAGTCATGTTACAAAAATAGGATGATTCAATGTATTGCCATTTAGAAATTCTCTTATAGAGTAATAACATTTACTTATCAATAATTTTATTTATTTTATTTATTTTTTCAATTAATAATTATGCACTTAGTATTTAAACAGCACACCATGCTTGCCTACAATGCCGACAACACTAACAAGAGACGAAATGATCTAGTATGCATGTCTAATGTAGCCTCAAAACATGTCTTTGTAGAAAGATTTTTAACATTCTTAGGTCCATTCCTGTACAATAGATTAAATAGAAAACTAAGTATCTATAAACGAAATTACTATAGCTGTAAAAAAATTATACTTAATTATTTACTAACCATCGATTATGCACAGACAGAAGACCTACTTACTGTCTGCAAATAAAACTACTAACATGCTATTTTACTTTTATTTACCTAACTTTTTAATTTAGTTTTTACGTTATATTTATTGTTAATTTATTTAATTAAGTATGTATGCGCTTTCTAGCCTGAAGCAAAGGTTCAACCTAGTTCAGGCAAATTAGCAACTGTGCGCTATTTTTAACTGTTTAGGTATTAAATGTAAATGTATTCCCTTTTTATAAATAAACGATGTATTTACTAAACTATCAGCAGTAGTCCAGAAAACTGAATTGCGAAATAATCAATTATGTAACATAAAATGTAAGACTGCTTTGATGTACAAAAGCTTTTTCGGAATTGCTCCGAGAATATTTAATAACATTCCTAATTCCATAAGGGTATTGCCATTGTCAAAATTTAAAATCGTAATGCAGAAACTTCTTCTTGACAAAATGCTACTATACAATAGACGAGTTTTTAAACGATAAACAGTTATAATTATTAATGCTGCATTTCTTTTCACATCTGTCAGTTTTTTAATGACTATTCGAATGTTTGTTTTTAAAGAGTAACTGTTGAGTTTCTTGCCCGCTCTTCTCCATAGGAAACGACCAATTGGAACCGTGCGCCTGACTTCTGATGATTCATAAGTGCCCATGTAGGTTTATAATATTTTGATTTTGATACTGATTGCAATTTTTTTTTTTGTGTTTATTTTCTTTTTTATCCGTCACGTTTGCCGCAAATAAATGTATTTTCTTTCTTTTTTTATTTCTATACACTCATATTTTATTGCATTTCAATAATTATCTATCTAATAATTAGATAAAAAGTGAAATCCCCTGCGATTTTCCAGATTATGTACCTTCATCGTTTTTGAGAGCAGTGGTGATGAAATTATGTACCTACACACAGTAGGTAATGCGCCTTTCTTGGCTCGAACCCACGACCTTCAACTCTGCCGTACGTTACTTAAAACACGGTTAAGCCTCAAACTGCCATTTTTTAGTTTTGAATCACACATTACGTTTTGAAAAATTCTCTATCTTTTGTGCTGGGTCCCATTACTGTACGACTTTTACTTTCCGAGATATAGAGCGGGTGTGAACCGTTAAGTAACATATTTTTTACAGTTTACTTTATTATTTAACAGCTATTCCTCAAATTTATGTTATAACACGGCAAAAGGATGGTAACGTTATTATCACGGATCGTTCCAAGCGATATTAATTTATTATAATACAGTTATCACACAATGCTGCACTTAAATTAAGCTATACGACCATAACCGTGTTATAATCAAGTACTTACAGGTGTGTCTGAGAACAAAAACTATGTTATAATAAAGTTACTATAGAATAATACATTACATTATAGTTATAGGCATTTAGCCTTTTTTCAATAAAGTTTATCGATGGATTAAAGTGTAAAATTCTTTACTAAAATACGACTATACAGATATGCTAGATTCAAATCTAGTTAAACCCAGAAACATTTTTGAACCGCGGTCCCCCGCGTTCCCGGTTTCCTCGGCCATTTCGCTACCAGCGACGACGGGGAGCGCTCGTGTGTGTGTGGAGCGGAGCGGCGGCGCGCCATAAATGTTTTACCATGTCGCGTCATACGTACTCAAGGTAAGGTTTTTATAATTTCACTAAATAGAATAGATGCATCAGTGAATTTAATAACCTATGTAATTAGTATGTAGATAATCGATATTTATAATATTTTCTTAAAATAAGTATTACATTCATTCAATTACGTAGTGGTAGGTGACAGGTATATAACCTTTAGCTTATAAATATTTGATTGGAACGAAATAATCCTTTTTCTTATCGTTCTGAAGCCGCTATGAAATCACACGCATCTCGAGTCAGGGTCAACGATGAGTAGGTGCAGCGCGTTGGGGCGGTATGTTTGAAACGAATACCTATCGGACATGGGCTTTCGCGCGCTTTTTTGCTTTTTACCTTCTTTCCTATTCTTACGCATTATTGCGTTGACGACGAGGATATAGAATAATAAAGTACCTACCTATAAGTTTTTTTTTAATTTTTTTTTTTTTTTAATTAGGTATTTAACTAATTGTGTCTGTCATTATTGTAGACGCTCCGGGGTTCCACAAAGAATTCAGAACATGATGAGCATTGTGAATAGAGAGGTCGTACCTGTCGAACCACCCAAATTACGTATTCAAGAACAAATCATTGGCTTAACAAGCATGCCAAATTCATTAAATGAAAGTGATCCTTCTAGTCCTTCAGCTAATAATGGCATCGATTTATATGCAAATCCTCAACCTGGTACATCAAAAGTTTCGGATTCCAGTTTCCTGTACTGCGATGAAACTATACCGCCGTCTTTACATTCTCTGTCTCCAATCTTCTGTGACTTTGATTCGGATGATTCGGTTAAGGACAAGGACTACGAGGTTACATCTAATTACGTCGATTCAAGTGTCAAAGCGCTACAAGCAAATGAATTTCTCAATTTACCCAATAATGTCTCTGAGCGGCGAATTCAGCAAGCATGCCCTAGAGTCTATCTGAAAAATATAACACAAGTCTCGTTTAAGAGGTCAAGTTATGACATGTTGTATAAAAATGATTTTAGTGATGAATACTCAAGTTTTAAATTTTTAAATGACAAGTACTTAAGAAATCCACGTACCAACATAAGCTTCCGGACACAGCCGAAAGGCATTGATGAGGAACGTAAATCTAACTTAATAACTAAATTGTCGCCTATCATTCCAAAACATAAAATGGTATTTTGGAATGGATTGCCTACAAACAATAACACAGAAACGACCAAAAATTCAAGGAGGACTACCTAAACCTAAGAAAGCCATTTTAAATACCCAAGTACCTACAATTCTTTTTTTATTTTAATATAACTACTTAAATGTATATATTACTTAGTGCCATAAGACTAAATAATTTAATATATAATATAATTATTTAGTCTTATGGCACTAAGTAATATATACATTTAAGTAGTTATATTAACATTTAACTTTATTATTAATAATTATATATTTATTACTAATTATTAATTATATTACATATTAAACCTAATAGGGACCCCTATTAGATTTAATTCTATATAGAGGACTCAGTTGATTACATGATTGTGATAATTTTTTAGTTAAAGACTGATTATATTGTAAAATTTAGAAAGCTATATAATAGTCTAAAGACTGAAGAAAATTGTTATAGCAGGTTGTTTTATGACAACTGCAGCTAGTGAGATAGATGGTTATATTTTTTTATTATCTTAAGACACTTTTCACTCCAGGGTTTTAAGTTAGAGAATGTTTTGATATTAAGATAATATTGTGATTTAATTATGAATATTACTAAGCCCAAATGTCAAAAATAATTATTTATGTTATTGATAACCATTTAAAATTGTTTGAAATAAATGATTAATAAATAATTTGTTTAATTTGCTTGCTTGTTTTCTTTTTTTTTCTCGAATAATTGTAAGTCATTGCTTATCTATAAAACGGCTAACCGCGAGCGAAGTATGAGTAGCCTTGTTTTAAGTAAGCAATACCGTTTAACTTGACGCCGCTTAATATATTATTACACAATTACTTGATTATAATGATCACTAAGTGCCTTAACTTGTTTATAAACCAAGGGGCTAAACCTTAATTTTACAGTCATTACTTGATTATATCATAGTTATGCAGCTTAGCCGTATTGTAATGACGTATTTTTTGATAACTTTAAATAAAATTTTTAGTAGTACAATTCTAAAGCAATTACTACGTTATAATACCGTTAGAGTAGGGTTAGCCCTATTATTATGCAGTATTTAATTACTAAACTGGGAAGAAATGCTAAGCTTAATTACAAATATCTGTTTTATTGTAAGACTGAAAGATGTTTTCAGTTTTCATACCCCAAAAAAAAATCGTTGATAAACCAGTGACATTTGTCTCTTAGAAAGATTTTTATATCTTTATTCGTTTGGAAGAGACATCATTTCGCAGGTTTTTGTCCGATACCTCTGAAACTACTTTATGGGTTTAACCGTATTTTAAACAATGTACGGCAGATTACTAGTCCACCGATACTACTGAAATTAATCTAACAATAGACTTCAACTATATGGGCGTATTTTAGTAATACAATGCCTTCCTAGTTTAAATTGACATGACGAAACTAATTAAAGTCAAACCTAGAGATATTTTTCTTTGGAAAATAGAATATAAAATTGATAGACCACTTTTTTAGCCGACGGTACAGGCATACACAGGTAGGACTGTATCCGCCTGCATTAATGTAGATGTATGGGTGCAGCTTTGTGTCGTCCGACATATGTAGGTAGGTAATGTGTTTAAGGATTTTAAGGTTGCTTAATATTGTGTTTTGGGAGTTCCGTTTAGCTGGTGTCTTTTGGATTATCGTATTGATAAATGTGGTGCATTTTGTTTTTGTGCAGACTGAAACCTGGGTGGAACTGGGCGTTTTAAAATCACAAAAAAATGCTCTTTCCAAGTTATGCGGTCTCCTGCAGTGTGGACCACTTGGTAAATTCTGCCTTAAACAGCGTTCTTGATCGCGTCTGACCATCTTGCTCGGTAAACGTTACCTTTAACAGCGTTCTTGATCACGTCTAACCCTCTTGCCCGGTAAATACCGCCTCCAACAGCGCTTTTGATCGCGTCTGATCATCTTGCCCGGTAAATGCCACCTCTAACAGCGTTCTTGATCGCGCCTGACCATCTTGCCCGTTAAATGCTGCCTCTAACAGCGTTCTTGATCGCGTCTGACCATCTTGCCCGGTAAATACCGCCTCCAACAGCGCTCTTGCTCGCGTGTGACCATCTTGCCCGGTAAATGCCACCTCCGACAGCGTCCTTGCTCGGGTCTGACCATCTTGCCCGGTAAATACTGCCTGCAACAGCGTTACGTTTCTAGTCGTATAAAAACACTGAAAGAATTTAAGCACGGATCAATCATATCTTGGTATTCCGTGGGAAGCACGGTTCATCTAAATGAACTAATCTATATATATAAAATTCAAAGTCCTGACTGACTGACTGACTGACTGAGACATCAACGCACAGCCTAAGCCGCTGGTCCTAGAGACATGAAATTTGGAGGATGTATTCTTCGTGAAGAGTAGGTATCCACTAAGAAAGGATTTTTCGAAATTCCACCCCTAAGAGGGTGAAATGGGGGGATTTTGTTTGTATGAAAAATCTTATTCCTTGAGTTAATAAATTTGAAACTTGGCACGAATACTTACCTAAGTAAATTATGAAGTTGGACATTTTTGGTTTTTATAAACTACCCCCTAAAAGGGGATTGGGGGGTTTCAAAGTTTGTATGGAAGAATTTTAGCGCGCGGTCCGATTTAATCGAAACTCAGTATTCATACCTAAAATTTAAAGGAAAGAATAATGTGTATCAGGGTTTTTCGAAAATCTACCCCTGACGGCCTGAAAAGGGGTAGTCCATTTTACAGGGGAGGCTTTACAACGTGGCTTGATTAACTCGAAAATTGGTATAAATAATCTTTGAGTCAAGTTATGAACACATCCAAAATTCCACCCCTGTGGGGATGAAAAGCGGGGATACAGTTTATACGAAAAATCTTATTCGTTAGGTTAATAATCTTGAAAATTGGCATGAATACTCGCCTAAGTAAGCAATAAAGTTTATCATTATTAGTTTTTCAAAACTACCCCTTAAATGGGATATAGGGGTGTTAAAGTTTGTGTGGAAGAATTTGAACGCGAAGTCCGATAACTCGAAAAGTCGAAACCCAGTGTACCTACTGCGTGCGTACTTAAGACTAAAAATAAATAATAACACGTATGAGGGTTTTTTGAAAGTCTAGCCCTAATGGGGTGAAAAGGGATAGTTAATTTTACAGGGGAGGATTATAATAAGTGGCTTGATTAATTATAAAATTGGTATAAATAATCTTTGAGTCAAGTTATGAATTTTTATGATTTTTTTAAAATTCCACCCCTATGGGGGTGAAAAGCGGGGATACAGTTTATATGAAAAATCTTATTAATTTAGTTAATAAACTTGAAACTTGGCAACAATACTTGCCTAAGTAAGTAATAAAGTTTATGAAATGAAATGAAATGAAATGAAATGAAATGAAATAAAATGAAATGAAATAATTTATTTGCTATGAATGTAGGTACAAAAGTATGGTGTTAAGGAAGAGAAGGATCCAGTACATTCTACCGTGAGGCATGCAAAATTTTTTTATAGTAGAATTAATGATGAAATAATCTTAAAAAATCAAATATTTAACGAGTATCAAATTATAAAATAGTCAATAAAAATATAAATCATTCAATTTGTAAGTTCATTCAGTGGTAAACAACGTCAATAATAAGTTAATAATTAGTCAAAAATGCAATAGAATTTGAAAATTATCATTATAAGTTTTTCAAACTACCCCTCAAAGGGGGATATAGGGGTGTTGAAGTTTGTTTGGAAGAAATTGAATGTGCGGTCCGATTAACTCGAAACTGAGTATTGATACTTTCGACAGAAAATAATTAATAATAAGTATGTAAAGTGGTCGAAAATTGACCCCTGACGGGGCATAAAGGGGTAATTCGGTTTTTAGGGGAGGATTTGAACTTGAAACTGTATGTTACATTTTCACGCCTATTATTTATATATTTCACTGAACTTCTGATTTGGCAAAGAGATAGATGTCATCCTGGGGAAGCACATACTTTTTTTCCTGGTAGCACGTTCCCGTGGCGTGGGATAACTTCCGACATCCACGCGGGCGAAGCCGCGGGCAGAAGCTAGTTGTATTATACAAGAGCACATTTCTAGCAAATCACTTGACATTTACCCTTGTTTACACTTTGAAACGCCCACAGAGTATTAATATTACTCCCATCATATATAAATAAATCATTTTATTTTATCTACTTACTCAACAGAGATAATTAAATAATACATTTTCATTTTATGAAGTAACTGTAGTTAATGCCACTTCGCTTGACAAAGCTTATACTTGAAAATATAAATCTTTATTCCTACTTGGCAGAAAGTATCGTATTGCTACCAAAAGATACGGAAAGATACTGTTCCTCTGGGACATAGATATATTGGAATAAAAATCGTAAATCCTGACTACAATTTTATCTTCGCTATTCGGGTTGACTTCTTTATTTTATCCACTGCCAAAAGTACACATTGCGTAAGATTTTACTGTGCAGGGTATCAACGAAAGTACTGTGCGTTCAGTGGCATCACATTATTACATCACAGGCTACTAAAATTGCGCAATTCTTGGTAACGTCTGTACAATCTCGGAATTGCTGAAAATTGCTCGATGTTGTCGAGACGTTAAATGACCAAGAACTGTCATGTGACTGCATCTTTAATATTTGCTAACATTGCGAGCGATGCAGTTCGATGGCATTGAATACTAATATATCTGGGTTTGACTGGGTCATAGCGCAGCTGCCGCATACTTGATTTACTTACGTATGATATGGATTACACGGCTTGTTCCCCAGTCAGACGTCAGGCTTCCCCATCGTTGTTAAAGTTCGGGCAAAAGCTTCATTCGCTAGAAAAAAAGCATCGTTGAATGCTATAAGACTAAGTGAGCCGGTATAGCATAATCAGCCTATAGTGTTCCCACTGCTGGGACACAGCACAGGCCTCCTCTCAGTGAGTAATTCACCACACAGGCCCAGTGCTGGTTGGTAGATGTCACATGGTCACATTTTTGGTTCTAGGACATACCAGTTTCCTCGCGATGTTTTCCTTCACCGTTTTGAGAGCAGTGATGATACAATTATTTACACAAAGTAAAGCGCCTTCCTGGGTTCGAACCCACGACCTACAACTCTTAAGTCACGGCCGTTTCCACTGGGCAACCACTGCTCCTCCCCAGCGAGCCGGTATACAGTGGCGTGCATTGGTTTTCAGAATAGGTAGGCAGGCACTAGGCCGTGTCTATTCTAGGCAGACGCGGTCACTAATCAGAAATATAAAACGAAAGTATCTATTTTGAATGTTAAAATTATTTTCTTACCCACTTTGCCTTCTATGAACTTTAACTGCAAAAAATCTCCGAGTAGGCCGTCTGACGACTGCCTACTGCCGCGCGTATTTGTATGAAGATTTTGTTTTTTGTTAGGTATGATAATTTTGTGAGTTTCTTAAGTGTGGCGCACAGACACTAATATGTAATTGACAAGTGATTTATCGAGGTAGGCACTGCTTATATGCCTTTATGCAATGCACGCCACTGCCGGTATACCAAGATGTCTTTGCGAACTGTACCTACAAAACTACTTTTGCAGTAGGCGTATATTGGAAGTAGAATCCAGCAAACATAAGTCCCACCTTCAGCGGAAACGATAAGTACATCAATGAATTTAAATGAAGTGGAACCAAGGACATGAATAGACCCAAGTAGGGTAAAAGCACCAATTTGACCTTCTGAGTAGTTTCCGCTTTGAATCCGTAATAATAAGAAAATATATAATTCAAATGCTGATTGTGTAGTTATGAATATTTTTTTTCTTTGATAAAATATTTCTGTAGAAGTTTTAATGAGAGCTTTTATTGTATTCGTAGGTTCAATTTGCTTTGAATTATGCCTTAATTATTTTGGTCTAGTCTTTAATTACTTTTGTAAAGAAAAGAAAAATGTAAATGATTACAGTGTTTGGATAAACATAGACTTTAGGTAACATTGAAATGTGATGGAGGTCACAATCACAAAATAATTTCATGATGTTATTTCAAAAATATGTGATGTTTTTCAATACTTGTCGTTTAAAAATATTTAGAGTATGTCTAATTTAAAAATTCTAGCTATATTCTAGTTTACTATTTTCTTTTCATAAATATTAAATACAAAAAAAAGACATTAAAAATAATTTAAGAATATCGAAAATTGTGTCTCATCGCCATCAGGAACATTAGCATATTATTATTATCTTCCTCACTATCTCAGTCAGAGTTGCTCGATGAAAACTAATATTAGTAGGTAGGTACCTACTCCATATTATTATAACCTTTACTTCATACTACTCAGGGTGGATTTTTGAGACAAGCGTAAAGAGTAACCGTTGCAGTTAAAGAGAAACGGTCTTAGGGGACTGTCCTTATTTTATTAAGTTAACAACTTTTTCCTTCTTGCTGGCTTTACAACTTTTTCGAAATCTGTGAATAGAGATCAACCCCATTCACAGATTTCGCCTAATTTGAATAAATGACTTTTGATTTTGGAGCAGAATATAGACACTTTTCATTTGTATAAAAAAAAGATGAAATACGAAATACTCGCAGACGAATCCCGGGCAACAGTCAGTATAATTAAAAAAATGAAAATGTAAATTAAATAATATTAATTTACATAATTATATCTATTTTATTATTTATTTATTACTGTGATTGCCCGTGACATCACAGCGGGCCCGTATTACTTTACTCTATGGCGGGCCCTACCAGAATACCAGCGCTGCGACATTTATTTTTTAAATTTCGAAGCATCATGCTGAGATAAATAGGAGCCTTTTGGCCTCGTATAGGACTTTCTGTTTCATTTTTCCTTTTGTTACTATTTTAATATAATTTGTATTATTTTTAACTGTGTTTAGTTTAGTTTAATATCATGTACGAGTCGCAATAAATACTTTCTTTCTTTACTTATAAACTATTTAAATCCAAAAGGCAAATGCCCGAGTTCAGTGACATTATAAAATTACAGTGAAAGATTGAACTGTCATTTAATTTTCAAAGTCAAGCCAACCCCGGTCAGCTGTAGACCACAGAATTTCTCAAACTCAATTATTTACTTATCTACGTCTCGCGTCTCGTACTATTGAATCAAGTTGATATTGCATTTATGGTCAACAATACAAACGAAATCGAAATCTTCTTTAATAAAGCTACTCAGCATCAAAGCTGCAATCTCTAGTCATAAATAGAATGTTTTATAAGATCCTCTTATCTCTATTAACATCATTATCTGCTTAGCCTTTTAACGATGTTGGGGTCAGCTTCCAGTCTACCTGGATGCAGCTGAGTACCAGTATGTTACATAGAGTGACTGCCTATCTGACCTCCACAACCCAGTTACGGGGTAATACGATACCCCTTGGTAAGACTGGTTGTCAGACTTTCGGGCTTCTGACGACCCGTGACGACTGTAAAAGATCCACGAATAACAGCCGGGACCAACAGCTTAACGAGCTTTCCGAGGCATAGAGGGGTCTTTGTATGAAATGATGGCCATCCATCCGCGGATCAGCCTCGGCAAGGTCAGCTTAACCTGATCGATTATCCTGGTAGCTTACTTAGCCACAAGCCCTTCTTATGTCTCTTAAAATCACAGACACAAAATCTTTCAAGTCTAGTAAATAATAATAATGAGTTCTGTCCACCACGAAATTTATTATTTTCCTGATTATGATTATGAATATCGTTTAAAAATACTACCTAAATCCTACAATCAAACCCTTTTAAAAATACCACACTTTTCTAACAAAATCATACAACATTCAATTCACAACACAAGGAAAATATCTTTGAAACCTGAACTCCGATCACGTATGAGTGTGATTGCCATCCATAAGATACATTTATTTCACTAGCGTTGCTTCAGAGAGCTGAGAAAAGATTTTTTCGGTAATACTATATCATAATTATTATCTGTTCGTCTAAAAGTCTCTTCAAATACAGTTGTTGTTATTGATACGTGTTTATTATGAACGTCGTCGTCCGTAACTTCGTCGTCGTGTAAATTTAGTCGAGAGGAGACTCTCGTCTAAATGTTATTCTTGAAATCACAGCTACACCAATCCCCTACCTCCACAAGACACATTTATTTCCACCGGAACTGAGAAAGAAAACTCCAGTACCTAATAACATTTGCAGATGGTCACATAAGTCGCTTTACTACTAGTTATTATTGGTGGCAGTTTTTCGAGTTCCTACTCGTCATGTAAGGCGGATCACTCACTACAACGTGGCACGCGACGTGGCGCAGATACCGTGCCCCCGTGCGTAATATTTTAGTCATACAAATTCAATAAAAAACGCAGGGAATTTGGCTCCATTTCCCACGCCCCCTCACGTGGCGTGTGTGATCCGCCTTAGTGCGTCGCGTCGCGTCGTTCTGTTCTAAGTGTCATAGCTGGTTTATTAATATTGAGTTGTTCACACGTACACGGCGGGATTAACAGCTTTTGTCTGCAATACGTGTGACTTAATTAGGCAATTATTGCACGGCGTGAAATAAGCGCCTTGCATTTATAGACTGCTTAAGTCACACGTATCGTATACTTTTTTATAGCTCGTGTGATTTTTTTTTTCGGTGGGAAAGCTTCAAATAACTTCTCCCGCTCTGGGCGGACTGGGATGTCATGCTTTAACTGACTAAAACCCACCCACGTTCCTTCAGTTGGCTTTGCCACGGTAACTCTTTCGAACAACCTGTGACCCTGGCAGGCATCGGCCCCAAGCTCGCGCCGACTACCAGGGCGTCTCTTGCGGCGCCTAGGGGCGTGAGGGCGCAACGATTTCCTCTCGCTCACGCTTTTCAAAAATGGACTACTTAAGTCACAGAAACGCGTGACTTAAGTGCGAGTTAAGGTCACACAGTGCTATAAAAAAAGCACAGAGAAAGGTGTCTAAAACTAAACTACAAATCCGCAAAGAGTATCGAGTCAAAATCACAAAAATCTAAATTTATACTTCCCAAAATCACAGCTTCAGCAATACCATCCCAAGTCCCAGTCACGTATAAGCATGATTGCCATCCACAAGATACATTAATTTCACTCGTCCCAACTCCTAAGGGCTGAGAAAGAAATCCCTCGGAAAAATATAATGAAATAGTCCCCCCTAATCTCACGCTTGTGTTGGGCAGATAATGATGTCGCAGGGTCCTAAGCTGGTGGCGCAATTGACGGAAATTATATCTTAAAGAAAGAGGGTTGATGGTGGATAGTTTTTTTTTTCGAAGTTTGATTGTATTTTTTTTTTAAGATGGTAGTTATAAATAGTTTTGAGGGGCAATTAAAAAAATATATCTTTATTTGTACCTACAATAAGGGCTGATTTTACCAAAGTCAGATCTTTTAACCATGGATTAAAATTGACGTCTGACAGTTCTAGTATGGAAAAACTGCCAAAAATTCAAAATTTACTCTCAGGATAAGATTAAAATTTATTCTAAGTATAAAAGCTTGGTAGAATTCACCCTTAGTAGGAAAAAATAATTCTTGAAGCAAAAAAATATTGAAAACAATATATATTATATACCGACTTCTAAAAAAGGAGGAGGTTCTCAATTCGGATGTTTGTATTTTTTTTTTATGTTTGTTCGCGCATAACTCCGTCGCTTGGCAACCGATTTGAAAAATTCTTTTTTTGTTGGTACACTTCCCAAATGGTCCCATGAAAATTTTATCGAAATCGGACAAGCGGTTTTTGAAAAATCAACAAACATCAAAAAAATTATCACAGCAAAAAAGTGAAAAACAAAAACGTTTTTACAAAAAAAAAAACAACCGACTTCCATAAAAACACTACAAAGTGAACAATACCTAACTTTAATTTCGGAAGTCGGTGGCGAAAAACGTAATAAAAAAACCAAAGACACCGACTTCCGAAATTAAAGTTATTGTTCACTTTGTAGTGTGTTTTTATGGAAGTTGGTTGTTTTTTTTTTTGTAAAAAAGTTTTTTTTATAATAAAGCTTTGGCATAAAAAACCAACAGTATTTTTTGCTTCAGGAATTAATTTTTCCTATTAAATTGTAGGTACTATATTACGATATATAATTACGAAGGTACTAAAAGATGCTTAAATAATAGTTAGTAGAGCCAAGAGACAAATAAGGAAAATAATTTAAATTTAAATTGCTACTTAAAGAAATAAGTAGCAATGAAGTCGTTGCACCGTGAAATTAAAACCATTTCAGCCAGTTATTTAAAACTGGACATACCATAAAAATGATAATTAGATATCCTAGCCACTCACAAAGCTATGTGTATTTGCTGCTAGATTGAAAATTATAAAAACCTCTCCTTCTCCAAAGTCGCAGAAGAACAGAGGTGCCCGGTGGTAAAGGACACCCCTTACGAGTCGTAGTCATATTTTGTGTAATTACTTCATCCCACAGCTCTCAGAACGGTGAAAGAATCGTCTTTAGAAAACCGGCTAACCCAGAACCAAAAATTCGAAGATATGTGACATCTACCAACCCGCACTGGGCCTGCGTGGTGGCTCATAGCCCACTCCTTCACACAGAACCTGTGTCTCAGTAGTGGGAACATTATAAGCTGATTATATGCTTCTGCTACGGCAGTCGGGTGATTTCGAAGGGGGATTAATACCGAAGTCACCTTTATTCTAATGTAGCGGTATCTACAACGCCACATGCGAACAACGCGTCATACTGACGTCACGCAAATCCTGCATCTCGCAAGCAGAGCTTACCGTACAATTAGCATAGATACAATTTCCCAATATCAATCGTCGTTGGGCAATTGCCCGCCAGACACAACACCCGTCTGGTCGGAGGATCCTCCCTTTTCTATGGAGGATGAGTGAACTTTACACCCTGTTCCTCATACCTCTAAACTAATATCAAATAATTGATCACTATTTATACTTCGAGACTTATCAGAGGGCAACCTAAGCTGTGGTTAGTCCTATCTATATTGGTACTAACTTTAAAGATAAAGTAAATATTGCCAACTTAACAAAACCGTTCTATCTATTAAGAGCTTATAGAGAAGGTGGCATTATTTCTACCTAGTATCCAAAAATCCATCGATTGGCAGGTAAATCCGTAGATACGTCATGATTCTTTACACATTGTAACCCCTCAAAAATTCGGTAGCGGCTGTTTTGTGAATGCCTTTGGAATTTATTACCAAAGAAAATCTGCCAAACGGTTAGAACTTAGATTATTAATTCGGTTGAGATTTGGATGACCGGGAGCATTCACTGACCAAGCAACGAAATTCATCTGCATCTTGTTAAAATAACTGAACGGAGACCAGCCGGAGACTCCCTGTATTGACAAAAAGGCTGGCAGTCTTAATCATCATCATCTGCTTATTCCAGTCGTACTGGATCCAGCTGAATACCAGTATTTTACGTAGAGCGACTGGCGTTGAAAGGCCTTCCACAAGGTCGACCTGATGACCTAGTGAAGGCCGCAGGAATCCGCTATGTGCGAGAAGCACAGAACGAGTCGAAGTAGCGGTGCTGGAGGCATGTCCAGCAGTCGTCTTTTAGCTAAAATGATGATTATGATGACTGCATAATTATCTACCATCCACAACCGTGAAAAGGCTGGCAATAAAAGTAAAAAAAAATACGCCATTTCTTGTAACTTCAACCGTTGTCTAGATTTTGCTCAAGTCGTTTACTAAGGGGTGCTCTCTCGGTAATATCATTTCGTTGATTATGACCTCCTCTAGCTCTCTTAGTACAATGGACCTCGTTTTACGGCGTCTTACTAAATTGCACTATTGCTATTAATTTTTTTGTGTCGTTTGTCAGAGAAATGGAGGGGCTTTCACTGTAAGAGATTATAATTTGTGTTTTGTGAAGTGATATTGTGTAGAAATGTCGTCGTGATTTCTGCGACGTTTTTTTTTTTACTTAACCTTAACATCTCAACCGCAATCATATCATTTGGTTTTTATATTTTATATTTTTAATAGCTATTCTTTATATTTATTTTGTTAATGTGAGTATGTTGTATGCTTTGTCGAATGTAGATTTGTAGACCATTTTCTATTTTTATTAAGTACCTAGTACTTGTTGACCACCCTACACGTCTGTCCTCCCATACGCATTAACACTTTAATTTGAAAACATTGTAAAAGTAAATTATTTTTAAAAGAGTAACCGTAGAGTTTCTTGCCGGCTCTTCTCAATAGGAAACGACCAATTGGAACCGTGTGTACCTAGCTTCTGATGTTTCATAAATGCCCATGTTTTATGTGAAATAAAATATTTTGATTTTGATCTATTTGACTACTTGATTACTTACTTAGCCAGCTAGCGCACTGCAAGTTGTAGATGTCGCCACTGTAACACTGACGTCACACAATCGTATATTGCGGAAGCAATATTTGTCAGGAAAGTAATTTATCCACATGCTGTCCCGACGTTAATCATCGGGCAGTGGGGCCCGCCAAACAATTCACCATTCATCGGAGAAACATTACACCAATTTGTTCGTCTTCTAAATTATTACATAGAGGAAAATCATCTACTTTTACAATATTTGTAAATATGTGAGCACCATGCATCTATCACATAATTAATTTCCTTGACATTGCTTTATTTTTCATTCTTTTTACCTATTGTGGTATAGTAATGTTTATTCTAGGTGCATCGTGTTCACATATAATTATTATAAATAACTAGCTGCGCCCCGCGGTTTCACCCGCATAAGTTTCGATCCCGTGGGAATGTCGGGATAAAAAGTATCCTATATGTTAATCCTGGTTATAAACTATCTGTGTGCTAAATTTCGTCAAAATCTGTTCAGTAGTTTTTGCGTGAAAGAGTAACAAACATCCATACATCCATACATACAAACTTTCGCATTTATAATATTAGTAGGATTAATGTTAACAAATATTGTAATTTTTTTAAAACATTTGAAGTTTCTTTCCCATTCTTCTCCATACGAAACTATCTTTTGGAACTAGGCGACTAGAATCAATTGTATTTTTTTGAAAATTTGACCTTAAATTTGATTTTGACTATTTGAAATAAATCGTTTGACTTGATTCGACTTGAAACTGATCATATCACGAGATCATCAATACAAAAAAGTTACCAAAATCCGATCATCTATCGAAACATGTATTTTACAAGCAAATTCAAAGTCGATATAAAAATCTGAATCCACTTGTTGATTAATTTGACGCACTGTTGTCATTAATATGCTACTGGAATAGTAAACATTTATACAAATAGGACTGCTATACTAATTACTATGAATCAGCTGAGAAATGATTTAGGGTTGCCAAAAACAACGTCAGAATAAGCAAGCTGAAATCTTAGGGCTGATTTTTCCAACGCCAGATAATTTTATCTGAGGAATAATTTTGAATTTTTGACAGTTCTTCCGTATAAAAACTGTCAGACGTCAATTTTATTCTACGAATAAAAATTATCTGTCGATTAACAAATCAGCCCTTACTTGTATTAAACCTTCTTTTTTTTCTTTAATTGTTTGAAACTGTTTCACATCCACCAGTATTCCCTAAAGGTTTATTAGAATACTAGCGTATTACCACTGAAATGAACCTTCTTGGCGCAGCAGTGAGGCACTGTGAAAGCATTCCAATTCTGTATTTTTATGTTGGTGTACTGTGCGTGTTTCATGAACTGTAACCATTTTTTTTTCTTTATCGTAGCCGATGAACCAATGACTGTTAATACACGTGTTCTTGAGTATCGACCGGGAAAAGGCAAATGTCCTGTCCCACCGCCGGCGATTAACGAGAAACGGGTAAAACTAGCAACTACAAACTAGTTTGCGTGCAACACGCAGTAAGTACACGACGGCTACGAACATCCACTGGTATGCGAATGTACCAAGCGTGAGTCTCATCATCATCTGCCTAGCCTTTTCCCTACTATGTTGGGGTTGGCTTCCAGTCTAAGCGGATGCAGCTGAATACCAGTATTATACATGGAGCGACTGCCTTTCTGACCTGCACAATCCAGTGACTGTTAATACGATACTCCTTGGTAAGACTGGTTGTCAGACTGTCGAACTTCTGACGACCTGTAACGAGTGTTAAAGATCCACGAATGACAGCCGGGAACAATGGAATAACGTGCTTTCCGAGGCACGGCCAACCAACCGTACCAAGCGTGTGTCTCTCAGCGAATTCTCTGCAATCCAAGCGAGTGTCGCTGCGACATACGAGTACTCATGTACAGGTGTGAACAGTCAGTGATCAACTGTAAACATATGTTTTTCTTTTACTTACACGTGACCTACAATCTTTTGTACGTTTCTTGATCGAGAAAATTGTGGACTGCTACTCCTCAACGGTAGATCTACGTGATAACTTAGGTGAAGTGAGCTGTCAAGCCATCTCATGCTAGGGATTGACAATATTGACAGCTCACTTCACTTAAGTTTTCACGGTTCGATTTTTACAGAATAGCACTGCTGGTGGCATAGGTCGTTAAGAAACAGACAGTGCTTTCTCAATTTTGATTTCTATTTACGAGACAGGTCTCACTATGGTTGATATCCCATCCAGTCGTACTTGGCGCTTCTCCTCCACATTTATTATGCGAACAGACAAAGTGTGGAACTTTCTGCCAGCGTCTGTGATCCCACATATAACCCGTCTGCCTTCAAGGCAAGAGTGAACAGGCATCTTCTGGGCACGCTCGTTCCATCATAGACCTTACCCATGGCGTTCCATCATGCGTGATCGAGGTCAACGGCAAGCCCATTCAGCAATAAAAAAAATTGTTGAGTAACAATAATCGTCTGTACAAAACTGCTTTTTCAAAGCTGTTTTTATTTTTTATCTTAATGATTTAATTGAATATTGATATGTTTATTTTAATTATGTAATGAATTTAATGATTTTTATATGTTTGTGATTTGTATTTTGGGACTTGGTGCCGTGGTAAATTAATAAATTTCCTCTTTTAAACATTTTCTAGCCTCAAGGCAATTCACAACAACTCTGCAATCTCGAATCCGACACGTTTTTCGAGGCTTTTCCTCATTAAATGCAAAGGATAAAAGGACCACCCCTACTATAGCCTCGTAAGCGTACTAATTTGAGCTTAGTCTGATATTTCCCAGTTCGGGCCCGCGCCAGACCAACGTAATTAGTTTGTCTTGTTAGGTAAATTATTAATTAATGTCTAAATCATTTCTAACAATGCCGCAGTTTTGGAACTGGCTATTAACTTCTGCAACTACGAGTACATTG
Source organism: Apamea crenata (assembly GCA_949629185.1). Taxonomy (NCBI): domain Eukaryota; kingdom Metazoa; phylum Arthropoda; class Insecta; order Lepidoptera; family Noctuidae; genus Apamea; species Apamea crenata. Next base: position 10,181,112 of record OX451375.1, on the reverse strand, counting down.
CGTAATGTTCCTAGTTTATTAGGGAAGTTTTGTGTGATTACGCCATAATATGTTCTTGTGTAGAATGTTAATAAGTCTATAGTGAGGACCGGATAGAACTGGATGTCGTGACGTAACTTTGGAAATGTGATGTTTTTGTAGCAGCAGAATGTGCACTAGAATTACGAATTGTGACAGAGTTTGATAACAAACATGTCTGTGTGTCGAATGTTAGTCAGCGCAGCATGTCTTCTTCCATTCTACTCTAAAAGTATTACTCACTTCAGTAGTGACCTCCGATCTAGCCATTAATATCATTTTTCACCCATTCTTACATCAGCATCGTTTTAGTGTTCCATACCTTTTACCGTTGCTTTGATTTTAAGTTCTAAGTTTTAACATTTTGTTTAGTTTTTATTTTACTTTTACTTTTGTCTCGACTTTTTAAAGGTGGGCGTTAAGGACTGCGACACAGTATTATACTAATGCAGTTGTTATCGAACACAGAGTTTCTGAAAACTAAGTTTGGGTTTCAATAAAAATTATTTTTAAATTTTTATACCCAAAGGCCCGTGATTAAATTGACTTGGGGATTTGACATGGGCCGGCCATATGAGCCGTAGAACCGATGAGCGTTGGGGTAGACGTGTTCTTGAGTGAAGACCGCGAATCGGTAAGCGTAAGGTGGGACGCTCTCAGGCTAGGTGGAGCGACGATCTTCGTAGGATGGCTGGTAGCAGCTGGATGAGAGTTCAATGGCGTGCAGTAGGAGCGGCCTTTGTCCAACAGTGGACTGCTACAGGCTGATGATGAAATTGACTTAAGTTCACCTCAAAAAGCGTGGGGCGTACTTATGATTAATTCAAAGAGCGCCACCAGCCATACCAGGGCCACATAGGTATTATAGGCACTGTCTTAAAAAAAAACATCTTAGATAAAAACTATTCTGCTGAATAGATACACGTTTAACCCATAGAGGAAACGTTAAATAAATGTTTCATTACCAGTATTTATGTTACGACCGGCTGCTAACGTGACTAACCCGTAGGTAATGCCTAGGTTTAACGAGCGGTTAACGCTAGGAATCGAAGTGGATTTTATTTTACTTTTAGCATATCGTGTATTCCACGCATGTTTGGGTCTTCAATGGTTTATTAATGAGATAGTAGAATATTATAAAGAGTTTGGGTGTCATTTTAATATTCATTCAGAAAAAAGCCATCTACACATCGTATTGTCGGCCTCAATCTACTCAGCCAGCAGTCCGCAGTATCGCAGTCCACTGCTGGATATAGGCCTCTCCTAGACTGCGGCACAACACCCTGTCCTCCGCCTTCCGCATCCAGTCTACCCCAGCCTTCCAGCCTTTAGGTCGTCCGTCCATCTAGCTGGGGGCATTGTCGCACTAATCTCGATATATTATCTACATATATTTTTTTTTATTGCTTTTTATTATTTATTTAACATACACTGATCAATTACTATTTTTACAAACTAACACTAAAATATATATAAAATTATATACAAGTATAATTATAATAAGAAAAAATATAGAAAAAGGCAGGAGCTCATTGGGCATCAAAAAAATTCTTCCGCATAACTGTCAATGGGATAAGTGCCCAAAAGGAATCAGCATTGCCACGTTGGGTGGTAATGCAATCAGCATTGCCACCCAACTTTGGGCTAAAAATAGGCCAGCCTTCTGGTCACGTGAAGAGTCAACCAACCGCTTGGCATAATAATATTTATAATTATTGTACATAATTATATTTTTTAAGCTTGATAATAAATGACTTTTATTTCCGTTAGTAGGTTTCATTCAAACACTTTTAAACGTCAAATTATTTGTTGAATAGATGAGATCGGTGTTTTCTATCCGAGTACTCTGAGAAGAAACACCGAAACCAACTACATATTATGTTTCGTAGCGTGATGTTAAACCTTGTTGCCAATAACCTTTCTTGTTCAAACAAACTCTTCGGCTTTACTATTAGTATAGATATTACATATTAGTATAGATATAGAAAGACAGGTTGTCAGACTTTCGGGCTTCTGACGACCCGTAACGACTGTCAAAGACCCAAGAATGTCGGGACCAACGGCGTGCTTTCCGAGGCACAGAGGGGTTTCGGTATGTAAATATCCCCAACTAACCGCGGCAAGCGTAGCTTAACCTGATCGATCGAACCGTGCAGCTGTTATTACTTAACCACGAGCCAAAATCACTGCATGTTTTGCATGAAATAAAGACACTTTCTATTTTCATTATAACAAAAGCTGGTCTGAAATAAAAAGTACCTATTTTCATCCCCTCAGCATTTACCTGAACGAACTCTTAAGTGGAACACAGCACAGAATGCGTTATTTAAGGGTCAAGGCTGCGTTGTTTTCATTGCTAACTCTTGGCGCTGGTCATAAATAAGAATTGAAATTAGATTCTTTGCAGCGATTTTAGTTCATGAGTTAGCTTTGAAAGTAGTTTGAATAAGTTATGGAAATGATAGAGAAAGATAAAGAAAAAAAAAAAGAGAAAAAGAAAACAGATAAAGATAAAGAGAGGAGGGAGGGGGAGGGGAGATGAAGTGTTTCGTTTTCATTTTGATAATGATTTGAGTTCTCACATCATTTATTTCAATTAAAGCATTTGCTGACACTTTTGGATTGTCAAAGAGTTGGTTAGTTGCGTTTATAATAGCATAAGTATAGCGAGACTATGATATTCCCACTGCTGGGACACAGGCCTCCTCTCTTTGATAGGGAGGGGGCAATCCACCACACAGGCCCAGGGCGGGTTGGTGGATTTAACATGTTGCATTTTTAGTTCTAGGAAATGTCGATTTCCTCACGATGTTTTCCTTCGCCGTTTTGAGAGCAGTGGTGATGAAATTATTTACATAAAGTAAAGCGCCTGTCTGGGTTCGAACCCACGTCGTAAGTCGGGGCCATTACCACTTGGCCACCAGCACCACAGCTAAATCTATGTAAATTCGCTAAACTGCGTTATTCAATGTAACATGTCCAAAACTCCGCATACTGTGGAGGTAGTCGAATATTTTCCTGCTAAGCTGTTATTTTTGTGTTTGTGTTTTTTCTTTGGTTTTATCGCAATTAAACATACCTATTTTCTTTCTTTCTTTTTATTTAATTTTCTTTTTTTATTCGGAAAGTTGAAGCTATGTAATTGCCCGTTCCAAAACGTAGATCTCTATGGAAAAGAACAGCCGATTGATTCTGTAAAAATCTCACAGTGAAAAGTTAGGTGAAGTGAGCTGTCAATAGTGTCAATCATGGTGAGATGGTTACAGAATCGCACTACAGACAAGAAACTTCATGGACACTTTTAGTGAATAGATTCTATAGTGTTTTGTTTTTCTTCCAGTCATTTGCAAAGTAATGAAAACTGCGAACTACCTACGAGTATATTACTGAAAGACTAAAAAGGCTAGGCTATCTGTCTCGCAATGAGTTAGGTCCCACTCAAACTTTGATATTTTCCGTTCGCGATTTTCCCTTTTCTAAAAACTTTTTCTTTCATAAAATTACCTATCCAATGTGGAGCTAAAGCTACGGTTTGCTGTGGGCGCGTTCACTGCGGCTTCGAGCCGCACACTACCTGAACGCGCCCCAGAAGGTGGTAGCCACAAGGCTAATCCGGGGCTACCGCACGATCTCGCGCGAGGCGGCAAGCCTCCTTGCCGGACTGCCGCCATGGGATCTGGAGGCGATAGTCCTCGCGCGCCTGCATGACTGGCGCGCGGAGGCACTATGCCGGGGGGAAACTCTGCACCCGCGGCAAATCGCTGCGGAGCGGACGGACCTCCGGCGCGATCTCATGGCGGAATGGAAGGCGCGACTATCGCAACCCAGCGCAGGGCACGCCACGATTGTGGCGATAAGACCCCTCTTTGAGGAGTGGCTAGAGAGGCGTCACGGCGTTCTCACGTACCGCCTGACGCAGGTCCTCTCCGGACACGGATGTTTCGGGAGGTTCCTGCACATCATCAGGCGGGAGGAGACGCCCGGGTGTCACCACTGCCAGGATCGCCCAGAGGACACGGTGGAGCATACGGTGGAGGTCTGCCCTGCTTGGGCGGAGCCCCGCCGTGTCCTCGTAGAGGCGATCGGCAACGGCGGCGACCTCTCGCGTCCGGCTCTGGTGCAAGCCATGGTCCGGGGCGAGAGGGAGTGGGAGGCAGTCACCTCCTTCTGCGAAGCAGTCATGCTAGCGAAGGAGGTGGCGGGGAGGCTGAGGGAGAGAACCTCACGCCTCAGCCGCCGTGGGAGACGCTCCGGGCGTCGGGAGCCGCGTGACGACTCCCGGCCACCGTAGGCGCGGGCCTGCGGGCGGTGAGTAATGGGTAGCTCACCGTCCGATCAGGACCAGGCCCGTGCCGGACGGCGCGTTGTGTTCCACGCGCGCCTCAAAGAGATGTCAGCAGAGGACGGGGCCCCACAGGGCCGAAGCCTGCCGGGGCGGCGGGATTTTCCGAAAGGTTAACCGCTGCCCTGGAACAGAAAGGGCTAAGGACGGAACACGGGTGGGTTTTAGTCAGTAAAAGTCTGACACTCCCTTCCGCTCCACCCAGAGCGGGAGGGGTCATTAGATGATTTCCCATCCACAAAAAAAAAAAAAAAAAAAAAAAAGCTACGGTTTGCTAGAAGATCAGTGGCCACACATAGCGTCCGCAATATACCGGTCAATGACGTCACTAAACGTCGCTTATGAAAGTTAAAAGTAAGATGATGTGTTTCATAGAGAGCGTTTATGTTTGAAACCCCCGCGGCCACCGGGCTTAAGACGCTGTTTTGATTCAATACACAACTAAACAACCATCAGCCGAGTTTATCGCCTCATCAACATAGAAGACGTATCGTACTGTACCTTGTCCATTAGGATAACCGTTTTTTGACAGCTGTCTTAGAACGTATTCCAGATTACGTAAAAGTTAACTTTAAAATGCGTAATAAAATACATAAAGATATAAGCTGCCTTATCTTATTTATGGCTTCTTACATAAATTATAATACCATACGTGTATCAAGCAATGTATTGTGTGTTGCTGCAATCACTAGTTCCATCTGTCAAAAAACGGTTTACCTAATGGACAGGGTATAAGTAATACGGGCTAGTGTCCGCAACTCCGCGTCAATGCGCGTATTTTGCGTACGGGTGGGAAAATCGATTATTCGGTCCCCCGACTGAGGTCTCGTACTAACCTTACATCAACCTCACATATTCTGCAAAACAGCTGACTACTACTACCTAGCCTCCACACTGTCTGCACCACTAAGTACTTGTTAAACCTTCAGAAGCGATTCGCACGCGTTCTTCGCTACACACGAACTTTTATACCGAACGAAACCACAACGCAAGCATTCTGTCGACACCTTAATTGCCTTCATCGAGTGTTTATCACGCCACCAAACTACGTACTACGTATAAATTGTGTTCTATGTAGTCAGTCGGTGATCTATCGCTTGTTTGTGTGGAGTAGACTTTATTGCTGGCGGCCATTTTGTTTTTGGTGTGACTATTTTTTTTTAATTTGGTACTATTCGTTGACGCGTACCTTTTAGTGCAAAGGTCATTTTTATTTTCATATTGGCTGACCTAAAAGACGTTGTCCTGTCAAAATTTCAATATGGTCTGAGTTCATAAAAAAATCTCATAGATAAAAGTACCTACAGTTTTTCCCAAATTTTCTCATTTTTCGGGCATCTTTTCTATTTTTTCTTTGCACAATTATTTGTTGTTATGTTTCGTTATTAATTTTCATATTATATAAGCAACTAGCTGATCCGATAGACGTTGTCATGACCTTTTAATGAGTAATATAAAATCAAGAAAAAGAAAAAGGAAAAAAAAGTAGGAAGAAATGGGAAATTTTTCGGAAAACTTTTCCAATTTTTCGTTCCATAAAAACTTAACTCCGACTATTACGAACATTTTCAAATAAAAAATAGCCAAATTGGTCCAGCAATTAACTAGTACGCAAACTGTGACCATGAATTTGGCATAATAATTATATATATATAATAATGATTCTAGACCGGTATACATTTTTTGTAAGTTATCAAAAATCATTCATCATTTTTCTTTATAGGTTCATTAGAAAACCAGCGTCACACAGCATCTGTCTGGCATTAATGCTGAAATGAACCTTTTTGGCGCAGCCGTGAGGCACACACTATTGTTGTCTGAAACATTATTTTTTGTTTTATTAATTTTTGTATTTTGTGTTTCACGAACTGTGTCCAAATAAACTTTTTTCTTTCTTTCCAAAATGGATTTTGTAAAGCCCGCAGCATTATTAATTTATTAGTATAATCATAGGTACAGTCACGAGCAAAAGTATTTATACACTAGGCTTTATTCAAAAGCGATATATTCCTTTATTTTTTATTAAAATTTTATGTTGTTACGAACATAGCATTTTCGAACCCATAGGTTTATGTAATGTGTCGTATTTCAACGTTGCATTCGTTATTTCACGAAAAAAAACGAAATTGAAAGTTGCTAAGTGTTGACATATTGGTGCTCGTGACTGTACCTAACGTTTGTTTTCCTTTAGAACTGAATTCTTATTTTCCTTTTGATACCATCACAAGAGATCCGACAGTAAAATACATAGTAACTTAATCGAAATTCCGCCACATGTTCCTGAAAACACAGTTGTTTTTAATATATTACACTCACATGCAAATAAAACGCAAACTTTCCAAAGCTTGTAAGAAACAAAGAAGCTTGCAAGTATGCTCATGTGCTTGATACCGCTGCAACTTCGGACAAACTTGCGAACACGCTTATAACTAAAGGCACCGCTCCACAGCAGCCTAGCTAAGCCACGCACGTGTTTTTAGCTTCGCTTTGTATAAAAATGTAGGCGGGTCTTCCACTGTGACCCACGTCCACGCTACAAACGAAGGCGCGGCTTGCAAACAAATAAAGCGCGCAGCGAACGTGGCAAATCTCTGCCACATCTTATGCGGGCTGTACACAGGTGACTATAGCCGCATGATTTTCGCCGCACGGCAAATATCGACTGTCTTAATGTAAATTCGGCTAAGCTGCAGGTGACTAAAATCGCAAGTTTCAAAGTAGAGTCCGTTTCAACTTTTGTCTTGCGGGTTGCATGCGGTTGGTGACTAAATTCGATCGTAAAATGCTCAGTCGCAGGCGTTCGTACGCCGCATGAAGGTCGACATTTTGATGCAAAATAAACTAGTCACCTGCGATTTTTATCCACTTGTATAAATGAGGTGGTGATTTATCTTGCGAGGCGATTTGTTAAGTGACCAGCCGTGTGACGAAAATCTACTTAATGTAAATCCCCCATTACGTAGAAGTGGCGACCCAAATCGCTTAATCCAGTAAAACTGACTAGCTAGTAAACTCACTCACTAGTTACTAGCTAGTTCGGCCTCACTTGAGAACCAACTATTTCCTTATTTGCCGCAAATTCAATAGAAACTCGTACAAAGTAAGTTATAGTATAAATATGAGAACTTGATGCCGGTCTAAGTTATGATTGAGATTAGTTTGTTCTATCATTTATAAGGAAGAATGGTGACAATTTTGTTTTATGACTTGGTGTAACTTTTCGGTCTTTTAGAGGCGTAACTGAATATGAATAATTATGGGAAATCTTTTGGCAGGCATGTGCCCTGCAGTGGGAAAATTCAAGTTGCTAATAATAAAATAATTTTCATTAAAAGTTCGCTTCGGGCTTCGGCTTCAGCCCCTCATATTATTAGGCTGTCCAAAGGTCCAGGACCCTGTGGTCTTTAAATGTAAAAAAAATAATTATTTAATTCAGACATTACAGTCCATAGATTGTTAGTAATAAGTTAGTAACAATTTGTGCTTATCTGCTATGTTAGTAATGTTTTAACTCTGATTTTAACGTACTAAACCTTATGCCACCTCCACCAGGTGCTCCTGAATGAGACAGTCTGGTCTCGCAACAATCCATTTTCAGGATACCATTCCGACTGTTACATAACCTTGTAGTAAGGATGCTGCTTTCTTACGCACAATGGCATGAAAGCCATCCGTATGTACTTCCGCAAACATGCCTGACGCACTACAACGCCACGGCAGCCGCAAAAGCATCCTGAAGGCGTTGTTATATTGCACACACAGGATGCTGTAGGCTCGGTTCGTGTATCAAGTATCGTGTAAAAAGACTGGCAGAACGTCTTAAATAAGCTCACTAACGTCTACCGTGCAAAGAGCGAACCTGCGGGCAAGTATTGCCCCTCACTGCCAACGCCCTGCTTTCACGCTCTATGTCGTCATCATCCCGTAGGTCACCCAAGACAACGTGGCCCAGGTATTTAAACGTATCGACTAAAAATTGAGTACTGCGCTGTTGAGATATACCAAAGGTACACGGCGAGGCCGTTGAAAATTTTAAGTAAACCGTCAAACTGAAATCCGTATTAATTTTAAACTGCTCTATGACACCCTGCGTTTTTGGAACGAAGTTCTTTAACGGAGCTAGTGGTGATGTGTGGAGTAAACTGGAAGAAATCGTCACATAACGAAAAAGCGTTATGCGTTGTATGTTCATGCGACTTTTTTATATTTAATAGACAGAGAGAGAGATAGTTTTCATGGTTTCGAGGGTGCTGAAGCTGATAGTGATGTTAAAATGAAAATGACAGATGGCGGCTGTGAAAATTTTCGTTATTTTGAAATTGTCACAGCCGCCAACTTTGATTTTCATCTTGAACTTAGTTTTTGCCGGCGATCCCCAACCGAAAAAACATTTCGGGTTTATCGTATAAAGATGGAATGTAGTTGACGTGCCGTTGACAGTTTGTAAATAATGTTGTTGACTTGCGTGAGTATCTCACGGCCCCCCGACTCAAGGTAGTTGATGGTACATTGGAGTTTTAGCCGGGGGAGTCCGACATAACCCTCCATTCTCCTCAAATAACCCTCCATCTCCATGAGGATAAGAAAAAACAGTACTGTGCTTTAATATTGAAGTTATTTTGTTTACTTGGGTGGCTGAATAATGAAGCCATACAAAGAATTGCTAGCTACTCTAGCAAACATTTACTTAGACAGACGTTTTCTGTCTGACCTTTCCATGCCTCGGAAAGCACGTCAAACCGTTGGTCCCGGCTGTCATTCGTGGATCTTCGACAGTCGTTAGGGGTAGTCAAAAACGCCCGAAAGTCTGACAACCAGTCTTACCAGGGGGTATCGTATTACCCAGTACCTGGGTTGTGGAGGTCAGATAGGCAGTCGCTTCATGTAAAATACAGGTATTCAGCTGCATCTGGTTAAACTAGAAGCCGACCCCAACATAGTTGGGAAAAGGCTAGATGGATGATTTATTAAACTGCCTTCTCATTAAATACTCGTAGCTATTGATTTCATCCGTAGCAATTAAATAAATAAATCCCCAAACACTTCTCAGAATCACTGATCCCCAACACCCGGCAATCGAGAAACTCCTTGTATTATTTTACCGGTATTTGCTTATCCCTGTTTTGCCCGCATGACCTTCGGGGCCGGATCGGGACAAATATTTATTTGTGCAATCCGGAAGGCCGTCCTTTATTGCCATCCCCTTGGATATAACGGTGATTGTAATACTAAAAGTACCATTAATCGGCCAAGGGAATGCCAACGATTTCACTCGGAGTTTTGAAACTACGATGTTACAATTTGTGGCAATTTAGAATTAAAAACACTAAAGTAGAAGGTTCAATTTGTCTTTGTATTTATACGCTAATTTTTCCTGGCGGAAAACACGTTTGATATTGGTAACTGTTAGAATATCTAAATGTCTTGATTTCATGGATAAAACAAAGTCATTTAAATATGATAAGAAGGCTTGTGGTTAAGTAATAACAGCCGCACGGGTTGATTGAAGGTTAAGCTACACTTGCCGCGGTTGGTCCGTGGGTGGGTGACCATCATCATCATTTAAGCCCGGAATCACCCCCTACTGGGCTCCCCTTTCTTGTGCCACACTTCCCTTCTTCTCGATATGTAAAGGTCACCCATCCACGGACTGACCGCGGCAAGTGTAGCTGAACGTGATCGATCGACTCGTGCGGCTGTTAGTACTTAGCCACGAGCCCCCCCCCCCCCCCCTCGCTTATATAAAGTATGATCAATACATCAAAAGGAATAAAACATTATAATTATGTATATCGACGTTAGCGAAAAAAGCTGCCTACTTCAAAACTCACGTTACCGAATTTATTTATTCGAATAGGCACGATATGTAAAAAGCTGATTTTCTTTATAAAGGTAAATGATAATTGTGTGTAGATAATGTGCTCGCAATATTGTGAATCATTTATATCGTTTTTTATATGTGAAAAGAAAATAAGTGAACTGTGAAGGATAAGAGTGCGTTATGTGTTTGGATAAAATGTTTCTTTCAATAAAAATAATGTTTGGGAGCGATAAAAGAGCACAAATAAAGGTTTAATAATTTATGTTATGAATCTAATTAAGTACTTGATTTTAGGTCCAACACTGAAAGAAAAGCACATTCAAAACTAAAATTATTTAGGTCGGAGACATTCGTTTGACTATTCGGAACGCCAGCGCCATCTCGTGGCGCTGGACAGAGTCTAGCATGAGTTCGTAGTGGGACGAGAGCAACAGCTACAAAAGCGGTGTGAGCAGAGCTCTCGAGATCTTTCAGACACCGTTTGGCACTCGCCGCGTGCGGTCGTGTTTAAAGCGCTCCGTTCACGGTTTAGTGTCCCTCGCTGTCGCTCTCGTTGCGTTTACGTAACGGCTCTCTAGTAGTCGCCCCGACTACATCCGATCTTTTGATTAATTGATTAATTTCAATTAATCGATTACAAGATCCCACCAACGGCCTTTTTCAAGGCTACTACTATTTCTTTAGCGTTGTTAAGTCTTAGAGTCACTAGGCCCCTTCTGGGCTAAAACCTCAGTTTCGAGGTCCTCGGTGGAAACCTAACTGGTGCCAACGAAACCGAGTGGGGTGTTGACCCAATCACACCCGCCGAACCCCTTCAGGGCTAGGCAGTCAATTGGACGGGTCCCAGTTTACCGGCCTTGGGGGGTCTCCTAGTCGGGGCTGGTGACAGTTTTCCTTCCACAGCTCTGCACACTGGTGTCTTTAGGGTGTCTACCCTTCGCGCCAGTATAGCATAGTCCCGTCGCACAATAAGACTGGCGACGGGTTTCTCAGCTTAGGTCGTTCCGTTAGGCCTAGGTCACCTCCCTGTCTACACCCGACAGGGAGGGTATAGGGCACACACCCCCGGGCCCGTCCACCCGGGGCTAGGAATAGGGAACACACCATTATTTCACGGATTTAATCCGTCCCCCAACCCCTACTATGGCAGACTCTGCCATAGTTAATTTTATCAAAGAGGTCCTCCTCAAGGACCCCGATTTTCATGCCAAATATGGCAAAACACTGGCTGCTATGCAGCTCATCTCCCCCTCCCCAGTCGGCGATTCGAGTTCACTCGATGAGCCGGCTAACTCTCCAGTGTCCATGGACACCGAAGAGGCTTCGGGCAAACGCGCCCACGACTCAACAGACGAGGACTCACCATCCATCACAGAGTCCTCCTCCTCCCAGTCCTCTGACGATGACGGCTTCACCGTCGCGTCAAGCAAAAATAAAAGGAAAAAGAAGAAAGCCTCTTCTTCTCCCTTAACCAAGAAAACAGCGGTCTCTACATCGGCCGCTACCCCCGCCCCCGCCTCCCTGGCCTCTCGCGCCGCTACCCCCACCCCGACCGCCCCGCGGACCTCCCGCGCCGCTTCCCCCACCCCGCCCGCTAGCCACAGCGCCGGCGCCACTACTTCCGCCCCAAGGAAGATACCCCCTCCACCCCCTGTGTTCATTCAGGACAAAGGGAAATGGACCGACGTTTCGAAGTGGTGCACCGATCTAAAAATCGGTTTCACCACCGCAAAGTCAACCCAACAGGGAATAAAAGTCACGGTCCCTACGTCCAAGGACTACAGGGACCTCACCCGCGTACTCCGGCAGAGAGGTGTGTCTTTTCACACCTACTCCCTCCCGGAGGAACGCCAAACCCGGGTGGTCATCCGCAGGGTTCCTAAAGAAATCCCTGTTGAAGACATTAAGGCGGACCTCGAGGCACAGAACATCCCTGTGTCCGACGTCCACCGTATGCACCGCGCCAGAGGACAAGTCGCATTCGACATGATCCTCGTAGTCTGTCCCCCTGTAGAGGGGCTTAAGCACCACCCCATCTTCTCACTGAAGGCTATCTGTGGTCTCACAGGCCTTCTGATCGAAAAACCCCGCAAGAGCGGGGTCGTCGGGCAATGCCACCGTTGCCAGCTATATGGCCATTCCCAGGCTCACTGCCACGCTAAACCCAGGTGCGTCAAGTGCCTGGGTGAGCATGGCACCTCTGATTGTCCCCGTCCAAAAGACCGTTCCCTTTGCACGGAACCCCCCAGCTGCGTCCTCTGCGGCGAATCCGGGCACCCAGCCAACTATCGTGGCTGCCCTAAGGCCCCCAAGTCATCCTCTCCCAAGCTAGCTAAGCGTGCAGACGCCCGCCAGCAAAGGGAATCCCCGTCCCAAAACCCCTCGGCCCAGCTCCCTGAGCGACTAAGCCCCCAAAGGCCTAGTCCTTGGAACCAGCTGAACCACCAGCGAGCTTTTCCTGCTCTCATGGCAGCCTCTCAGCCGCCTCCCTCCCCCGCCCCCGCCAGGGTGGACCCCCGACTATGCCCCCCCGCGCTACAAGCTGTGGCCGCCAAGGCTCCCACCCCCGCTTCTAAAGCGGCTCCCGCCGCTTCAGCCCCCTCTCCTCCCACCAACTCTACCCCGTCAGCAGGTCTCGATCCGTTCAACGTGATCAGCAGTACCTTCCTGACCTTCCTCACTCCCCGTGCCAAGCAAATGGCACAAGAGATCACCGCCGCAAAAGCCTCCAGCGATCTCTTCCGCATACAGGCGATATACAACGCGTACCCTGAGATTACGCAAGCCCTAGTTACCTTTGTCTCTAAACCGTAATGGATAAAGACAATATCACGCGAACGAAACCCCGATCCCTCAAATTGGCATCCTTCAATGCCAATGGCCTCCCACAACAAAGAGCCGAGATCGCCACCTTCCTCCGCGATCATCAAATTGATATTCTTCTCGTTCAAGAGACTTTCCTCAAACATCACCACCGTAGCCCTGGTATTGCGAACTATCGTATTGTTCGTAATGACAGGACGAGATGCCACAAAGGCGGCACTCTAATCTATTATAAAAAGGCTCTATACTGCATTCCTATGGATCCTCCCCCCCTCTCACGAATTGAAGTGTCCATCTGCCGTCTAGGCATGTCAGGCCATCAGCCGATCACCCTAGTGTCGGCTTACCTCCCTCCCCAACAAGGCACAGAACTTCTGTGCCTTGTTGGGGAGGGAGGTAAGCTATGAGGGATGGAAATGTCGTCAGACAGAACCTGTGGGTCTTCTGTGACAGAAGACCCACAGGTTCTGTCTGACGACATTTCCATCCTTCTTGGTTTGAGCGACTCTGTTATCATAGCGGGTGACCTCAACGCCAAACACCCTGCTTGGAACAGTGTCACGACCAATAGCAGAGGCAAACACCTCTTCAACCTCTGTCCCTTACTCAACTTCGATGTCATTGGACCTATGTTTCCCACTCACTTTCCCCATGACCCCAACCACACCCCAGACGTCCTGGACGTGGGGCTCCTGAAAAATGTCAACCTACGGCTAGACACTATAGAAGTGGTTCATGAGCTCACCTCAGACCACCGACCTATCATCTTTCGGTTGGCCCCTCGCACCGGCCTCACTGACCCCGACCTACCCCCCCAGACAAAAGTGGTAACGGACTGGAGGAAAGTAAGGGATTCCCTGAACTCCACCACATCCCCCCACTTAGACACCATCCCTGGTCATTTCACCTCTATCGCAGACACGACGGCCGCGATCGACTCATTCACGGAACACGTACGGTCAGTCATGAACGATTGTTCTAGGGAGATTCCAGCGGCGGACGACCGTCGCTGGAAGCTGCCTGACGACGTACGTGAACTGCTGAATGAGAAGAACGCGGCTGTCCGTGCCTACAGCAACTTCCCCTGCAGTGCTAACAAAGCCCATATGCGTTACTTGCAGCGTTCTGTTAAGTCGCGTATATCGGAGTGGCGTGAAGCTAGCTGGGACAAGATGCTAAGCGAACTAGAGCCCACTCACCTGGCCTTCTGGGACCTTCAGAGGAAACTCAGATCCAAAGAAGTAGTCTCCATACCACCTTTGGTCCGCCCTGACAAAACCATCGCCTTCGACGACGATGAAAAGGCCGAGTGTCTAGCCATCAGCCTCGAAGCTCAATGCTCTCCCAGCACTCAACCAGTTGACCAAGCTCACCTCTTGCAGGTCGATGCGGAAGTCGAACGTAGAGTCTCCCTCCCGCCAGTCGAAGACCCTGATGATCCTCTGCCTCCCGTCACTCCAGACGAAGTGCAGGATATAATCAAGGGTCTCAAACCCAGAAAGGCCCCCGGTTCAGACGGGATCACCAATAAGGTGATCCAGCTCCTCCCTGCCCCTTTGATATTGCTACTGGCCACCATCTTCAATGGCGCTATGAGCAACAACCTTTTCCCACAATCGTGGAAAGAAGCCACCGTCATTGGCATCCATAAGCCCGGAAAGTCCAGGTCTGAACCGACGAGTTACCGTCCCATTAGTCTGCTCAAAGTCCTTGGTAAGATCTACGAGAGGCTTATTTATAAGCGACTCAGATCCTACGCTGAAAACAAGGGCCTCATTCCCGACGAGCAATTTGGTTTTCGAACCCAACACTCCTGTGTCCAACAAGTCCACCGCATCACCGAACATATCCACTACGGATTTTGTCGCGGTATGATGACTGGTGTTATCTACTTCGACATAGCGAAAGCGTTCGACAAAGTCTGGCACAATGGCTTAATAATAATATATAAGCTATACCAACTCGGTGTGCCAGACCGTCTCGTCCTCATCCTACGGGACTTTCTGTCGAACCGCACCTTCCGCTATAAAATCGAAGGAGCTCTCTCGCCCCCCCACCCCATCAAAGCAGGAGTCCCCCAGGGCTCTGTACTTGCCCCCCTCTTATTCTCGCTGTACACTAGCGATATACCTAGAGACGCTAAGTCCCAACTGGCTCTGTTCGCAGACGACACAGCCATCTACTACACTGGCCGCAGCCATATCCAACTACGGCTCCGTCTCCAAACAGCAGTCAACAAGCTGGCTGCCTGGTTTAGGAAATGGCGTATCGAGGTAAATCCCGATAAAAGCCAAGCTGTCCTCTATAGGAAAGTTAGACGCTTTCTCACCCCACCTCCACCTATCACCATGTTTGGCAAGCCGATCCCCTGGGAAAAGCGAGCTAAATACCTAGGTGTCTTCCTAGATCAAAATCTCACCTTCAGAGAGCACATAAAGTCGGCCCGTTCGCGAGCCGCTTTCGCTCTCAGCTGTCTCCACTTCGTCCTCAATGCACGCAGTAAGCTGTCACTGAAGTGCAAAATGCGCCTGTACACGGCGTGTATCCGTCCCATAATGACCTATGCTTGTGTAGTCTTCGCACAAGCTAGGCCCAGCTATATCCATAGGATGCAGACCCTCCAAAACCGCTTCCTCCGCAAGGCCACAAACTCCCCTTGGTTCGTTCGTAATGAGATCCTCCATGTTGATCTCAAAATCCCCACTATCCAGCAGTTCATGAAACGCCTCTCCAAGCGTTTCTTTGACTCAGCCGCTAAACACCGCAACCCTCTGGTGGTAGCGGCCGCAAACTACATCCCCTCCAAAATTAGTAAAGTTCGCCGCCCAAGGCATGCTCTCGTAGACCCCGACGACCCCATAACCCTCCTCCAAGAGTGTGATAGGGCCACCAGTACAGTACGTAGAATTAGAAAACCGTCATTCCGACCTCGCCGCCGAGGTCCCTAGCGACCGCGCCCCCGAGTAAATTGCCCTCCCCGTCCCTTGCCCGCAGAAGTGCCAGCCCGCGCCGTAGCTGAGCCTGTAGTTTTAAATTCCCCGACTGCGACCTCTGAGTTTGTTTCGGCCTTTCTTCTCAGAGATAGTCCTAGGAAACGCCGCGCTCATCAAAGCATTAACAATACCGATTCGATCCAGCCTGTCCCTTTGCTGCCCTCTCCCAGCGACGACCTAAGCCGAGGTCCGTACCCCACAGGGGGTGTCCTTAGCGTGCAGTCGCTTAATTCTAGTTAGTTTTTAAGCCCTGGCTGGAGGCTTTAAGTTTACTTAAGGCATCCACAGGATAGTCCGGTTAAGTAGTTATGACCTTTAAGGTCAACTACGAGATGCCATACACAAAAAAAAAAAAAAAAAAATGGACATCGTACGAACAACATGTGCTCAGAAACTGTCAGCGTTCCGTATCGTTAAATAAGTACCTACAGTGTGTGATTGGCGAGTGTGACTAACTTGTTCGTAAATTATAATCGATTTGGGCTGAAAACCGTTTTTCTATTGTGCTATAACCAACACTACCCATAGTACGCCCACAGTAATTAAAATATGCCTGATGTTTACGAGAGACACACATATCATCTCCGACATAATATATATTAAAAACGTCGAAACTTAATACCGCGCTCACACTGTAGGTAACTCTCGGTCGCAGTCAGTCGTCACAATCAGTAGTCAATCGAAATCTCACGTTGTTTTTAATGGATACATTTTAAACTTTCTCAGTTGTCAGCAACTATAGATTTTGTATGTACACGGCCTAAATCTCATTTGACATTATACATACACAATTAGCCTAAAATGTTCCCACTGCTGGGACACAGGCCTCCCCTTAGTGAAAGGGAGTGGACCGTAATCCACCACACGGGCTCAGTGCGGGTTGCTAGAGGTGACATGTCTTCGAATTTTTAGTTCAAGTACGTTCCCTCACGATGCTTTCCTTCACCGTTTTGAGAGCAATGGTGATGAAATAAATTACACAAAGTAAAGCGACTGTCTGAATTCGAGCCTACGGCCTACGCGAGCAAAGGTGCACTGCTCTTCTAGTACCTATCTTTCGTGATTACTGGGTCACCACTGCTCAAACTGCTGCACTGGGCTACCAGTCTTAGATTTAAATTCGTTTGCACTATATTTAGAATTAATCTCACTTAGGGTTGATTTTTCCAACGCCAGATAATTTATTCCGAGGAATAATTTTGAATTTTTGACAGTTCTTCCATACAAAATCTGTCAAACGTCAATTTTATTCCACGAATAGAAATTATTTGTCAATTGATAAATCAGCCCTTTAATTAAAAAAAAACCTATAATTAGGACAAAAAACTATTTTCACTACTGTAATACTATTCCCATCTCCTTTCTACCTATTTTTATGAAACGGAAACTAGTTGAGCTTCCATTCTTGGTTTAAAGCAAAGAGATACATAGGTACAACAAAGAAGTCGACATCAAAAGCAGACGAGAATATAAATGCAATAGGAAACATTTTATAATATTTTTAATTTAACTTGTGTTAGTTCTTAAGTAAAAACTTTGACTTTTAATTATTAAATAATAAATTAGTTATTCTACATTCACAAGCATAATCCAAAAACTATTACAAATTCAAAAGTAACTGTCTGTATATAGTTTAGTACGAGTATATGCTTTATGTATATATTTGTGGTATTATGTAAATGGTTCACCACAGACTACTAAAAAATTGCCTCTCCTTGCCCTTTTAATCCATCCAAAGGTTGTCTTTAAAATATCGGTCTTCACTAAGAGCGATCTTTTATAAACTTCTTCCCCCATTGTATCAACCTACGTCAAATTTCTACATTTATATCTGTATATTTGTATGACCTACATGTATTTGTTCCGAGTCTGGGTGTTTTTCTATCTATAATATGTATGTATTTACAAAAAAAAAAAATTGTATATAAGTAGTTTATCAGCCATCTTGTTACCATAACACAAGCATTAGGTTGCTTAGCTTGGGACAAATGGTGCTGTGTGAAATGTCCAGGGATATTATTATTATTATGTATTTATATGGTATACATAAAAAAGAGTATTATATCTATTCTAAGTTACCATTTCATGCCTCAACCACTGAACGGATTTCGATAGGATTTTCGGCAAGGAGATGAGGAAGGGGAAGGATGAGGGGGCGAGGGGGGGGGGAGGAAGGCCTCATGATGCCATCTATCTCCTTGCCGCATGAAATGAAAAATGTTTATTAGATTTAACATCCTATCGAAATCCGAACATCAAAAGGAATAATACAATATAACCAATAGAATGGAATGATACAATATGTCCTTACATAGGCTACTTTTGTCCCGGTAAAAACTTTTGTCTTGAAAACTAAATACTTAAGTTACTGAACAGCCGCAAGCATAACCCATAATTATATTAAAAATTCGAAAGTTACGCTGCTGTTTCATGCCTAAACCACTTAACGGATTTCGATAAAATTTGGCAAGGAGATAGATCCTGAGATGAGATGGCATCCTGGGGAAGAAAAGGAGGAGGAGAATCTCCGAAACGGCTTTACCGATTTTGACGGAACTTCCATTAGATGATAGCTGATGTTATAAGGAGTAACGAAAGCTAGCTTTTGTCCCGGTAGCACGTCTCTGTTGGATAATTTCCAACATCTGCCCTGGTGAAACCACGGGCAGAAGCTAGTATATTACAATTTTTGATCACAACTAGGTAGGTTCTTCTGATTTAAACTGAGCAGTATATTTACAACTAAAGACCCGTCGAGACTGCAACTAGATTTTGAACGATTTAAATTACGAGAATTGGCCTCCTGATTTCAGTGTCAACCTGCCAAAAATACCTGTAATTTACCTACATTTTAGACCAAGATGAGATTGCGACTAGATTTTGAACGTTTTTAGTTACGGGAATTGACCTTCAGTTTTTGACAAGTCTTGTAAAACACCTGCCAAAAACATGTATCTTAGGCGTTTTGTTTCAGACATGCATTATAAACTCTTTCGTTCACATTTTTGTCAGGTTTACTACAAGTTTTGATAACGATAAATGAAAACAGTACCTTGGTGTAAACGTGGAGATATACACACAAAACACACAAACTTTTCCAAAAACTTTCTCCATAATAACGGTCAGGTACTGCGCCTCAAAATGCACGTAAAACAGTCGGGCCAGCATCCCGAAATGTCATTTTAATTAAGTAAAGTACATCTGTTTTTGCACCAAGCCAATTCCACTTTGCAGTAAAAGCCGCGAACTAGAAAAATGTGTACATAGCTCTCTAGATGCACTACTACATATATTGGAAAACTTTACAAAAAAAACTCGATGCGATCGAGACCAGACCGTTCGTTACAGCAATTTACGGTTCGTTCCCTACAAAAGCAATTAGGTTTTTTTTTTACTTTTCTCTTCTGTTGAAGGTCTGGTAAATGTTTTTCTAGGGAGCTCAAAGGAATTTTATCAACACTCAATTCGTCCAGGAAAGTTTCAAGATTTGACGTACTTACTTGTAGCTAGCATAGATAGAAAAGGCTCGTGGCTATATAATAACAGCCACACTGGTCGATCCTCAAGGTTAAGCAACACTTGCCGAGGTCGGTCCGTGGATGGGTGACCATCCCTTATTTACCTCGGAAACCACGATAAGCCTTTGGTGCCGGCTGTCATTTACAGGTAGACTGCAGCCGCAGAGACTGGAAGACGAACCTAACAAAGTTAAGAAAAAGCTAGACAAAATCTTCTTTGGGAAAAACTAAACGTCCATTTTTTTGGGATTTGTGAAAAATATATTGAAATTTGGAAAGGACAACGCCGCGGTCGGTCAGCTTGTATTTAAAAAAACATTGCTTAATCAGCCTAGTGATTGGAAGTACTACTGCTGAGCCCGGTGGACACTTGGTTCAGTCTGGTAAAGTCTTATTGGGAATTTCTCAAAAGCACCCATGGAATTAGGAACAGTTCCTATTTGGTTGCAAAAAACTTCACTAATAACAGCTAGCACCATATGATTGACATACATATCTGCCTACCACTTTGAGAGGAGCGAGTGTAATGTTTGGGTATGTAAAGACGTGATCTTCCAGCTCAGGCATTTAAAACAAAGGAAGCGCTCTTAAAACAAATGTTCATTGGAGCAATTTTATCTATTTCGCACGAACGGAATTAAGTAGGTAGGTACGTAGTGAAGGATCTACCCCAATGATTTACTGGCGTACGGTGTTTCAGCTGAAAGTCTTAGTACAGGGCATTAATAGCTTTGCATTTTCAGAAGATGTCTTAGAATTTGTTGGATTTGAATTTTGGATACCAGAGGGGCAATTCTCGTAATTTTAAGAAAGTTCATAGTCTGGTCTCAGTCTGAATCTGTCAATATACCTCTAATTTCCCTACATTTTTTTTGACATTGGTTGTCACAATCAGGAATTGCCTTTTTGATATTGAACTCGAAATTTCAAATTATTTATATATAGTTAAAGGCAGGTAGGGGGGAACAAGACTTAAATTTCAGTAGGTACTCAAAACTATTTTTTTTTTCAAAACTCAATTATTTATGTATTTCATAAACCATTTACAATCAAGTTAATTTACCCCAAGCTGAACATGTTAAATACCTAGGTTTATACCTTGACAGACGCCTTACTACTTCTTCACCAAACGGAACTAACTTGGACCGACACTAAGAAAGTTCTACTGGTCAATTGGCCGAAATTCACAATTACACCTGGAAAATAAAATACTTATATACAAAGCCATAATCAAGCCTATATGGAACTATGGCATCAAGCTATGGGGAACAGCATCACACTCTAACATAGAGATCATACAGCGCTTTCAGAACAAGCTTCTGAGAACAATCACAAACTCCGCATGGTTTGGTCCAAATTAAGCTCTACACCACGATCTGAAGATACTTACTCTGTCATCTGTCAGGCAGGATGACACCTCAAAATTTTCCGTTTTTTCAATTTTAATGTATTTACTTTAAAATATCATTGAGTTTCAAAAATTCGCAATGCATGTGCGCAATATGGAAGGAGTCATGGGGGGCTATGGAGAAATGCTGCGTGAGCATGCAAGTGCAGCATTCCTCCATGATGATATGCGTGATCCATCGCCACTCGTTCGATGTCCACCGCGCACAGGATGGATGGAAAGCAGCACAGATTTTTTGCTCCATTGGTGTAATTAGTGTATAGCGTTCCAGTGTGAGGATAAATAAATAAATAAATAATAATACTTCCAGTCAAAGAAGAAATAAAAAGCTACATCAAGTCATACAAAGAAAGAATAACTCGTCACCCAAACATCTTGGCAAACCATCTCATGGATAAAAAAGAATCCGCAGGCTAAAACACAAAATTCCTCAAGATTTTATCGGACAATCACTATCACTATGCTTTTTAAGTACGAGGTTGTGTCATAGGACGCATTCCAGGCAAGCCATCTAACATGCCATAGAAATTACTTAATGTCCTAATGATTAAGCGAAAAGAGACAAAAAAAAATTACAATCACTTTTGAATGCCAGCCAGTGAGTCAGAAAGTTAAAGCTAGTTGTCCTTTCTTAAACGTAGATCTCTATGAAGAATCACGGGCAAGAAACTCCAAGGACACTCTTTTATATCAAGCAAGATATTACAAAACCCTGCGTATATTATTTATATTGCTTCGTAAGAGTAATTAAGTTGTAGGTAAAAAGGCTAGACACATTTTCGTTAATAGAGTATTATTATAGGTCGGGGGCTTATAAATTACAGTAGCTGCATCCGGTTAGACTGGAAGCCAACCCCAACTTAATTGGAAAAAGGCTAGGCAGCTGATGATAATGAGATAGGGGGCTTGTGGCGGAGCGATAACAGCCGTACGGGTCGATCGATCAGGGTAAGCTACACTTGCCACGATTGTTTTGTGGATGGGTAACCATCTTTACATAGCAAGACCCCTCCGTGCCTCAGAAAGCACGTTAAGCCGTTGGTCCCGGCTGTCATACGTGGATCTTTGATAGTCGTTACGGGGCGTCAGAAGCCCGAAAATCTGACAACCAGTCTCGCCAAAGGGTATTACCCAGTAATTAGGTTGTGGAGGTCAGATAGGCATTCGCTCTATGTAAAATACTGGTATTCAGCTGCATCCGGTTAGACTGGAAGCCGACCCCAACATAGTTCGGAAAAGGCTAGGCAGATGAAGATGAGGTAGGCCAATAAAACGTTGCTGTATAAATATTTATATAAATACTAGGTGCTGAAAAAACTCAGAAATACTTATACCTTCGACCTTTCCAAATCATACTAAGTGCACCAAAAACATTCTATATTTCTTAACATTTCCATTAGTTATTCCAAGGAATCTCGAGCCAAAATACAGAATGTATTCAAAAAGAATATTTTCCAAGGTGAAAAGAACCTTTTTGCTTCATTCAAAGATGCTGTGAAGAAAGAAAACTGCTGCAATCGTATTTTTCACTCGAGTTTTACCTCGGAATGTCCACTGGTAGCCATGAAATATACACTCAAAGAAGGCGAACTCTGCAAAGTACTCCAATCAAGTACTCAAATCAAGGCATAGCACTAGAAGTATCAATCAATTCATTGATACTTCTAGTGCTATGCCTAGTTTAAAAGATCGAAACTGTATAAAGAAGTATAGAGGTATCAGGAACAGGGTGTAAAGTTCACTTAACCTCCGTTGAAAAGGGAGGATCCTCCGATCAGACGGGTGTTGTGTCTGGCGGGCAACTGCCCAACGATTGATGTTGGGAAATCGTATCTATGCTAATTGCGCGGTAAACTCTGCTTGCGAGATGCAGGATTTGCGTGACGTCAGTATGACGCGTTGTTTGCATGTGGCGTTGTAGATACCGCTACAGAAGCAACAAGCAGCCTTCAGATTTTAATGAATTATGTTCCTACAGGGGGAATTTGTGGATGTTTGAACAGAGTAATATTATAGACCTACTTTACATAAATTTAATTTAATTTTGATTACCAAGACAGATATCGAAATCACGGTATATATACAGGATGGCAGAGACGTCGACACGCCATTTTTAAGCCTGCGTTGAACATTTTAGGCGGTTTTTTTTATAATAACTGCTTGTTTTACTTACTACGTAGGTAACGCAGTAAAAATGTAGGAAACAAGAAGTTGTAATTTTTGATGAAACAGCAGATTTTTTTTGTAACCGTCAAAAAATTGAACACCCGTTGAACTTTTTTCCGCTGGGCCGGGACATCGGCGCACAACCATTTGTGCGTCGATGTTCTAGCCACCCTGTATTATGAAGGTGCCGTCAAGAATATTAGTTATAGATGAATGTCGCAAGACGAAGGAAACGTAGAGTAGTTTTATATTCATGTTTTTTTTTTTTAATTTATTAATTCAAAATCTGTATTAACAGTAGCATACATAAAGTCTGCCAAACTGCATAATAGTTTGTCGGCAGTCGTTTTCGTCTAACAATGATTACAAATTATGAAATTTAAAAAAAAATTGTGCTAAAACTTAATTCTGCTAAGTCAACTATAAAATAATTATACCTACATTCGAGATCAAAAAACTAACATTTTTTTTTTTTTTTTTTTTTTTTAAAAACGTTGCCCCACACTAGGAATTTCTCCTGTGTCGTGGGAGCGTTTACAGACATATAAATTCACATACACAAACAGCCAGACCAGGAACAACTAATTGTAGGTCATACAAATATTTGTTCCGTGCGGGAATCGAACCCGCGACACGCAGCGCAGCAGTCAATCGCTTAACCACTGCGCCAACCGTGCCGTCGATTTTACAAAAAGCATTTTCGCTAACATAAGGTTTTATCTAGGACGTAAGTAATTGGCTCATATTTATTGCTAGGACATAATTATCCACATTAAAACCATCACCATAAAAACTTGTGTTTCTTCTTTTTACCTTTTGTTTTTAAATTGTTTTTATAATAACTACCGTATATTTATACTTTCATAATCTAAATATATATGTATAACTCAAAGGTGACTGACTGACTGACATAGTGATCTATCAACGCACAGCCCAAACCACTGGACGGATCGGGCTGAAATTTGGCATGCAGGCAGATGTTATGACGTAGGCATCCGCTATGAAAGGATTTTGATCAATTATACCCCCAAGGGGATAAAATAGGGGATGAAAGTTTGTATGAAACTTTGTCAAACTATACTTCTTAACGCGAGCGAAGCCGCGGACAAAAGCTAGCTATCTCATATGCATTTAGTAAAAAGCTCTTATTTTGACATTACAAACAGACATTTCAATTTTATTCATATGTGAGACCTATAACCGCTCAGTTCCCTTTCTATGCTTTTTTGTTTAGTGTCAAAATGATGTGGATTCCAAAGAAGAAGAATTCGCTTTTACCGCACATTTTGGAACCAGCGACGCGAAAACTCCGAAGTGATATCTTGCGACAGTTTTATTTCAGCTGTTTTGTACTTCTCTTTGATATTTCGTTGCACTTTTGTTGTTTTCATGGGCTCGTGGCTCCATAATAACAGTTGCACGGGTCGATCAAAGGTAAAGCTACGCCTGCCGAGGTCAATCCGCGGATGGGTGATCATCCATTACCTGTCGAGACCCTTCAATGCTTCGAAAAGCACTTCGAATCTTAGACATTCGTTAGTTAGAAGTCCGAAAGTCTGCCTACCAGTCTTTCCAATTAGGATTCTTATTTTGACCTCAGCGCCCTCGAAAACGATGAAAACTATCTTTCTCTCACTCTCTGTTTTTTTCTATTATAACTTACTAGCTTCTGCCCGCGACTTCGTCCGCGTGAAATTTCGGCCCACCGCGTCCTCTTCCATCGCTCGCCCGTCCTACTACTTCGTTTTCGCTTAGTGCTCTTTCTGACTTTTTTTCATTTTGCTCGGCTCCTAACAGCCGCAGCGAGATGTAAGATAGCCTATAATCTTCCTCAAGGATTGGGCTATCAAATACAATAAGATCTTTGAAATTGGTCTGGTAGTTCCCGAGACTACCCCTTACATACATACACACAAACAAACAAATGTTACCTTTTTATAATATTAGTATAGATAACGCTTTTTCCTTACGTGACGATTTCTCCCAGTTTACTCCTACCACAAGCTCCGTTAAAGAACTTCATTCTAAAAATCATTTAACATTTTAATCCCGCAACTATTTCTAAAAAGTGACAATTCACAATTTTCCAAACAAAACTCATGAACGTCGACTTCATAATGAAAACCTACGTATAAATCCATAACCTATGAAATCGAACTTTTCCAAGCTTTTCGAACAAAATCAAAACACAATGAAAATAATAACAAAGAAATGCTCTTCACATTACTGGCTATACCAACAAACAGTTGGTGCGGAGCACTATACTTCGCTACTACAAAGAACTCAAAAATAGTTCACGAAGGTATTCAAAATAAAATTTAGACCTTTGCCTGTTGGAGCAGAAACTTATAATGAGTTTCTCGGACTTGAAGGTAGAACCTGGTGAAATTGAGTAGCAAAGACTTTGATACACATCGTGTCGTTTGAAAATGAACTCTATGTTTTTGGTACAGGGTTTAAAATGGTGTTTACAGGTGGAAGTGGCAGCCGGTGCAGTGCAGGTTGTAAAATAAACTTTTATTTTGTTGGTATTACTCATATTTTATTTTCTTACAGACTGTTGTTTTATTTAGGCTTGTGATGCGTGTGGATTTCATTCAAATATTCCGTATATAGGACACTCTTTTCTTCGTGGGATGAGCAGAGGTAAATGAGCGATTTACTTAAGGTGGGTAGCAGTATCTTTAAAACGTAAACTTGGTCACCCATCCACGTACCAACCGCGGCAAGGGGAGCTTAGCCTGATCAATCAGCCCGTGCTGTTATTATTTAACCTCTCAATAAAATTTTATGAAATCCTTCAATAAATATTTTCACTTACCCATCGCCTGCAAATCTGTAGCAAAATAAAACATCAGATTGCGTATTGTCCTCGTAACACTGAAACATTTTGTTTATGCCACTTGGACTTTAACGACGCCATTTTGTAAACAGTAGGTAAAGGATCATAAAATCTAAGAGGTTATGTTCAGGAAACGGAGCGGGCGGTGTTGATGCGAAAGCGGACGGCAACCCGCTTTTAAAACTGGGTTGCACATATATTTTTCTTTAAGTCTTTTAAAGTTAAAGAAAAGAACTACGTTTTTTCTTCCTAAGTACTCGTATGTAGGTTTTATATTCGGTACTGTACAGGCATGTAAATGAAGCCAGACTAAACACTTTTTATATTTTTCTGCAGCAAAATTCTCAGTAACTGTCTTGGGATTTAATTGTTTATGAAATGGCTCTAAGCCCAGGTAGGCATGTTTTTCTTGGGCGTGTTTTTTCCGCGATGATTTTTTTTCACGCACTGGATTTTCAACGCTCTGCTTAGCGCCGAGCGTTGAAAATCCAACAGTGTATTTTTTTGACGCGCTGGGATGCGCTCTATTGGATTTTCAATGATCGGCTTAACACCGAGAGTTGAAAATTCAGTGCGCGATAAAATCCCGCCGCAATATTTTTACGTCCGTTCGAACGTGGGCTTACCCGTTGCTTTGTCAAAATTTGGAATTAAAAATCCTCACGCTGAAGCAACCCAAAACGGCAAATATTTTTTAATACATTCCATTCCCACATTGCCTATTACATACGGTATGTTGCTAGAACAAACATACCAAGCGTGTTGCACAATGCAAGCAAAAATAAACCTTAATGGGTTTAAACTTTGCACACCTTGATTGTACAACGAAACGAGCGTTAGAAAATTAGAGGCATTAAAGTTCAAATTAGATTTTCTATTCAAAACTCTGATCGCTTATCGCAAGCTCTAGCTCGGTACAAGTGCTGGGTATTAGCTGTCGATATGGGCATTAAATAGATTTATCGCGGGTCGCTCGTAAACCCGCCTTAAGCTCTTAAGGGCAAGCCAAGCTCTTTATATACGATGTAATTTGTAGCCGGTACTGTCTGATTCTCGCTTCATTACTTGCAGAAAAATAAAATTGCAATTACCTAATGCTTCAAAATAAAATTTAAATTTAAGTTAAAATTTAGATAGGATGTGGAAGGTAGATAAAACAAAATACAGTACACTGGTTCCTTGGTTCAAATTTTCCTTTAAAAAAAAGGTTTTCAAAAATAAACTACCTATTATTAACGAGGTTATGAGGTATGGAACGGTGATGAATGCATGACTGTGTGAAAGAGTTGAATGCTAAGGTGTAAGTGAGACAGATGTATGCCAAAGACGTATGCTTGGGATGACGTGGAATATATATTTAAAAACGTAGAATGACAGTGGCTTTTTGAAAGAGACGATTAGAAGTGATTTTTTAACTAAGTGTATTTTTATGAGTTTTACTAGTTTATTTCTAGAATAAACCAGTTTGAGACATTTTTTAATTTTTTGTCTGACCTTAACCTTTTATTCCTACATTATAATATATTATTATTTATTTATTTATTTAAACTTTTCGCACAAAAAAGGTACAAAGGCGGACTTAATGCCTTAGGCATTCTCTACCAGTCAACCAAGGGTGGTGAAGAGATTAGATGGCAGGTGCTTTGGTTGAGCGGGACAATGATAAAAAACTTAAAACTATGTATATAAATAGGTTATATACACATACATACTATTACTATAATATATACTTATAATAAATATATATATATATATATACAAAATCAAGGAAGAGAGGTGTAAAGATGACTCTACGCTATTTTTTTATTTATTTTTATTTATTATGAATATCAAATTTGAAAAAGCCTGCTAACGTTACGAAAAAGTTTAACACAGAATTTTTGAAAACTTTATAATGATTCATGATGTAAAATGAAATAAATAATAATTTGATATATTTAATAAAAAAATCATAAAAATGTTACTTTATTATTCCTACCTAAAACTGGATTTAGGGTCAGTCTCAAGTTAGGCCTGTTTCAGCAATCCCTACCTAATGCCCCTAATATCGTTCGCCACCATAAACTTTCATGAGTCTACCCTTTATAAGGTCATACCAATGGAGATCAATAAATAATACATAAACCCTTGTCAGGACTATTTCGTCCTATTAATAAAATGGCTGTTTTATTGTCCAACACAGTGTAATTACTGATTCTATTGTGTTAAGGGCTTGACATAGTTTGACTTGTACTATCGCCAAAATCTTTAACTGACCATTCCTGCTTGCAGCGCATATTATAAGTCAACTTAAAAAGGACTCCTTTTTTGTTTTACTTACGGACGCAGCTGTGGTCATCATGTGCACGGGATTTTGTTTTCTTAATTGTCAGATATAGGTTTTGACGATAGTGGTGGTTTTTTCTTATTATTTAATAATAGCCGCAGGGTTGATTTTTAAGCAACGTTTGCTGAGGTCGCTCCGTGGAGCGCTGACATCCATTATATACCGAAAACCCTTCGTGCTTCGGAAACCACGTTAAAACGAAACGACAGGTAGGCAATAGCTACATGTAAAACACTGGTATTCAGCTTTATCCGGTTAGACTGGAAGCTGACCCCAACATAGTACAGAAAAGGCTAGGCAGATTCATTGGTCAATTAAAACATTGTAGTATGGTTAAATATCGGTAGGTATAAAGTGAATGTGGTTTCAATATTTGCTACACATGAAATCGACGTTTAAAGACTTTCAAAGAGATCGCTAAAGAAAACACAACGAATTGGTTTCCGGACAAAGGTTTCACTAACGGGACCCTATTATTAGAAAAAGGGTCCCATTAGTCCACTCTTTGTATGCTGTCTGTCTGTTACAGGGCTGTATCTTTTTTAACCGAAATATATTTATTTAATAATAATTTAATATATCGATACTGGAAATATGAAATAACGTAAGGGACATTTGGTCGAAAATGAGTTATATATATCGTTGGATTCGGAATTTTTTGCTCTATCGATTGGTATATTTAAAATCTCGATATCTTGAAAAAAATGTCCTTTACATCACATATTTTCCGTAGGCCTAGACCATTTTTTTTCTAGAAACTGGCTGTATATGACATTGTAAATTAATATTTTTGTAAAAACTAATGTAAGTCTCTTTACTCACAGTATTTGGTATTTACATTAAATAAAAATCGAGTACATTTTACAACAGGTCACATAAGTTACTCCATAATTTGAGATGTTTTATTATTGTCTTATACATTAGTGTTCCCTGAGAAGGTACAAATACTATGTCCCTTACATTAAATTGTGACTCAAATTATCATAATTATATTGACCCTTTTTTTTTTTTTTTGAGGATGGGAAATCATCAAATGACCCCTCCCGCTCTGGGTGGAGCGTAAGGGAGTGTCAGACTCTTGCTGACTAAAACCCACCCGTGTTCCTTCCTTAGTCCTTTCTTTTCCAGGGCAGCGGTAAACCTTTCGGAAGATCCCGCCGCCCTGGCAGGCTTCGGCCCTATGGGGCCCCGTCCTCTGCTGACATCTCTTTGAGGCGCGCGTGGAACACAACGCGCCGTCCGGCACAGGCCTGGTCCTGATCGGACGGTGAGTTACCCATTACTTACCGCCCCCGCAGGCCCGCGCCTACGGTGGCCGGGAGTCGTTACGCGGCTCCCGAGACGCCCGGAGCGTCTCCCGCGGCCGTTGAGGCGTGAGGTGTTTTCCTTCAGCCTCCCCGCCACGTGGTGGCGGAGGTGACTGCCTCCCACTCCCTCTCGCCCCGGACCATGGCTTGCACCAGGGCCGGACGCGAGAGGTCGCCGCCGTTGCCGATCGCCTCTACGAGGACACGGCGGGGCTCCGCCCAAGCAGGGCAGACCTCCACCGTATGCTCCACCGTGTCCTCTGGGCGATCCTGGCAGTGGTGACACCCAGGCGTCTCCTCTCGCCTGATTATGTGCAGGAACCTCCCGAAACACCCGTGTCCGGAGAGGACCTGCGTCAGGCGGTACGTGAGAATGCCGTGACGCCTCTCTAGCCACTCCTCAAAGAGGGGTCTTATCGCCACTATCGTGGCGTGCCCTGCGCTGGGTTGCGATAGTCGCGCCTTCCATTCCGCCATGAGATCGCGCCGGAGGTCCGTCCGCTCCACACCGATTTGCCACGGGTGCAGAGTTTCCCCCCGGCGTAGTGCCTCCGCGCGCCAGTCATGCAGGCGCGCGAGGACTATCACCTCCAGATCCCATGGCGGCAGTCCGGCAAGGAGGCTTGCCGCCTCGCGCGAGATCGTGCGGTAGCCCCGGATCAGCCTTGTGGCTACCACCTTCTGGGGCGCGTTCAGATAGTGTGCGGCTCGAAGCCGCAGTGAACGCGCCCACGCCGGGGCCCCCTCAGGTTGGGCAGGAGCCGCTTTAAGGCGGCCCCGGCCCGTTCCAGTTTGGGGGCCAAACGTCGGAAATGCTCGACGAAGTTCCACCGGCTGTCGAGGACGAGACCCAGGTCGTCCCTCATCGTTGCCTCGACGCCGATGTGCCAATATCAGTTCCAAAGTTTAAAGATCTCAAAAAATTATGTGACAATGGTATAATTCCAAATAAGTTTCACAATGAATATTTCAATCTTCATAATAAGAGTATAATTAAAGATAGGCTCAATGACACCGACGATGATGAGACTGACAAAGATAATGACTAATTTTTGAGACTTTTTCAATTTATCTGTAGGCTTTCTATTAAGGAAGAAGTTAATTTGTTTTTTTTTATGTTTAATGATTACTATTTACTTAAGAAAACTGATTTGTTTATTTTTTAAGTGAATTTGATTTTTCTTTTGGGACAATGAGTCTAATTTTAGTAAGCCAAAATAGCTATTTTTATTGTGATTTAAAACAGAATTTAATAATGTTATACTTAACATAATTTATGAGAGTACCTAAATTGCGTTTATAAAAGAGGATTAGTGAGCACAAATAAAAGTTTTGATCTCTTTTATTCGTTTATTTTTTATCCCTATGAGTCAGCAAGTAGTTTTAAACTGTGTGGCATAGGCATAGTAGGTCACGAATGTATAAAATTCTATTTTTTATATTTGTTAACAGCATTAACATTATAGACTGTACCATTAAGAGACCTTTACTTTGAAAAACTCTAAATGTTTATTTCCTTAAGTGTCCCATACACCAATGCCGTTTATTTACATCTAAAATTTTGTTAACGTATATCACTCGTATTCATTATTATTTAACGTAAGGGACATGCTATCTTTGAAACTGTAGGCTTTATTGATTTTTTACTATTTTAGCTTCAAAGAATGAAGAAATCTAAGAAACTTTGTCCTAGACACTTTTTACATAAAACATATAGTTAAAAAATTATAGCCAGTTTTGTAAGAAAAATATCTTATTTTTGCTCTCCTGAAAACCTTAGTTTTGTCCCTTACGTTATTTCATATTTCCAGTATCGATATAATTATATTAAAAAGAAATATATAATTTAACCGAATAGACAGTAAAACTTTTACACAATACCGTGTTGATTATGGTCACTATACTAGAACAGTAATGCATAAAAATGAAAGTAATGTAAAGCAGTTTTGGTGGTACAGAATCATGAGTGCGAGAACCCGATTCCCACCGGCCCGGTTTTCTTATAACCACCACGCTATACTTATAATAGCGACTTATTATCTTATCAGCATTGTATAACCGTTCATGAAAAAAAAACATGCTTGGTCTTGTATCACACCCTCACTTGCCCACACACACAAGTTATACCAACACAATTAACCTTTATGCTCATTAATTGATAGTCATAAGCTAACAATGTGAAACTTTGCATAGGTAGTCAGAGAAACAAGCTAACTTCCATCGGTGCAACTAATGGACAGAAAGTTTCTCCATACGTAACCCATTAAAGGCGCGCACACTGAAGACGATCCGCACCGGGCCGCAGTGCAGAGCACTGGCAGATCACTTATTCATTTATTTCATTTCTTCACATTCATTCAGCCAAAAGACGTCCACTGCTGGACACAGGACCGGTCGAAGTGGCGATGCTTAGGAGGCACCACCACTTCGACCAGCAACCTAATTGCGTAACACACAATCAATCTCAATCTGAATCATTTTGAAGGATATTGCTAATCCATTGCTTCATATGTTCAAAAAACTGTGTCATGTGTCTGCTCAGCAACGTAAATAACGCAATGAATGTGGTTGAACTGTCAAAATGAAACCGATTCCGATTGATCGTATATGTTACGCAATTAGGGTGCGGTTCTATGCTTCCCACATCCAGCGGATTCCTGCGGCCTTCACAAAATCATCAGTGCACCTTGTGGGAGGCCTTCCAACGCTACGTTTTGCGGTACACGGTCGCCGCATCAGAACCTTTTGGCGCTGTCGGCCATCTGTTCTGCGAGCAATGTGCCCTGCCCACTGCCACTTAAGTTTGGTAATTATTCGGGCTATGTCGGTTACCTTGGTTTTCATATCGGAACGGATCGCTCGGTAAGCGAATATTTGCGGCTACTGTTTTGCGTTGCAAAGCGTCCGCTTGTTATATGCGATGGTTTATACAAAATATACGAAACTGATCTAAAAGGATGTTTGCAATGCGTTGCGTTACGGCGCGGAGTGCGCCTCATTACACTGGAGTGAAAAAAGTTCCAATTCAAGAATTTGTCTCCAACAATTACTGCAAAACATTGTGAGAAAAGAGTCATGTCCTAGAACCAAAAATTCGAAGACTTGTGACATCTTTCAACCCGCACTGGGCCCGTGTCACCACATTGGCCCAGTGCGAGTGCAGTGAGAGGGAGTGGGCCGTAATCCACCGATCCATCGAGACGAGGCCTGTGCCCCAGCAGTGGGAACAGGGTAGGCTGATTATGCTTATGCATTACTGGGTTGCGGTACGGCTCGCTGCGGATATAATGTGCGCTTAGCTTTACACAACTAGCCAGGAATACCAACTATGCACTTAGTGCATGCCGTATCAAATACTGTTCAAACAAACTTTACACGGGTTGTTTACATTGAGTGGTAGACGTCGAGAAAGTATTTAATTAGACTGTGACTGTCCAAGCAATGATCACCCCGTTTGCTCACACACAACATTTATAAATAAACTTCATTAAGGTTTATTTGGTGTGAGTGGTGGGCCAGTGGTAAACGGCCCAGACTTAAGAGTTGTACGTTTACTTTGTGATAATAATTTCATCACCACTGCTCTCAAAACTGTGAAGGAAAACATCGTGAGGAAACCGGCATGTCTTAGAACCAAAAAATCGAAGACATATGACATCTATCAATCTGCACTTGTTCCGAGTGGTATTTCACAGCCCAGCCCCTCATGAAAAGAGGAGAGGCTTGTGTCCCAGGCGTTGGGAACATTATAGGCTGATTATGCTAAGGTTTATTCATAGGTAAACGTTGTATAAAGTTAAGTATTGATGCGCAGTGATGACAAATGGTGTAAGGCTGTGACAGAGTGTGTCCTAGGACTGCAAGACGAAATATCGGTCGTCCAGCGGCTGACGACATTGTTGCCATCACGGGCAAAACCTGGATGCAGCTGGTTATTGGCACGTGAAAAGAGAGGCATATGCCCCGCAGTGGGTGAAGTCAGGCTGTGGATAGTGATGATGAGTTTTAAAAACATAATCAGCAAACGATTCTTCAAGAAACGTTTCAAACCAAAAACCCACTGTATAAAAACGGATAATAATAAAGATCGTAGTTTCTCTTAATTGCATACTCACATTACCTAGAACCTCTTTCTTACCTTAAGGGCGACGATAACACAAATTATCCCTATTAGCACCTGTACTAAGTTTTTATTAACGCCGTTCTGCTATAGATAACCTGTAACTTTGCATTGCAGGATATATTTTCTGGCATTTTTAATACCAACGGTAGTTATGAAATAATTAATGACGAGCCTTTTTTTTTTGCGGATGGGAAATCATCAAATGACCCCTCCCGCTCTGGGTGGAGCGGAAGGGAGTGTCAGACTCTTACTGACTAAAACCCACCCGTGTTCCTTCCTTAGCCCTTTCTGTTCCAGGGCAGCGGTAACCCTTTCGGACGACCCCGCCGCCCTGCCAGGCTTCGGCCCTATCGGGCCCCGTCCTCTGCTGACATCTCTTTGAGGCGCGCGTGGAACACAACGCGCCGTCCGGCACGGGCCTGGTCCTGATCGGACGGTGAGTTACCCATTACTCACCGCCCGCAGGCCCGCGCCTACGGTGGCCGAGAGTCGTCTCGCGGCTTCCGACGCCCGGAGCGTCTCTCGCGGCGGCTGAGGCGTGAGGTATTCTCCCTCAACCTTCTCAGCCAGAAGAGCCTCAATATTAGATACTACATATTATATTAAATGACTAACTATCTTTCTGTACAAATAAATACAAAAACAAAGGACACATAAGCGTCGAAGTTTTTGTCCGCATCGCTGTCACCCGGAAACGTGCCCAGAAGACTGGCAGCATTGCCACGTTGAATGGCAATGCTAATTCTTTGGCCAAAGAACAACCAAGCTCTCTGATCACGTGAAGTGTCGACCAGCCAGCGAGAAATTTCCTTAAAGAGGAGACGCGCACTCGGGTCCCATGACCCGAGTGTTAGTTTACCGTTAGTTTGTACAAGTAAAGTTGTACAAGTTTCTGCAATAAACATTTTTGTTTTCGTTTTTTTTTTACAATCTGCCAGTTTTTAACCGACGGAAATAGGAGAAGGTTCTTAAATCGACCCGTATATATATCCAAATTTTACTTTTCACAGAATAGTCTGATTTAAAACATTCTTTTTTTAAAAAAAACATTATAATATAAAAAGTCCATCAGCACTATCAGCCTAAAATTTTCCAATTATACTGCTGGAACACAGGCCTGTTTTCGGAGTGAGGGAGTGGGCCGTAATCCACCACGCGGGCCCAGTGCGGATTGGTAGATGTCACATGCCTTCGAATTTTTGGTTCTAGGACATGCCGGTTTCCTCACAATGTTTTCCTTCACCGTTCATTAATCTTGTACTAAACTCAACGAGGTCGAAACGAGAACAACGAGTACCTATATCACAACAGAACAAAAGTAAACATCACACTAATATTATAAAGGCGAAAGTTTGTGAGTGTTTGTATGTTTGTTACTTCTTCACGCTCAAACGGCTGATCGGAATTTGGATGAAATTTGGCACACAGATAGTTTATAACCAGGATCCTGGCTGTTGGATATTGTTAACATAGAATACTTTTTATCCCGATATTCTCACGGGATCGAAACTTATGCGGGTGAAACCGCGGGGCGCAGCTAGTTATTTATAATAGTTCTTTAAAGGTATGAGGAACAGGGTGTAAAGTTCACTCATCCTCCATAGAAAAGGGAGGATCCTCCGACCAGACGGGTGTTGTGTCTGGCGGGCAATTGCCCAACGGTTGATGTCGGGAAGTTGTCTGTATGCTAGTTGCGCGGTAAACTCTGCTTGCGAGATGCAGGATTTGCATGACGTCAGTATGATGCGTTTTTCGCATGTGGCATTGTAGATACCGCTACAGTTCGTTGTACCCAAAAACACCTAGAAACTGACACCACACTATATTATCAGCCTAGCCTTTTCCCAACTATGTTGGGGTCGGCTTCCAGTCTAACCGGATGCAGCTGAGTATCAGTATTTTACATGGATTTCCATAACCCAGTTACTGGGTAATACGAAACCCCTTGGTAAGACTGGTTGTCAGACTTTCGGGCTTCTACCCGTAACGACTGTCAAAGATTCGCGAATGAGAGCCGGGACCGAGACACGGAGGGGTCTCGGTCTACAGATGGTCACCCATCCACAGGCCAACTGCAGCAAGCGTAGCTTAACCTGATCGATCGACCTGTGTGGCTGTTATTATTTTGTCAATTCGGGTAATTTTAATTAAAGATTTATGAATAAATATCAAAACTTACTAATATTATAAGTGTGAAAGTATCTCTGTCCGTCTGTCCGTTACCCTTTTACGTGAATATGTGTGTGCATACACACGAGCAACATACGTCGACGGCAAGGGCAGAGGCAACCGCAGCTATCGACGCGTCGGTGGCTTCCGTCAGCAACGTGCCGCTCGCTCGTGTATTTAAATACGGTGCTCAAATACACGAGCGGCATATTGTCGATGTCAATTGCCCAACGGTTGATGTCGGGAAGTTGTCTGTATGCTAGTTGCGCGGTAAACTCTGCTTGCGAGATGCAGGATTTGCATGACGTCAGTATGATGCGTTTTTCGCATGTGGCATTGTAGATACCGCTACAGTTCGTTGTACCCAAAAACACCTAGAAACTGACACCACACTATATTATCTGCCTAGCCTTTTCCCAACTATGTTGGGGTCGGCTTCCAGTCTAACCGGATGCAGCTGAGTATCAGTATTTTACATGGATTTCCATAACCCAGTTACTGGGTAATACGAAACCCCTTGGTAAGACTGGTTGTCAGAGCTTCGGGCATCTGACGACCCGTAACGACTGTCAAAGATCCACGAATGACAGCCGGGACCAACGGCTTAACATGCTTTCCGAGGCACGGAGGGATCATGGTATGTAAAGATCCACGAACCAACCGCGGCAACCGTAACTTAACCTGATCGATCGACCCGTGCAGCTGTTATTACTTAGCCACAAGCCCCTCCTGACACCACACTAATAAAAACAAAACAAATTCTCTTCTACAACTTCCGAACATATAAAACACGACTCCCCATTGACTCGAACTATAAAAGATTCTTGCTGAAATGTCTAGTTTCAAATTGAATTATATGTCTCAAAGGGCTCGTCGCTTTGACGTTTTTTATTGACCTGATTCAATTCGCCACTCGGACGGTAGGTTGGTCCTGTTTCAGTAGGCAGCTATACGTGTAAATGTGTGTTTCAGCTTCTCAGCAATAGGTATACAGGGTGTGAAGGTAATGGTGGTAGTTGTGGGGCGATGAATGGAAGTTAATAATATAATAACGATTCCCCAATAAAAATAGAATATACATTAATTTAGTTTAAACATAAGGGATCATAAATACACACATACACACACATTACATTACATTAGGGAGGGGGGGGGGGGGATTCGTATGTCATTTTTCTAATCAAAGCGTAGGGTAAGTGAAAAAACTAAAGAGGGCGCGTCTATTGTATACGCGCCTGGGTTTCGCAGACTTCTGAAATCTTCCACGCTGGCACACGTTGTTTGCATATGTGTGTATGCACTTGCACGCATATGCAAGGCGTTAAGCTGTTACCATGAATTCGGCACATCTTTGGGTCGACGTCTGCCATCGACAATATGCCGCTCGTGTATTTGAGCACCGTATTTAAATACACGAGCGAGCGGCACGTTGCTGACGGAAGCCACCGACGCGTCGATAGCTGCGGTTGCCTCTGCCCTTGCCGTCGACGTATGTCGCTCGTGTGTATGCACACACATATTGACGTAAAAGGCTAACGGACAGACGGACAGAGATACTTTCACACTTATAATATTAGTAAGTATTGATATTTATTTATAAATCTTTAATTCACATTACCCGAATTGTCAAAGGAGGAGTGACCCGTGGCTAATTAATAACAGCCACACAGGTTGATCGATCAGGTTAAGCTACGCTTGCTGCGGTTGGTCTGTGGATGGGTGACCATCTTTACAGACCGAGACCCCTCCGTGTCTCGGTCCCGGCTCTCATTCGCGAATCTTTGACAGTCGTTACGGGTAGAAGCCCGAAAGTCTGACAACCAGTCTTACCAAGGGGTGTCGTATTACCCAGTAACTGGGTTGTGGAGGTCAGGTAGGCAGTCGCTCCATGTAAAATATTGGTATTCAGCTGCATCCGGTTAGACTGGAAGCCGACCCCAACATAGTTGGGAGAAGGATTGGCAGATTGATGATACCCGAATCCACAAAGATAGAAAAATGTTCAACCGATCTTTAACTAATAGAACACTAACTAATAATTTGTTACTGGTGTTTTCGGTGGAGTTTCTTGCCCATTCTTCTCGATACGAAAACTACCATTTGGAAGGGGCGACGAGAATCAATTCTATTTTACTGTAATTTTTGACGTTCAAAAGTGCCTTTTATGTATGTATGTAAAAGTGCATTCTATCTATAATATGTATGTATTTACAAAAAAAAAATGTATATAAGTAGTTTATCAGCCATCTTGTTACCATAACACAAGCATTAGGTTGCTTAGCTTGGGACAAATGGTGCTGTGTGAAATGTCCAGGGATATTATTATTATTTTGTTTTTTTTTAATTTATTTTCTCAGCTTCCTAGAACCTGGTATTTATTAAAATCTCACGGGTATAAACCAAGGTGAGATTTTAAGTTTGATCAGATTATGTGTTTTGTACTGCATTGAGATTATTGTCTAAATCTAATTGTAGGAATTTCCGAACTATGCGACATGTGTTTAATATAGCTGCTTTCTGTAGTGTAAGGTACGTATATTTGGAAAGATTGATTGCATTTAAACTGACAAATAGTTGTTTCGGGATGATTCCAGTCGTTGATACCACTATTGGGACTATTGTTACTCTATTCATTTTCCAAACTCTAGTAATTTCTTCTTGTAGTTCTGTATATTTCCTGATTTTTTCGGTGATAGTTTTTTGTATATTATTGGTGTTTGGGACTGCTATATCTATTATGTATGTGTGTTTGTTTTGTTTATCAATAAGTGTTATATCGGGCCTGTTGTTATATATTGTATGATCTGTAATTATAGTGCGGTCGTAATACAATTTATAAGATTGGTTTTCTAATACAGCCCTAGGTGAGTATTTATAGTATGGTGTGTATGGATCCTTCATGAGATTGTGTTTTGTTGCGAGTTTTTGGTGTATAATATTAACAAGTTGATTGTGTCTGTGAGTGTAATCGTTTTGGGTGAGTGTGCTACAAGCTCCTGTGATGTGCTGTATAGTTTCAGGTTTGCTGTGGCACTTTCTGCATAAATCGCTTCTTACTGTGTTATCTTTAATTATATATTTTCTATAGTTCTTGGTATTTATTATTTGGTCTTGAATGGCCAGCATGAATCCTTCTGTTTCTGGAAATAGTCCACTTAATTCCAGCCATTTGTTTGAAGCTTCTTTATCAATGTGTGTTTGGTGTAAATCATTTAGATGTCTTCCGTGTAGTTCTTTCTGCCTCCATTTTTTATGTATCTCTTCTATATGTCTTGCTTTGTCTATTGTTTCAATATTGTCTTCACTAAGGTTCAGTGGTGTATATTTTTTATCTATTTCTACTATGGTTTTGTGTAATTGGCTGGTATTCTTTTTCCTATTGAAAAATTGTTTTAAGTTTATTATTTGTCTTTTGTGTAGGTGTGATATTTCAATAAGCCCTCTGCCTCCCTCTTTTCTGGACATAATTACCCTTTCTATTGCTGATTTAGGGTGGTGATATCTATGTTGTGTAAGAACTGTTCTAGTTTTAATTTCGAGTGCATGTAATTCTGTGTTGGACCATTTTATCACGCCGAAAGAATATGTTAGTATAGGTATAGCAAAGGTATTTATGGATTTGAATAAATTTTTACTGGATAGATACATTTTACATAGTAAATGAAGTCTTTTATAATATTCTTGTTTGAGTTTATCTTTAATAGTTTTGTGTTCTAAAAGTCGTGCTTGGTTGTATCCTAAATATTTATAAAGTTCGTCATTTTTCATTGCTTCTATTACTTCTTCCGAATCTGTTAAGTAATTTCCTCCAACAATTTTACCCTTTTCTATATTAAGTTTTCGGCATTTGTCTAGTCCAAAATCCATTCTAATGTCTTTCGAAAATGATGTTGTAATGTCTAATAAACTATGTAAATCTGTATTTTTATTGGCATATAATTTTAAATCATCCATATAAAGTAAATGTGTTATTTGGTGTAATATCGATCTATTGTTCTTGATATCAAAGCCTAGTTTAGATTCAGTTAATGCGCGTGAGAGTGGATTTAGGGCTAGGCAAAACCAAAGAGGGCTGAGTGAGTCCCCTTGAAATATACCCTTTTTAATTGCTATTTCATCTATGGATAAGTTTGCGCTTTTCGTTTGTAGTTTAAGTGTAGTTTTCCAGGACGCCATGGTATTCTTAAGAAAATTTATTAGTAATGGATTGATTTTATAAATATTCATTACTTGAACCAACCATGATTATTATTATTATGTGCCTATTTGAAATAAATGCTTTGACTTTGTTAATTAATTAAACAACAACATACTTGCAAGATGACTCGCCACATGCACGTGCATGCAATCTGTCATCTTCCATTCAACACACTATTATTAAATCGTATAAAGAAACAATTATGCATTAATTGAATTAAGTTTACCTGTTATTAGTATACATTACAGTGGAATGCGATAAGAA
Source organism: Apamea crenata (assembly GCA_949629185.1). NCBI lineage: Eukaryota > Metazoa > Arthropoda > Insecta > Lepidoptera > Noctuidae > Apamea > Apamea crenata. Next base: position 10,140,794 of record OX451375.1, on the reverse strand, counting down.
TTGATTCATTTCTGTGAATATTAAATGGAACTATTATGCGAATTGATTCATCTGCAAAATGCTTAAATTAGAATAATTGTACTAGGTAACTTAGCTTTTGCTTGGAGATCGGAAATAATTGCACGCGAACGTACAGACGCCAGCACATCAAGCTACTACAATCTGTCAAATTTCTTTAATCGATTTTCAACTTTATCTACGAAGTATTAAGGTTCAAGGTTGTTTGGGAAAATTTGACACTCTCGGATAGCTTGACCTGCTGGCGTCTGTACCTACTAATAACAATAATAATTTATTAGTATCTATAACTTGGTGACAAAAAAAATTACAATAATTTGGTAAGTACAGACATGTGAGACTAATTTATCTCCTGACTCTCAAACTAGGTTTATATCCTGTGACTTGGGAGTCAGCGATTCCACAGCTTATGCTTAGATAAAGTGCATGAATACACCATTAGACTTCTTATGTTACTTATTTACTAATTTACAAAACTACTGGGTTAAAAAGCATCATATGTCCTAACCCAGCGGAGTAATTCCGTAACACACTAACTGCAGCAATAACTTTTATTTTGACAGTTCAACAACTGTAACTTTTTTTTGCGTTATTCACGTCGTTGAGCATACAAATTTTTCGAACATATTATGAAGCAATGGATTAGCGATATCCTTCAAAATGATTCAGCACCCTAATTGCGTAACACACTATCGCAATGGCTTTCATTTTGATAGTTCAACAATACTCATTGCGTTATTAACGTTGTTGAGCAGACACATTTTTCGAACATAATAATATTATGAAGCAACGGATTAAGAATATCCTTCAAAATGAATCAGATCGAGATCGATAGTGCAACGCAACGCAACGCAATGCAAAAAACAATGCAACGCAACGCAATTACCCCGCAGATTATGATTAAAACGCAATTAGGGTACAGATCACAGGTACTGTTAAAAACCAAACCACCAACTAAAACTCCTACCATTTTATCGGGCCAACAAAATGCAGCTCGACGCCAGCACGAACTCCAATGGATTTAAGAATTAGGAATTCTTCCACCGTAGCCAAGCAACAGCCAAGGGGGGAATTTTAAAAGCGTAATCGTTAAGATCCTGTGAATTCTTTATATTGCTCCACAACACTATTTCAGTAGAAGATTGTCTATTTAAAAATGGAAGAGGTATAAGGAAGCGCTTAGAGCTGGGACAGGACGATGGGATTTTGGTTAAAATAATCATTCTTAGTAACAAAAAGGGAAATAAATAATTCAAGCAATTCAGTAAGGCGGTTTTAGAGATTCCTCCGGCAAGCCTCGTTCACGGCCTCAAGCGATGCGACTTGCGTCAGGCGACACGCGCGGCTTGTTTCCGTCTGTCGCTCCGCAAGTCGCGTGGCGGTGACTTGTGGCATACTCTAAACAACATCTTTTGTTTCAAAATCAAAAGCCATTTATTCAAATATGGCTGAGAATCAGTACTTTTTTAAAGATAAAGATAAAGATATATTTATTTGTAAACATGTGTAACATTATACATATACATGCAAATTTGGGTGTAAAAGTGAAAATCTGTGAGTTTCAACATGATTTGCCACCATTGGCGTACAAAATAAAATATAGATTATAGCCACTTGAAATATATAACACAATTAAGACAGAAAAAAAGCATAACAAAATTAAAATATAACACAAATAGATTAGAAACTATCATTTAAATAATCTTTAACATAATAGTAACATTTTTCAGTAAGTAACTTCTTAAGTTCTCTTTTGAATAGGTTTGGCTGGTTTATATTTTTAATAACCTCAGGAATTTTATTATATATTAATGGTGCAATACAAAACACGCTTTTATGAAGGAGTGCTGTTTTCGCAGAGTGAGGCTGTAAGTAATTCTTATATTTAGTACGTCTATTTCTAGTGACATTGTCTGACAAAAGAGGAAACCAGTGAGGATTGTTTCTAACAAATAAAGCTATTTCCAAGATGTATAGTGAAGGAAGTGTCAGTATAATATGGTATTTTATAAACAGTGGTTGACAGCTGTCGGTCTTTTTGATCTTAAACATCGCCCGAATACAACGGTTTTGCATTTTAAATACCATGTCGGTGTTTGTCGAATTACCCCAAAATATTAGACCGTATCTAAGCACCGATTCAACAAGTCCATAATATGCCATGAATAATGCGTTTCTACTCACTGTTGGTGCCAGTTTGTACATCGCAAAAGATAAACTACTTATTTTTGTACAAAGGTCTTCTGTGTGACATTTCCAATTGATTCTAACGTCCAATTGATTCAAACGTTCTTTTCGAACGTCAAAATTACAAAAGACAGTCCCCCAAAACGCCCGCCCGCCACTTCCTAGTGCTTTCGCTGGGAAGAAGAACTGGCGCAACAATCTCCCCAGGAGCACAGCTGTCTGTTCAATAAGAAAATACTTGAATGTATACAATACTAGGTATGTAAGTAATTAACATTATAAGACACACAACATTAAATTAAATTATTTGCCATATGTCAGCTAGCTACGCCAATATACCAACAAATACAATAAAAACTATAATAATAAGTACTCAATCAAAAATTTTAATTAATTAAAATTAAAAATGTAAGCAAAGACTTACTACCTAAATAAAAGCCTCCAGGCATAAAGGGCGTGACAGCTTACATATTTATGCATAGCTGGGTTCTGTTCATGTTTGTTTTCTCCGCTATTCCTGTCACAAGACACGTTTCACTTGAGCGTGTGAAACGTGTCTTGCTCGTGCTCGTGGCCTCGGGGTCATAGAAGCTTTTTGCTACACTATTAAATAAAAACTTGTTGCAAGGATTCTAGAAAATAAATCCAACAATGTATATATTAGGCATTACACCGCGTATACGCCGTGTGTACCTAATATACACGGTGTATATGTTAAGAAGACACACGACAAACACACAAAAAAGAACACATACGTGAAATTCAAGTAACATTCGAAGACCTTTATTAAGGTGCAGAAGACATTTTTAAAGCGCTAATGAGCCACAAGGCAAGCATGGTATTATTAGGGCTCTTAAGGAAATTTGACAACTGCGTACATTATATAACATTAGTTCGTGTATTACGCTTCTTACTAAAGATAGGATTTTAACGTGTGTAATTTGAGTGTCGTTCATCTGTTTCTGCGCTTTTCGGGAATACGTGTATACAAGCAGTAGGTATGTTACTATTTCAATATTTTTTGTCAGTGTAATATCGTAGCAAGTTGTCTGCTTCAATAATAATCGGTGTTTTGATAAACATGGCTAACTCCAAACCCCTACCAAGCCGACTCTTTTGAAATCTGCATGGTGATTGTGTAACACAGTACACACTAACAGTACAATGGCTTTCAACAACATTCATTGCGTTATTTACGTCGTTGAGCAGAAAAATTTTGACGTTGAGCAGAGAAATGATTCAGATTGTGATTGAATTCAGAAGTGTTACGCAGTAAGGGTGCCTGGCTGTATTTTGTGGACAAGTCCTACCGTTGTTATTGTGCACATTTCGACCAGTGGTTTTAGTAATCGCACGGAGGATGCTGCTACTCATGTACGAGTACTTTTGATTTTAAAATATTTGGCTACCTTTGGCAAAACCCATAAGCAAACAGTTGGTTGCTTTTAATATCACATGGAACCTGTATACATAATCAGCCTATAATGGCCCCACCGTTATGATACAGGCATGAGGCCTGTATCATAACGGTGTGAGAGAGTGGGCCGTAATCTACCACGCGGGCCCAGTGCCCGCGTACCAGTGGCACAGGTGGGTTGGCAGATGTCACATGTTTTAGAATGTTTGGTTCTAATACATGCCGGTTTCATCACGATGTTTTCCTTCACCGTTTTGAGAACAGTGGTGATAAAATAATTTACACAAAGTAAAACGCCTATCTAGGTTCGAACCTACGACCTAAAACTCGTAAGTCGCGGCAGCTACCACTGGGCCACAACTGAAGGTCAATTCTCGTAATTAGAAACGTTCAAAATCGAATCGCAGTCTCATCTTGGCGACAAAAAAATGTCAAAATGTAGGGAAATTAGAGGTATTTTTGACAGATTGAGACTGAGATCGGACTGTGAACATTCTTGCCCCTCTGCTCTCAACCTGTATGGTATCTATTAATATAATATTAAATTTATCAAGATCACAACTACTCAATAGATACACATAACAAGGTTTTGTAAATTGATACAAGTTACGCCCAAGAGGTTGTAACCATGGCAACCGTGACACAAGAGGATTAGTGACCACAACACGAATACCTACAGCTAATTGTTGAAAGATGTCACGGAATAGATAGGCACAGAAAGCCGGCTCCATACAACAAGCAAAAATAGGTAGAATAGACTAGTCTTTATTATGTACACCATATAAATTGCAGATATAAATATAGAGATTTTACAAAGGGCGACACAATGGGCGGTCTCATCGCTATGAGTGATCTTTTAAAGACCACCTTTGGATGGATAAAAAAGGGGAAGAAGAGACAAATAATGTAGGTAGTGTTTGGTGTGGTGTAGGTACATCTCAAACAAATGCTAGTCAAAATCAAAAGTCATTTATTGAATTGCCTGAGAATGAGCACTTTTTGAACGTCAAAATTACATTAGATAGTCCCGAAAACACCCGCCCGTCATTTTCTTTTTTCGATATTTCATCTCGCAATTCAACCTATGTGGGCGTCGTCTGGTTAACCGTGCTTGCCTGTGGATGGTTCAATAAATTAAGGCCTCCAGCCAGGGTTTAAAAAAAACTTAAAAACTAAGTGACTACACACTACGGGCACCCCCTGTGGGATACGTCCGTATCCCACAGGGGGTGTCCTCGGCTTAGGGCGTCGCTGGGAGCGACAGCAAGGGACAGGCTGGATCTAAATTATTAAGGGACGGATTTAAAACTGCAGGCTCTGTGGCGCGGGCTGGCTCAACAAGCAAGGGTCGGGGTGGAAGGCCAGCCCGTCATCATCCTAGTGCTTTTATCTCACGAAGTAACCCACGCTTTAATTGTGGTTACCACGTGTACAAACATGCTGTGAATGTGTGGTAAGCGCAAGAGCTCGCGGTACCGTCCGAGATAATGGCGAAGTCGAAAGTGTGCGTGTGCGTGTATGTGCTGACGCTACTCGTCTTCACGCATTTACAGCGTGTGTTTTTACACTTGGTTACCACAAGTAAAGTGCGCGTCGCTTCGTCAGATAAAAATACTATACATACCTATTTATTTTGTATAGATGTTTCTACCCACTGAGTCTGTGTAGGTACTACGAATCATTTCTCGCCCTTTGTTGCGGTTCCGGCACAATAGCTGTTCGTTTTGGGGTGGTTCTAATTCCTGTTGGAAGTTTTGTGGTTTTTAGAGCAGATTTTTGACCATTTTAAAAGGGAAACCGTAAGCTTTAAGTAGATATTTATGCCCTAGAAATAAGTATTGGTGTCATTGATTATTTAATAATAATTTTTAATGACTTCAAAAAAGGAGAAAGTTTTTTTATGTATTTAACTCCGTCAAATATTGCAAAATTCTTTTTTCAATGGATAAGGTATGCATAGGGGTAGTTCCATAAGATTTTATTAACTTTGCTTGGGTAGTTTTTGAGTTAGGTTCAATAATACGATTTTTTTCAATTTGGTTTATATTGATGATGTTTTTAAAGCTTCGCTGTCACTGATATTCATCATAGTGTTATATGAATTGGTGTACCCACACCAATTCATATAACACTATGTGGTTCAACTGAAAAGGAACTTTTCTATGTTATCATATTTCATTAATTCTTATAACGGACACACACTTCCCTATGTGTTTGTTATTCCAGCGTATGGCACTCGTAAGTTGCAACTGAAAATCAGCGTCAGGTGGTACAGTCACAAGCAAAAGTATGTATACAATCGGCTTTATTCAAAAGCGATTTACTCCTTTATTTTTCATTGAAATTTTATGTTGTTACGAACATAGCATTTTCGAACCCATAGGTTTATGTTATGTGTCGTATTTCAACGTTCGATTCGTTATTTCACGAAAAAAATTCAGTTGAAAGTCGCCAAGTGTTGACATATTGGTGTTCGTGACTGTACACCTTGTGTTGTCATCTGACATAATGCTGAGCTGAGGCCCTTTTGGCATTATAATCTTTGTTTTAGGTTTTATAGTTTTAAGGTATATTTATTTTGCTGTAATGCCAATTAAAGCATTTTTCTTTCTTTCAAAAAGTCGTCATAAATCGTAAACCTTCATAACTATGTTAATAAGCATGCAGCTTTAACAAATAATGAACTAACAACTAATAAAATTACCTGGGGATGACATTCAGGAGACTGTTCGAGCTACCCCGACCTGCTGTTCGACCTTGACCTTTAGCTGCAGCCACGCGGCAAGTTTAAGTACTTATGTCTCAAGCCTAATTTCCGTAATTAAAAACGTTCAAAATCTAGTCGCAATCTCATCTCAGCGCTCTCATAGTATTGCCAAAATAAAATAGAAGTTTTCATAGTTGGGCATATTATTGAACCCTTTTATGCGATAAAAGCACTCACAGGCCAAACGGAATTCACACTTTCAAAGGATCAATCAAGGACTTTAAGAATTGGCGTTCCTTTGAAAATTAAGAGCCTGTCCGCTCTTTTTGTCCGATTTGTTTCAAAGAGGCCATACTCGTAATTTTGAGAAAGTTCACAGTCTGAAGGCCAATTCATTCCATAGTTAAAAACGTTCACAATCTAGTAGCAATCTAATTTCTGCGATAATGTCAAAAACTTATCAAAAATGTAGGGATATTAGAGGTATTTTTGACAGGTTGACACAGATCAAACTGTGACCGTTCTTAAAATTACGAGAATTGCCCTTCTGATCGCGCAATTTGAAACGCTTGCGAATCAAACAAAGTGACACGAGTAGCTATCACAGAGTGTACCCTCCTCTCACAACAAATAAATGTAAATGACGGAACAATATAACCTCGTTTGGCCGTCCTTGGTAAGTTTTCACATAAATCAGCACCTGTACATCATGCTTTTATCTTTAACAATGGTTGGACAGCCCATGGGTCCTATCATATTCCCTGAAGTCCCATTTACCAAAAACCCGGATGGCGCTATGTAGCTTTGTGTGTTGCAAAATAAACCGTATGAGACTGAAATAAAGTATGTTTTAAAGTGTCGCCAGTGATGTGATTGCGTGTTTTAGGTGCAAAGTTTTCGTAAAAATATTTTTCGCGTAAATTTATAGGGCTCATTGACCAGTTATGTTCATGGTTGCCTGTGTTTTAAGATTTTGATAGAACTTTGAACGATTTTATAAATAGCTTATAAGTAATTCGTCATAGCAGGCTTTCAAAGTTCCGTACATCACGATTATGAACATTCTTAATTAAATAAGTCGTCATGACTGTTAAATATGTACCAAAACAAACTACATACTTATGTACTGTACTATATTACTAGCGCCATCTGCTATATATTAGCGTAACTGTGTGACGTTCTCCGACATTCGAAATAAACGACAGTCTGTTGAAAGCTATCTGAAGTTTATTAATAGCGTACCTTCTAGCTTATGTTTGTTCTATGGGATGTAAGTAATTATGTTAAATTATGTTTCGTGTTTTTAATGGTGTAATAATTTAAGTAATAATGTTGTTTGTTTAAATTTTTCTAATTTGGTTATTGTAAGCTTTGGTTATTAGTTTAAGTTCTTAACTGTCGCATTGGGGTAAACCCTATAATGATAGTTTAAGCTGTTATAAAAAAAACGTGTTGCACTCCGGGAGTGCCGGCAGAAGTGAAAACTTGAATATTAACGTTGTGCATTTTTGATATTTTGGAATGCGGTCTACTCTCCCTCCGTCTTACGAATTTTCGATCAGGTCACGTGTCCTGACGCGAGCTCCATCTTACGAATTTTCGATCAGGTCATGTGTCCTGACGCGAGTTTAACATTTTTTACCCATCACAACAAAAGTGCACAACGCCGCTAAAGAAGTTTTCACTTCAAAAAAATAACACACGAAATTCGTACTTTTAAAGTTTATGAATACAGGACATCAGTATTTTAAACTTCTTCTCCTTTTTAACGTGTCGATAGCAATCTAAATGGACTCGGCCCAGAATTCGGCTACTTTTTTGGCGCCTTCACCAGCGTCCATCAGTTCCTGTAACGTGCAGCTGACAGGACACTCAGGACACGATATTAAGTGTCCCATCGTTTGTGGAAAAGCACCACATTTACACTCCAAGGCAGAGTCGTCTATGAATCTCCACCTGAACAGGTTGTCCTTGCTTCGGCCAACCTGGGTCCGGTATTTTAAACTAAGAGGTTTAGTATGTAAATTTAAATCTGAAAATCACTTACACAAAAGAATATGAAGTAGTTAGTCAAAATAGTTAGACGACACGGTTGGCGCAGAGGCTAAGCGATCGACTGCTGCGCTGCGTGTCGCGGATTCAATTCCCGCACGGAACAAATATTTGTATTGCCTTCAGGTAGTTGTTCTGGGTCCGGCTGTTTGTGTATGTGAGTTTAAATGTTTGTAAACGCACCCACGATACAGGAGTAATTCCTAGTGTGGGGCAACGTTTTTTTAAAAAACAAACAAAAAAAATAGTACGACTCTTTACATTTTTTTCCAAAAGCAAAATAGGTACCTACATTCATTTGAGGTGATTACTTACTAGACAAACACTATCTTCATTGAAACGAACCTGAATTATTTGCTGCTAACTAAATCAATACAATCATGTTTACAATGTTTTAGCGAAATTAATGACTGTTTGTTTGTTCATGTTTCAATGTTCTACCAAAAAAATCTCATCTAAAAGTGAAGTGTTTGATTTCGACATAAAAACATAATACATTATATATGTACATTTATATAAACTCACACCTTCTTCCAATGGTGCCGATGGCGACAATTCTGCCAATGTCAGATGTAATATGAGAAAACGTGGGGTAGAAAAGGTCGGACTTTTAACTAGCGTCAGTAAAATGACAGCTTATGTGTTACCACTTTTTGACGTAATAAAAAAGTGATGTGATAAAAGAATCGATTCATTCCACATTCAGTTCAAAATCGAAATTATAAAAATAAGATAAATTTCTTAGATCAATACTGACTTAGGAGTTTTAGAGTAAAAAATGAAGCAAAATTATCTAAGTATAGTAAACTATGTATTTACGCTGATTTGAAACTAAAATATTATAAGTATTCTTATACGATCATTAAGAAGAATATTTGATTATTTACAGTTAAATCAAAATAAAAGTCAATATTGAATATCAAAATTAAACGATGATTGATTGCGTTTTAATCACATCACTAGTAGAAATAGTATGGCAACATTTTTTTACGAAATGACAGTACGAAGTGTAATTTTAGTGTAACAAATTAAAAGTCCCACTGTGCATGTTTATGTTGCCGAAGTTACTGGAAAAAAAAAAGAAAAAAAAAAACAAATACCTGAGTCGTATTAAAAAAAATGCATTTATAAATAAAATTAAGTCGCATCGGGCGTGGATTTCTTCACTAGCTTAGCCCGCGACTTCATCCGCGTCTTATGCCCCCAACACACCGCGTCTTATCGCATTGCCCGACTGTTTTTCTTTTTGCTCGGCTCCCAGGGCTTTAGTATGTTAAATAACCTCAAGAAATAGGCTGCCAAATGCAATATTTTTTAAATCAGAGTCTCAGTTAAATCCACATTTGTAGATTTTATATTTTTAGCGCAGAGCAGCTACAAACAACACTGACCTTTCCAACTTACCTGCATTATATCCAGATTTGAGTAAAAAAATTCGACACTTCTGGGAACAACATAATTCCCTCTATGAAAGAACTTACGAGTACAACAGTTTTTCATCCCTCGAGTGTGAGATTAACTAAGATTTACAAGACAACATTTTTTGTGTAGGTGTGAATTTATCACTACTAACTATATTACTGTATTTGTATAGTACTCTCTAGGAAGATGTTAGCAGAAATTAGATGGGTATGGGAATCATTAATATATATTTGAATCAACATTTTTTTTTTTTAAAACCGTTTCCCCACACTATGAATTTGTCCTGTGTCGTGGGTGCGTTTACAGACATATAAACTCACATACACAAACAGCCAGACCCGGAACAACTAATTGTAGGTCATACAAATATTTTTTCCGTGCGGGAATCGAACCCGCGACACGCAGCGCAGCAGTCAATCGCTTAACCACTGCGCCAATCGTGCCGTCAAACAACATTCAAGCTGACACTTTTTTTTTTTTTTCGGATGGGAAATCATCAAATGACCCCTCCCGCTCTGGCACTGACTGGCAGCTGACACTGACTTGCTCCGACTAACGAGTAGTAGGTATATCGTGGGTTCGAACCCAGGCAGGCTTTACTTTGTAATAATTTCACCACCACTGCTCTCAAAACGTTGAAGGAAAACATCGTGAGGAAACCGGCATGTCCTAGAACCAAATATTCGACGACATGTGACATCTACCAACCCGCACTGGGCGTGCGTAGTAGATTACAGCCCATTCCCTCTCGAAAAGAGGAGGCTTGTGTCCCAGCAGCGGGAACATTATAGGCTGATCATGCTGAGTACATGAGCCATGTGAAGAGGTCATTCCATTAATTTTCTGTTTCAAAAAGCTAGCATACCCTTCAATTATGCATACACTTTTCTATGTAGGTCACCGCAATGCAGTTTCGTCATCAGCCTTATGCGGTCTGCTGCAAAACTATTTTATTATAATCTAGTCTTGTCGTTTTCTGCTTTATTTGCCTTTGTAAATAACATTATTTAAATGATGACTAAGTTCACTTTATGACAAATCATTGGTTGGATACTCTTGGTTGAAAAATCTTACATTTTCGTTAAAGAAACGCAACTTTTGTTACTGTAATCTGCCAATAATGGTTCATAAAACATTCTTCATCTATCAACCCCGTTCTATTACACATTAGGGGAGCATAAAATAGTTTCCACGAGTAGCTATAGTTCAGTAGATGTACGCCTTGTAGTCAGATCCGCCATCTTGTTGTCTGGCTAATATTTTTACCACAGTAATGGCCTCCAAAAGTTAGTTTAAACAATCTTCTACTTCAGCTATGTTGCCACATTAAGATTGAAAAAAGATTTATCAGGAACACCAGAAGGCCAATTCTCGTAATTTAAAACGTTCAAAATGTATTCGTAGTCTCATCTCAGCGACAAAGAAATGTCAAAAACTTGTCAAAATGTAGGGAAATTAGAGGTATTTTTGGCAGATTGAGACTGAGATTTTTTAAGGGTTTACTGGATTATTTTTTATGATAATTCAAAGGTAGTTGAATTAGTCAATAAAATCTTTATAGAAGTTCAAACATTTAGATCACTAGAATTTTAAATTATTAGGTCGTGTGTCAAAGCTAAACTCGAAAAATATCAACTAACTTTTCACGGCCACTTTAGATACTATAGTATTATCTTCTCACGAAGCGACGCGCGCTTTACATGTAGTAACGCAGTGTACAGATGCCAGCACATCAAACTACTACAATTTGCCAAATTTCTTTAATAGATTTTCAACTTTATCGCTAAAGCATTAAGGTTGATTAGGAAATTTTACAGTTTCGGGTAGCTTGCTTGCTGGCGTCTGTACAAACACGCTGTGAATGTGTACAGTCACGAGCACCAAAATGTCAACACTTGGCAAATTTCAAATGCGAGTTTTTCGTGAAATAACGAATGCAACGTTGAAATACGTCACATTTCATAAACCTATGGGTTCGAAAATGCTATGTTGGTAACAGCATAATATTTCATTCAAAAACAAAGGAGTAAATCGCTTTTGAATAAAGCCGAATGTATACATACTTTTGCTCGTGACTGTACGTGAAGACGAGTAGCGTCAGCATGTAACACACCCACACACTTCCAACTTCGCCATTGTCTCGGGTGGTACCGAGAGCTCCGGCGCTTCATACACATTCACAGCGTGCTTGTACGCTTGTAACCACAAATAAAGCGCGTGTCGCTTCTTGAGATAAAAATACTGTACCTACTTAGTTCGTGACGATAAATAGATCAGAGGAGCCATTCCCGTGTTTTTAGAAACTTTCGCATTCCAATGTCAGTCTTAATCCGTCAAAAATATCCGTAATTCACTTACATTTGTGACATGTTTTTTGACATAGACTGTCACCCAGATGACATTGCGACTAGATTTAGAGCGTGTTTAAATACGGAAATTGGCCTTCAATCAACCGCATTTCATCACCAAACATGGAAGAATGTTCTCTGTATCGGCGTAGAGTGAAGTGGGCGTCAATAGTAAGTATTATTACTTTCCATTGACACCATCACTGTCTCGGTGTAGGGTGTAATGTGTGTCAATATATAGTATTATTACTTTCTATTGACACAAATAACACCCTACAATTTCTGTCACCCTTTCACAGAATATCCACGCGAAGGTGACATTTCCCAGCAAATGATAATGTATCAAAGCAGCTGGTGCGTTCATCGGCATCCACTGCTGTTCGCAATATACAAATTGTTTTGCGTGAGGCATTCGATAGTGTGGTGCTACTGCTGTTTCCATACTCCTTTGTTTTTCACTTGTTTTGATGGAACTTCAGAGGGCAAGCAAACTGACATTCTGTCAACGAAAATAATGACGGATTGACTTATGCTATCGAAAAGCCTTTTGAAAGTCGTTGTTGAAACACGGAACGATTTAAAAGTGATTGTGACTTATCGAAGTCCTCGGGAGTTTTAATTTAAGAGTTAATACACTAAAAATGCTAATGCAGGCTCTTTCTCATTCTACGGGTTTTGCTATCGACATCCAAGGGATGAGTGGCAAAGTTTCCAGCATGATCCGAGACGAGAGCATTACCCATTAGTTCAAAACAACATGGATCTTCCGAAGATTTATTGAATACTTACTGAAAACAATAAACATAACATACCTTCACGCCTGATTTTTCCTGAAGGGTTACGTAGAGGTGCATCTATAGTATTCCTACATTTCACCATTTATTAAAAATAATCAACAATCACAGCAACAAAATCAATCTAAAATAAACACTGAAATATTATTTACTTACAGAAAATTCTAAATGTGTCGGAGGATGGTAACTCATATAGTCATAAAATATGTTACCCTAATCACTAAACCTCCACCAGCAAATACCCATAACTGTCAACCAAAACTTTTCACAAAAACAAACTCTTCACTTGCAGATAAATAGTAGGGCCAAACGTGTTAGGAATTCAGTTTATAACGTGGCCGCTCTTCGAAAATATTTGTGCGAATACTTTGAAAAATATCCCATCCAATCCGGGCGCGGCATTTGTGCAGTATGCATTACCCCTCCAGCGAGAATGATATTATAATTTGTGCTACCTTCCTTTAGCTAGAAGCTGCGCTGCCGGGTAGAAGTTGTTAAGCTCTGCTGTTATTCAAAGAAGTTTTGTGTATGTAGTTTTCTTTTGTTTGTTTTTTTTTCTTTTTAGGAGGGGCTCGTGGACAAGTTATAAAAACCGCACGGGTTAATCGATCAGATTAAGTTACGCTTGGCGAGGTCGGTCCGTGGATGGGTGACCATCTTTACATACCGAGACCCCTCCGTGCCTCGGAAAGCGCGATAAGCCGTTGGTCCCGGCCAGTGGCGTGCATTGCATAAAGGCATATAAGCAGTGCCTACCTCGATAAATCACCATAAGCCTGTCAATTACATTTTAGTGTGTGTGCCCCACAATTAAGAAACTCACTAAATTATTATACAATAAAAAATCTTCATACAAACACGTGCGGCAGTAGGCAGTTGCCAGACGGCCTACAGCTGACGACGAAATTAAATTCCTGCCTACCTATTCTGAAAACCAATGCACGCCTCTGGTCCCGGCTGTCATTCGTAGATCTTCGACAGTCGTTATGGCGGTCGGTAATTTATCGAATAGGATCGTTGCGTTCGATTTTGAAATCGGTTTTTGTCAGTCGCTGTATTGAGCTTACGAAAACCGCTATTGGATGTTAAAAGTATCGTGTATTCTTAGGTCTTATGGTAAAACTAGCTTTTGCCCGTGGCTTCGCTCACGTTAAGAAAAATTCACAAAGTTTCATCCCCTATTTTATCCCCTTCGGGGTAGAATTGATCAAAATCCTTTCTTAGCGTATGCCTACGTCATTCCAGGGTAGCGGGATCGTCCGAAAGGGTTACCGCTGCCCTGGAACAGAAAGGGCTAAGGAAGGAACAAGGGTGGGTTTTAGTCAGTAAGAGTCTAACACTCCCTTCCGCTCCACCCAGAGCGGGAGGAGTCATTTGATGATCTCCCATAAAAAAAGTCAGTCAGTCACCTTTGAGTTATATATATTTAGATGTTGCCAACAAGGTAAGTTTTAGATTCCTTATTATTTTACGACTCTAGCAGAGCCCAAAAGGAGGGTTACGTTTGTACTATTATTTTCTTCCTTTTCACGCCTGCTGCAAGCTCCACTCAAAGAAAATAATGCACTCTAATCATACCCAACCTACCTACATTAAACTTCAAAGTAATGCTGACGCACCGAGTTAGCATACTTGATTACATGATCCGACATAGATGGAACGAACACTCGCGGATTCTAATTAACGTAGCAGAGTGAGCTGTAAGCTTGCCGGGTAAGAATGGGGGTACTCCATCACTTTAGTAAAGCGCGATTAGGTTATGGTAGGAAGCAAGAAATGGTAGAAAGATTGGTAAACCGTTTTTTTCATAATCAGCCTATAACGTTCCGGCCTGTGTCCCAGACGAGTCTGAGAGGACTCAACGAGAGGGAGTGGGCGTAATCCACTACACAAGATTCGGTTTCCACATTATCTTCCACCTGTACCGTGAGCTCCTGCGCTTACACACACATACACAGCGATTTTGATACACTTGGTTACCACATGTAAAGCGTGCGACGTTTCATGAGATAAAAATGCTGTATGGAAATTATGTATGGATGTAATCATTTTTAATGTGATGTGATATAATTATGACACGAGCTCGTTAAGCCGTTGGTCCCGGCTGTCATTCGTGTATCTTTGACCGTCGTTACGGGTCGTCAGTAGCCCGAAAGTCTGATAACCAGTCTTACCAAGAGGTATCGTATTACCCAGTAACTGGGTTGTTGAGGTCAGATAGGCAGTCGCTGAATGTAAAATACTGATATTGAGCTCCATCCGGTTAGACTGGAAACCGACACGAACATAGTTGGGAAAAGGCTAGGTAGATGATGATTGTATTGTAGTTAGTTAAGTAGTCATGTAATTTACTACCTAGTGTAAATAGTTAATTACAATAAAATCGACAAGTAACGATATGATTATAACGACTCCGCTACTGAATGTTGAAGTTTGAAATGTCGACGTATGTTAGTTCTAAAGTACAGGATCTCGATGTACGCCAGTTTGAAAGTTCACTGGAGCGAAGTATGCAAGGCCGACGTATCGTTAGTTAGAAAGCATACGAGTGCGAATAGTCCTATTGCACTCGTATGCTTTCTAACTAACAGTACGGAGGCATTTCATACTTCGTAACAGGGTAATTTCGAACTGGCGTACATCGCACTCGTATGCTTTCTAACTAACGATACGTCGGCCTTGCATACTTCGCTCCAGTGAACTTTCGAACTGGCGTACATCGAGATCCTGTACTTTAGAACTAACATACTTCGACATTCAGTAGCGGAATCGATTATAACACAATATTACAAGCAAAACATATACTACAGTACCTCCACCATCCTAAATAGGACCTAAAACTCTGCCTACGCGCTCAACACGACAGATAATTGCAGCCTACCCTCAAAGGTGACGAGTACCACACGGCGGTACGTGCCCCCGCATAGATCGAGAGACCCGGTTCTAATTAACGCGAAGTACCGCCTGCTATTAGTTTCTGGCGCCGAGAGGAGCCTACAGTGCTGCGAGATTTATTTAGGTAGCGGTTCCTATATTGATGAAACGGATCGTCTAGGTAACCAATCGTTGTGTCTTCCCAATAAATAATATAATATAATATCCCTGGACATTTCACACAGCACCATTTGTCCCAAGCTAAGCAACCTAATGCTTGTGGTATGGTAACAAGATGGCTGATAAACTACTTATATACAATTTTTTTTTGTAAATACCTACATATTATAGATAGAAAAACACCCAGACTCGGAACAAATACATGTAGGTCATACAAATATTTGTTCCGTATAAAGACAAGTTTAATCTTAGCTTGGGTCATTGGGTGTCAGAGGCTTATATATAGACATCGGATTATACGAATTTGCATGTTTGCATATGCAGATGCATATAATTCTATTTTTGTTATAGCATTATTGCATATTTTGGTACTTTTTCATTGACAGTGCTTATTTCAGTAGTCATACGTGTTAGGCGTTGTATTATGCGTCTAACGCAATTCAATTGTTTTTGTCTCGCTGTATTTGTTTATCAATCTTATGAAAATCTTATTTTTTGAAATAATGCCGCCAGTAAAATTTTCCCAGACTTTAATGGAATCTTGGATAAAAATTACCCAAGCCAATTTACGACTGATGCCACTGTGATTTTCTGCAAGGTTTATGAAAAGCGAACGCCTTCTTCAAAAAAATATCAATTCGATAAACATGTGAGTACTGCGTCCCATTTAGCTGCAAGACAGAAACCTACAAGAAGTCGACAGCTGAAAAATTGTAAAACTGGAAATAAAGATTATTATTATTTTTTTAAATGTGAAACCGGACCTTTGAAAACATTGGGTATGTCCTTTACGCACATGTCATATCTACCAACCCGCACTGGGCCTGCGTGGTGGATTACGAACTCCCTCTCAAAAGACAGGAGGCCTGTGTCCCAGCAATGGGAACATTATAGGCTGACTATGTAAAGAATAATATGCTTACCTTGGGTGGCCGGAGAAGGAGTAAAAAAATATTCTTATTTTAAACAAAACTCAACACATAAACCCCTTTATTCATAAACGTTGCTTAAAGTTAACCAGTGATTAGCGACTGTTTAACCATACATTTTTGACGTTTAAGCGTTACTTAACTTTAGTCATCGTTTATGAATAAACCCCATCATCTGTATTCCCCGAAGGGTTTGCCAGAGGTGCACCTCGCTTAACCCTTCGGGAAATTCTTATATTGAAATGAAAATACCTGAATTTTTTTTTTTAAGAAATAAGCAGTACCTTTGTTCTCATATTATATCTATGTCATATCATTATGTATTTTACTGTGTGTACATAAATAATAAAATAAATAAATACCACACACACCCAGGTGCACCTGGGTATTTCATTTAAATATAACTTGACCAATTTGGTTCACAAAAGCTATTTTAGTGATTTATTTTTTAATATACAACGTTCAAAAGTTTAAACATTAATCTCTATGATATCTCTCTTGTGATTTATTTCAAACAATTAACACTTCATCCAAGTGTCATGCTCATATTGCTCATATTAAACAAGTATTATTTCAATGAGCACATGTCAACACGGTTGGATTCCTTTGCGGCTTAAACTGAAATAATATATCATTGTCTTGATTGTAAAGAGCAAGTGCTTTCTCTTGCTCTTTACAATCAAGACAATGATATATGTATTAATAAAGAATTAATTATAGTAAATATTTCAGTTTCATGCAAACTTAACCCTTCTTTAGTGGATATTTGAGTGCAAAATGGTTGAATATAATCAGCCTATAATGTTCCTACTGCTGGCACACAGGCCTCCTCAGTGCGGGTTGGTAGATGTCACATGTCTACGAAGTTTTGGTTCTAGGACATGCCGGTTTTGTCACGATGTTCTCCTTCGCCGTTTTTAGAGCAGTGGTGATGAAATAATTTACACAAAGCAAAGTGCCTGTCTGGGTTCGAACCTACGACCTATAACTCGTATGTCGCGGTTGTAACCACTAGGCGTGTACTGACTGGGCAGGTCCACTCAATCTGTGTGATTATTTCCTCAAAAGGCCATTTCAGACATCAATCTACATGGTCTTCACATGATCTGATCAAGATTATGCCTGGACTTTAAAAGAAACTGTAACCTCTGAGTTTGTTTCGGGCCTTTCTTCTCAGAGTATTCAGATAGGGAACGCCGACCTCATCTAGTTTTAACAATATGATTGACATGTTTTTTTACACTACTTACAGAAATAAATACATTGACAGTAATTCCCGACATAGACTTCTGAACACTTATTAAACCTAGATTCTAAAAATTACGCATTACCTAAACGAAATTACATAGAGGTGAACGTATGAACGTAATCTTTCACCCGTAAATATTGTCTGAAGGTGAATTTACCAATTTTTCCCATTAATTGTTGTCTTTAATAACGATCCAAGTGGACTAGGATAGCGAATGAAATGAATTTGTAACCTATAAAGTTCTATTGTTGAACATTAACCTCCTTAAAGAAAATGTCCCAATTACACATCATCATTTCAGCCGAAAGTCACCACAAGGAGGAACCCGTTGGATGCGAGAAGCAAAGAACAGGTGGAAGTGAAGGTGCTTATGGGAGTTCTTTGGGCAGTAAAATTACACATAGGTACAACAAAGTAAGGATGCACATACTTGTCGAGGGGTGCTAAATTAATTAAATTTATTTTACTTACTTTATTAAGAACTTCGTTTTTTAGGGTTCCGTAGTTCACGTCTCGGAACCCTTATAGTTTCGTCATGTCCGTTCGTCCATCCGTCTATCCGTCCGTCCGTCCGTCCTCGGCTTACCATCCAAACGGTTAGTGCTAGAAAGATGAAACTATGCGTGGATATTTGTACTTACCACGTCGACTAAGTGCTAAAATAAAATCACGAGAAAAGTTTTTTTTTAGGTTACCTCCCCTACCCGTAAAGTGGGGTATCATTAGATAGGTCTTTTAAAAACATTGAGAGATTGCAAGATGATTTTCTTACTTAGGGATCCGTTTGCGAGATATTCAACTTTAAAGTGCATTTTTTTGTTAAAATAGTGCGCCCCTCTTAAAGCTAAAAGGCGGGCTCAAAAAATCTGAAAAAATTCATGATGGTAGTCCGTGTGATGAACTTTGAAGGAAAACTATAAAGGCTTAGATAACTTGGTTAGTTCAGGAATTATAGAGACCTAACTTGTAAAATCAATCATAAAAAAAAAAAAAAAAAAAAAAAAAAAAATGCGCTTACTTGGAAAACTTCGTACAAAAATAACGAAGTCATAAGTAATATATTATGTATCCAATCCTAATGGACACGATTTTATTTCAAGAGGATAAATAAAATTAGGGGCTTTAAAAAGTTTATAACGACACTCGATAGATGGCGTTGTGCATTTATTCCAAATTAGGATTTATCCCGGTACTAAGTACACACGCCAAAACAAGGAATAATCTCGAACAACCACGCGGGCGAAACCGCGGGCAAAAGCTGGTAACCCATAAAGAAAACCAGCATAACCTGCACTTCTATAACTAAAACCTACTTTAACCAAACACAAATTATCAGAACCAATTTAAGAGAGTCAGTCCTAGGGAATCTCCATTGAATGCAATCAAGGCGTCGTCGGTAAAGAAAAATGAGATCATAACTTTATAACTGGCTAAGTGTATACCACAGACCATGGAATCGCCGTGCCGGCAGCGTCGAGACACGGCCGTAATAATTCGTGGCGCCGAAAATGAGCGCACAACTTCTGTCATGACCACCATTAAAAGCCATCAGTTTCTATACGTCGTGTGTGTCTTAGAATTTGTTTTATATTTATGTCATCTTGCACGTCAACCTAGGAAGTGGTCGGCTGCTTCACCGGGCTGTCCTGTGAATGGCTTAGTAAATTAAGGACTCCAGCTGGGGCATAAAACTTAAAAACTAAACAATTACTCGCTATGGGCACTCCCTGTGGGGTATGGACGTCAGCTTAGGACGTCTCTGGGGAAGGGCAGCAAGGAACATGCTGGGTCAGATCATGATTAATTATTAAGGATGAATTTAAAGGTACAAGGTACGAGCTGGCACGAGCAAGGGTCGGGGCGAACATGGACATGGCATCGTGGTGGGCCTTGGCGAGGACGGAAAGACGGCTCACTGTGTTTGTATTAAGCGAGTAAACGGTGACATTCTTGGTTTGTACGTGAAAAGTTGACAATGCCGCCTCTAGCAGCAGTCGCCGAGGCGTCTCCGTACTCTGTGGTTGTAAACTTCAATAACTTAGAAACAAGTAAAAAGAAGCGAGATACTTCATCAAAGGAAACTATGAAGTTGGAGTTGATAAGGAAAATATATTTTGTTACAAAGACGACGGTATGAACTTTGATAGTATACTATTTGAGTAGCTTTAAAATGTAATTTAAGTTAAATTACGTGGGATTCATAGCGTCTATTGCTCCACTTAGGCTAAGAAACAATGGTGGAAAGGAATATTGTAATCTTGCTTGACAAACGTATTGACATAACAATACAATCTCAACAAACAACCTTTCCTTTCCTTTGTAGACCAGGGTCGATAATTTTTAAAACTAAAAAAAATAATAGTAGGATGAAACCCATTAGAAAAGGAGGAGAATATTATAAAAATGAAAGGAAAAATAATTTACGGGCGATCTGAGGTCGGGAAGGGGATGGGGGTGAGTTTTTAAGGGTAAAAAACGGTTTTTCTCGATTTCCGGCAAAACTAAAAGTCCTATCGAAAAAAGTCAAATGGCAAAGTTGTAGGTAATAAAAAGATCTAAAACTTTTGTATTTTCACTTTTTTCACATAACCTCAAAATTTATGTGAAAAATTCAAAAAACCAAGTTTTTGGTTTTTTATTTTTATCTTTTACAATTCTTTTTTTCCTTTAACGAAATTTGGTGAAAACTTAGCTTTTTATGTCCCAAATACGCTGTAATTTATTTGATTAAAAATATTTATTATTTCACCTTATTTTGAATTAATATCGAAAAAGCACCCTAATTTTCAATCGAAAATTCACCCGTCAAAATATCAGCTTTTTTCAAAAAGTTGGTATGTTTTCTGTTCGTTGAAATCTCTATTTTCCGATGGTGAAAAAAAAAATATGTTACTGTAGTAAATCTTCTCAGAAAATGCAAAAAATCGAAACAAACTCGAATTCGAAAACTGATAATCTGAAAAGCCAAAATCGAATTATTAATGCCTTCATTATTTTATCGTGAGTATACCGCCATGAAAAAAAAATATTAAAGAAATAAATGTCAAAATGTATAAAAAATATATTATAAATATATTAAAAATATATAAATATATAAAAAATATGTATAGTAAATATATTTTTAATAACTAACTTTTGGCCGATTTTCATATATATTTTATACATTTCAAATATATTTCAGATATATTCAAAATATATTTTTTTTATATTTTTAGCTATGTTTTTTATGTCTTTTAAGATATATTTTGAATGTATCTGAAATATATTTGAAATGTATAAAATATATATGAAAATCGGCCAAAAGTTAGTTATTAAAAATATATTTACTATTCATATTTTTTATATATTTATACATTTTTAATATATTTTTTATACATTTTGACATTTATTTCTTTAATATTTTTTTTTCATGGCGGTGTACTCACGATAAAATAGTGAAGGCATTAATAATTCGATTTTGTCTTTTCAGATTATCAGTTTTCGAATTCGAGTTTGTTTCGATTTTTTGCATTTTCTGAGAAGATTTACTATGGTAACATATTTTTTTTTTTCACCATCGGAAAATAGAGATTTCAACGAACAGAAAACATACCAACTTTTTGAAAAAAGCTGATATTTTGGCGGGTGAATTTTCGATTAAAAATTAGGGTGCTTTTTCGATATTAATTCAAAATAAGGTGAAATAATAAAAAAAAATAATCAAATAAATTACAGCGTATTTGGGACATAAAAAGGTAAGTTTTCACCAAATTTCGTTAAAAAAAAATAATTTTTGTAAAAGATAAAAATAAAAAACCAAAAACTAGGTTTTTTGAATTTTTCACATAAATTTTGAGGTTATGTGAAGAAAGTGTAAATACAAAAGTTTTAGATCTTTTTATTTCCTACAACTTTGCGATTTGACTTTTTTCGATAGGACTTTTAGTTTTGCCGGAAATCAAGAAAAACGGTTTTTTCCCTTAAAAACTCACCCCCATCCCCTTCCCGACCTCAGATCGCCCGTAAATTATTTTTCCTTTCATTTTTATACTATTCCCCTCCTTTTCTAATGGGTTTTATCCTACTATTATTTTTTTTCACTTTTTATTATTTTTAAAGGCTTCTACCCTGGTCTATTGTCTCAATCTTTAACTTAACTTTAGAATTACAAATAATTTGTAGAATGGCCGATCATCATTGACGCCGTAATTGATGATTAGATGGTAAAAAGATGGCATGCCACTGACACTATTAAAAATATTGTTCGTATTTGGTAATTCACGGGGTAATTGCGTAAAGCTACGTACGCACTGACAGGTGGCTTGCTTAGCGCCTAGAGCCTAGTGACTTACCATCCTTCGATACACGCTAGGCGACTAACGAAGACCCCAAGCGCATTGCGGCCCGTTGTGAGAATTCTAGAGTGTTCATTTCACTTCGCTACTTGCAAGGTGACTCGCTAGGCTCTAGGCGCTAAGCAAGCCACCTGTCAGTGCATACGTAGCCTTACACACTAACAGTAGCAAGTGTAGCAACGGCTTTCATTTTGACAGTTCAACAACGTGTATTGCGATTTTTACATTGATTAGCAAATAAATTTTCCGAACTTATTTATTTATTTAAGGACTTTGGAAGACTTACAGCTAAATAGGTACAATAGTGATAAATAACAGTATGATAATCTGACAGCCAATTACAGGTCTTCACGTCTAGAGCTTGTCTGGTATAAAAGTAGTGTACTGTGGAACAAAATATACACATTGCAAATATTGCCAAAAAGATATATAGGTATATCTATATATATAAAACAAAGTCGGGTTTGTTACAACACTTATAACTCGAGATCGGCTGGATCAATTTTCATGGTTTTTATTTCGTTGGATTTGTCTCCGCCCTGAATAGCAGAATACATTTTAAAAACAATGAAAACTTGACGAATACATAATTATGAAAATGAATCATTTTCCATTTAATTATGTTTGTTCGTACCTGTCAAACATTTGTTTTCCTCCTGTCATCCTGTCAAATACTGTGATTGACATTTATGCATGCGTTCAGAAATGTATTTTGTGTAAACTATTTTCTTAATCAATTAAAAAGGTTGAAAAGTGTATTAAGCAGACTTGAATAGAAGTTCCTCAAATATTTATGCGTGCGTTCAGAAATAATGACAAATGGTTAACATCGGTAGGAGTAGGGTAGGAGTAGGGTGGTAGTAGTAGGGTAGTAGTAGGGTAGGAGTAGGGTAGGAGTAGGGTAGGAGTAGGGTAGGAGAAGGGTATGAGTAGGGTAGGAGTGGGGTAGGAGTAGGGTAGGAATAGGGCAGGAGTAGGGTAGGAGTAGGGTAGGAGTAGGGTAGGAGTAGGGTAGTAGTAGGGTAGGAGTAGGGTAGATGTAGGGTAGGAGTAGGGTAGGAGTAGGGTAGGAGAAGGGTAGGAGTAGGGTAGGAGTAGGGTAGGAGTAGGGTAGGAGTAGGGTAGGAGTAGGGTAGGAGTAGGGTATGAGTAGGGTAGGAGTAGTGTAGGAGTTGGGTAGGGTAGGGGGTAGGACACCACGCAAACGAAGTAGCGCCGGGCAGCTAGAAATAATTTATATGGCAAAACAACGTTTGCCGGGTCAGCTAGTTTAAAATAAAAATTTGCAAGTAGATCATCACTTAAAATATGTAAAAACTAACATAACTGCGGCAGGTTATTCGCCATCAAACCAAGATGTTAAAAATTCAATTTTAAAAAAAATAAAAAGAAAACTAAATCTGAAGAATTCAATCTTTAAAGAAATTCATTGCTAAACACTTTTTTGCTGATGTCACACTCGTATTAAAAAGATCAAAGTCGAACTGTTTACACACCTTATTAAAATACCTACTTACACGCACAACATACGAATTTTGTCTGTAGTTAGTAGTTACAAATGGCACCCGTAATGGTGGATTGAACCGTTTGGATTTGCTTGGAACGTTGAAGTAGAAAGTTGACAAAAATCAGAACAATTTTATTTATGTCACCTCGAATCGTCTTAAGCAGCATTGGATTAGCAATATCTGTCAAAATGTTTCCGATAGGGTCGTAATCCCTCATTATTTTGCTTTTCCACTAACACGCCATTATGAATTAAGGACATTACGAACTTGTGGCACTATAGTAATGGCTTTGTCTTTAAGTAACGCAACAGTCATAATGACCAATCATTCTTCTTCTCTTAGTGTCGATGGTACTCTCGTTGTTTTTTTTTTATATCGTTCGAAGTTGGAAGTGCAGGTGAAAAGGTACTTAGGACACTCGAGCAAGATCATGGTCTGATCAGAAACACCACACTCGCACTGGGTGTTGGATGGGGTCAGTAATCTCTCACTTCGACAAAACCACAGTTTGCCGTTCCTCACAATAAAAAAAAAATAAAAAAAACCAATCATTGAAAATAGCAGACTTCACGTAATAATTACGTTCTCCTGTAAGTCAATTGTAAAATCACACTCGACCAGTTATTCATCAGTCCTATCGATATCGAAAAGCTTTAAGTCATTATTAATTTGTATTGAAGTAATATAATAATAATTTATTAAATAGAAACGTTTACAAAAGGTGTACATAGCAAATTCCCCATACAATTTAGAGCCTAAAAATAAAATATTTTTTATTACAGGTGCAAGTAATGATGGTTCGGAATAAGAGTGTTCGGTAGCGACCCGCCCAAACTAGGTTTATTCAAACCTGTGTTTCAGGCCAAAAAAGAAGACAGAAGTGTGGTGATTTGGGTTGATTGTTCAGGTGTATTTCTCTAAGCCCAAGCCATACCCAGCGAGCCATATCTACTGCAGATCACTTTAACAGTACAAAGCTAGTTAAGATGGTTGTAGATACGACTGTTCTACAGGTTTAATTGAAGGAACGTTCACTCACAGCTAAGCCATCTGTTCCCAATAGTCTAGAGCTTCCGTACTTGCTCTTAATGTGATTAATAAAGCCTGATCGCTTTGATATTGACGATGGTTTATCTGTAACTGGTTTATCTATAAATCGAGGAAATTAATTGTTTATCAAACTCGTAGACGTATTAGAGCGATTTCATGCTATGTAAAAAATTACAGTTGTTATTTGTATTCAACATATCCCGTAATCAACGCACACTACCAAACTCCCCAATTAGAATATTATTCTATTACTAGCTGCGACCCGCAGTTTCATCCGCATAAGTTTTGATCCCGTGGGAATATCGGGATGCAAAGTATGTGTTAATCCTGGCTATAAACTACCCGTGTGACAAATACCATTAAAATTCATTCAGTAGTTTTTGTGTTAAAGAGTAACAAACATCCATCCATCTATCCATATACACTCGCGAGCAATGAAAAAGTTCCAGTGACATAGCACCAAATTACTCCTAAACGGGAAAGGCTAGCTTAATGACGCCGTCTGCAATATTAAAGTACACATCACAGCGCATTAGAATATTACCAACTAAAAACGTAAATATTGGAGCTAGGGAGCTAGGTTCTATGTCTTAGGAGATATTAAGGTGTTTGTCGGCATTTTGTGGGTGGACCTTTTTCATTGCTCGGCAGTGTATTATACAAACTTTCACGTTTATAATATTACTAAGTGTTTAGGACAGTCTAAACATACAGAATTATTATTTTTAATATTAACAAAAATAGTAATAATTTTAGTAAATAAGCTTGCAACACTGTTTTTGGTGCAATTTTCCGTTGTGATGTGGCAACACTTTTTTTCTCTTCTTGTCTGATTGCTATGTGTAACGGTGTGCCTCTTGACTGCATTTTTATAAGTTTAATAAACTCTATAAGTTTAAAGTTCCCACGCATTTTATTTCGTACATGCGTGCGGTGGTCCTTCGAGCAGTGTTTAAAATCAGTGCCGAGCAGCTTCGCAAATTTTTTGTGGATAAATTGTGCTCGTGGTGTCCGGCTTGCAATACAAGTCGGCGTTGTTGGCGGGGTTTGTACGAGGCCCGCAACTTCGTTCTATGCAAAGCTAGAACGAAAATCAACGAAGCATCATCAAGATACAGCATCATATCATCGAGTAATCGTAAAAATTACGATTTTCTGCACAGCACATCGAATTTGGCTTCTATCAAGTTACCCACATTTCCATTTTGTGAGGTGTGAAGTTCGTGGGAGACGTGACGTCAGTAACGACGGTGTTGGGTTGGCAGCATTGAAGAGTGAAGTGAGCGCGGTCCATATCCGCCCGGCGGCCATTGCGCCGGAGTCATTCACTCAGCTGTCATTCACTGAGCTGTCAAGTGTCACTGTCATCGGTTTGTTTTATAAACAAACGTCGCCGTCGTCGTACCGGCTCCGTGTCATTAAAGTTCGTATTTACAAAGTGCGGCTTAGATATAAAGTGCGCGGAGTTTTCGTAAGTCGTAAAATAAATAAAGTGTTACGTCCTACATACGTTCCACCATGGAACCCAAGGAAACTTTGCGTAAACATCGGCTTCTTCGTGGCCAATGCAAGGCTACAATCACGCGCATTGAGACGTTTGTGAACGACCCCATCAGTTTTGCGTCTGCTACCGTGGATATCCTGGAGGCTCGCAAGGAGAAGCTCATCACAGCGCTCAAGAGCTATGAAGCGGTGCAATTGGACATACTAAGTATTGACGAAGACGACTGCGAACAGGTTGGTCCAATAGAAGAACAATATTATTCTGTGCTAGCTAAAATTAATGCCTCTTTAAAACAGATAGGTAAGAAATCAGTCTCAGAATGTCATAATGTTTCCACATGTAAATTGCCAACCATTGATATTACACCCTTTGACGGGAAGAACTTCACTAAATTCAAGCCATTCTTTGATTTATTTATGGCTGTTATCGATAATAACAGGTCATTATCTGATGTGCAGAAACTTTTTTATTTAAGGAAATATGTAACAGATGATGCTTTGGCAGTCATTGTCAATTTGCCGTTAGTCAATCAGTCCTACAAGGAAGCACTAGGCTTGTTGGAGAAGCGTTTTGATAACAAAACGCGGTTAATAGGAAACCATATTAGCGGTTTACTAGATTTACCTACAATGCATAAAGGCACTGCAGCCTCAATAAGGTCTTTTGTGTCGGATGTACAGCAACAGCTGCATGCATTAAAGAATCTGGGACAGCCCATCGATACATGGGACATGTTGCTAATTTCCATTCTAACAAGAAAATTAGATCAAATAACTAATAGGGCTTATCAATTAGATAAGGATCTAGAAAAATTGCCTTCCATGGCACATTTTTTAAGCTTTCTTGAAAAGCGCGCTATAGCGTTAGAGGATAGCTTACCCCCCAATAGTACTTGCTATGAAAGTACAAGTAGATTCCATAAATCTAACCCATCAAAGGTAACCAATGTTGCCTCACAAGTAAAAGAAATGTGTAAACACTGTAACAAAAGTGACCATGCTCTTTTCAGCTGTCCGGAGTTCAAAACGGCAGCACTAGAGGTCCGCCAGTTATTTGTGCGGGACCATGACTTATGTACCACATGTCTAAGGACACACAAGGGGAAATGTAAGTTTAATTTCAAATGTAAAATATGTAAATTAGGGCACAACACTTTGTTGCACGAAGAAAAAGCTGCTCCTGTTGAGCCTGCAGTGACTTTGTTGTCTAACCCTGTTTCCAACAGCATTTTGCTTCCAACTGTAAAGGTTAATTTATTAAATCAATGTGGTGAAAAAGTTTCTATCCGAGCATTGCTTGACACGGGCAGCCAGGCATCTTTTGTTACAACCAGCCTTGTAAACAAACTTGGGTTGATTGCCATGAATCAAACCCATAATATTATAGGCATAGGTAATAAACAAACACAAATCAATAAACTTGTGAATATAAGTGTGCTTCCATGCCACAATAATGTAAAATTAAATTTAAAATGTCACATTGTTGACACAATAACAACAAGGTTACCCCAACAATTTATAAATGTATCCGGGTGGAATTTACCAAAAAATGTGAAACTTTCAGATGAAGAGTTCAATATCCCAGCTGAGATTTCTTTGTTACTGGGTGCGGATGTTTATTTCAATGTTTTGCTAGATGGTTGCATTAAAATTCAAAATGGACCGGTATTACAAAACACCCTATTTGGGTATGTAGTTGGTGGTAATGTTCCTGAAAAAGTGAGTAATGTAACTTGTAATATTGTATCAAATTTTGCTATAAATGATCACAACAAATTAGAAAATGTAATGGAGAATTTTTGGCTCTCTGAAAAAGTACCCGAGCCCATGAAGCCGAGTTGTGATGAGTTTGTAAAGGCTGAAGAAAGTTTTCAGAGTTCTATGAGCCTGAAAGATAATCGATTCTATGTTGATATGCCTCTCATCACACCTCTGGAACATTTGCAGCTTGGCGATTCGTTTTCAGTTGCCTATCAAAGATTCCTGATGTTAGAAAAAAGGTTTAAATCAAATCCTCTATTACTAGAGCAGTATAAATTGTTCATAGATCAGTATGTAGAGCTAGGACATGCTAAGATAGTGGAGGTTGCTAATTACGATATTGATAAAGATCCTGTTTACTTTCTAGCACACCATGCTGTTATTAACGAGGCAAGTAAGACAACCCGACTTCGAGTTGTGTTTGACGGGAGTATGAAGTCCCGCAGCCAGTTGTCCCTCAACGACGTCATGCTGAACGGCCCCGTGGTACAGAGTGAGCTTTTTGATATTCTTATCTTGTTCAGGACCTTCATTTACACAATAATTTGTGACGTTCAGAAGGCCTTTCGCAATGTGATGATAAACAGCCATCACACCTGCCTTCAAAATATTTTATGGCGAGATGATCCTAGGAAGCCTATCAGCTGCTTACAGCTTCAGACTGTCACTTACGGACTGAAGGCCTCTACATTCTTGACCACTCGATGCCTACTTGAATTAGCTCAACGCTATAAGGATAAATACCCACTTGCTGCTGAAGCAATGATCAAGAGTACCTACGTCGACGATATACTGGGTGGGTCAGATAATATAGAGCAGCTGCATGAGCTAAAATCCCAATTGATAGAGCTCCTGAAATTAGGTAGTTTTTCTCTACACAAATGGTGCTCAAACGCCCTTGATGTCCTAGATGGTATTCCAGATGAGCAAAAACAATTTGAACATGTAGACATGAGTGGGAATAATTTAGTAAAGACTCTAGGTTTAATGTATGATATAACTTCAGATAAATTCATTTTTTCAAGCCCCATTTTTGATGAGGAACATAATTTAAATACAAAAAGAAAAATTCTGAGCCTTATAGGGAAGATGTTTGATCCTCTCGGCTTAGTAGGCCCAATAATAGTGGTAGCCAAAATATTCATGCAGGAGCTATGGTCTTTGCAAATAGGATGGGACTCCACAGTACCCAAGGATCAGTTAATATACTGGAGCAATTTCCTAAACAATTTAAAGTTAATGGGCAAAATAAAAATAAATAGATGTGTTAACAGTAAAGATGTTTCTTCTGTAGAGTTGGTAGGGTATTCTGATGCATCAATAAAAGCCTTTGGCTGCTGTATCTATCTAAGAATTTTAAAAAATGATGGTTCAGTGCAGACAGATCTACTCTGCTCCAAGTCCCGTATTGCTCCTTTGAATAGAAGCAGGACGATTCCCCAGCTTGAACTCAATGGTGCTCTCCTTTTAGCCCAGCTGGCGCATAGGGTTGGTAGAGTCCTGGTGGGTAGGTATTCCCATCTAGATACATTCTTGTACAGCGACTCCCAGATAGTGCTAGCTTGGATTAAGTCAGGCAATGTAAAGTCAAACGTTTATGCCAATAATAGAGTCAAGCAAATAGTAGAGCTGACCGATCAGGCTCAGTGGGGATTTGTTAGGACCTGTGACAACCCTGCAGACTTATTGTCGAGGGGCGTCTTGCCGCATAAGTTGCAGCAAAGTGAGCTATGGTGGCACGGGCCAACCTACCTATCAGACAGGAAACATGCACATACTAATTTTGAAAATTGTAAATCGTCTGATTTGTCCACAGACACTGAACAGATTGATGAGCTAAACGTACCGTGCAACTGGACACAGGTAGAGCCATCGTTTTCAACAAAGCTATTTGAAAAATATTCTAGCGTTTATAAATTACAGAAAGTGATAGGATTTATTTACAGGTTCTATAACAACTGTTCGAAAAATAAAAATAAAATAACGGACGGTAACCTATCGCCTCAGGAGCTTCGCGACTCTATGTCAGTCATCGTGCGTTGTACGCAGATGCAACATTTTGCTAGAGAGGTAGAGTCACTTTCTGCTGGGAAAAATATAAAGACAGGAATAGGTAGCCTCTATCCCTTCCTTGATAAAATAGGTATTATTAGAGTAGGAGGTAGGCTCCATAATGCCAAGGAGATGTCTTTCGATAAAAAGCATCCACCTATCCTTCCGAAAAACTCTCACATAACTAATCTCATAATAGAAAGAGAACACTTGCGACTCTTACACGCAGGCCCTAGGTTAGTTTTGAGCTCTCTATCCCAAAGGTACTCTATAGTCAGTGGTATTCGGGAGGTCAAGAAAGTAGTGCGTAAATGCGTCAAGTGTTTTCGGTTAAAAGCTGAGGCTGCTAAGCAGTTAATGGGTTCCCTTCCGCAAGAAAGAATCACAGCGTCCAGGCCATTTCAGCATGTCGGCGTTGATTTCTGTGGACCCTTCGATATGAAGGTTGCTAGGGTTAGAAATCCTATTGTTAAGAAATGTTACATCGCGCTTTTCGTTTGCTTTGCTATAAAAGCTATACATGTAGAGCTCGTATCGGACTTAACAACTGAAGCCTTCTTAGCATGTCTCAAGCGGTTTATTTCAAGGCGTGGCATGCCCACAAATATATATTGTGACAACGCTAAAACCTTTAAAGGAGCGTCAAATGAAATGAAAAGGTTGTATGACTTACAGTCCTCCAAAAACCACAGGGATACTGTTGATGGTTTTTGCTCTCAGCATTATATAAAATTTAGGTTTATACCCAGTTATTCACCTGAGTTTGGAGGATTGTGGGAAGCAGGTGTTAAAAGTGTAAAACATCATTTAAAGAGAGTAGTAGGGAACCAATGTTTAACCTATGAAGAGCTCAATACAGTCATTGTACAAATCGAAGGAATTTTGAACTCTAGGCCTCTACTTTCTGCAAATTCAAATGATTGTAATTATTTAACTCCTGCACACTTTCTGATTGGAACAGCTCTGGCTAGCTATCCTGAAGTTGATCTAACAGATGTTTCAGTTAATCGTTTAAAATTTTGGAATCTTTGTACCAAACTTAAACAAGATTTTTGGAAATTATGGTCAAATGATTATTTAACACAGCTTCAAAGCCGTCCCAAGTGGAAATATCCTCAACCAAACCTTAAAGAAGGTGATTTGGTAATTGTAAAAGATATGAACACCACTCCATTAAATTATAATATGGCTCGAATTGTAAAAACATATCCAGGTAGAGACAATGTAGTAAGAGCGGCCGATATCAAAATGAATAACAAAGTGTATAGAAGGTCGGTAAAACGGCTATGTCCATTACCTGTAGAGTAGGCTACTGCCGGCCCCAATTATGTTTAGGACAGTCTAAACATACAGAATTATTATTTTTAATATTAACAAAAATAGTAATAATTTTAGTAAATAAGCTTGCAACACTGTTTTTGGTGCAATTTTCCGTTGTGATGTGGCAACACTTTTTTTCTCTTCTTGTCTGATTGCTATGTGTAACGGTGTGCCTCTTGACTGCATTTTTATAAGTTTAATAAACTCTATAAGTTTAAAGTTCCCACGCATTTTATTTCGTACACTAAGAAAAAGTAGGAAGTAGGATATTAATATGAATATTATATAATTATGTTTTATAGAATATTATTCTAATGAATTTTTGCTATAATGTATAAAACATTGTTTATT
The DNA here is from genome assembly GCA_949629185.1 of Apamea crenata. Lineage (NCBI taxonomy): Eukaryota > Metazoa > Arthropoda > Insecta > Lepidoptera > Noctuidae > Apamea > Apamea crenata. Next base: position 10,108,738 of record OX451375.1, on the reverse strand, counting down.
TATTAAATTAGTTATACCTACTGATTGTGAGAGAAAATTGTGGTCACGGTCAAGGTACATTTTTTGCAATTTGCAGCGGGGTAATTGCGTAACACATGGGTTTTAATTCGACAGTTCAACAACATTCATTGCTTTGTTAACGTTATTGAGCAGACACATTTTTCGAACATATGCAGCCATGGATTATCAATATTCTTTAAAATGATTCAGATTGAGATTGATAGTGTGTTACGCAATTAGGGTGCTGGCAGTGTCATTTCATGAAATATCAATCAATAGGATTATAATATTCAGAGGGTTCTATTGATAACTTTAATTATTATAATTCTGTAAATACATACTTGTTAAGGTCGCGAATCATATTATGTTGGTCAACATACAACCTCACACTGAGCTGCAAAATGCAAAAAAACGTAAGAAAATTAAAATTTCGCGGGCTACCCTGCCGCGTCCCCCTTATTCGAAACTCATTAGGTCAGACTTCGACAGACTTACGCTGCACAGCATCCATTGAACTCTCGCTCACAAAATATCACAATAGGAACTGAAACAGTCCGGCCAAAGATTTATCCCTATTGTTTCCAAATCTCCCCCGCTTAGGGGCAAAATGGGCAAAACGAAGCAGTCCAGTCGAAATTAGGTCAATCACTTTTTGTCGTAACGTTCACTTGTCTTGGATTATACTGCTTCAATATCAAATACCTACGTACTTAGCTACATCTGGATTTCATTTACCAGGCTTGCAGATCGATAGGGTACTGTGCAAAATAGAGAAGGAATTTTGGACTTTACCTCGTAAGGGATAAGGTGGAGATTTGGGTGGTGTGTTTAAATGAGAAAAACAATGTATCAGCTGGTTATCTGCCGCGTAAATTCTAAGGCTTGACTGGAACGGGTTATGGGCTCGAAGGCGTTGGCCTGGCAACCTATTACTGGATTTGGGATAATAATGATCTTTGTTTCTGAGTCACTTTGTAGGAAAGAACAATCGTTAATTTATAAACACTATGTAAAGTACCTACCTAAAATACAACTGACTAAAATGTACGGGTAGAGTTTTGTGCGATTTGAGGCTTAGTAGGTACTCTAGAATCGAGAGTACTAAGCCTCAAACCGCAAAAAACTTTCAAAATTCAAGTCTTTTAATTCTTTAAAGTACGAGAGTATATAGAGTCTAGATAGTCTCGTACTTCAAACAATTAAAATACTATTCTGGGGGTCTACTCAAAAGTAGTATCGGCCGAATGTTCGGCCGTTTCCTGCTACGAAGTTACTATTTGGTTCGGTTGGTCCCGATCCGACACTCCTACACTCTTTCGAATATTCTTCTTTCTTTGTTTCGTTTCCCTGGACATTTCACACAGCACCATTGACTATGGAATATATATATGGAATATTGACTATGGTCCCCACCCAACTGAGCCGATCCGAACTTTTTTCACATTTTTCAATAATATTCGGTTCGGCCATGTGTCGGTCCGATCCGAACATTCGCACTTTGCACTTCGGAGTAGACCCCCTGGTTCGGTCCACAAAAGTCTTTAAATCATTTTACGAAATTGCATCGATTGACATCATACAAACAAATTGTGGCAATTTACGGTTTTCCAGCTGAATGTACCATGTTTCTAAACGCTGTGAATGCAGTTAGCAATTACTCAAAAAGGAAAGGGCGGTCTCCTTAGAAAGTTTTAAAATAGCTACAAGGGTTAAGGTACCCTTACTGCCTCGTCTCAACCCTGTCTATACAAAATAGGAATTATCAGAAAGAGTTCGAACTTAAATTACAACACCTATTTCTCTTTCACATTGGTACACGCAGTACACAGACACACCATATTCCATTACAACTACATAGGTACTGATGAATACAAAATGGCCGCTTCCCATCAAGATTTAGGCAAATTCAAACCTCAATTTAGTTGCCTTAATATTCAGATCTAGACTATTTATAGCACAACAAAGGTGTATCTCAATAAATACACTTGAGATAATAATATCATAACTGAGCATCATGCTGTCAAAGATCTTTAGCCACTTAAATATTATAACAGCACCGTAATGCGCAGTAATGTATGCACTATTACATTATTAAACACATTTAACTACGCATCAATTCAAATGCGAGTAACTTTGATGTTATAACTTGGAGTATATACTCTAAGTTATCGCATCCCACCCATATGGGCCATATGCTCATATGGGTATATGGGCCCATATGGGTCGTGATGGCACAGTTGTTAAAATACTCGCCTTTCATGTACGAGGTTGTCCTCGTACATGAGAGGCGAGTATTTTGGGGGGCGAGATCTTCAACCAAGGTTCATTTTCGGGCAAGTAGTACTTACTAGCTGTACTAATTCAATTCAATGTACTTACATTCTGAGTTTGTCTTGGACATTATTGAGATGAATGAAGGAAAAAATCGTGAGGAAACCTGGGGGTCTACTCCGAAGTAGTATCGGCCGAATGTTCGGCCGTTTCCTGCTACGAAGTTACTATTTGGATCGGTTGGTCCCGATCCTACACTCCTACACTCTTTCGAATAGTGACTATGGTCCCGACCCAACTGAGCCGATCCGAACTTTTTTCGCATTTTTCAATAATATTCGGTTCGGCCATGTGTCGGTCCGATCCGAACATTCGCACTTTGCACTTCGGAGTAGACCCCCTGGACTTTTAGTTGATATAAGTCTGAGATCAGTTTTGCCAAGGGGGGTGTTACCTAGTAACTGGGTTATGGAAGTGGTAAAAGGCAGGGGACTTGGGTTCGAAAAGTCTCAGCCTAATTTAAATAAATGACTTTTGATTTTGTTTTTTTTTTGTGATGGAGGTCAGATAGGCAGTTGTTCCGTGTAAAACACTGATATTCAGCTGCATGTGGTTAGACTGGAAGGCGACCCCAACATAGTTGGGAAAAGGCTAGGTAGATGATGATTAAGGTAAAATTTTATACAGATGTTAAATAAAAACATTTTGGTCCATACTATATCCCGCCAGAAGGCATACAATATAGCCTAGATAATTGAAAGTCATATTAGCAAAAAATAAAGTCAATAGGTCAGTAGATGTCACAATTTCATACCAAACACTAATAGTTAATAATATGTAAATCAATTATGACGGCACATTAACAAATAGGTATTATTTAGTAACAATATCGTATACAATAATAAATGCAATAAACATGTCAACAACGAATATCTTATGGGAGCAACATTTTAATTATAGATAGATACAAAATTTTATAAATAGGTACTATTTTATTTTAGTCTCAACAGTCATCGGTGTTCAAAACCAATCTACAATCAACCTTGTGGTTACTTAAAACCCAAAACACAAAAAAAACCTGAACCAAATGCACAAAAACATTACAATAACTCTTCATTAACATCATTCCACATTCCCTCCCAAACGTGTAAGAAATCCCATACAATGTTGTCAGACCCCATCAATAATGTCTTAGAAAAACCATTCATATTTTAGCGATGCGAAATGCAACCCTCTGTTAAACAGGTTAACACTGGAAGGGAAGAGGGCCGTTAAACCTCTTAACGTCTTCGTGGCGGGTGAATAAATAAAATTCTTGCTTCTTAGTTACTGATACATAATGCTGTTTAGCTTGGCTGACTTGTTTGCCAAGTTAATGATCATCTCTAAACGTGACCTGCATCTCACTTGCGTAACATACTTTTTATCACAATACGAGGGTTTTGTAAGAAATTCCTAATCCATTGCTTCATAAGTTACAGTGCAGTGGTGGGCTACCGATATCGGCCCTGACTTACGAGTTGTAGGTCGTGAGTTCGAACCCAGACAGGCACCAGGCACTTTACTATGTGTATTTAGTTTACCTTTGCTCTTAAAATGGTGAAGGAAATTTCGTGACGAAACCGGCATGTACTAGAACCAACAATTCGAAGACTTGTGACACCCGCCTGGCAATCGCAGGCCGCAGTCATCCTCCCTCTCACAGGGAGGATGACTGTGTCCCAGCAGTGGGAACATTATAGGCTGATTATCTATATACATAAAGAAACAAGATGCAATTTGCCTACCAGAATTGGTATTGAAAGAAGAATGTTAGCTACACACCTACTCGTCAGTTGTTACACATAGCCAGTCGTATGTCACAACCCCAAAGGAGTTCCCGCGATTTTATAGCATGTCTCAGAAGGCCTATACATCCCGGTGCCGATCCGAAGACATCTTTATAGACTTCGCCAACGACGATATTTAGCACACTGTGCTACTGTGTTGGGTGAACGAATTTTTGATCAAGAGTAGACATTGTTGTGTTGTTATTCATGTCTTTTGTCTAAATAAATAAATAAAATAAAATTAGTTTAATTCAGGTAACAAGACTCATATACACACAGATACACACAGGATACCAAGCCCAGACAAAAACGAACACTCACAAGGTAGCAATATGTCTGCTGCAGCATTGCCGCATAAGGGCAATCCAGTCTGTTGGCGGTCATCGCCAGGACGGAGTTGGTGCTGCCCCGCACTCTACGCACCAGAGACGCGCACCGCTTGCGCATCGTCGCGTGAAAGCAGTCGGTGCGCACCTCCGCGAACTTGCTCGAGGCGCTGCAGTGGCGGGGCAGCTTCAACACCGCCTTGAACGCGTTATTGAACTGGACCTAAATCTCATTCTATCTCATAATATGCGCTAACATGCTTAAAATAATAATATGTACATGTATATGAAACAGAAGCAAAGAATCATAGGCATCAAAATATTCGTCCGCATCACTGTCAACAGGAACAGTGCCCAAAAGGCTTTTTTTTTTTTTTCTGGATGGGAAATCATCAAATGACCCCTCCCGCTCTGGGTGGAGCGGAAGGGAGTGTCAGACTCTTACTGACTAAAACCCACCCGTGTTCCTTCCTTAGCCCTTTCTGTTCCAGGGCAGCGGTAACCCTTTCGGACGATCCCGCCGCCCTGGCAGACTTCGGCCCTATCGGGCCCCGTCCTCTGCTGACATCTCTTTGAGGCGCGCGTGGAACACAACGCGCCGTCCGGCACGGGCCTGGTCCTGATCGGACGGTGAGCTACCCATTACTCACCGCCCGCAGGCCCGCGCCTACGGTGGCCGGGAGTCGTCACGCGGCTCCCGACGCCCGGAGCGTCTCCCGCGGCGGCTGAGGCGTGAGGTGTTTTCCCTCAGCCTCCCCGCCACCTCCTTCGCTAGCATGACTGCTTCGCAGAAGGAGGTGATTGCCTCCCACTCCCTCTCGCCCCGGACCATGGCTTGCACCAGGGCCGGACGCGAGAGGTCGCCGCCGTTGCGCCCAAAAGGCTGGAAGCATTGCCACGTTGTATGGTGATGCTGATTCTTTGGCCAAAAAGAGGTCAGCCCTCTGGTCACGTGAAGAGTTGACCAACCGTTTGGCGATATCTCGAAAACCTATTCTATCTACAAGTGCTCGAAAACGTCTGTCATTTTCTTTTTATTATGTATCTACCTTCTTTACGAATAATGCTGAAAAGTTTTTTTGTTTGTTTGAACGCGCTAACCTCAGGCTCTTTTTGCATTTCATAGCCCAATTTCTTCAGGATGGCTATAGGCATAATATCATGCTTACACCCATAGGGGCCGAGCAAAAAGAAAAAAGTCAGAACGAAAGCGAAAAAAAAGTAATGGCGCGGGCAGGCAATGCGATGCTTGCAGCCCCAGGCCCCACCATAAATAATACCTATCTGGATTAAAATATTTTATGGCATCGTTAATGTCCAACAATGGCTCGAATCAAAAGAGTTGATCACAAAAATCAATCACTTCAATCTTGTTCATAGAACCGTGGTGTTTCTAATATGAAAGTATTATAGAAAAACGAAAAAAAGCAATCTTGCGGTAACCATACTCCTTTGTGAAAATACAGCTGAGTTTTATTTAATCGCGAAGAAAGTTTGATGAATTGATTCCATTTAAAACAATTTCGCTGACCCTAACTTTCTTTTTTCGAATTATTTCTGATAAAAAATATATTTTGGGCCTTATAAATGCTACCTGCATGAATATTTCACTAGCGAACGTTTAGATGCCTCATCGTCATCTGCTTAGCGTTTTCCCAAGCATGTAGGGGTCGGCTTCAAGTCAACCGGATGCAGCAAGTACCTGAATGTAAATGGAGCCACTGCCTATCTAACCTCCCCATTTACTGGGTAAGATACTTAACCCTTGGTAAGACTGGATGTCAGACTTTTGGTCTTATGACAACGTATCGACTGTCAAAGATATATAAATGACAGCCGGGGACTTAACGTGATTTCCGAGGCAAGGAAAAGTCTGGGTATGTAATGGATGGTCACCCATCCACGGACTGACCTTGGTAAGCGTAGCTTAACCTTCGATTGAACCGTGCGGCTGTTATCTCTTAGCCACAAGAATGCCTAAAAAACTAAAATTCAAAGTCAAACTACAATACTAAAGACGAATTTATTAAGACGTAGGTAACCAAATATCTTTGAAATTCAAAGTAAATATTCTAATTTGAGAAATTCAAAGAATTGAACTAATTGTGTGCTTCATTAACGGTAAATAAGTTCCAAATTAATAGTGAGCGGTTTTTGACGAGCAAAATATTTTAACGAGGTCCCAACTTCTATTGGATAACAAATTAAGTTTTTTATTCAAAATACATTCTCCTAAAATCTTTAGAATGCCTATGAAATTAATTCGTTATGAAAAATAGGTAATATTTTTCGATAAAATTAAGCTATAAAAAAGCCCGAAAGTTTGATAACCCAGTCTTATCAAGGGGTATCGAATTTCTTAATCACTAGGTTGTGGAGGTCAGGTAGGCAGTCACAATACATAATCTGCCTATAACGTTCCCAGTTCTGGAACACAGACCTTTTCTCGGTGAAAGGGGCTGGACCGTAATCCCCACGCGGTAGATGTCTAAGTCTTCGGTTTTTCGATTGTAAGACATGCGAGTTTCTTCACGACGTTGACTTCACCAATAAATGGGTTATGAAGGTCAGATAGACAGTCGCTCCATGTAAAATACTGGTACTCAGCTGCATCCGATTAGACTGGAAGCCGACACTAACATAGTTGGGAAAAGGCTAGGCAGATGATTAAGATAAAATTAAGCTTAATTAAATAATATATAATGCCGATTTTCACCAGACCATCACAATATTATAGAAGAAAAAAAAATCGTTTAGTCATGAGATGATAAAATATTGAAAATAAATACAAATAAACTAAACTGAAAAATCAAAATGAACAATATTGATCTTCAGTTTTTAAGTGAAGGTCGAATTTATGAAGAACATTTTCCTCCATCCAAAAATTCAATTTCATTCCATTTATCATTCAAAACAGTGATGAATAGAAGACCAATTCTTCGTAGAACTACACAAAGATGAATTTGCGGCTGGCTTCAAATAACACCTCAATATTAATTTGTCAAAAAGCAAAGCCTTAGCTTTAAACATGAGCCTAAACTCACCTCAAAATTACTTCATACAGACGTTTATTACCCATTTAGAAGATAAAATGACACCTTTTACGGAGTTAGTGGTAAGTACTAAATTCAATTACATAATCAGCCTATAATGTTCCCACTGCTGGGACACAGGCCTCCTCTCTTCGAGACAGAGTGAGCTATAATCTACCACACGCGCCCAGTGCGGGTTGGTACGAGTAGATGTCACATGTCTTCGAATATTTGGTTCTTGGACATGCAGGTTTCCTGATGAGGTTTTCCTTCACCGTTTTGAGAGAGGTGATGAAATTAATTACACAAAGCAAAGCGCCTGTCTCGGTTCGAACACACGACCTACAACGTCGGGCCCTTACCACGAACGGCGAACACTGCTAATTTTATGTAAATCCTATAAACTGTGTTATTCAATGTAACATGTCCAAAGCTCCGCAAACTTGTGGAGGGTAGTTTGTAATTAAAACTATTCGCCACCGGGGCTGCCGGACTAAGTTTATAATGCACTGCATTTTGATGTGGCATGTCTAGTTTACACTGATATCAGCTTAACGAGTTTGCTGTTTCAATAGAGGAAGTAATAGAGTGGTTTTGTTGATTCAAATCTTAATGTAATGAACTCATTCGCACTCAGACTCTCTCAGTGTTGCTGGGGAGTTTGTTGCACCGCTTCTTCCCAACTAAAATACTAAGAAGTGGTGAAAGGCAGTTGTTTTGCGGGGCTTTCTTATGCCATTTGGAAGTTTAAAAATTACTGATGAATACGTGATTTTTTATTTGATTTCATTCATACACAATGCGACAACTTAGTTGTAATTTGAAGGAGTAAGTATAGGTGAGAAATTACTTATGTTGATTAGGGTGTCTGATGCCTTCCATTGGATGGACCGAAAGAGAAGGACAGAGATTAGTGGACAGTCATTATTATTATCAAGATTCTGTCGAAGCTGCATCACGGTTGCTATCCCCAAACAGTCTATCCTAACTGCCTTTTTAAGATGTCTACCAGGATGTTCCTCGCTTCCTGATGATCGTCACTTACGGATCGACTTAGCTTTGGAAAATCTGGTCGCTTTCATTTCTTACAATCTCTTTATCACGTTTCTGGTTTCCAACGTTCCTCAAATATAATTTAGAAGGACGTTGCGGTGATTTTCTTACATCAAACTTCAAATAAACACAATCTTTAAGTAAATAAAAAGAAAAAGTTCTTCCAGAATAAAATTATAAGTTTTTGGGGCATTGGCTGCAATAACAGAATAAAGGAAACAGTTCGCCTTGAAAATGCAGCAGAAGGACACGATGAGGAAAATCCTTCTCCCCGTTACCCTAAAATAATACAAAAGTTTTACAAATCTTTGTTTTTTCCTGACAAAAGAGCTATTGAGTCAGTTTTCGCCATATTTTTCCTTATGCTAAGGAAGTACCGCATTCACCTGAATTATTTTTACTGTAACTGTCTTCACTGTAGGTAAGCTTATACTGCCATTTCGAAGATCCTGTGTCATGTCATGTTGGACGAGGAGGTTTATTTTTTTATATTTTTATTGCTGAATGGGCCTGCACTGGACCTTGATCTCGCTTGATAGAAAGCTATGGATGAGGACTATAATGCAATGAGCGTGCCCAGAAGTTGCCAGTTCACACTTGCTTTGGCTGTGGGTGTAGGTTGTGGGTTGCCCTTTACCTGACATATACTCAGGGCGACATGGTATGGAAACCCTACATAATGTGAGGTCAAGTCATACTGGGGATGTCATCATCATCTGCCTAGTCTTTTCCCAACTACGTTGAGGTTGGCTGCCATTATTACTGGATACAGCTGAAAACCAGAGTTTTACATGAAGCGACTGCCTATCGGACCTCCACAACCTAGACAACATACATAATACAAAAAAAATATATATCCAAAAGTGTTTATAAATATGTAATATTTATCAGCTCAGCCAAATGACGTCCACTGCAGGACATGGGCCTCCCCCTAGCATCAAACACCAAATCAAAAGACATTTATTCAAAGGCTGAGAATCAGCACTTTTCAAACTTTAAAATTACATAACATAGTCCCCCTAATTCGCCCGCCTTTCACTCACTTCCTAGTGCTTTCGCTAGGGAGAAGAAGTGGCGCAACAAACTCCCCAACAGCACAGCTGTCTGTTCAGTTAAAAAAAAAACTCATCGCCACTTCGAGCGCTTGTGTGCTTCTTGCATCCAGTGGATTCCTGGATATATCTAATAATAATAAAACAAAAATATTTTTTGTTTACATACTACGTTATAACTTTGGTATATAGGTAGGTAGGTTTTTTTATATCAAAGAATTTATATTTTATCCAAAGATAAAGGTTTTACAGTTAATATGATTAGCTGACAAAACCGAGTCGAATCATATTTAGGAATATGAAAAAAAAAAACAGAAAAAGATAGAACCACGTCCTCCGTTCTTTACTCATTTTTGCATACAAACAGGGTACGAAAGAGGTGCATGAACAAAAATTAAAATTGTACCGCAAATGTAATGAACACGCCAAATGAGAACCCACACGCAATTGGCGAAAATAAGCCTTATTTCCTCCCTAAACCATTTCCTACCCTAACTGATTGAAATAAAGTTGTTTTTGAAATAACAGATGAAACAGGAGTTATACATTTTGATTGGGTTAAATACGCTGCTCAAGATAATAACAGTAGGAAACGTGGGGTTGTTTTTGGGGATATTAATGAAAATTACCGTAGGAAAAGATGTTCTTGCATGGTGGAATGGTCTTGAGAAACGAATGCTTTATTAAAAAGCAGATATTGTGTGCCAAATAATAAAAGAATTTGATCTTTGTCTATTAATCAACTCAGCGTATCGCAGTCCACTGCTGGATATAGGCCTCCAGAACACCCTATCGTCCGCCTTCCGCATCCAGTCTGTCCCAGCCACCTTTTTAAGGTCCTCGGTACATCTGGGGTGTCCCACACTACGCTTGCCAATACGCAGTCTCCAGGACTCGTCTGCTCCACCGCACCGGCCCGATAGCCGCTAAGATAAGATACAATTATCCATGTTTGTAGAAGAATCGATGTCCTTCTACAAACATGACCAGCCCACAGTCAGTTTAGCGTGCTTACTCTGCAAGCTATGACACCGGTTCTTTTCCGGATAATTTCATCTTACATTTGTCTATAAGAAAAGATAATTTTCTTTAAATCAAGAGAAATTAACACGTTTTAAGTTGATAATCAGCATATCAGTTGATTCTTTCGTACTTACCTAGAACCGATATGCAAACCGTGAGCCAAAAACAATATTATTTTTAACCGACTTCAAAAAGGGGTACGTGTATGATATGCTACGTGATATCTCCGGCAATTTATTGTGGATCGATTTCCAAAATGCTTTGTTTAATTTAAGGTATGCCTAACGGGTTGTCCCATATAAATGTTATTAACTTAGCTTGGGTAGTTTTTGAGTAAGTAATATACGACAATGGCGCCGATTCCCTTGTCTACAAACTAAACTAAATTTAAGTTCAGTGCATCTTTTTCTCTCTATTTCATTAAGAAAAGGACAGAAGATAAAATATTAGTTTAGTCCTGTCAAATTAAGATACTCCATAGACAGTTTAGACGTGATTATAAACACGGCGACTTAAAATACGTCAATTTACGTCAGGCGCTGACTAATTTGACAGGACTAAACTAATATTTATCTTCTGTCCTTTTCTTAATGAAATAGAAAGAAAAAGATGCACTGACTTAAATTTAGTTTAGTCGGTGAACAAGGGAATCGAAATTTAGTTTAGTCGGTGAACAAGGGAATCGGCGCCAATACCTATTTTAATTTATTTTGTGCATCTTGATGATTTTTTGATACTTTCTGTCACTAAAGAGCAAGTAGGGGTATACCAATTGGTGTGGGGTAAGTACCATACTTACCTAAAAAGTAAAATAATAAACTTTTTTACAAAAAATACAACTGACTTCAAAAAAAAAACGCGTGAAAAATATAAGATTTGATTTTAGTTTTTTGCAACCGACTCTAAAACTAAAGTTATTTTTCACTTTGTAGTATTTTTATCGTCGGCTGTTTTTTTTTTGCACAAAAGGTTTTTTTAATACGTAAAACTGTTCGTGTTCGTAAAAAACCTATTCAGAAAACGCCAATCGTTGTATTACTATTTCAAGGACTGTCATTTAATACAGTTTCTTTTCATTTTCAGAATTCTACAAATATTTCAATGAATTACAAGTCCTAGATGTCTCATCAACTAGAACTTCAACAACAGATAGCATATTATTCGTAGATAGCATTTTATTTTATCTGAGCCGTGTTACAGGCTTTGTGGCTAATGACTGAAATAAAAAAACGAGTGCGGGTGAAATCTCGACCTCTCACAGACAGCATTGGAAACGGCTGGATTTTTTCTCCCATTTGTAGTCCCGTATTAGGCCTTAGCAATAAGACCTTTACGTTTAATCCATTTGTAATACGTTTTCTGGTTTTCCGATTAAAAATACCTGTCTGATTATTTTGGTGTTTATCTTTTGGTCTATAGAGGTATGAGGAACAGGGTGTAAAGTTCACTCATCCTCCGACCAGACGGGTGTCTTGTCTGGTAGGGTATTGCCCGACGATTGATGTCGGGCCGTTGTATATAAATGCTAGTCGCGCAGTAAACTCTGCTTATGCGATACAGGATTTTCCGTGACATCAGTATGATGCGTAGTTCGTATGTGACACTGTAGATCCCGCCACAGGTCTAAATGTAAAAGCAATTTGATAATCTGTAGTTGTACGCAGATCTTTTTGGAACTAACGCGGCCATCTTGTTTTTTTAACACAAATTCACAAAAGATCCTTGTGGCACTGTATATCTAAAGGCTTTGGACACACTTTGGATTTGTTTATGGTTTTGGCCAGTCCTTCAAAAATTCTATTTTTTATACATAGATACTTTTCAAAGATATTTAATAGACAACTGAGGGGCAATTCTCGTAATTTTAAGAACTTTCACAGTCTGATCTCAGTCTCTATCTGTCAAAAATACCTCAAATTTCCCTAAATTTTTGACAAGCTTTTGACATTGATTGCCGCTGAGATGATATTGCTACTATATTTTGTTTTTAATTACGAGAATTGACCCTCTGAGCTCCGATTACAACTATCGGACTTTGTTTTATTTGATTTTTATTTTTATCTGATGAATGTATCTCGTGTACTGTGTGTCTTTTAGTCTGTGCTAAATAAATGTATTTTCTTTATTTTACCTCTGACAGCAGCAACCCACAGCAGCCTTATTGAAATGATAATAAAGATCACTGTGATTTGGACAGCGATGTAAAATCAGCAGTAAAATAATTGTGAGCGGGCTGTACTTGATACCACAATCTCTGTCGAACCGTGTCGTTTGCTCTGACCATAGAGCATTGTATCTGTAAGTGAAATCACAACAGATATTCGAGCCTCTCACCATCTGTCTGGACCCTATAAACAAGTTCATACTAACAGCCTGTAACTATTCCCCTAAGGGTAAGACGCGAAAGGGACGCCTAAGGGTGAAGCGCGGCGGGATCGTCCGAAAGGGTTACCGCTGATCTGGAACAGAAAGGGCTAAGGAAAGAACACGGGTGGGTTTTAGTCAGTAAGAGTCTGACACTCCCTTCCGCTCCACCCAGAGCGGGAGGGGTCATTTGATAATTTCCCATCCAAAAAAAAAAAAAAAAGGTGTGTCCAGTAACACCCACATTTGGTCAGTTCTATGTTGTTGTTTGTCCAATGTCATAGGGGGCCTATTGTCCTCTACCGAGCATTACTCTGGGCTACTACTGGGATTATTCGTAATAAAAAACATATAATACTTTGTCCAACCTGAGGAACTAACTCAAGACCTTACGTTCAGTAGTCACGCTTGCGAGCTCTAGACCAATAAGGTTTTAGCCCGCGGCTCCACTCGCTTAGTGGTCGAAAATTATCCCATCGGAACGATCGACCGTGTTCAAAAGTATCCTATTTCCTAACCCAGGTCATGGTTAGGAAATTGGTGTGCCAATAATTCATCATCGAAATCCATCGAAGTCGTGAAAAGGTAACACACAGACGGAGTTACTTTCACATTTAAATATTAACCCTTGTAGTAAAGGAACGTGGATCACGCGAAACACGATGGTTTTTTAATCGTTTCTGTAATTACGGCATTCAACCGGTTAGGTTATTTATGGCTTAAATAACCAAATTGACTATACCTAGATCTGAATCATGAAACCCAGCTTACATGAAATATTCATCCTTGAATCGCCAAACACGTTTTACCTCTCAATTTTAATGAACAAAAAATCTATTTGAAATACGGTGTAAAAATACACACCCCAGTGGTCCGATAATTGCCTACCCTCAAGGGCAGAGCAACCCCTGCCCATAACTTTATGTGATTTATTTTGGGGCGGACATATTTTTTTCAAATTACACGCATTCAGCCTTCAGCCTATAGAAGCCTTAGAATCGGGGCGGATGGAAATATATTTATGGAGTTAGATGGTTATAGATAGCTGAAGAGCTGCTACCTAATCGAAAAGCAAAATAATTATGAATATTAAAACCACGTTTAGATAAGGTAGAAATTTTTCCTGCAAGGCTTTCCCATGACACCTCCATGAATATTTTACATATCGATGGTATATAGCATGGACTCGTGGTTAAGTAATAACAGTCGCACGGGCGATCGATCAGGTTAAGCTACACTTGCCGCGGTTGGTCCGATGAGTGACCATCTTTACATACCGAGACCCCTATGTGCTTCGGAAGGCACGCTAAGCGGTTCGACATGGCTATCATTCATATCATATCAGTCGTTACTCGTCGTCAGAAGCCAGAAAATCTAACAATCTGTCTTACCAACGGGTGTCGTATTACCTATTTACTGGGATGTGGAGGTCAGATAGGCAGTCACTCCATGTTAAATACTGGTATTCAGCTGCATCCGATTAGACTGGAAGCCAACCCCAACATAGTTGAGAAAAGGCTAGGCAGAATTAAATAGTGTTTATCCTATTATACATACCATCGTATGTATAATAGGATAAACACTATTTAATTTTTAGAAGGAATGAAAAAGGAATAGAGAGCCAACTCGGAAGTTCGAAGAGCTGACAGCGCGCGTCATGGTGTAAAATATGTATATTATGCAAAATCAGAAATAATTACACCTTAAAAACTACGCCTTATATCCGTCTCGTTATACAGAAAGTGCGCGCAGCGCTCACAGTACAGAGTAAGTTTAAATAAATGAAGTTCTGAGGGGCAATTCTCGTATTTTTAAGAACGTTTACAATCTGATCTCAGTCTCAACCTGTCAAAAATACCTCTGATATCCCTACAATTTTGATAAGTTTTTAACATTATCGCTGAGATGAGATTGCTACTAGATTTTAAAGTTTTTAACTACCTATGAAAATTGGGCTGTGAACTTTCTCAAAATTACGAGAATTGCCCCTCTGAAATCAAATCTGTAGCGGTATCTACAACGCCACATGCGAACAACGCGTCATACTGACGTCACGCAAATCCTGCATCTCGCAAGCAGAGTTTACCGTGCAATTAGCATAGATACAATTTCCCAATATCAATCATTGGGCAATTGCCCACCAGACACAACACCCGTCTGGTCGGAAAGTTCACTCATCCTCCATTGAAAAGGGAGGATCCCTTTTCAATGGAGGATGAGTGAACTTTACACCCTGTTCCTCATACCTCCAAAAATCTGACAAAAAGACCGGACAGGACAGACTTAATTTTGAAAGGAACGCCAATTCTTAAAGTCCTTGATTGATCCTTTGAAAGTGTGAATTCCGTTTGGCCTGTGAGTGCTTTTATCGCATAAAAGGGTTCAATAATGTGCTCAACTATGAAAACTACTGTTTTATTTTGGCAATACTACGAGAACGTTGACTTTTACAATAACAGTCAGTCAAACACAGGGTATCAAGAAAAAATCTTATAAGGCACAATTCTAAAAGATAGAATTAAAGAATAGCATTTGACAACAACGGCCCCAACTTACGAGTTTTAGTTCGTGGGTTCGAACCCAGCCAAGCTTTACTTTGTCTTAATAATTTCATCACCACTGCTATGAAAACAAAACGGGGAAAATATCGTGAGGAAACCGGCACGTCCTTATACCAAAAAATCGAAGACATGTGACATCTACCAACCGGCCCTGGGCTCGCGTAGTAGATTACAGCCCACTCTCTCTCGAAGAGAGGAGGCCTCTGTGTCCCAGCAGTGGGAACATTATAGGCTGATTATGCATTTGATGGACAACACATTACATATATCATCTTATACTGTCGTCATTGACTAAGTATTACATACACATACATAGCATGACGCCCGTAATCCCCGATTGGTAAGGAAGAAGTTTTAGTATGTACACCCACATTTTGCTACTTATATTTAAGTCCCATGTACGTAGTTGCGGGCGGAAGGGGGGGAAAAGATATTACACTAATTCCTTTCCAGATATTGCTATTTATATTACGAGTTCGTCGAACACCTCACACAAGTCTTATTAAACTAAAATAAACCCACCAAAACACAAACTGTAATCTCTTAGAACTTTGGAACCTGTACAACGTGCATACGATGTGCACTTAATTCTATCAAATAGAAGGCTTCAAAGGAAGGTAAATGAAAGTTTCTTTGTTTATATTTTGCTAAAGATTTTAAACTGCTATTTAGCAGTATTTTAATAATTATACGAGTAGAGGCCTTACTGTACACCCATTAGCTAATGGGTGAGAAATATTTGTACGCCTTGCAAGGCAACATTGTGACACAACATATTTATTTTTATTTTATACCATCATGTACCACTAAATTACACCTATGTGTACTCGTACAAATAAATAGAATTTGAATTTGAAAGACGAGGTGAGCAAGAGGTAGAGAATTCGAACAGGTTCGCTACAATGTTGACGTAAACCAGCTCATGTTCAACTAGAGAGGGTTGTAAAAATATTTGCACTTAGTTAAACAATACTTCAAAGTACAAACATGCATAAACTCACGCTTCTTCCCATGTGTGTAGGAAGAAATTATAGAACGCTACCTGCGGTGCTATTCTGTAAAAATGTCACCGTGAAATCTTAGGTGAGTCGAGCTTGAGGTGAGCTGTCATTCCACCTGATGCTAGGGATTGACACTATTACTCGTAACAGCTCACTTCACCCAAGTTTTCACGGTGAGATTATTACAGAATACATCGGCAGGTGGAGTGACAACTTACTTCATCTAAGTTTTCACGGAGATTTTTACAGAATAGATCAGCTGCTACGATCCTGAAATCTTACTACTTTTGCTTCGCTTACGTTCATACATCATACACGTACGCCAGTTGTGAGTGCTACGCATCTGACCTTTCTGAAGAACCTCACCCTCACTATATGCGCGTGTGTATGTCTAAAGTACAGTCAGCACCCTAATTGCGTAACACACAATCAATCTCAATCTGAATCATTTTGAAGGATATTCCTAATCAAATGCTTCATTTTTTTCAAAAAATGTGTCATGTGTCTGCTCAACAACGTAAATAACGCAATGAATGTTGTTGAACTGCCAAAATTAAACCGATTCCGATTGATCGTGTGTTACGCAATTAGGGTGCTGGGTAATGAATCGTTTGTTAAATTGGCACATTACGTCAATAGCCATTACACAAGAATGAGTAGAGAATTAATATACGAAAAGTTTTTTGGTAGTCAATTCGATAATTACAAAACTTTGAACAAACACATAGACCGATTTATATATAATATACAAAGTTTGAAGCAGAATCGTTTGGCGAAAGAACGTGTATTGTGTAGTGTAAATATCAATATTATTCACTAAACTGAAACACTGAGCTTCCACTTCATATCAAATACAAAATGTGTAATAAGTGTGGTCGGCTGGCTTTGAAGGTCCATGACATATCTTTTTTTTTTTGTGTGGGAAATCATCATATAACTTCTCTGCTCTGGGTGGAGCGGGAGGGCATGTCAGACTTTTACTGACTAAAAACTACCCGTGTTCCTTAAGTTGCCTGTGCCAGGGGCCAAGGTATCTCTTTCGAACAACCCGCGGCCCTGGCAGGCATCGGCCCTAGCGGACCCCGTCTGTGGCATACCTAACTACCGCATAAAACCTAATGGCGTGACAGTAGGTATGCCAGGCTCCATAGAAGAATCTTCAATCACCTTTCCCTGACTTGGCGTTACCTCCGTATTAGTTTTTTTTTTTTTTTAAACGTTGCCCCACACTAGGAATTTCTCCTGTGTCTTGGGCGCGTTTACAGACATAAACTCACATACACAAACAGCCAGACCCGGAACAACTAATTGTAGGTCATACAAATATTTGTTCCGTGCGGGAATCGAACCCGCGATGGTTTGTGTGGTATGTTTAATTGTTCAACAATGATTTGTAATTTTCTTTTGATTAATAAACAATAAAAAAAAAATAAAAAAAACCCGCGACACGCAGCGCAGCAGTCAATTGTTTAACCACTGCGCCAACCGTGCCGTCGAGTTATCATCTGCCTACTCTTTTCCGAACTATGTTGAAATCGGCTTCCAGTCTAACTGGATGCAGCTGAATACCAGTATTTTAAACGAAGTCGGGAGGTAGTGGATGCTTCTCTTCCCACAATTTGCTTTCATTTTTTTTCTGTATAAGTAGGTACGCAAAAGTAGTAAAATCCACAAGTCCCGGAGCCATCATATAACTAATGAATTACATATTTTATTTAATTACTATTGGTAGTTGCAGTAAGGTAGGTATATCAATTATATATTATAATTAATAAACTAACGAATTATTTAGTAGCAATGATTTGCTCATATCAACCAATATTAGTTTATCTTTCATCAACCAACACGGAAGTCAACACTTTACACACAGATCATTTACATCAAACCTTGCCGAAATAACCTCAAAACTAATTAAAGTTTCTCGATTAATTAACGTTTAATCACCTCAACATCAAACTTGGCTTTGATTGATTTAATTATAAAATAAAAGTTGTTAAGTACTTACCTTATGGTTTGATCAGACTCATCATCTGCCTAGCCTTTTCCCAACTATGTTGGGGTCGGCTTCCAGTCTAACCGGATGCAGCTGAATACCAGTATTTTACATGGAGCAACTGCTCATCTAACCTCCACATCCCACTTATTGGGTAATACGATACCCTTGGTAAGTCTGGTTGTCAGACTTTCGGGCTTCTGACCAACCGAAACGACTGTCAAACATCTACGAACGATTACTACGACTTTGACAGAGGATTGGCCGAGTCCATGGAAGCATAACCTCATAGGTTGAACTGCGGAATACATTACCAAAAAAAAAAAAAATCATCTTACTATTACTTGTAAACAGGAACGTAAGCAGTTGACGTTTTCAGGGCCGTTATAAATGAGGCTGATCATAAAGTTACACATTTTTTGAGTGCAGTCGGTCGTGTACCCATCCACTAAGTTGCGAAGCCATCTTCTTCTCTTGATGGGCAATTCGGGGAGATTTTAATCTGAGTAAATAATGGACGGAATTAATCAACCCGCCATTATCTCAGTTTAGAATGAGACGTTACTAATGGATCTGGAAGAATTTAATTCCGATTGTGAGTTTTATTAAGCTATCTGGGTTTTATTGTTGAACTGATTCGTAAAAAATGGAGCTTTTTTTTTCGACAATGCTGCTGAGCATTTTATTACCAAGGTATAATAATATGTATATTCGAATATGAACATATTCGATACGAATATGGACCGTATTTACTTGCGAATAAGGTTAATATTCGTATTAGCGAATGACAGCAAACGTTTAGTTAGAATATGAATATTGATGATATACCAATAATGTTTACATTTGTATCCGATGCTTACTAGACAAAGTAACGTTATAGTGCGGTTTATGAATATTGTCCTAAATGAGAAGAGCTTCTAATTTAAAGCCCAGTAATTTCAAATCCAGTCATTAGGATGAAACAGTTATTTTTATTTTAAAGATAGGAAGGAAGGATTTTTCCATGGAAACGAGGATTTTTTTTAGTCTCGTTATATCCAAAGTCTATTTCTTAGACACCATTAGGGTCTACATAATGAGCAGAAAGAAATGTTAAAAATAAAACGAACAATTTATTATTATTCTCTTTACTTTTACTAGGAGGCTTTGGTCCTTGAACCCGAATCCCTCTTCAAGGAAGGAATTCTTAGGATAGTTAGGATTATAACCCAGAAAATTCAAATGTTTTCCATCAAAAGGCATTAAACATCTGCCATGAGAGTAAGTTGGTCAGACCATGTTCAGCAAACCCCACGAATACAATAGTACAATAGGTCGCTCGTGAGTCTTGAGCTAGTCTAGTGTACAGAACGAAGTTTTAATAGAATGAGCAGTGGTGACCCAGTGGTGATGGCCGTGACTTACGAGTTGTAGGTCGTAGGTTCGAACCCAGTCAGGCGCTTTGCTTTGTGTAAATTATTCCATCACCACTGCTCTCAAAACGGTAAAAGAAAACATCGTGAGGAAACCTAGAACCAAAAATTCTAAGATAATAATGTGACATCTACCAACACGCACTGGGCCCGCGTGGTGGATTACGGCACACTCTCTCTCACTGAGAGGAGGCGTGTGTCCCAGCAGTTGGAATGTTATAGGCTGATTATGTAAAAGGCCAGCTTATACTGTTATTACTGACGTGTTGCGTGCCATACGCTTCTGTTGGGACTACGGATAACTCGCATCATGTACGCATCAAGGAGCGAAAATGTGACTTCATTCATACTCGTCTCTAGTTCGAAGTCGCCCGCTCAATATCTACCTACATGTTAGCTAGAAGACGCACAAGTACTGATGATAAGAAAAGTGCTTCAATCAAATTCTAGCGGCGTTTTGGAGCTGTAATTCCCATTCAAAATGTTGGCAATGTCGAAGTCGTAAAAATAATAAAGAGCAAGAAAAAAATAACCTTAAATTCAATGTGTGTAAGTATTTATTTGTCTAGACAACAATCATGATCCATATGTTAGTTTAGTTAGGTACAATAAACTTAAGAGCTATGTTAGTGTGTTAGGAAAGCTCAAGCTCACGGAAAAACAATATTTATATACATTCACATTTCACCGTATATAATGAATCACTCTTGCCTAACCAACACCTGCATGAACGGATTCATTATCGGCGAGGTAAATGTGACCACTAACATCTTCAGAGTGTTATTAGGACTTGAGCGTGTTCTCTCCACAAGTGACGCCGTTTTACTCCGCACCATTGCGTGGAAGACGTGAACACGCGTGAGCGAATATGCCAGAGGTACTAAACAAGCGAGGCAGCCCCAAAAGCATTCGGAAGCTGTTATTGTATTGGACCCTCAGGGCATCCATTGTTTTCCGTGTGCAGCGTGTGCCTTAAACAACGTCATTTTAACCGCCATAGTACAACACGCAAACTTGCGACCCAGCATATTGCTTCTCACAGCAAGAGCCCTGCGTTCGCGTTCGATATCTTCAAGAAAAAAAAAGAAAAAAAGAAAGAAAAGATCTATAAGGTCCTCCGTTACGTTAAGGTGCTTAATATATTTGATTCCTTGCTAGATACCTACCTACTAATATAATTAATAGCACTCTGTGACTTAAACCCGCACTTAAGTCACGCTTATCTGTGACTTAAGTAGTCCATTTTTACACAGAAAAGCGTAAGTTAAGTGCACGTTTCGGTCACACGTGCTATAAAATAGTAAACGATACACATAGTATTAATGCATGGCGTTTAGCACCCTCGCTAGGTACTACTTAATTGACACGTATTCTAAAGTAGATACTATTTGACCGGCTCCGAACCCAAGCGGAAGATGCAACTACAACCTCGCAAAGTGGAGCTCCACCTCGACGGCACGGCAGCAGGGTGTGGATGTGGAGTTATAGCCTCTGTGTCCCAAAAAATAGAGCCATAGAGACCTCTGCGCTGCCACCGACGATGCCATGAAAATGACGAAGTTATGGGCCAACAAAAACTGATACAATGACGCGCCATCGACAGGACGAAGTAGTAAAATATAATTTTATGCAACTTCTCGAATAAAATTAGCAATTTTATTTCCTAGTAAGGGTATTAAAAGCTTTTTCTTGTCGCCATAACGGAATGAAAAGGCTATGTGAATCTTTCAATCACTTCAGAAGTTCAGAGGGCTGGAGTTTATTTTCATTATACTGTTCGTTCATCCGGCGTCGGCAATTTGATAAATTGCCAAACGAAACAAATTAACGGAGAATTTATGCAAAATGTAAAAGAGGAACACCAACGCAGTGCCGGTATTGATATGAAAGTAAATTCGGGGAAATTACTTGTTAAGCAAAATGACTACCAAATCAAATTCTTCATAATAATCAGTCTTTAATTTCCGCTCCACTGCTGTGGCACAGGCCTCCACTCTGTGAGAGGGAGTGAGCCAAAAACCACTACGCGGGCCAATGGCGAGGAAATTTTTGGTTCTAGGACATGCCGGTTTCCTCACGATGTTTTCCTTCACCGTTTTAAGAGTAGTAGTGATGTAATAATTTACTCAAAGTAAAGTGCTTACTCGTAAGTCGCGCCCGACCCGACATATGCAAATTGTCCAGTACTTCTCAGAGAAGAGAATACAGAGAAGTACTATTGGCCAAATATGGCTAAAATTAGGATGACTTCCAATATGACGACCGACAGAGAAGTACGGAAACAAAAGATATTCCGCCGACCTAAATAAATTTGGGATAAGGACTGGAGAATGCTGATGATAATTATGCAATTTACAACTGTAATTCTTCGACAATTGTATGAAGTGGCTATAACACGGCAAAATGACGTAGCGTGTCAGTTTGGCAAACAATTAATTTCCCTGACTGTACCATGAAACATCAGAGTGTCAACGGTCGACATACACATAAATTTACCTTTTTTTTTTTCTTTTTGTCGATGTGGAAATCCTCCGCCCTGTGGTGGGCAGAGGGGTCTGACTTTTACTGACTAAAACCACCCTGATGTTCCCTCGTATACCTATGTCGGGGGCTGCGGCTGCGAATGCGACTTCCGCTGCCTTGGACAGGTGACGGGCCACGCTATGCGGGCCACGAGATAGAGAGGAGTGAGGTATTAAACTCCCTCTGTTAGATCTTAGAGAGGCGCAATTGGAACACTACGCGCCGCCA
Source organism: Apamea crenata (assembly GCA_949629185.1). NCBI lineage: Eukaryota > Metazoa > Arthropoda > Insecta > Lepidoptera > Noctuidae > Apamea > Apamea crenata. Next base: position 10,086,070 of record OX451375.1, on the reverse strand, counting down.
GCTCGGGTTCATAAATTTACCTAACCTAACCTTTTTTTTTGTGGATAACTCTCTCACGCTTTAGCTGTATCCATGGGACTTTGTATTTACTGGAAAATTTTGGAAAGTTACTTCGTTTCTATTACATGCAGCTCTTCGTGTAGGTTTTGATCTGGGTCAATATTTGAAGTCAGAGAAGAGTCAGGTGTCAAACGATGTTGAACCTTGTGCTGTGCAATAATATCTGTTACGTTGACTACCACCCTAAGTGCGTAACACACTATCAATCACAATCTGAACCATTTTGAAGGATATTGCTAATCCGTTGCTTCATATTAAAGTATATAATACCTTACCTTATTAATCAACTACCTATATCATTGAGGGATAAAATAACTCAGAAAAACATAAAATACAAATTAAAGCAACATTTCCTACTAAATATAAATACCTAATATTATATATATAGATTCAGTGATAAAAATATATTATTTAATTCATCTATCTATATATATAAAAATCAATTGCTGTTCGTTAGTCTCGCTAAAACTCGAGAACGGCTGGGCCGATTTAGCTAATTTTGGTTTTGAAATGTTTGTCGTAGTCCAGGGAAGGTTTAAACGGTCAGAAAATATGGAAAAAGGAGTAGGGTAGGAGTAGGGTAGGAGTAGGGTAGGAGTAGGGTAGGAGTAGGGTAGGAGTAGGGTAGGAGTAGGGTAGGAGTAGGGTAGGAGTAGGGTAGGAGTAGGGTAGGAGTAGGGTAGGAGTAGGGTAGGAGTAGTGTAGGAGTAGGGTAGGAGTAGGGTAGGAGTAGGGTAGGGGGTAGCACTCCACGCGAACAAAGTAGCGCCGGGCAGCTAGAAATAATTTATATGGCAAAACAACGTTTGCAGGGTCAGCTAGTTATAGATAAATAAATTAAAACAACTTTAAAGTAAAAATAATACGTAAGAATAATATCATAACACAAATAAAATTAAAGTTAACTATTACTATCATCATTCTCCTGCCCTTATCCCAAATTATTTGGGGTCGGCGCAACATGTCTTTTTCTTCCATACTCCTCTATTAGCCGCCATCTCGACAGTCACCCCCTTTCTAACCATATCATCATTCACACAGTCCATCCATCGTTTCTTTGGTCGTCCCCTACTCTTATAGCCATCGACATTCATACTCAAAACTTTCCTCACGACATTTTCCTCATTCCTATTACTAAAAACAGATAATTATGTACTTTTAGGAGCAACCTGTATCAATTCAAAAACCCTCCACCACTTTTGTTTTAAGGATGGACGGCCGGATTGGTCACTGATGTGCGCTGGTTAGTATTAGATAATAGTATTTCGCTTATACCTGTTGTATTTTTATTTTTTGTTGTTACTTTTTACCTATGTACCTACCTAAGTGGCTAAATTCTCTAAATTATGTAGTCGATGATTTTGGTGCACGGTAAAACTCTAATGAGTTTATGTTGGCACTTAAATGTATATAACGTATGTGTACTAGTGAATAAATAAATAAATAAAATAAAATAAAAATATGTCCGAAAAATTTGTCTGCTTAACAACGTAAATAACGCAATGAATGTTGTTGAACTGTCAAAATGAACATTCATTGCGTTATTTACGTTGTTGAGCAGATTAATTCGAACATAATATGATGCAATGGATTCAGATTGTGATTGAAATAGTGTTACGTAATTAGGGTGCTGGTACTTAATCAGTAACCAGCATATATTCGCCAAAAATATAAACAAATATGAGTTTATGGAAAAATAACTTGAATTCCTACACAATAAAGTTCAGTTTTCGCTACAACTTCAAACATTTTTATAACTTTTTCAATAGTGCTAGTCACTCTGAAATCAACTTAATTACTATTAAAATAAAGTTGATATTGGTTTAACTTGAAATAACGTCAATTTGAAACATAAATAAAATTTGAATTTATACACATAATGACGAGCCGTAATCTCCTATTATTTTGACACGTCTTGACAAACCACTGACACGCTATTATGAATTTAGGACATTACAAACGTTTAGTACTATAGTGATTGTGATGGATAGTGTGTTACAAAATTAGTGTGCTGGAGAAGGACATCGGTTACTTTTCATCATGATATTTGTATTAAAAAAAAAACCGGCCAAGTGGGAGTCGGACTCGCGCACCGACGGTTCCGTATAATTTAAAATTAATAAAAATATTTTTATTATATGATGTAACTAAAAATTTACGGTTTTCGCAATGTTTCCTTTATCTATCTATGAAATTTCAAGATTCTGAGTTCACAGGAAGTACCCTTGTAGGTTATGATTCTCTTGCGAGTGTCGATATCTTTTGATTGCTTTAGCTTAGGAGTTTGATTTTTTCACAGTTCCAAGGGTCTTGACAGACAGACGGACGGACGGACAACAAAGTGATCCTATAAGGGTTCCGTTTTTTCTTTCGAGGTACGGAACCCTAAAAATAAAATATAAAACACACAGGTGAGGTTGCAGGATATAGGTTGTTATGAATTAATTCGCAAACTTTAGATGTTCGACAACTTTCATTAAAATTTTCTCGCAACTTCTATAAAGGACGTTTCAGACACTAATTTCTCTTTGATGCCTTTAACTGTATTACTTTAAACAAACTCCATTTAATCCTTTTATGGCGGATCTTTGTTAATTATTAATTAGCGAGTGGGATCATCTTAAGGCACCTGTCCTACCGCCGGCGAGAGAGCAACCAGCTAACAAGAGCTATCAAAGAGAATACTCGCTCAGGGACGCTCGCTTGGCGGGCCGAACAGTCGCTTGGTAAAAACGCATATAAATATGCGTCATGTTGTCCGCAAATAAGTGTATTTTCTTTCTTTCTTTTCATTTCTATATAGTTTTTTTTCTCACGAAGAGTCACGCGCTTTACTTGTGTTTACCAAGTGTGCAAACATGCTGTGAATATAATCGCAGGAGCTCTCGGTACCGTCCGAGACAATGGCGAAGCAGCACATAACACACACACCGGAAGTGTGTGAGGGCGTGTGTGTTACGTGCTCACGGTACTCGTCTTGACGCCCACATTAACAGCGTGTTTGCACACTTAGTTACTACAAGTAAAGCACATGTAAGGTGAAAATACTGTACCAGCGAGTAATCGCTCGTTAATTTCGATCCTGCCTGTCCCTTGCTGCCCTCTCCCAGCGACGCCCTAAGCCGAGGTCCGTACCCCACAGGGGGTGCCCTTAGCGTGTAGTCGTTTAGTTTTCCTAGCCTCCAGGCCTTCATTTATTAAGGCATTCACAGGCAAACCCGGTTAAGCACACGACAACCTCATAGGTAGAACTGCGAGATGCCATTGACAAAAAAAAAATCGCTCGTCACCGTCGAGAACTCGCTGCTCGCCGACTCGGTTTTAGTTGCTAGCTCTGCTCGCTTCTCGTTAATCGCCATCGATGGGACAGATCCCTAAATAAGTTGGTGCCTGTCTTCGTTATCTTATCGAAATTCAGATTTTGTTGTTATTAAATTAACCGTAATTAAGTTTTGAAGATATGATCAAACGTCTTTTGGTGAATGAAATCTTGTGCTAATTAGGTTCACCGGTAAATTGTCTGGTATGAATAAATTAATATATCATTAATACAAATATCGATGTTAACATTTAAATACAAAAGTTGATTGTCCCATTGATCATAAAACGAGTTTCACTATCAAAATTGAGTAAACCAAAGAAATTTCATTCAAACCAAAAAAAAATCATCACCGTAAGGAAACATGTCCTAGAACCAAAAATTCGAAGACATGTGATATCTACCTACCCGCACTGGGCCCGCGTGGTAGAATACGTATTAGCCCACTCCCTCTCGAAGAGAGGAGGCCTGTGTCCCAGCAGTGGGAACATTATAGGCTGATTATGATTATGCTAGAGAAACTTTATAAGTAAACCGAAGATAGGAAAACTACGACCATTCCCAGGTCAGACAAAGTGTTATCGCGTTTTTCTTCAAGGAATTTGTCACCAGCATCCCAGAATGTCGATTTGTGTCCGGTCAATCGCAATATTTAATAGGGAGTAGAATCCAAATATTTTTACCTACACCTAGTATAATAATAAATATTTCAATACACAATTTCCACTTCAATAGGCTCGCCTTGTATAACATTGAACTTAAACATAACGTGGCGAAATGTGGGGGTACTAGGTATAGTATCACCTCTGACCAACCCTTCGGAAATTACAGGCATATATCAATAAACTCAGCCTAGAAAAGGTGTCCTGTCCTCCGCCTTCCGCATCCAGTCCGTCACAGCCACCTTCATGGTCGTCGGTTCATCTAGCTGGGAGCGTCCCACACTACGTTTACCGAGACGCGGTCCCATAGATATAAGAAAGAAGTTGTTTTTTTTACATTTCTATACGCGGTCCACTCTAGAACTCGTCTGCTCCATCGGCCATTCGGCCCTTCGACAAACATGGTCACTTCAGTTTGCTGACTCCGCAAGCTATGTCGGCTACTCCAGTTTTTTTCCGATAACCTCATTCCTGATTTTATCCAACAGAATTTTATACAAACAATATTTTATTACCATCCTAAAGTAAAACGATTAATAATAAACTGGATCGAGGATTTCTATTAAAACAATGAAATCCCCTGAGAACAATAAATCTGTAATCGAAAATTCCGTTGAGGACAATACTCAATGAAGTATCGCCGTTCAATTTAAGTATTCTCTTAAGGAATATCTTGTTGTAGAAATATAGACACAAATTCTTGGTTGTTGGTGGCACCGAGAGTTAACGGTAGTTTAAAAATCTTGTTTTGTACTGAAATTAAACGATTACCACGGTTTTTAATATATCATTGATCATAGCAATTTCTATTAAATGTAACCTAAACAGTATAAGATCTATACTACTGTATAGATCTAATACTTTGGCCGAAATACGATCTGTATCCAGATCGTATTTCAGCCATAGCGACCAAATTTAGCGGAGACCAGACTTCGGCGCGAGAGATATTATAGTACACAAGTGTGTGTGCAGACACAGGTGCACTCCCTCTTCCCTCACTCTCATAGTCCGATGGGACGGCACTCTGACACGACCGGAGCAAGATCAGGCGCAGAACTAACGGCCTAACGTCTTTTCCGAGGCACGGGGGTATCACACCGCCAACTTGGAAATTGAATCCGGGTCAACCAAGAAATTTCTAACGGAAAAACCTAATAACAAGTTCCCCAACCAGGGAATTGAACCCAGAACCCCACGCTCAGCATTCGCGCTAGCAAACATAGGACCATATATACACTACAGAGTTACTGAAGTCCCCACGGACCACTATTTTATATCTGTGGTGAAACATTGATTTTAAATTACAACAAAAATCATAAAGAATGTAGCAGAAATAAAACACTGAAACATACTTTTACAGCAATTCAATATAAAACATACGGTGTTCAATTAAAATTTACACGTGAATAATTTGCTGATTTATTGATACGTGACGTCGTCGAATGTCGTATTTTAATGAATATAACGCAATTAATTATTTACCTACACGACCTGCCTCAATAAAATAAATATTGAATCGATGACGATCATGATGGCGAAAACAATTTGTATCATATATTGAACATGTTTATGAGCATAAGGAAGATAAATCTAGCATACAAGCCGAAGGAAAAATTCGTGCTTTTACGTCGGTAAGCATAATCAGTCTATAATGTTCCCACTGCTGGGACGCAGGCCTTCTCTCGGTGATAGGGAGTGGGCCGTTATTCACCAAGCATTCCGGGTTGGTAGATGGCACATGTCTTCGAATTTTTTGGGTTTAGGACATTTACTCACAATGTTTTCCTTCCGTGGCCGTTTTGAGAGCAGTAGTGACGAAATAATTTACACAAAGTAAAGCGCCTGTCTGGGTTCGAACCTACAACCTACAACTCGTGCTCCTGCAAGTCCACCTGCACGTCTGCAAGACAAGGCCTAGAAATGTCGTAAGTATTCTGTAGAATATATGGCAGTTGAACATAACATAAAGAAAGAAAAGAAAGAAAGAAAAACGTTTATTTGGACACAGTTCGTGAAACACAAAATTAATAAAATAACAAATAATGTTTCAGACAACAATAGTGTGTGCCTCACGGCTGCGCCAAAAAGACATAACATAACATGTGCATATTAGGCGAAATGTGGATGTACTAAACCCGGGGAGGGTTTCCTCACCCTCACCCTCTGCTTAACCCTTCGGGGGATATGGTGTGTGTAAGAAAATGTAACAAAATAGAACCAAAATATCAAGACAAAGACGAAAATCGAAGAATATACCAAACGAAAGTTTAACAAATCGTGCCGTCGATCAATAAGTAGGTATCGTTGCAAAAGTAAAATAAAGATAACAAGCGTCCTACCTCAAGGGACCGAAGAATAATGAGTTGGTTCGCCGTCCTACAAACTTGATACAAAACCAAACACAATGGCACAAAGATTAGTTATTGAAACCTGGGAATCGAATGACGAAAAATTAATCAACTGTGACAAAAGAAAATTAAATATTTTCGGGATTAGGTCTGAGAGAGAATTTTGATAAATCAATGAGTAATCAATGAGTTTACCGCGAATCGGCAGACGTAACGACGTCCTCAGGCTAGGTGGAGCGATGAGCGATAGCCCGGTAAGGACCAGGCCCGGGTCGACGGCGCGTTGTGTTAGGTCTGAGAGAGAATTTTGATAAATCAATGAGTAATCAATGAGTTTACCGCGAATCGGCAGACGTAACAACGTCCTCAGGCTAGGTGGAGCGATGAGCGATAGCCCGGTAAGGACCAGACCCGGGTCGACGGCGCGTTGTGTTCCACGCGCGCCTCAAAGAGATGTCAGCACAACCTGACGGGGTCCGCTAGGGCCGATGCCGCCACGGCCGCGGGTTGTTCGAAAGAGATACCGTGGCCCCTGGCACAGGCAACTGAACGAACACGGGTGGGTTTTAGTCAGTAAAAGTCTGACACGCCTCTCCGTTCAAGAGTTGCCGACAATCGAGTTGAATGGCGTGCAATAGGAGAGGCCTATATTCAGCAGTGGACTGCTATACATATAACAGGCTGATGATGATGATGCTATATAATAGGATGATGATGAATGCGTGAATTACTGAGACGGGGGGTGAATACGGCTGATAGAGATGTATGGAAGCATAAGGCATAACATAATCAGCCTATGACGTTCCCACTGCTGGGACACAGGCCTCCTCTCTTCAAGAGGGAGTGAAAAACTAGAGAAGACTTGATGCGCCGAAATTAATTAATTTGGCAGGACGATGATAAAATTAATCAAATACACTACTGATAGGTATTAAAACTGTCAGATAAGAATCTATTGTCCCAGGCAACTTAAACGGACAACGAAATACTCTAGAGAAATAAGGGTAATTGGGCGTTAATGAGATCAAAATCACTTTATTCGAACAGAAAGAGAATTTGAGTAAGATATTAGTTTCAATTTACTTTTAAGTGAACTTTCTTGTTTCGCTGTTGAGTTACTAATAAAGAATCTAAATCAGACCTAGCAGTCGTCACTCAATAAGTTATACATCAAATAATACCAGCGCATCAATTTCCTCGAATTTCCATTCAGTCCTTTAGATTTTTTATTAAATATTTTCTTATGACCAATCTAAAGCGAAATATTTCTTAAGGCACAAAAAAAATCATATTATTTTAATATCTTCAGGAGTCGTTTCTCAGTATTTATTTTACATTCTGGGAAAAATATGCTTTGTTTTGTTTACTTTAGAAGATTATAATCCTGTATTCATTTTTATTAAAAGAAATGATGATTTTCCGACCCTTCAGCTTCAGACGCCTGGTTTTATTATGTGTAAGTCGCATCTACGGTTATGAGAAAAAGATGCTTCAACCACACAATCTAAAAAACAATACCTTTGATATCAGAAAACTGTAGACGACTACAATGTTGATAAATGTAAGGCTGTTTTCTCAAGTCATACAGGATGACAAGGACATCGACGCACAAACTAACTATTATATAACGTAACTATTATATATTCGGCACATGATTCTAGACCCGCTAGCACAGAAATTTATCGACGGTTATCAAAAAAAAAATCTGCTGTATCATAGAAAATTTCAATGCTTACGCGGTCAAAATGTATAGCATAAGCATAGCATAATAAGCATTTAATGTTCCCACTACTGGGGCACAGGCCTCCTCTCTGTGAGAGGGAGTGGGCCGTTATCCACCATGCTGGCCCGGTGCGGGTTGGTACATGTCACATGTCTTCGAATTTTTGGTTCTAGGATATGTCGGTTTCCTCGCGCTGTTTTCCTTCACTGTTTTGAGAGCAGTGGTGATGAAATAATTTACACAAAGTAAAGTGCATGTCCAGCCGATCGATTCTGTAAAAATCTCACCGTGACAATTTAGGTGAAGAGAGTTTAGAGTGAGCTGTCAATAGTGTCAAACCCATTAGTTTGGAATGACAGCCTTGTCACGTTTACTTCACCTAAGTTTTCACGGTGATATGGTTACAGAATCGCACTGCTGGTTCAAACCTACGACCTACAACTTGTAAGTAGCGGCCGTTACCACTAGACCATCACACTGCTCTCAAAATGTATGCAATAGCATTTTTTTTTAAATAATCTTCAAAAAATTTTAACGTCAGCATCATGTACTGAATCCACATGGTGACAGGTTGCGCGTCGATGTTCCTGTTCCTGCTGTTGCTGTATTTGAGTATCGTCTGTCATGATCATGAAGGATATCGTAATCCACCAGTTGACATTAAAAAGTTTATCCAAAATCCAACAGCCTATTAATATTCCCAATAATTATCAGTTCAGCATCTATATATAGAGAAACGAATCGATCACGAAACCAAATCGATCGTGATTAATTGAGCAAAGTTATTAATATAGACTCGAACAAACTTCAGGGGAGTAAGCACGAGTAGTAGTTACAGAGAAAATAATAATTAAAACTTACCGAGAGATTAATTATTACGTTGAGACGAGATATCACAACTTTGTCCTAGCTATTCTACTGATGTCGTAATTAGAAATCTTTGATGTGAAGGATTACAAAGAACAAGTGTATGGAACTATTGGAGGTAGTTCGAGCGGTATAATTGGTTTGGCAAAATGTTTGGTTATATCTTTGAAGACTTACAAGGGTTAGGTATAAATATTGTTAAATGCCACGAGCAATAAAAAGCCTCTATGAGTGGCTACGGCGATGTAAAAGACTATTACATTTGGCAGAATATCATCACAAATAGATTATTTTTACACTATACAAGGTCAAATTAAAGTTAGCGAAACTCCGCAAACGCGATGGGTCATCTAAATGATGATGGGTGAATGGGTGATGGGTGGGATGGGATATCTAAATAGGTATAATGAAACAATTTTTTTTAATTTAATGATTTTTGGTGGGTATACTTTATAAGTGGCTACAATAACAGCGGTCACGATATACGAACAGTCACGAAATATCAGTTTAAAAATTTGTTTTTTTTTTCTAACTTTCACAGACGTGGTGGATATCGGTACCTATCTAAATACGATAAAACCTAAGAAAACGGGTTTTCTTAAATCATACTTCAAGTAACAACACAAACAGCGGATGAAGACAAAAAAAAACATCAAATTGAAATGTTTTTATTTATTTATTTATTCAATTTGGTATGACGAGCTAACAGATTTGACATCCAAAACGCTCATATGATTAATTTTCTTACAATTCAATTATGGCTTAGCATATTACACATGCTCCGCACCTTATACAGTAGATTTTATAAAAATAGCAATAATGTAACTAAATTACAACGATGAATTAATACATAGAATAAAATAACAGTTTAATGTCAATTGATAGTAACCAATTCAATTTAGTTCAGTCATTACGTATGGCTTTAATATGTCATTTAAAATTATACGAAAAATATACAAATAGCCATCGCACAGCTTAATGCTGTCGCTCTACGCGTGATAGAGCCACAGCGCTAACCATTTTGTTAAGCCACTGTAAACTTATAACCAAGCCATTACACCATAATTATTTTCTGTTTCTCGGATACCTACATCTTAAGAAATCTGCCATTAAGTTTCAAACGCGATTAACTAAAGAAAATAGTTCCACATAACATTATGAACATCACACTTTACTCTCAAAAGATAATCATTGAATATAATATGTCGTTTAATGAACATCGTTTAGGCATCCCGCAGTTTCCAAAACCCTGACACGTAAGTATATTATACAATTTGCATGTCTTAAATATCTTGTAAGGGGAACGAAGGAGTTATTCTGATAGATATGTATGTGTGGTGCGACAATGTGGAAAATCGTGTGAAGGTAAATTCAATGATGAATGATTTTATTTTGTAAGGGCTGATTTCTCCATCACCAGATAACTTTTATTCGAGGAATAAAATTGACGTTTGACAGTTTTTGTATGAAATAACTGTCAAAATTTTAAAATTATTCGTCGAATAAAGTTATCAAATCATTGAAAACTCAGCCCTAACTAAGATTATAGAGGTATGAGGAACAGGGTGTAAAGTTCACTCATCCTCCATAGCAAAGGGAGGATCCTCCGACCAGACGGGTGTTGTGTCTGGCGGGCAACTGTCCGATGAATCATGTCGGGCTGTTGTATATTATATGCTTATTGCGCGGTAAACTCTGCTTGCGTGATGCAGGATTTTGCGTGACATCAGTATGACGCGTAGTCCGCACGTGGCGTTGTAGATACCGGCAAAAGATGATAAAACCACTTATACACGTCAAAAATTAATTATGTTTTAAAACTAGATGATTTTGGTGTTTTCTGTCCGACTATACTGAAAAGAAAAACCGAAACAAACTTAGAGGTGACAGTCTCTTATAAAGTCCAAACATAATCTTGGTCCAATCCTGTGAGGACCACGTAATCTACATGGTCCAGTGTCTGAAATGGTCTTTTGAGGAAATAACCACACATTTGTCAGTAATCGTGTAGCTCAACTGAAAAGTTTAAATACTTACTTATTAAACACTGTTATGCTTATTTTTTAATAAGCATAACAGTGCCAATAATAATATAATTATAATAATAATTAATAATAATTTTGTAGCCACCAAGCTGGTGTGTCCTTCTCGCATCAGTATTTTTAACCGCGTCGACTTCAAAAAAGGAGGATGTTATGTTTCTTTTTTAATATTTATGTTCGGGCCATAACTCGCGTCACATACCTATAGACGGATTTGCAAAATTCTTGTTTTAGTGGATAAGGGGTTGTCCCATATTAACTTTTGTTGGGTAGTTTTTGAATTAGCTTCAATAATGCGATTTTTTTCCGCTTAGTTTACCTATATTGATGTTGATGTTGTTTTCTTAACTTTCTGTCACTGATATTTACATAGCAAGTAGTGTTAAGTATAAGAATTGTTATGGGGTAGGTACAACTAAAAAGTAAAAAATAAAAACTTTTTAGTGAAAACTAAAAACGTTTTTGTTTCTTCCAAAAACAAAACAGTACCTACAAAATGAAAAATAACTTTAATTTTGGAAGTCGATGTCACTGGTTCCGCATTTTCGTTTTTTGACACCGACTCCCGACTTACGTTCTTTGAACGTGCTGTGGAGCGTTTGGAGCGTTTGCGTTTTTAAGTCACCATCTTTGTAAGCATAATAGTTGCTTTTATTCTTTTTAAAAATGAAATGTGTCAAATCGTAGTTTTTGCTCGAAACAAGAAATCGTTTTGCAGTTAAAGGTCACACCAATTATGTTTGCTTTCTGCTTTCAGAATTCCGAGAAAAATCCGTACTGGCTGCAGATTTTTATGCCATCCTATCCAATCAGCTTTTAAAAATCGAAAGGTCATGTAGTCATGAACGCAAACGATGTTTGTTCTTTAACCAAAACGGTGCTCTCCACTGTTAGGGTTTCGAACTACTCTCAAAACAAATTCCAAGCATACATCGACTTGCAATCTGTTACAATGGATTTTATTTTGTGTGGGATATCATCGAATAACTTTTCCCGCTCTGGGCGGAGCGGGATGGCTTGTCAGACTTTCTTCAGTTGCCTGTGCCAGGGGCCACGGGAACTCTTCCGAACAACCCGCGACCCCCCAAAGAAAATAATTAGCTGCTCCATACATTTTGACCGTGTAGGTATTTAGGTATACACTTTTCTATGAAACATCAGATTTTTTTTTAATAAACGAAGAAATATTTCTACCCTAGGAGATCTAGAATCATGTGCTGAATCAATTTGGTTACATTGTGCGCATCGATGTCTCTGCCACCCTGTATTAATCTTAATTTCTTTTTTCGGTAAATAACACTTTTTTGGATGTAACATCCGTCATATTGATTTTGTTTGTATGAAATGTAGCCTATGCCACTCGGACCATAATAACAAATCGATTGACACCTCATTCATCAAAATCGGTTAAGTAGTTTAGGCGGTACGGTGGAACATACTTAAAAACAAACACACATACATAGACAGCTAAAAACGTAAGTCTTCTTTTCGGCTTTGGCGTAGTCGGGTAAAAATATCCTTGCATCAGTCTTCGTAGAGCAGTAAAAGCAGTGGTAGCGCAATGGTGCCAGCCGTGACTTACGAGTTGTAGGTCGTTGGTTCCAACCCCAGGTGCTTTACTTTGTGTAAATTATTTCATCAGCACAGCTCTAAAAACGGTGAAGGAAATTATGGCGAGGAAACCGGCATATCCTAGAACCAAAAATTCCAAGACATGTGACATCTGCCAACCCGCACTGGGTGTGTGTGGAGATTTAATGCCCACTCCCTGTCACTGAGAGGAAGCCTAAGTCCCAGCAGTGGGAACACTATAGGCTGATTTTATGTATTCTTCGTGGAATGTATAAGCTTCTTCCGTGGGATATATAGCAAGGACGTAGCATATCCTCTAGATACGAAAAATTAAACGAAGCCGCGTAACACCATTGAAGAAGCAAACCCACTTACTGATAAGCTCCTTAAGTCTCACAACATTTACAGCTCACCAACATAGTTTTAAGCCAACGTTCTCAAGTCCGTTGAGGCAATATTGATGTAGCTGAAGCTCACATTCTAAAGAACATTATTGGAAAAAGATTTGGAGCTATAAAACCTTACGCTCCCTTGCATTAAATTGACTTGTGTAACAAAACTGCTGGCACTTGAAATTTTATAGACAGAACCGTAGAAGTTGGACTGGAAATTTTACTAAGAAACAGTGTTTTTGCTCCGTTTGCGGTACTTGATGCTCAGAGGATTTTTTTTTTAATGAAAAATCACTTTGTTATATAAACCTATCCGACCAACATACTTAGCTATCTGCCTATCCGACTGACTCGTAGGTCCTGGGTTCGATCCCCTGGTTATGCAAATTGTTGTTGGGTTTTTTATATGGAATTTTTCAGTAGCAGCTCGGTGTCTGGATTTGTGCTCGCCCCATATTATATGGGACTTAACCATACCTAGCGAAATGTGGGTGTACTATGGGTTCCCTATATGAGTTCGAAATACTATAGGTACTGCTGCACCTTTGCCTTCGAGGAATACAGGCGTGATGCTGTGTTGTGTGTGTGTGTGTGTGTTATAAATAATAATAATAATTACGTTTATTTCAGATAACTAGGATCCAGTGTGTTAGTAGTACAATAACTTAAACCTAGTGTTAGCAACATAACCTTAAACTACTCGCCCCCTGCCCGACCCACGAATCGAGGTATCAATACTCATGTGAGCATTAATACAAAGAAGACTACCGAAGACTGCTGCCAAACTCCTTCACTACATTGCCTAAAATTTACTAACAATAAATTATTTAAAAGCACATTATCCAAAACATTTTCAAGCTCCTTCAAATCCCTAACGACCTGTCAATCGCCTTGAAAGCACCAGAATAAGTCCGCAAGACTATATACCGTCTCATTGAAACGCAAATTGGATCCGACGCCGGAGCAAGTGTCCCTTTTCCTGAGATTTGCATAAGAAACTCGTGTTCTGACGTCATCGGCTCAGTTCCATCAATGCCATCCCTAGGACAGTGTTCCTCAAGCGACACGCCTACTGCCGTGATAGTATGGACGCCCAGTTTTACGATCAAGAGATTTTGAAATGGGATGTGATGTTTGGACAATTTTGGTTCTTGTAAGGCTGGTAAGGTTCATTTCGTGGGATGACTGTTGTTTTTAGTTGGTACAGTTTCAGTTTTTACTGGGTACAGGAAATAAAAAAGAGGTTGTGGGCTTATGACCATACGATAAAACTGAAAAAGTAATTTTCATCAAGTTAATGGAAAGTTTTTTTTCACCTTTTGAGTAAAGAAACATTGAGATCCACTGAGCTAAACGAATGTATAGGCTGATCGAGACGTTTGGCGAGAACCTTTGATTTGGGTTTAAGTTTGAAAGAAAATGCGTGCACATATTCTTTTGGATTGGGTCCCAGAGGCCGCCAACGATTTGGTAAATCGAAATAGTTTATTTCGTTAGGATTTGTTAAATATCTAGGTACCTATAGTTTTTTATTGAAAAGCCAAGTTTGTTCAGACTTGACTGTGGGTGTCGATGAGATTCACAGAGTCACAGAGCAATCAACATCAGAGGTCCTAAATGCATGCCTAAATAAAAGGGAATGAGAGAGAGAGAGCTGCAGTGGGCTCGCCCTTCGCACCCATGTGCGAAGGGCGAGCCCACTGCAGCTCTGCTCTGCTCCCATATTATTACGAAATAATATGGGCACCACCTAATTTATACAAAATAAAGTGCCTGTCTGGGTTCGAACCGACCGTTTCGACCGTTTCGCGGCCGATTCTACTAGGCCACCACTGCACTGCGTATTTATTCTTATCATACCTGCCGCGTACTGAATTATGATCAACTTCAAATCTTAATAAAGTAAGAAATTCACGGACTATATGTATACATTGGCGGATACCTACCGCTTAATTCGTTTACTGTAAGTACATTTTTAATTTCGCGCATAGAGAATAATGCCTTACCCCGTGTCCTAATAGAAAGCGATCGTCACGTTCATACCTATGTCACTTTTTTTCGGAATACCCGCAGGCGCCTTCTGTCAGCGTAACGTCGAGTTCCGGTTCACCGAATAAAAGGTGACATTTATGAATGTAAAGATCATCGCTTTTGGTTAGGACGTGGCCATAAACTGTTAGACTTAAAAATATTTTGCACTTGATTTTATTCATTATTTGAGTAATTTTGAAACGTTGCCAACGTTTGAATTATCTTCGCCAGCCACGGGTCGTTTACCAACCCGTATTCACCAAGTCATATCTCTATGCATTTAGGTAGGTACATACATGGTTTTGTTAAAAAACTAATTTTAAAAAGATACCTCGGACCTAGAATGTTAATTGTTATTTTAAAAGCAGTTTGTGTGTGTTCAAAGAACGTCATTTCATTTCAATTTCAATGTTACCACTGTTGGGACACCGGCCTCCTCTCGGTGAGGGAGAGTGGGCCGTTGTCTAGCACGCGAGCCCAGAGCGGGTCGGTAGAAGTCACATGTCTTCGAATTTTTGGTTCTAGGACATGCCGGTTTCCGCACGATGTTTTCCTTCGCCGTTTTGAGAGCAGTGGTGATGAATAATTTACACATAATAAAGCGCTTGTCTGGATTCAAACCTACGACCTACAAATTCGTAAGTCGTGGCCGTTACCAGTAGGCCACCACTGCTCCTTAACCCTTCATATGTCGGAACGTAGATCCACGCGAGACACAATGGCTTTTTAATTGTATCTGTAATTACGATATTCAACGGGTTAATCTTTCTTTGCTTACCTTCAACTTAAAAAAAAGTTTAGGAGTAATGTAAAAAAAAAAAACAAGAGGGGGTATTTCATAATCTTTATATATTTGATTTTCTATAATTTGATGATGATAACTTAAATTACAAATAACATAACGCAGTCCACATTCAATAGTTTACAAAATATAATACTGTCAACATCACGATATTATATTATTATTTTAATTTAATATAAAGTAGACTAGCAATGTGTGATTCATTACTAATATTCCTGATTTTGTGGGTAATAACCACAGTCATTACCTAAATATTACTTAATTAAATAAAACTATTATAGTGCGGCCGACGAGAGAACGCATTTTTGACAACTGTCAGTTTCATACAAACGAATACGTGTTTTGAGAATTTGATCTTTATTAGCTACTAGAATTGTCACACCGTCAAGTGTCAGGAACGCATTCTCTTGACGGCCGGACTGTAGGTATGAGAAAGAAAATGGACTAAATTGCACGTTTAGATTTGAACAACAGAAGGAAGAAAACGTTTGACAGAAAACTGAACAAGTAAACTCAGACTTATATAAAATCAGAGAAATTAACTGTTAAGCAAATCACTACTACTACCAACTTAGTGTCCGAAAATAATGACAGTTGTGATTTGAATATACCTAATATTCAAATCACAACTGTCATTCTTTAACAGTTTGAAATTGCTATAGGTTATATTTTATAATATACGTAGGTTGTCAATTTGCTTCACAATTAATTTCCCTGACTGTACAATCTGGACAAAAATAAAGTATAAAAGTACCCATTTTACTGGTTAGAATTCGGCATAGATACGAAGGTAAAAAGAGGAAAAAGAAGGATATAAGAGGCAGAAATACTATAAATAAAAATAATAATATAAATAAATAATAAATACCATTGACCAACTTTTCTATCCTCAGTTATCTTTTATCTAAAGAATAACTGAGGTTTACCTGCAGCGGTTTGACACACAATTTGTTTCTATTCAAAAGCTGTCAAACCACCATAACTATGTATGTATTACCCAGAAAAACGATAACTGACGATCGAAAATCGCCCGTAGGATGTATTTAAATTAGGGACTACACGCTGACAATTAAGTCGTCATAATAATTTTGTTCTAACATCCGATGATCTGTACATCCTCGTAAACAAATATGATTAAGTACTTAATAAAACAAAAACGATTGCACGTGACGCCGCGTCTTAACCACCAACGTCACGTGAAAACGCGATCGTCGCGTTCATTGTCACTTTTTATTCGGTGAACCGGAACTCGTGGCCGCGCTGACAGACGGCGCCTTCCGGTTTTTCGAACAAAAAGTGACATATTTAATTTGATTAGGACGCGGCTTAATGCCGCCTTATAAAAAAGTATCAAACATTCTTCTAACTGCATTACTACCTAAAAGTATAAATCAACGATAATATCCTTAAAATACCAGAGCGATTAATTTAACCACTCCTATTAATATTTTTATAGTTAATATTATTCTAAATTAATTTATATTTACAATATACTTGCTATTATCACATGGATAAAAATTCGTAAAATATATAACGATTCTTTCTATCGATTTTCCAACATTTTTTTGAAAACATTCTCTTAAGCTACGGTGCCTAGAAGGACGGTGGCCGCCACATTACGGCCGCAGTAAAGGCTCTCCTGAAAATTATGGCATGTAAAATTATAATGTTCCCACTGCTGGGACACAGGCCTCCTCTCTGTGAGAGGGAGTGGGCTGTAATCTACCACGCGGGGCAGTGCAGGTTGGTAGATGTCAAATGTCTTCAATTTTTTTTTTAGTTCTAGGCCATGCCCGTTTCCTCACGATGTTTTCCTTCGCCGTTGTGAGAGCAGTGGTGATGAAATTTTTTACACAAAGTAAAGCGCCTGTCTGGGTTCGAACCCACGACCTACGACTCGTAAGTTGGGGCCGTTACCACTGGGCCACCACTGCTCTTCAATGTATTTGACATTAAGGTGTCAAAAAAGCTTTTTTATTAACGTGTCGATGTCACTCTTAATGGACTCGGTCCAGAATTCGGCTACGTGTATGGCGCCATCACTAGGGTCCATCAGTTCCAAAAACAGTTGTGGTTACGGTCAGACGGTAGCGGATGTCGTTATTGTATGACCGTTCACCGCTATCTTAAGAAACCAAAACTTTAAAGAAAAACATAAAATACTAGTTCGAAATCATTCATCACAACGAGTTCTCATTCAGACAATTTTAACAATTCATTCCGAATTAATCTAATATATAAAACTCTCGTGTCGCAATGTTTGTAACCAGAAACGGCTGGACCGATTTGTATGAAATTTTGTGTGCATATCGGGTAGGCCTGAGAATCGGCCGAAATCTATTTTTCATACAAAAAAATATATATTTCCTAGAAATAATCTAAATGACAATACAACGTGTGCCCGGTCCTCTAGTCCACAATAAATTTTGACTCTTAGAGCAAATTTTTCAATAGTCAAACCACTTTTATCTGAAGAATAAATAGGACAGTTTGGCCGTAGCGCATGTGCTCTTTGAATGCACAGGTGTCTTCTAAATTAGAACAGAATCCCTCAGGTCTTTTGCAGATGTTTTGAACAGTCCAGGCGACCTAGTCTGCTTCTGGAGGGAGGTGGGCTGGTTGGAAATACCACTGACAATGGTCTACTGTCTTGGTTGAAGGGCTATGCACTGCAACCAATAATTCCAAAACATAGAACATTTCAGCTTGAAATATTTTCTATACAAAAGCTGTCAAACTGCAATATTTATTCCTCAGCTAGAAGTTATCTGACTTTTGAAAAATCTGCCTTAAGAAACGAAAAGTAAAATTGTATCGAAAACGTAAAGTTTGGCATAAAATTGTTAAAATTATCTGAACATTTTTTGATCGTCTACTAAAACTATTAAATGCCTAACGCTTAAGCCCTGTACCCTAGTATTGGTTCATACCATGATTTTGTTACTAAAAGCTAATAATAATTATATTGAAGACGTTTTAGACCAAAAACAAATGTAAGGCCTAGACTTCAATTGTTTCAAGAATCGATATTAATAAACAGCTCTTTTGTTTCATTATGGGCTGATTTTTCCAAGGCCAGATAACTTTTAATCGAGGAATAAAATTGACGTGAGACAGTTTTTGTATGAAATATTTGTCAAAATTTCAAAATTATTTCTCGAATAAACTTAGAATATCAGATGATTGAGAAATCAGCCCTAACAATATTATATAAACTAAGAAACTTAACAAAAATTTTAAAATACATAAATGTTTTCCAATTTTAGCAAAATCGTTATTCTTTATCTAACACCCCTTCTTCGATATAATTGATCCCATCTATATTTACATACAATTTTATATACCATTTGCTTAATCCATTTGTAAGTCAATCACACCTACAATTACTTTAGTGATGATTTGATGAGCTTCAATTTTATTCAAGTTATTAAAACTGTCTACCATATACGCCTTACAATCACTCATACATATGCATATATCCCTTAGACTATTGATTGCATTAAACAAAACTTTAACTGCAGCCAAGCAATCCATGTTTATGCTAAAATGGCACTTAAGTGCACTAGGAATAAGGCTCTAAAATCTTAATCAAGGAATCACAACCGTGTTCTACTTCTACCAAGTGAAGGCGTTGGTGATCGTCTGACGTCATAAACGTCAAATAACCGACTACCAGTACTTACAAAAACTGTTGGTTTTGGGTCTACAGTCTCATCAGGCGTTGTATCAGTAACCGTTTCTTCCGTTTTCTCTGAAGAATCTTTTTCAGCTTCTTTCTCTTCAGCAGGAGGTGGTTTCTCAGTAGTGAAAAACCGTTTAGGGCCTGGTAGCTTTTTTGCAATTTTCGCTACTAAAGGATGTAGGAGTCTTTCGTCGAAAGCATCACTCTTGTTGCCCGTTATGAGGCCGATGATGTTACCCAGGGTCACGCAGATTATGGTGCCAATGACTGCGTACCACATGTAGGATATTGAGTAGAATTTGTGGAGTTCCGACATTCTGTAAAAGGAAATGGATCGTTTTAGCGAACATATCACATTTAAGTAACCTCAGGTTTTGGTCAAGAAAAGAAGTCAAGGCTATTTATTATTATTATTACTTCCAAGATATTGTATTTTAATTATAGCAAATATTTGTACTTTCATTCAATATGATGATAATTACAACTACTATGACATTATTAATTTGCTTGACATTACTGTTATAATTCAGATTTAATTGAATGTGTAACGAAATTGACTATCTATCTGTATTTTCATGACAATGTAATTTAATAAGAAAACTGAATAAGAATAATTGTGCCATAATGTTCCTAATATATGTATTTGCACACATCACATGGTTATAACACAGTGAACCTTTTGTAACATCCTCTGAACCTGTGTTATGCAAATAAATGATTTGATTTTACTTATTTCAACCCATTTTTTAAAGAAGCTCTACAAGGAATCCATATTGAGCAGTTGGCTTTCACGATTTACTAACCGTATCTAGCTTTATTGAATACTAATAAACTACCAAGAATCTTCAGTATTTAGAAATAATATAAATAATAATACCAGCCTATTACTGTATTTTGTAACAATTTTATGGTTTAAAAGAGTGTCCGTGGAGTTTCTTGCCCGTTCTTCTCCATAGGTACCTACGCTTTGGAATGGGCAACTAGCTTCATCTTTCTGACTGACCGACCCTTTGACAATTCAAAAGTGCCTGTAATTGGTTTAGTTGAAAGAAATGGTTTGAGTTTGAGTTCCCATGACTGCAGGACAAAGACCTCTTCTCACACAGAGAAGGCAGAAAAAGCGAACATTGATCACCACGCTTGCTCAAGACAGGTTGGCGATTTCGGACTTACATCGACTATAAGTCCAGGACGTCTACTCCGAAGTGCAAAGTGCGAATGTTCGGATCGGACCGACACATGGCCGAACCGAATATTATTGAAAAATGCGAAAAAAGTTCGGATCGGCTCAGTTGGGTCGGGACCATAGTCAATATTCGAAAGAGTGTAGGAGTGTAGGATCGGGACTGACCGAACCAAATAGTAACTTCGTAGCAGGAAACGACCGAACATTCGGCCAATACTACTTCGGAGTAGACCCCCTCGTTTCCTCATGATTTTTTCCTTCACCGATATTAGTAATGACGTCCAAGATAAATTCAGAAAGAGAGAAAATAATAATAATACTTACACGGGGGACATGGTCGGTGCAGGAACGGTAATATTTATCGACTGTAGCAATGGTGCGAGGTGTGCCAGCGTCACGTTCACCTCCACTGGCAGAGCTTTGTGGGTCATCGCCGATAGAGTCGCGTTGGGACATTGCTGGAAAAGTAAAACCATTGATAAAGCTTATCTAAATTGTCAAGTGCAGTAAAGTCTTTTATTTCCACTTCAGTTTTCAAATTCTTTCCTTAAGCTACGGAACAGAGCAGACTATTGCATAGAAAATTATTTTTAATTACTTGATAACAAAGATCAAAATAACATACACCTTTGACTAAATAATATAGGCCTTGCCATTTTATGAAATTTTTTTTTTGAATGAGTCTGCCAGTAATCATTTTAAATTCGGTCTGACATGTAAATCTAAAGAACTGAACACTAACCTCAGTAGACATAGGCAGCATAGCTACCCCCTTGTTGACATACATAAGCCTGCCAGCAGCCATCCACGTAGTGACCACGTGCGACGCAATCATTCCCCATAAGGCACCTTTTCCATTAGCAATAGGACATAACGCTGCTAAGATGAAGACACCAAGTAAAGCGCCTGATGTTGCTGAAGTGACCAGTAAGGAGCCTTCGACGACTCCACCCACAATGCCCACGCAGAGTGAAAGACACATAATGATGAGAGCTGCAAAGAAAATTGGATATTTAGTATTAATTATGTAGAAACGATGGGTGGACTGTGTAAAAGATGATATGGGTAGAAAGGGGGTGACTACCGAGATGACGACTCATAGAGAAGTATGGAAGGAAAAAACACATATAATGTGTGTTACGCCGTCCCCAAATTAATTGGGATAAGGGCAGGAGAATGATAATGAGCCTTGATTGTAATCTTTTCAAGATTATCTTAGTAATCCGTGATTATTTATTTTAGTAGAGAGATAGGTATTTCTGGGATCGTGAATTATGCTGCTTCTGTCTACCACATATCAGCCTATAATGTTCCCACTGCTAGGACACAGGCCTCCTCTTTGAGAGAGGGAGTGGGCCGTAATCTACCACGCGGGACAATGCAGGTTGGACGATGGCATATGTCTTCGAATTTTTGTTTCTATGATGCCAATCAGTAGTCATAATTATACAGGACATTAATCATCACCAAACCACAATTACAAAACTCATTAGGCTTTGAGCAACAACCTGAGTCATGCTAATAGCTTGGATAATTAGTTTCTTGAATATGGTTTAGTAATGCGTCATAGCTACGTAACATTTTATGGAAAACATACCATAAATAACTCCAATAATCTTGATAACAGTCAGCTGTTGCTTATCACTGATGCCCTTGAAGGCAGGTGCGAAGGAGACGAAGTCTTCCCAGGTCACCGTCGATAGAGAGTTCACGTTTGATACCAGGAAGCTGCAATACGAAAAATGATAAACGATTTATTTTATGTAAGTAGGTTTGTACAAACACTTTTACACGTCAAGCATATTTTAAAAACTAGATGAGGTCTGCGTTTCCTATCCGAATACTCTGTGGAGTAAGGCCGAAGCAAACTCAGAGGTCACAGTATCTTTTAAAGTCCAAGCAAAATCGTGGTCAGATCCTGTGAGTACCATATTCAGATCGATATGAAAAATATTGTGTAGGAAATTGTCTATCGGAAGAATTGCTTAACAATGAAAATGTTCATTCCTACAATTAATGATAAAGCTAATGAAGCTAATAATATTCATAATAATGAGTTATAATAATTATACTGCAATTAGCAATCTGCCGAAACCACAATTAAGGCTCAATATTAGGTATGTCATCAGATATATCAACGACCGTTTTCGAGAAAAGTCTAAATATTTTAGAAGTATTCCATTGATGATGATTTTATGATTGTCTTAAGATCAGGATCAATGCGTGTAGGTACTATCACCAAAACCTATATCTGACCATTTTGAAAACAAAATCCCGTGCACATGATGACCACAGCTGCGTCCGTAAGTAAAACAAAAGAGGATCCTTTTTAGGTCGACTAATAATATGCGCTGCAAGCAGGAATAGTACTTATGGTGTTCAGATTTAGATTTTGGCGATGTACATGCATTTAATAGGCGTATACTACAAACCTCAAAGCCCCATTGAACAGACTCCCCAAAAACAATCCCAGCATTCCAGGCAGAAAAGTGAACTGATCTTGTACATAGAACGGCAAAACCTCATCAGGAGCCGCAATTTGTCCCGAAGCCAACGGATCACAGTACTGGTACATGGCATAAAGGGTCATGCCGACGACCCAGGAAAGACTGAACAGAACAGCTACTGCAGGAACGTTGGCTAGCAAGGTCCTCCTAACCCTGGCTTCACTGGACATGGAGCAGTAGCGTTGGACAAAGGTCTGTTGGCAACCGTAGATGGAGACGGACATGAAGAGTTGGCCGATGATGGCGGAGACTGTGTCTACGCGGACGGTTGGGTCTCCGGTTATTCTGGAAGTAGAAATGGTTTTGTTAGAACTTTTCTGTATGAACCCTACTATTCAAATTAGGCTGAGAATCAGCACTTTTCGAACATTAAAATTACAAAAGACAGTCCCCCAAAAACGCCCGCCCTTCACCACTTCCTATCGATCCATCGCTGGGAAGAAGAAGTGGCGCAACCAACTCTTCAGCAGCACAGCCGTCTCTTCACTTAGAAAATACTTGATTGTATACAATACTAGGTACCTATGTTAAGTAATTAACATTGTAAGACACGGAACATAAAATTAAATTATTTGCCATATGTCAGCTAGCCATGCCAATATAGCAAATATAATAAAAACTATACGTACTCAAGCTAAAAAATAATTAATTAAATTAATGTAAATAAAAAATTACTACCTAAATAAAAGCCTCCAGGCATAAAGGGCGTTTTAGTCAATAAGTTAAGTTTTAAAGCTTCCTCTCTCCTATTATGTTTGCTGTGCCCCACCGGGATCATAATGATCTCATTAAATTTTAAGTTACCACCTAATCTGCATTCGCAATTTTTTTGCCAAAACTGTAAGCAAATATGAGTTTTTGAAAAAAATGCTTGAATTCTACACAATAAAGTTCAGTTTGCGTTACAACTTCAAACATTTTTATAACCTTTTCAATAGTGTTAGTCACTCTGAAATCAACTTAATTACCATTAAAATAAAGTTAATATTAATTCTTTAACTTGAAATTGTTGGAGTATGGCAAAAACAAATCGATATTTCTACCTATATTCAAATTTTATTTATGAAAAATATTTTTTTTTTTTTAGATTATTAAATTGATGTTATTTCAAGTTGAACAAATATCAACTTTATTTCAATGTGATTTGATTTGTTATTAATTTATGTATCTTTTTTTTTTATTGTAACGTTATTTTTTTTTTCTTTCGTTCACAATTATTTTGAAAAATTCAAAATAATTGAATTGAAATTTTCAAAATAATTATGATGAAAATATACATAGGTATACTTACTGGAAGAATTTCAGTCGTCCCCCCTCAATATTGTCGTTGACTACTTTATGGGGACCTCCCGCCGTGATGGTCGCTTGAATGATGAAAGCGCCGCTTATTAATATCATCGTTAGAGTTTGTATCACGTCAGCCCTGGAAAAGACAATCAATTTCATTAGTAGTTTTCATTGCATATCGTTAAGGTTTTGATTCGGTTTCTTTGTTCTGTTTGATTCGTCTCAATAGTATATTAAGTATCAATCAATTTCTTTTTTAATTAGGAGCTTTTTTATTCGTTGAATCTTTTTTTCAACCTCAATTTTGTTATTGCTAGAAATGGCAACTTTGGTTTTTTTCAATCTGAAAAAAAAAACAAAAAAAATACAAAGTTGGCATTTCTGCCAACTTTGTATTTTTTTCAAACTGTGTTATTTATTAAGTTTTCGCACGATAGTCAATGCAATAAATTAAATTTAGCAACGCCGTGTTTTTTTGAAAAATACATCGGTTAAAATTAATTGGACGTTCTTTCTGCTACTTTATGTGAGAATTTAGCAATAGATAGGTATTGTAGAAATCATAAAATGGAATATAGGAAACACATTTACGAAACCTCCAAAAAAATAAGGCATGTATTCAATGAACTTTCAATACTAATTGATATGTTAATATTACATATTATACTCGTTCGTCTTATCGCTTAGTAACTACAAAAAACTTGGATGTAGCGGATCGGAGAGGATCAATGGTGATTAGAAGATTAATATATGTTTTTAGAGGACCAGTTAAATATTTCCAAAAAAACATGTCCAGACAATCATTATCCATTCCAAGGTTGTCTGGAAAGAATCGCAGAAAGCGATACGGCCACCGATGGTATGTTTTGTTGTAGTGTAATAATTTAGTTTTTGAACAAAAAAAAATCTGGTGTTCAATTAAATATACTTAATGTAAATAATATATATAAAAAATATATATATATATTACCTTCAATTGTACAAAAACACTTACTTATCTCAACATGAAGCTTTACAACTCCCTAGTTGTAAAGCTTCATGTTGAGATAAGTGTTTGTAACCCTCTGTTTCCCTAAACAGAGTGTTTTCGATGAGCTCTGGCACCCAATGTAAGATTTAAATTGTGTTTAGGGTGCCAGCGTCCTCACCTAAGATTTGAACATGTAGCAGTAGTTGCAAGACGAGCACAGTACGTCATCATTAAATTACAAGCTAATGTTGTGTCCTATTTATGTAGCTTTGTATGTGTGTGTTTATTTGAGCGTGTGAGAGGACCATAAATATGGTGAAAAATTGTGTTTATATAAGTCTGTTTAAAAAATAATTATGAATATAATATTACTTTATTAAGCGAACGATATCTGTAGTAAATCTTCAGTCTTGTTATAGGCCTAGTCTAGAGCCACTTCGTGACCTTGGTTTTGCATCCATTTAGGCACATGGGAGCAATGGAATAGAGTTTATTTATTTTGTTATAAACTCAAACTCAAATCATTTATTTCAATTAAACCATTTACAGGCACGTTTGAATTGTCAAAATTAAATAGTCGGTCAGTTAGTCAGAAAGTTGAAGCCAGTCGCTCATTCCAAAAACGTAGATCTCTATGGAGAAGAACGGGCAAGAAACTCTCTATATAAAGTGTTATATAAATAAACAATATTTACCTTATAGCCGCAGCCAGTCCTCCAAGCAAATTGAACACTATTCCCACAATAGTCAGGGCTGCTGCTGATGCCCAATGAGGCAATGCCAGTACAGCATGAAGGGCCACAGTAGGCGTGTAGACTGTTACTGACAAGTTGAGGACCTGTCGCAGGAGGAAGGTCGCGGCTGCCATACGACGCACCCAGCGGGATCCGAAGCGCATCTGTAATTAATTGTAGGTGAATTAAAAACCATGATTAGTAAGTACGGTTATCCTTATAGTGACCTAGGTGTTACCACTGTCAATCGCGACAAGTTCTACGTAATGTTCTTTTCTGGTTTTGACTTTTCATGTTAGTGATATTCTTGAGTTAGATAACTAGTAGAAATTTTCAAAACGACCAACATATGAGAATTTTTGTACCATTTATTTCCATGTAAAAAATGAGATAAATGTTATATTTACTTATTTAATTTTAATAACATAAGTGTTTAAAAAAATGTTTATTTTTAATTTGTGTTCTAAACTTATTTTTATTTTAAGAATTATTTTTTTTACTTTTTGCTGTGCCCTACTGGGTCCATAATTGTACCCTGAGCTTTAAGCCTTTGTAACATCTCTATAACATTATGGAATGCAAATAAATATATGAATATGAGATTGTTTGCTTTTCATCTTTACGAGTGTTTCTCAAAGTCAAAGTCAAAGTATATAGTCCTGTGCTTTTTGGTGATACAGCAGGTCTTACAGTAATTAATTTATGGAAACTCAAAAAGCTACCCATTGGGCATACACTCTTTAACAATATAAGAATTTAAAATTGATATGGTATAAGTACTTACAAAACAAAAATGTCAAAATTTAGATTACAATACAAATTAAAATACAATTAATTATTATTACAAACATTAAAAAAACAATCAATAATTAGTCAAATTGTCAATCATAAATATATAATTGTCAGTTTATAACATTTTGTCAAGAAGGAATTCGTCAATGGTATAGTAGCATTTTTCAATTAAAAAGTCATTAAATTTCCGTTGAAATTGTGTCAAATTAAAATCTTTGATAGCATTTGGTAGGTATTTTATTATATAGTTTTGGAGCCATGCAGAGAATGCTTTTGTGCATAAGGGCCGTCTTTGAGGCTCTTAGACATAATTCGTGTCGATATTCTGGTCTTGTTGATCTATAACGTTCCTCTGAAGCTTTTTTAAACAATTTACTGTTTTTCTTGACGAACAATGCTGTCTCATATATGTATAGGCAAGGCAATGTCAATATTTTAAGGGATTTAAAATAAGGTTTACAACTATCCGTTGGTTTTAAATTACACATCGATCTAATGCACCTCTTCTGTGCTTTAAAAATGTTATTTTTCTCGCAGGAATTCGCCCAAAAAATTACTCCGTAGCGTAATGTGGAATCTACATACCCATAATATGCAGCTATAACAGCTGCCTGATTAACTATTTTCTTAAGCTTGTATAGAGCAAAGGAAAAGCGACTTAATTTTGTTATAAGGATAAACAAAAAACCAGGTGGGTAGGTCTGGGTGTTTTTCTATCTATAATATGTATGTATTTACAAAAAAAAAATGTATATAAGTAGTTTATCAGCCATCTTGTTACCATAACACAAGCATTAGGTTGCTTAGCTTGGGACAAAATGGTGCTGTGTGAAATGTCCAGGGATATTATTATTATTATTATTATTATAAATGCATGTTCTTTCCAAGTCAGTTTAGAGTCAATAGTCAAGCCTAGAAATTTTATATGCTCTACTTCTTCAATTCTGTTATCGTCAAATAATATATTTATGTCAGGAGTAGTTAATCTTTGTCGAAACTGTATAATTTTAGTTTTACTTAAATTTAATTTTAAATTATTATGATCAAGCCAATTCATTGATTGTTGCAATGAGTCTTTGATGTCACATTCATATTTTCTATTTTTATTTTGTCTAACAATTATCGTACTGTCATCAGCAAAAAGAACCATAGGAACAGTGACGTGTTTTGGAAAGTCATTTATGTAAACCAAAAATAATAGCGGGCCCAACACGCTGCCCTGTGGTACGCCAAAAGTTATGTCACGTTTTGCAGATACATATTTAAGTTCCTTTTTTCCTTTTATAGAAATTCGTTTAATTTCTGTACACTGTACCAGATAAGATTGTATAAGGGAAAGTGCTTTGCCCCTTATTCCACACGCATTAAGTTTCCGTAGTAGAGTATTATGATTAACTAAATCGAAAGCTTTTGTCATGTCCATAAATACAGCACTAATAGGAATTCTTTTATCGATATCTGTCACTGAACTGTCTATTTCTATCACTGAAGACTCTCCAGCAATGTTCCTCAATTTAATTAAAGTTTGGTGGCCTATAAGTGAGTAACATAATAATATTATAATGAGAATGACATATTACAATCATCATGAAACTGGACAAGCAAAGGCGAAAGACGATACTTATTACTGCATAAAATGAAATCATAAAACACTAACCTGTAAATATTCATACACTGAGTTAGTATGTAGCCTGTAGTACACAGGCACGAAAATCCAGCACACAAGCGGGAAGGCGATGATGATGCCGTATAGCGTCTCCCACATCGCTGACCCATAATACACCAGCTCAGATGGGAAGCCTGGAATAGATCAAAAAGGTTTTTTAGTAGCCAAGTTTTGACCACGGGTTTAACCGCGTGGAGTTCCGAAATTATCCTTGCTTTTGCCTGCGTGGAGGTTTGAATTACCCCCACGAGAACTTACTACCGGGATGAAAATTATCCTATGTCCTAAACCAGATCTGTAATTGTGTAAAAATCTCACCGTGAATAGTTAGGTGAAGGGAGCTTAGAGTGAGCTGTCCATAGTGTCAATCCCTAGCATTACTTGGAATGACAGCTCACTCCACGCTCACTTCACCAGAGGTTTCACGGTGAGATGTACAGAATCGTACTGCTGGCCATGGTCTAACTTTATGTCAAATTTCATCAAAATCTGTTCATCTGTTAAGGTGTGAGATAGACAGACAGGCAGTTACTTTCATCATTCATTGTTACTTTCATTTCACCATTATAGGATAGATGATGCTAGCACCAAGGGAGGGGTATCGTGTAATCCAGGGGGCCTACTCCGAAGTGCAAAGTGCGAATGTTCGGATCAGACCGACACATGGCCGAAACGAATAATAATGAAAAATGCGAAAAATGTTCGGATAGGCTCAGTTGGGTCGGGACCATAGTCAATATTCGAAAGAGTGTAGGAGTGTAGGATCGGGACCGACCGAACCAAATAGTCACTTCGTAGCAGGAAACGGCCGAACGTTCGGCCGATACTACTTCGGAGTAGACCGCCTGTATTGTGGAGGTCAGATAGACTCCATGTAAAATACTGTCATTCAGCTGCATCTGTTTACTGGAAGCCGACCCCAACATAGTTGGGAGAAGGCTACGCTGATGATGATGATATTCAAAGAAACTGACAAAAAAAAAAAAACTAGTGTCGTGATTACATCACGGGGGTCAATGTATGTAGGTACAAAAATGTCAACACTTAAATCTTTTTCATTGTTTGGTCATACGACGACCTATCAAGCTATACATTTTTAGACTGGAAGCCGATCTCAGCATAGTTGGGAAAATGGTCAGAAGATAGATGAGTATTGCATAATCAGCTGAAAATGTTCCCACTGCTGGGACAAAGAAGGTCTAGTCTGGCAAAGAAAACCGATGTCTGTCTTCAGTCCTTAGTTGTTTTCATAGAAAGATGATCAATCATACAGATCATCATTTACATGCAAAACGTGCAGCGTTAATAGCCAATTTCAAACTTATGTCAACTATATTTTGGACGAATGTCGTAAGTAGACAATTTTAGTCATTTATATATTTCGGAAAATTTCAGTAGGATTCGAGAAAATCTGTGGGAGTTTCATTTGTTTCGTGTGACTAATGAACCGTTCCAAAGAAAGTGTATTTACCTAGAAACAATGTTTTTAGATGTCAACAAAATGTAATAAGTATTTTTGGCATAGGTACATTCAAAAATAAATGTTGAGTCTGTTAATGTCTTTGCATATTGATGCCAAATAAAACAGACTTGGTGATTGAATTTTAAATTACTCCTGAGCACAAGGGTATTCCCGGAATGAATCACGTGAGAAAAATACGAGTTTATTTGTAATTCACTACCTCGACTTCTGAGTTATTTTCATATTTCAATGATATGTTTTTCACTGTTTTCAAGTTTTGCTTTTCATATACAGGATGACTTGTAATGAGTATGTGGAAGTATTCCTACCAGGACGTGATAGTGTACACCATTTGCAACAATTAAGCACCCCCTAAAACCTAGGCGAAAATTCATGGAATTAAGAAAACCCAATTTTCATGTTTTTTTTTTTAATTTCCCAGAATTCACTCAATATCACTTTTCGCTGAACTGTCAATTTGAATGGCCTTCATTGCTTCACTAACTGCACTTGGCCATATTAGAAGCGAAACCTCAAACTTCATCAGAGGACGCAGGCCTCAGTTTATTTATTACTTTTAAGATGGCGTACAGACTAATTACAAATAATAGGTAACAACAACACATTATCAAGTTAATAACAAGCCTCCACAGATATAACAAATCGATTTCTTAGTCAGTAACATAGTGTTCTATGAAACTTTGCTACTAAAACTTCGAATCCTACTATCCAACTTTTATCTTCTCTTCTAGAAAAACGTAGGTACGTTTTTTTGGAAAAGGCTTCGCTTAGATAGACTATGAAACTTTTTTAACTTTTTAAAATATGTTGAAATGATCCAATTGGGATCTTTAGTCAACTGAGGCCGCTTGAACTTATCCCGCGGGATGAGTTGACCTAATGAATGTTTTGAAACGGGCAACTGCCGATCGATTCTGTAAAAATCTCACCGTGAAAAGTTAGGTGAAGTGAGCTTAGAGTGAGCTGTCAATAGTGTCAATCACTAGCATTAGTTGGGAATGACAACTCCACGCTCACTTCACCTAAGTTTTCACGGTGAGATGGTTACAGAATCGCACTGCAGATCCCACTAATACATGTACAGACATGAAAAAAGTGTTAGACATTTGACACATACAACGTGATATTATTGTGAACTCGCTAGCTGCTGCATCATCATCATTTCACCCCGGAATCACCCACTGCAGGTTATAAGCCTCCCCTTTCGTCTGCCAAACTTCCCGGTTCTGTGCATCCAGGAGTTTCCCGCGATTTTGACGATATCGCTAGCTGCTCGCTAGTTTGCTATTCGGTTTCCATTCGACCACAAGACAACTGCGTAATTAAGCTACCGTTAATCGTTCGAAGGTTTAGAAGTCAAACAAAATGAAGCACGTGCTTAAAAGATCGCAGTTTGAACCTCGTAATTACTTTAACGTGATCTCGAATCGTGACATTAGCAGTCACTTATAGTGGGACATTTTATACTGGCGCCAATTTCAGGCTATTAAACTACTAATTGTTGACTACTTTGTAGACTTTTTATATGAAACACACGATTTGCATATAAAAGTATGAGTCAAGTTTATTTTATTAGTTTCAGTAAATTCAGTATGCGATAAGGATGCGTCACTTATCGCGAACGGCTTATCGCTATCCATCGCCGGGCATAAGCTAGTGAAGTAAGACCAAAGAAAGATCCAATAATATAACATGACATAACATCACGCCTAGTGTCCACGAAGGGCAAGGGCAGGCAGAGGTGTACTCATAGTACTAACACCCACATTTCGCCATTTATGTGTAAGATCCATGTAATAGGGTGCGAGACTATTGCCACCATTGGGCATAAATTCCAGGCTCCGGGCTGGTACTGAGAAATTCCAGATGGAAAAGCCCAGTAACACTTTGCCCGTTCTGGGAATCGAACCCAGGACCACATCCTCAGCAGTAGCGCATGCGACCACTAGACCAAAGAGGCATATATTTAGATAATAATAATAATGCTTTATTGAAAACAAAGTAAGTACACAGTTACATAAGCGCACTGCCTCCTGAACTAGGTTGTAAGCCTGTATCTCAGGAGACAGTTCCCTTCCAGTTTACATAATTAAACTAAACACAAAAAAGTAAATTTAATTATAAGTAAATTATACAGTACAAGGTTAATTTAACTTAGTGCGTACGTAGTGTGGTGTTCATTGTGATAAATGATGTAGGTGTGTGTGACGGAGTGTGAAGGGGTGCATGTGTATTGGCACTGTTAATATGTGTTCGGATTAGTAGTTATCTGATGTTAGTTAGTAGATGGTGAAAGAAGCCCAATGAATCCATAGACCTTTGCCTTACCCGAAGATCGAACCTAGGATCTCGTTCAGTAGTCTCGCTTGCGACTACCAGACCAAAGCAATCCTATTCAAGGACGGGCCAATTCTGGGTCTTTCGCATTAACATTACATTAGTTTATCAAGACCAAAGACACGATGGATGTACTGTGTAAATGATGATATGGCTAGAAAGTGGGTGACTACTGAGATGACGACTAATAGAGAAGTATGGAAGTAGAAGACATGTTGCACCGACCGCAAATAAATGGGGTTAAGGGAGGATTCATCATTAATTTATCAACCGATAACAGCCCATATATCTTTTACACAACACATTAATGTATATTGTGCGGATACAGTGGCAAGGATGTAGCTATAGTAAAAAATTTAATACCTGTGTGCTCAAAAGATAGTTTTAATTACTTTACGTGTCGATTGCCTAAATACGTTTACGTAGGTAAACATTAACAAAAGTTTTGGGAGTAAAATTTTTTTCATGAGTTTTTAGTTTCTTTATAAAATTGTTCTTGAAGTGAATGAAAATATTTAACCGCTGAAACACGCTAAGGAGCATATCATGCGACTTCAAGAGAACTAAAAACGCGGAAAAACTTAAATAAATACAGAGTGGCACTAGGTACAGACTTCAGCAGGTCAAGCTACCCGAAACTGTCAAATTTTCCCAATCAACCTTGAATCTTAAAACTTTAGCAATTAAGTTGAAAATCTATTAAAGAAATTTGACAAATTTGAAGACGTGGTGGCGTCTGTACAGTATGGCATCGACGCGCAAGTAAAGTTTGTAGGTACCAAAAAAAATGCTGCTTCATAGAAAATTAAATAATACCTATGCTGTCAAAATGTATGGAACAACTAAATTTTTTTTTTTTTTTTGTTAACCGACGAGAAATTTCTACGCCGCGTAGAAATTTTTCGTCTAGAATCATGGGCTGAATTCATGGTTAGACACAGTTTGCGCGTCGATGTCCCTGCCACCCTGTATAATTATGAAATAAGTATCTATAAATTGAAACTATACAGTTCCATAATATATAATTACCCTGCTAAATTCCATGACTGAAATAATCTGAAGCTTAATAAAAATGAGTCATACCAATCAGCTGATTTGCATAAAGAAAATGTATGATATAATCATAAAACATTTTGTCAACATCGTCGTAATTACATACCCTATCGATAACTAAAGTAAGAGAAATTACTTGTTTATTAAAGTCACTAACAAATTAAATTGTCCGTATATTCAAATCACAACTATCATTCAGAGACAGTTGCATGAAATGTCTATAACTCGGCAAATTGACGAAGTGTGCCAATGATTTCCCTGATTGTACTTACTCTCATGTCAGTCATCGGAGTAATTTGTTGGCAATCAATGTATCCTAGTCACGCCGTCAAATGCCTGGGATGACAAGGGGCGCCTCTTGCGTCGCTTTGGCGGTAATATCTTAAAATATGTTCTCTAAGTAGCTATTTCTGGTAATGTGCCATCTTCTCTTCCCTTGTCAGTGTCATTTTAGTTTATTAGCCTGTAAGTACTGCCTGTAATATATTCTTGGACAAAGACCGCCTCGCAAAGATTCCTTACACATCTCTCGATGTAACGCTTCTCCTCACAAATCTTTGTTTTTTTCGTGAGGAATTCCTTATGCTTTTTCTTTTGGGAAAAGCGAAAGGGTATGAGAAATGATAAAAGGACTGTTCTGTGGAAGAAACCCAGTCACACTTTGCCCAACCCGCGAATCGTAGTCACGCTGCGACAACGAGACCAACGAAGCACTTTTTCTAATTGTAATCAAACATGATGCATTTAGTCTAACTAAAGCACAGGTACTATCGCTAAAATCTATATCTGACGACCGTAAGGACTATTCCTGCTTGCAGCGCATATTATTAGTCGACTTAAAAAGGATCCTCTTTTGTATTACTTACGGACGCAGCTGTGGTCATCACGTGCACGGGTTTTTGTTTTCAAAATGGTCAGATGTATAGGTACTTAATAACAATGAGAGTAAACTTTCTCTTGTCTATCAATAATAACCAGTCTGTGGACTAAGCGCGGGAATTAGGAATACCGTTCATAATATAGCGCTCTTTGTAAAGCCAACGTTCCGCACTGGATGTTTTCAGGTTGAAATAATGATGATTTCAAAACAGTTTTCAGTTTTTACTGCCATGTAATTCAATACTTCCGTCATGTCAGCCCGTATTGTGAAAAATGGCTATAATTTATACCGGTTACTTTGGAGTCAGCAGGAGCAGTAGGGCCCAATAGTAACGCGACTTACGAGTTGTATGTCGTAGGTTCGAACCCAGACAGGCGCTTTTGTAAATTTGTGTAAATAATTTCATCATCACTGCCCTCAAAACGGTGAAGGAAAACATCGTAAGGAAACCGGCCATGTCCTAGAACTGAAACTTCGAAGACATTTGAGATTTACCAACCCACACTGGACCCGCGTGGTGGATGGCTCAGTCCCCCTCACAGAGAGGAGGCCCGTGTCCCAGCAGTGGGAACATTAATAGGCTGATTATGCCTATGCTTTGGAGTCAGTGGTGTCCTTTTGAGGGGTTGAGGAACTCTTGACTCCTACAATTTTTACTATGGAAGCAACTCTGAAAAAGTATCCCTGTTTCATACATTGCATGCATTTTTTTGAAACAGCATGTTTTTATTAGAAGAATGCTAATTAGTTCCTCGTCAGCCGGTGTTAGTGATCTGCTTTTATTTTATTTAGCCAAATAGGTACCTAATTTGCAATATTATATGCCAAACGTGGGTACCTAAGTACCGTAAAAGATATTTCGAGGTCAGTGGTTATAAAAATTCAATATTTGCATAAGTTTGAATATTTATTCTAAAATTAGTGGCATGTAATTAATTCACAGGTATTCATTTAAAATTAAAACAAATTCACACGGTGCACTGATCCGCAGAGGAGAACAAAAATAAATAAAGCAATCTTCGCTAACCTCAAAGAACGCTCCGAAAGTAATATCATTGTCAATTTCATTATTCTCGTGCCCTAAAATTAATTTGAACTCCACTCCAGATAATACCAGAATAATCTGTACCTACCAGATACAGATTATTCTAGTATAGGTTCTAATAGGTTCTTTACATGATACCCTAGCTATAGATCACTCAAATCAGCCTATCGCAGTCCACTGCTGGACATAAGTCTCTCGCTGGCTGCGCCACAGCACCCTGTCCTCCGCCTTCCGCATCCAGTCTGTCCCAGCCACTTCCCACGACCCCTTCGTCGGTCTATCTAGCTGAATTCTCACGCTACGCTTTCTGATACGCGATCTCCACTCCAGGACTCGTCTGCTCCACCGGCCATCGGTCCTTCCAAAAACACGGTCAGCCCATTGCCACTTCAGTTTGCTTACTCTGCAAGCTGTCGGTAACTCCGGTTCTTTTCCGGATAATTCCTGCTTTTATCCTTCAAAGAAACTTCGCGCATCGCCCGCTCCATAGCGCGCTGAGTGACCTTGAATGTGTGGACCAGCCTAGCTGTTAGTCGACTAGGGTAGTTAGTAAACGAAGTCGACTAGGTTCTCAAATTCTGCTCTGGAGGAGGATATTATCTATCTTGATAACCCAAAATTATTGTAGCTAATGTCATTTATATTGCAACGGTCGTTCTTGTTTTCTTGACTAAGCTTGACCGATCCAATTAGCACTATTGCGATGAGCAGATGGTTGACCGACTGATCCATGATTATCCTCTGTCTTGGCAAGTCATTGGCTTATTGGCGTGACATAAATATTTACCAAAACTACAGACGTAGGCGTGGTTTTATAAAATAGTTTGTATTATGGACTAGTTTTTGCCCGTGACTTTGCGTTTGCGTGAAAGTCAACTACGTACCATAAAACATACAGGCACAAACAACAGAACGCCACCTGCTACAATCCTTCCATAATCCTTTTGCTTTCTTTACGTTCACCCTAATTGAGTAACAAACTTTCAATCTCAATCTGAATCATTTTGAAGGATATTGCTAATTCATTGTTTCACTAGCTTCTGCCCGCGGCTTCGCCCGCGTGGATGTCGGAAGTTATCCCACGGGAACGTGCTACCAGGATAAAAAGTATGTGCTTCCCCAGGATGCCATCTATCTCTTTGGCAAATCAGAAGTTCAGTGGTTTAGGCGTGAAAATGTAACATACAGTTTCAAGTTCAAATCCTCCCCTAAAAACCGAATGACCCCTTTTTGCCACGTCAGGGGTCAATTTTCGACAACTTCACATATTTATTATTAATTATTTTCTGTCGAAAGTATCAATACTGAGTTTCGAGTTAATCGGACCGCGCATTCAATTTCTTCCACACAAACTTCAACACCCCTATATCCCCCTTTGAGGGGTAGTTTGAAAAACTTATAATGATAAACTTTATTACTTACTTAGGCATTTATTGTTGCCAAGTTTCAAGTTTATTAACTAAATTAATAAGATTTTTCATATAAACTGTACGGGCCTTTCACCCCCACACGGGTGGAGTTTTTAAAAATTCATAAATATTCATAACTTGACTCAAAGATTATTTATACCAATTTTATAATTAATCAAGCCAGTTATTATAATCCTCCCTATAAAATTAGCTACCCCTTTTCACCCCGTTAGGGGTAGATTTTCGAAAAACCTTCGTGTATTATTAAAATACGTGTTATTATTTATTTTTAGTCTTAAGTACACACACAGTACACTGAGTTTCGAGTTAGTCGGGCCGCGCGTTTAAATTCTTCCACACAAACTTTAACACCCCTATATCCCTTTTGACGGGTAGTTTTGAAAAACTAATAATGATAAACTTTATTGCTTACTGAGGCTAGTCTTCATGCCAATTTTCAAGATTATTAACCTAACGAATAAGATTTTTCATATAAACTGTATCCCCGCTTTTCACCCCCACAGGGGTGGAATTTTGAAAAATCATTTGGGATATGTTCATATCTTGACTCAAAGATGATTTATACTAATTTTCGAGTTAATCAAGCCACGCTGTAAAATCCTCCCCTGTAAAATTGACTAAGTACCCCTTTTCAGGCCGTCAGGGGTAGATTTTCGAAAAACCCTGATACACATTATTCTTTCCTTTCAATTTTAGGTATAAATACTGAGTTTCGATTAAATCGGACCGCGCGCAAAAATTCTTCCATACAAACTTTGAAACCCCCCAATCCCCTTTTAGGGGGTAGTTTATAAAAACAAAAAATGCCCAACTTCATAATTTACTTAGATAAGTATTCGTGCCAAGTTTCAAGTTTATTAACTCAAGGAATAAGATTTTTCATACAAACAAAATCCCCCCATTTCACCCTCTTAGGGGTGGAATTTCGAAAAACCCTTTCTTAGTGGATACCTACTCTTTACGAAGAATACAACCTCCAAATTTCATGTCTCTAGGACCAGCGGCTTAGGCTGTGCGTTGATGTCTCAGTCAGTCAGTCAGTCAGTCAGTCAGTCAGTCAGGACTTTGAATTTTATATATATAGATATGTTCGAAAAATGTGTCTGCTTAACAACGTAAATAACGCAATGAATGTCAAAATCAAAATCAAAATCAAAATCAAAAGTCATTTATTCAAATTAGGCTGAGAATCAGCACTTTTTGAACGTCAAAATTACAAAAGACAGTCCCCCAAAAACGCCCGCCCTTCACCACTTCCTAGTGCTATTGCTGGGAAGAAGAAGTGGCGCAACAAACTCCCCAGCAGCACAGCTGTCTGTTCAATTTAAAAAAATACTTGAATGTATACAATACTAGGTACTTATGTTCTTGTTCGGTAATTAACATTACAAAACCAGAACATAAAATTTAATTATTTGCCATAATATGTCAGCTAGCCACGCCAATATACCAACAAATATAATAAAAACTATACGTACTCAAGCTAAAAAATAATTAATTAAAATGTAAATAAAAAAACTTACTACCCAAATAAAAGCCTCCAGGCATAAAGGGCGTGACAGCTTACACATTTATGCATTGCTGGGTTCTGCAGTAAGCTAATTCTGGAGAAGGAACATAAACATTGTCTTGCGTTAAACTAGGGTGACCAACTATTCTTATCGTCTAAGTAGTCGTTGATAGAATAGTATGCCTTTGAACAAAGGTTGGATTTTAGTTGAGCTTTAAACGCATTAAAAGGCAAGTCTAGAAAAGAAGAGGGTATCTTGTTATAAAAGGTTATACCAAGCCCAACAAATGAGTTATGAACCTTATGAAGCCGGTGAAAGGGGGCACGTAGTTTGCCCTTATTTCTAGTGTTAACACTGTGAATATCACTATTTTTAGTGTACAAGTGTAAATTTTGCCTAATATATAAAATGTTGGCAAGGATGAATTGTGATGCAACCGTGAGAATACCAATATCTTTAAAGAAATCTCTTAGAGAAACTCTGGCACCTAGCTGGTAAATGTAAATGTAAATGTAAATGTTGTTGAACTATCAAAATGTTAGTATGTTACGCCATTACCCCGCTGGTCATACACGTAAGCCAGGTTGCGAGTACTACGCACGTGACCTTTCTGAAGACCAATTTTCGCAGCCGCCATCTTGGATTTTCATTTTGAAATTCGTTTCTGCCGGGAGTCGCCAACCTCAGACGTTTTTATGTTCTTAAATTCAATGCATACAATTAAAAATGTTCCAATTTCTTAACATATTTCATGTGAGTCGTCTAAGCCATACCTAAGCCACATTGATCTGTAGAGGCCTCAATATCATTTGTAGTCCTATACTGTTTAGTTCGTTGGTAATGAACTTGGACTCGACGACCGTGACTTAGGTAATGGTCGCATGCTAAAAGCAATTACGGCCTAGTCGGTACTCCTAGAATATAATTAGATTTACTATTTTTGTCTACAATTTCCTCGTGGTTTTGAGTTATAAAATATACACATACATAAACACACGCCTTCCCATTGGGGTAGGCAGAAACTACAGAAAGCCTCCTGCTACATAATCAGCCTATACCTATTGTTCCCACTGCTGGGACACAGGACAGGACTCTCTGTGAGAGGGAGTGGGCCCAGTACGGGTTGGTAGATGTCACTTGTCTTCGAATGTTTGGTTCTACGACGTGTCGGTTCCCTGACAATGTGTTTCTTCACTGTTTTGAGAGCAGTGCTGATGAAATAATTTACACAAAGTAAAGCGCCTGTCAGGGTTCGAACTCACGACCTACAACTACGAGTTGTCACAGTGGTAACGATCCTGACTTATCACCAATATTTTCAAAACACTAAAGGAAAATATTGTGAGGAAACCGGCATGCCCTAGAACCAAAAATTCGAAGACCGGTTTGATAGATTACAGCCCACTCCCTCTCGAAAAGAGGAGGCCTGTGTCCCAGCAGTGGGAACATAACAGGCTGATTGTGCTATACTAAGCATCCAATAAGTACAGGGTATCACAAAAATAGGTTAACACTATCTCAAGTTTGAAGAAAACACAAAAAATGTCTTGTTTGTAGTTTTACGATGACTGAAGGACATACGTACACCAACTCAATCATTTTCACACGATTTTCTTTAGGTACCTACCTGCTAACAAAATGATGGGCACACCATTTTTTATTTCCTCTAAACTTGAATGATGTCATTAAGGTAATAAATATTAAATCACATGACTTCTTTTCGCAAAATTTTTTGTCCATATTAAGGCATTATTTTTAGGGTTCCGTACCCAAAGGGTGCCAACGGGACCCTATTACTAAGGCTCCGCTGTCTGTTCGTCTGTCACAGGGCTGTATATTTTGAAACGTAATAAGTAGACACTTGAAACTTCCACAGAGTGACTTCTAATTTATTTACATTTGTGTACTATTAATATAAGCAAGTGCATTACAATCAAGATGACTTCTAACAATTGATACTTGAGGCCTGCTCGTCATGGGTAGCGGGATCGTCCGAAAGGGTTACCGCTACCCTGGAACAGAAAGGGCTAAGGAAGGAACATGGATGGGTTTTAGTCAGTAAGAGTCTGACACTCCCTTCCGCTCCACCCAGAGCGGGAGGGGTCATTTGATGATTTCCCATCCAAAAAAAAAAAAAAAAGGCCTGCTCGTCATGATGCACCAGCTATACATTTCTTCTAGTCAATATTAATATTACATTATGAACTGCTATGGCCGCTATAACCCCATATAAAATACAAGTTAAAAAATCCTTACAAAAAACGTGTTTATTTCGACGTTTTTTACTCGAAAGTTATTTTTTACATATTATATTGCATTAAAAAAAATGTAGCGTTAAATATTGTACCTTGGGATCAAACCCTTCGTGTGCAAGTCTGACTCGCACTTAGCCGCTTAAGGCGTATTTTTTGTTTTATTTTACCTTCATTATTGAAAATTATAATTTATGATTGACTGACTGTAAACTAAATAAAAAATGATTTGTTGACTGTTTGTTCGTAAGTAATGAGTAATTGTTCTTATGAAAATAAATTGATAACACATTCGGCAGTTGAAATACTGGCCACGAGGACTGATTTTGATAACTAACTTTGTAGACCAGCAACCTTATTGCGTAACAAACTATGAATCACAATCTGAATCATTTTATAGGATATTGCTAATCCATTGCTTCATATGTTCGAAAAATTTGTCTGCTCAACAACGCAAATAACGCAATGAATTAAACCCATCGCTACTGTAAGTTAGTGTGTTACGAAATTACCCCGCTGCCCTAATACCGATAAAATCTTAAGATAAGAGATCTTACTGTTGTTATCCTTAGAGAAATTAACGTTTGATTATGGGCCTTCTTTTACATTTAATTAAGATCAAGAATCGCTAAGCCGCCTACAATGTTCGAACTGCTGGGATTGAGGCTTCCTGTCTGTGAGAGGGAGTGCGCTGTAAACGCACGCCCAGTGCGGGTTGGTAGATGTCCCATGTCTTCGAATTTTTTGGTTCTCGGACATGCCGATTTCCTCGTGTTTTCCATCAACGTTTTGAGAGGATAATCAGCCTATAATGTTCCCACTGCTGGGACACAGGCATCCTCTCTTCGAGACGGATTGGGCTATAATCGACCTTGTGGTCCCAGTGCGGGTTGAAATATGTCACATGTCTTCGCATTTTTGTTTTACGACATGCCAGTTTCTCCACGATGTTTTCCTTCGCCGTTTTGAGAGCAGTAGTGATGAAATTATTTACAGTAAAGTATTTAATTTAAAGTAAAGCGCCTGTGTAGGTAGGAACCTTCGACCTACAACGTCTACGACGTTAGTCGCGACTGGGCCAACACTGTTCCCTAAAAGCTCTTTTAAAATAATCGAGGGTCTCTTGCCCGGCTCAGGCCCGTGGCTAAACAATAACAGCCGCACAGGTCGATAGATCAGGTTAAGCTACGCTTGCCGCGGTTGGTCTGTGGATGGGTGACCATGTTTACATACTGAGACTCCTCCGTCCCTCGGAAAGAATCTAAAGCCGTTGGTCACAGCTGTCATTCGCGGATCTTTGACAGTCGTTACGGGTAGTCAGAAACCCGAAAGTCTGACAACAAGTCTTACCAAGGGGTATCGTATTACCCAGTAACTGGGTTGTGGAGGTCAGGTTGGTAACTGCTCCATGTAAAATACTGGTATTCAGCTGCATCCGGTTAGACTGGAAGCTGACCCGGATATAGTTGGAAAAAGGCTAGGCAGATGATGATGAGTGTATTTTAAAATGGCAGAATTTCCTTTGCCTAACGAAACCTATGATCAACTGTGAACATTCAGAACAATGACTATGCTTATATGTTATTATTGTAGTTCTTCTAAGTACAATTACAGTAACATTATAGTGTAAAGTTTGTTATTACATATTTAGAGATCTGTAGCTGGTGACAAGTAAGGAAAACTCATAATTTCTTGGTTATTTTTTTTTATACAAAGTTGATACGACAGAGGGGCTTTCCTTTAAACTGCCTATACTAGGTACAATTTTCAAGCTCTGTACCAAAAATCAATTTAATAGGAGCAGTAGTTTAGACGCAAATGATTTTTTAAGTTTTTACACCGTTCGAAGACGATGTATCTTTCCTAACAGCTGATTATGTCTAAGCGTAAGTCATGCACCTTACAACGATAAAGACATTGCCACTTTGTTACCTAGGTATCTAAGGTCAGTCAAATTTATTTACAAAGGCTGGTTGCGTTTTATTCTGATTTGTAAGCTATTTAGTTTGCTTGAAAAAAATATTTTCTCATTTTTGGCGCTTTTTATTTTTATACCGTATCGAATTAATACTAAACACGTATAATATACGTAGTGTAATTTAATGCCCCTCTGTCATATCAACTCTGTATACATACACAAGTCATGTAACATCACGCCTGTATTAAGCTGAAGAGTTAAGCAGAGAACAGCGGGATAATTCCGTAACACACGATCAGTAGCAATGGGTTTAATTTTGACAGTTCAACATCAATCATTGCGTTACGTTGGGTTGAACGATATTGGGCAAGTCTGATATTCGTCAAATCGGCAATCCGACAAATTTGATATTGGTCAAAGCTGTAGTTCGTCAAATCGTTATTTTGTCCAATTAGAAAATTTGCCAAATACGCTATTGGTCAAGTCCATGTCAGACAGTCGATGAAATTGTAGAGCTCACAAAGATTTTGAAAAAATGACGCGATGGATTAGCAATATCCTTCAAAATAATTCAGATTGTGATTGAAACTGTGTTACTCAATTAGGGAATTCAGGCGTGAAATTGTTTGTTAAAAAAAAATCCGAAAAATAATCGGAAAACGTTTTTTTACCTACGGAACAGAGCAATTTTGCCCCGTGTTTTGTATAAACATTACAACATTATATGCATAGAAAAATATAGTGTGTTATGTATTTCACAGTCCAGTGTCCACAATAATAGTACCTATACGCTTTTATTACGACGGCATTATTTTAATAATGACGATTATTTATATTTATTTGATGCTATTGTTCTTTGACGTTTGAGTTTTAATGTATTTATTCTAAAAGAGTCATTATTTAGGAAGCGGTAAATGCTATGGTATTAAATCTAAGAAAATTCTAAAGTTGTGTTAAAGAAATGTAGGTACCTAGAATTATGTACTTTTCTCATGTATCGGGATAAAAAAATACGACAATAGCTAGTGCTGGTGCGTCTTTACTAAGTGTACCGACTTCGGGTATAATTAGGCGATCACAT
This sequence comes from Apamea crenata, assembly GCA_949629185.1. Lineage (NCBI taxonomy): Eukaryota > Metazoa > Arthropoda > Insecta > Lepidoptera > Noctuidae > Apamea > Apamea crenata. The sequence goes on along the minus strand of OX451375.1, from coordinate 10,042,438 downwards.
TTTCAAGTGACTACCGCTAAATGTACCTTACCAAGACACCGCTACTCGGGTATATTTAGTAGCACCAGTTTAAAATGAATCATTACTAAATATACCCTTTTTCATTAGAATAACTTGCCTGAAAAATGGCGGGATTGGCGCATAGTGCGAGTATTTAGGGTGGGGAAGATCACGTAGGGGGTCTAAGTTGGTTTATAAGCAATAATAATAAGACGTAGTCGACGGACCCTTATTTTTATCCCGTCAACTCCTTCGAACCTAACATGTCCGAGTCGGGGTGCCCCAAGTCCCGAGCTCGCTTCGCTCGCTCTTGGACTGACATTTACAAGTACAAAGCGGTCCAGCACGACTATGGATGTCTGTTGTAATATACAGTCTGGCATTACGCGGCCGTGTATATTTAGTAGGACGTAATCACGCAACGCTAGAACCGAAATATACCCGATTATGATACTCCAACTCGGGTATATTATTTAGTAGTTAGAAATTTCAAAAGCCTCATGCTAACTATACCTGGCCATAACCCCATGGAGAGTTTCCACAAGGTACATTTAGTAAAAACGCAGTGCCGTGCCGTAGTAAAAATATTACACAAGGTGACATAACATAAGACACAAATCTTCTTTATTTTTATATGGTCATGTTTACAAGACATATCGATACCCATCACGTCTGCGGAGTTTCGCTAGCTAATTTAATTTGACCCCGTACAGATACTGATGCAACAAATAGAACAATGAACATTCTTCTTAGGTTGCGCTTCCTCTTGATACCAGGATGGTCACCAGTCGGTATGTTGCAGAGTTATTTTCAAAACAAACAGCGTAAGAAGGTAAGTACAGTCATCTCAACACCTCTCTCCTTTGAATTTGTATATATATATAGGTATATATTATAGTAAATAGTATGTATATATGTGTGCGTATTTTAGGTTTATAACTTATTTACGTATTTGTGTACCTATATTTTATTTATCATTCAATAGTTTTAATAGTTTTGTTTTTTGTTGACGGCACGGTTGGCGCAGTGGTTAAGCGATTGACTGCTGAGCTGCGTGTCGCGGGTTCGATTCCCGCACGGAACAAATATTTGTATGACCTACATGTATTTGTTCCGAGTCTGGGTGTTTTACTATCTTTATTATGTATGTATTTACAAAAAAAAAATTGTATATAAGTAGTTTATCAGCCATCTTGTTACCATAACACAAGCATTAGGTTGCTTAGCTTGGGACAAATGGTGCTGTGTGAAATGTCCAGGGACATATATACATATATATATTTTATCATTGCTCCTCTCAACCAGAGCACCTGCCATCTGATCTCTTCACCAATCTTGGTTGGATAAAAGAAAAAAGGTTTTCTTAGCTTATACTTCAAGTAACAACACAACCAGCGGTCGTTGAACCCCAATAAAAACTTCAAATCTTTTTTGTTTTGATTTTATCGTGTTTAGACATCGATAGCCACCGTCTGCAGAGTTTCGCTAGCTAATTTAATTTGTTCCTGTATAATTTGTTTTTATCGGTGTCCACTATGCTCCATTCGGAATAAGATTAGACATTTAATTAACCTTTTTTACAGTCCGTTCAACCGATTTTGACTTCTATTGCGTTAGTAGCATGAGAAATGGCAGCTGCAGTAAATAGTTGGTATTGTAACCACATTTTTGCTTTTAATGCCATCCTTATGCCTACGGAATAGAAGTTAAAATCGGTTGAACGTACTGTAAAAAAAGGTTTGTTTAAATGTGTCTAATCTTATTCCGAAAGGAGCATAGGATCCCATGTCAACCTCATCTAAAACTTATCCGAACCAAGTCATTAGGAAAACCCAACAACCTAATATTAGTCATACCACGGTCATACATACTTTTTAAAGCGATAACTAGGTTACCAAGACAATAGGTGACACATTGACTTTTGTCAGGGGGCTAAAGGTTAAATGTAACCCTTCAATTGTTGTGGTCAATTTTCCCCGGGTATGATATTATTATTGTAGGTTTAGATTCCGTCCATCGAATCATATTAGCACCCTTTTCTTTATTGAATCATGTTTATACATAGATATTATGTAGTCTATTCAAACTAAAATATTTCAAATTGATGTTATTTCCAGTTAAACAAATGTCAACTTTATTTTAATGGCAATTAGGTTGATTACAGAGTGACTAGCACTATTGAAAAAGTTACAAAAATGTTAGAAGTTGTAGCTTAAACTGAACTTTATTGTGTAGGATTAAAAGTTATTTTCCAACTCATATTTGTTCACATTTTTTGCAAATAAATCGCGAATGCAGATTACGAACGAATAGTTTCTTTGTTGTGTGAAAACATTGTAAAAACCAATTTATTTTTACAAGAGTTACCGTGGATTTTCTTGCCGGCTCTTCTCCATAGAACACGGCACATTAGAATCGTGTGCCTAGCTTCTGAAATTTCACAAATGCCATGAAGGTTTATGTGAAATAAAATAATTATTGTGATTTTGATTCAACACTTAAGCTACGAAAAGTCGCTCTTACTGCTGCGTGTTAAGGTGTATGTCAAGTTGTCGCCATAGGAGTGCAGTTGACGGGACCATTTCCCCACTGCATTTTATAACAGGAGGCACAGATTGTTCGCCGTGTCTGGGAGTCGAACCGTCGCTCAAGCCCAGTCTCTTGTCCCTCGCAGACTCTCTACGCTCAACGCTCTCTGGACGCTAAGCCTGACTGTGACGTGTTCGCTGATGAATGGAAGATCTCAGTATGTCTGGAGTATTGTGAGATGAGCGCATGAATGTCGAGTAGTTGTATACTTTTCATTATAGTACTTAACTTATGTGTTTGTGTCTTTAACTAATGTAATTGGCCTTTGACGTTTAATGTTAAAAAATAAATAAATCTATCAACAACTTCCATTGAATCAAATGAATAAACCAAAAGAATGACTCTTTATCAGGATACATTGTATAGCATCACTGTACTAATGACTAAGTTATAGTGAATTTTACAATATAATACCAATGTTATGTAAACATTTATGTAGACATGTATGTAAAATAATCGGAGTGTAAAATTAAATGAATGGCAGTTTTTCGTTTGTTTTAGTAAGAACGCCGATTGCTTTTTGTTTTGCAGTACCTATTATAAACTGTTTGTTACCCGAGCCTTATTCTAATATATAAAATTCTCGTGTCGCAATGTTTGTTACCAAACTCTTCCGAAACGGCTGGATCGATTTGTATGAAATTTTGTGTGCATATCGGGTAGGTCTGAGAATCGGCCAACATCTACTTTTCATACAAAAAAAAAATATTTCCTAGAAATAATGTAAGTATAGGTATGGCAAAACAACGTTTGCCGGGTCAGCTAGTAGGGTAAACTCATCTAATTCTGTGACTCGCCTAATTCGGTGATATTTGGTTTGAGCGCTATCATAGGGCTATACGAGTGAAATCAATGGTTTGAAATACAACCTTAAGCCTCTGTGATAAAGTTCAAATTCAAAACCAAATATCACCGAATTAGGCGAGTCACAGAATTAGATGAGTTTACTATAGCTAATAAAAATTGTTTTTGGTATTGTATACAATCGCTCCCTGTGGGAGGAGTTTACTCATAGAGGGATTCTTGCAACCTGATGATTTATTTTAAATCATTTAGAGACGTGATAAACGTGTATTTTTTATGAAATTATATATTGATAAGGTATTAAAATATGAATTTTAATGGCTATATATAATGACTTTTAATAATGCATTCGGAATGTATTAATATACTAGCTAAACTGAATTGGATTAAAATTTCAACAGTAGGGATAATTATAATATAATTATAATAGAGTATCTTTTTTATTATTTTTGTTAATTCACCATTTCAAATGAAGCGTTATAATGTAAAAAATATAACAATGAACTTTGTTCCTTATCCTAATGCATGAAATATTAGTTTAATGGTAACTTTAAATAATGACTGCATTTTGTATTGTTTGCATGAAATAAAGGGGCTATTTTCATTTTAAAGAACGGATTAAGTTATGCCGCGTATACCCAATGAGCTGTGGGCCAAAATAACCAGCACGTGGAGCCCTCACACAGAGAGAATAAGGCTTCGCGGCAGACCCTGTAGAAGATGTCGGGACGAGCTGGACAAAACAAACGACCAGTGGTCTTCTTTAGCCCTGGATACACAAGAGCTGGAAGCCATGGGGAGAGGCCTTTGCCCAGCGGTGGGATGATGCTAATAGTAAAAGTAACAGAACCAACTTCGAAAGAAGAATTCGTTTGGAATATTTTGGTAAGTCATTAGAGCAGTGGTGGCCCAGTGGTAACAGCCCCGACTTACGAGATTTAGGTCGGGGGTTCGAACGCCCGACTCCCGGCCACCGTAGGCGCGGGCTTGCGGGGGACGAGCAATGGGCAGCTCACCGCCCGGTAAGCACCAGGGGGTCTACTCCGAAGTGCAAAGTGCGAATGTTCGGATCGGACCGACACATGGCCGAACCGAATATTGTTGAAAAATGCGAAAAAAGTTCGGATTGGCTCAGTTGGGTCGGGACCATAGTCAATATTCGAATGAGTGTAGGAATGTAGGATCGGAACGGACCGAACGAAATATTAACTTTGAAGCAGGAAACGGCTGAACATTCGGCCGATACTACTTCGTAGTAGACCCCACGGAACAGATAGTTCCGTGGTAGACCCCCAGGCCCGAGTCGATGGCGCGTTGTGTTCCACGCGCGTCTTAAAGAGATGTCAGCACGAACTGACGGGGTCCGCTAGGGCCGCGGGTTGTTCGAAATAGATACCGTGGCCCCTGGCACAGGCAACTGAAGGAACACGGGTGGGTTTTAGTCAGTAAAAGTCTGACACGCCCTCCCACTCCTCACAAAAAAAAGGAGACTGGCGCTTTACTTTGTGTAATTTATTTCATCACCAAAACGCTCTCAAAACGGCGATGAAAAACATCGTGAGGAATCTGACATGTAGAACCGAGAACCGACAACCGCAAAATCGACACATGTGTCATCTAGCAATCCGCACTGGGCCCGAGTGGTGGATTACGGCCCACTCCCTCTCTCAGCGAGGAGGCCTGTCTCAGCACTGGGAACGTTACCTATAGGCCGATTATGCGCTTGCTTATGTAGGTATACGGTAGGTTATTAATCATGTAAAACGCAACACTTAACATGTAAGTTCAAATGATTGTCGACTTTTCACAATGTTATTGTAAAACCGCAGCTTACGTCATCGAATTATTACAAACAATGGTAATGATTTGTAACCGGTTCGTTATCGGAAACTCCTAAATTGCGGGGGGTTACGTTACTTCTTCGTTGGTCTAGTGGTCGCAAGCGCTACTGCTGAGCATAAGGTCTTAAGTTCGATTCCCGAGTCGGGCAAAGTGTCTTTGGGTTTTTCTAAACGGAATTTCTCAGTTACAACCCGGGGGCTCGCAATAGACAATAGAATTGCCCCATTTTTCATTGGAATTGAACAAAACTGGCGTAATGTGAGTGTTACTATACTTAACATAAAATCGCGACATATTCGCCAAAAATGTAAACAAATATATGTTTATGGAAAAATAACTTTAATTCCTACACAATAAAGTTCAGTTTACGCTACAACTTCACACACAGTCACTCTGAAATCCACTTAATCACTATTAAAATACAGTTGATATTTGTTTAACTTGAAATAACGTCCATTTGAATCATACAAATAAAATTTGAATTTAGGTAGGTTGCTCTGCCTACCCCATCGGGGATTACAAGCGTTATGTTATGTTACGTTATCAAAGAACGTCCCACTCCACTACCTCCTGACCACGATAACGTAATTAGTGATAACAAAGCGATCACATGTCTAATTGTTATATTAATTTAACTGTCATAATATCGTCAATTTACTTAATTTAATATTTAATTTGTAGATGATATGGATGATAGTTTAAAAACTAGTAATGTCTTCAATGAGTTTTGTTTTGTTTTTTTTTTCTTTTTAAAAACGTTGCCCCACACTAGGAGTTTCTCCTGTGTCGTGGGTGCGTTTACAGACATATAAACTCACATACACAAACAGCCAGACCCGGAATAACTAATTGTAGGTCATACAAATATTTGTTCCGTGCAGGAATCGAACCCGCGACACGCAGCGTAGCAGTCAATCGCTTAACCACTGCGCCAACCGTGCCGTCACGAGTTAGTTTTTAGAAAAATACATATTTTTTCTTTTCACAGTCTGAAGTAATTTACGAGAATCGATATTTTCATCATCTTTAATGATGAAAGTATCAATTCTCCTCCATAGATAAAATACTAATGATACCCAATGTTAGTTCTCATTTATGTTTAGGGTTTTATTGATTAAAAAACATAGAAATTAAATGAGAAAGCACCGACATACATATAGATCAAAATCACAAGAAGGCATTCTGTTTAGGAGTCATTATTTAGACACTAGCTGACCCGACAGACGTCATCCTGTCCAAACAATGTTCATACAAAAATCCCATAGAAAAAGGAACTTTCAGTTTTTCCAATGTTTCCCATTTTTCGGGAAACTTTTCCAATTTTTATTTCCCTAAAATCCTTATTTGGACTACTAACAATATTTTGAAACGAAAAAATCGGTCAGTCGTTCTCAAGTGATGCACTTACCACGACAACAGAATTTCATTTCGAATTATACATATAGATTACTTTTAATATCGATTACTATATAAAGAAAAGAAAACAGAATAGTACATAAACTCAAAAGACCATCTCAGACATCGATCTATATGGTCTTCACATGATCTGACCAAGATTATGTCTGGACTTTAAAAGAGACTGTGACCTCTGCGTTTGTTTCGGCCTTTCTTCTCAGAGTACTCAGATAGGAAACGCCGACCTCATCTAGTTTTTAAAATATTATTGACGTGTAAAAAAAAGTGTTTGCGCAAACCCACTAACAGAAATAAGTATATTTATAGATTGGTAAAATTTCCATAAAGAAAGGCCAAGAGACCCCACTTAAACCCACGAAAAAAATTACTTACGATAAATCAGGGATCTGCACCCTAATTGCGTAACACACTATCAATCTCAATCTGAATCATTTTGAAGGATATTGCTAATCTATTGCTTCATATGTTCGGAAAATGTGTCCGCTCAACAACGTAAACAAAGCAATGAATGCTGTTGAACTGTCAAAATGAAACCCATTGCTACTGATATTTTTTTACGCAATTACCCCGCAGAGCTCGCCATATAATGAGACGCAAAGAGAAAATCTTCGAATCACTCACTAAAAAAGGCTTATAATAATACTATTCTTCACTTACCCAAGAACGACCTAACTCCTAAGGTCCCCCTAGCTACCGACAGGATCATAGCCAGGGTGGACACGCCGCCTCCAGCGAAGATGTAGGCTTGCTTGGCGCTCCCTCCTGCAGCATTGACGTCCCTCCTCCGCCTCCAGAGAGGCGCACATGATGAGGCGCATACGAAGATGCCAAAGACTATGCATTCCCAAGCTAGCCACCCGGAATTCATAGTTCTGGAAAGAAAGAGATAATAAAAATTAAGGTTATGTTCCAGAACAGCGGGGCAATTGCGTAACACACTAACAGTAGCAATTGCTTTCATTTTGACAGTTCAACAATATTCATTAAGTTATCTGAGTTGTGAGCAGATACATTTTTCAGACATATGAAGCAATGTTTTAGCAATATCCTTCAAAATTATTCAGATTGTGATTGATAGCGTATTACGTAATTAGGGTCTAGGATGTGGTGTGGTATTTTCGACTGGTTCTTTTTATTATATTTAAAAAAAATATGAAACAACCTATGAAAACATGTTTTTCTTTATTAATCTAAACGTAAAGGTCACCTAGACAAGCACACCTTGTGTTAGCTAAGAGCACATAACAACACATGCACTCAAAATACTTAAACATGCAAAATCTACCGATTGCTTTGTTCACAAGCTAAATTTAATTTTGGCAATTTCCAACTTATTTTCTCTTACAAAATAAAAGAAGACGGACGGACATTATCATAAATCAAATAATTTATAATCAAAAAAACATAGTTGACATTTCAGAACGCAACGACCAAAACACGGCAAAGTTCAAGGCACAAAATAATTTGATATCTCTAAGTTCTTATCTGACATTTTAGAGCCTACCTAATTGTCTAAGGATTTTTTGGCGCGTGGTCAAAATCGGAACTAACGCTGCCATCTTGATTTTTTTTTAATATATATTTTTTCACGAAACATTTTCAAAAATGTTTTTTGTTGTTTTAGTGACTATGTTGCGCCGACCCCAAATAAATTGGGATCAGGGTAGGAGATTGATGTTTACCAACCATGCCCTCCTGTCAATGTCATTCAAGCGCCAATAGGTAGTAGAACTTCCTAGTAGAAGTTTGTGAACAAGAGAATCGGTGCAATTGTAGCGGTATCTACAACGCCACATGCGAACAACGCGTCATACTGACGTCACGCAAATCCTGCATCTCAACGTCAGCGCAGCCTTCGTGCAAGTACTTCAGCGTGACGTCATCATCATCACTCCCGCAAGCTTTAGCGGCGAGTCACCCAGCCAGCCAGCATCCACGGCTTCAACGGGTATCCTGACCACCAGCATGCAGCGACCGCGCATACCTGGTCATCACCCTCAGCCTCATCAGCAACCTCGGCACAGCACAGTGCACTTTCGGCCGGTCAACAAGCAGAGCACCCTCTCCTGGTCGACGCAGCAGCCAGCCTCAACCCGGCGCTGTACGACATCCGACGCACTGGAGTATAACGCAGCGCCATCCACCCCGACTCACTGGGGGCATCTCCGCAGACAGTTCCGACTCACCGTGAACTATGCGGCAACCGGTTCCGACTCACTGGAACCTCAGCTGGCCTGGCAAGCATCGCAAGATACAAGACTCAGCCAACTATCGACCTCCGGTCTCCGGAGGGGAGTGATGTAGCGGTATCTACAACGCCACATGCGAACAACGCGTCATACTGACGTCACGCAAATCCTGCATCTCGCAAGCAGAGTTTACCGCGCAGTTAGCATAGATACAATTTCCCAATATCAATCGTTGGGCAATTGCCCGCCAGACATAACACCCGTCTGGTTGGAGGATCCTCCCTTTTCAATGGAGGTTGAGTGAACTTTACACCCTGTTCCTCATACCTCCAAACAATTAATGTAAACGCATTTCCCGACACCCTTTAACTTGACCCGAAACAGCTGAACACATGTTCTTAGGTCAAATAACAAAGATGGCGGCGTTCTGCAATGTGTCATGTGTCATTATGTTCAAATGTTCTCAACCATAGTAATTATAGCGCCCTCTAATTATAGAGGACAACAATAAAATCTCTGTACATACCCATTAGGGTATGTACAGAGATTTTATTGTCTTAATTATATGTTGTGAATAAACTTGTATCCGGATTATCTGTAAAGTACGTAGGTATAGCACACAGTTGACGTGTTTAATTATTTCTAAGAAGTGTCTGTTTTGTTTTCTCGTGATTGATATTGATATCAATAACCGTTACGTAATTATGTGAAGCTTCACTAATTAGTTAAATTACTCTATATGCCTCTGAGCAGATAACCTACAAAATCAGCCTATAATGTTCCCACTGCTGGGACACAGGCCTCCACTCTGCTCTGTGAGTAGGCCGTAATCTACCTAGAGCGGGCCTAGTGTGGGTTGGTAGATGTCGCATGACTTCGAATTTTTGGTTCTAGGACATACCGGGTTCCTCGCGATGTTTTCATGCACCATTTTAAGAGCAGTGGTGACGAAGTAATTTACAAAGTAAAGCACCTGTCTGGGTTCGAACCTACAACCTACAACTCGTAAGTTGCAGTCGTTACCATTGCTCTATTTCACTGTCTAACTAGGTCACAATCCCAAATAACAATCAAAATACCTTCATTATTATCTATGTGTAATTTATTTCTTCACCATTACTCTCAAAACCGTGAATGACAGTTTCCTCACATCGTGAGGAGACCGGCATCGGCATGTCCAAGAGTCAATAATACCAAGTCATCATGTGACATCTAACAACCCGCACTGGGTCGGCGTGGTGGATAACGGCCCGCTCCCTCGTACAGAGGGGAGGCCTGTCCCAGTAGTAGGATTGTTATATAAGTTAAGCTGATTATGCAAAGTGTACCACGTGAGCCCGACAAATGGATGTGCGAATAACACTTGTGCGACAAAACTGTACTGCGACTCACCATAGTTCGAATGCACGCTTGTGCGACAAGCATAATATTATTAAGACTTAGGGTCAGTTCACACCGAGACGAGATCCATTTGTCGAGCTCACGTAGTACACTCGATTAGGTATGCATACCTAAACTTAGATTTTTTAATTTTTTATTTGCTAGACTAAAATGACGGCTCAACATGTAACTCTAGTCTAACAAATAAAAAATCAAAGTTTAAGCTAATCATAATAAATAACTATCTGGTTGCGCAGTTGCCAAAGCAGAAAAAAAGCTATCTTGTTGAATACAACTGCATTCAAAACATTTATATTTTGTTATTAATTAAATAACTATCAATAATGTAGTTTTCCGATTAAAAGTGATACTAATTCGCACAGTGTACGGTTTATAAAACATTATCTTATTTTACAAAAATATTGAAAATCTACATTGTGCTATTATGTAACAATATTTTGATTTAAAAGAGTGTTCGTGGAGTTTCTTGCCCATTCTTCTACATAAGAACCTGATACGGTTTGGAACGAGAACTTCATCCTTCTGACTGTCCGACCCCTTGACAATTCAAAAGTGCGAAAGAAAATGAATGTTAAATTGAAACTAGCTGCTCTCCACGGTTTCATCCGCGTAAGTCTCGATCCCTTGGAAACATAGGGACAAAAAGTATCCTATGTCCTAATCCAAGTCATTGTCTACCCATGTGCCAAATTTCATCCAAATCCGTTTAGCCGTTTTAGCGTGAAAGCGTAACGGACAAACATACAAGAATACAAAAAATCAAATCTTTTCTTTTTGTAATCGGTATTAGTAGATTTTAAGTTCAGTGCATCTTTTTCCTTCTGTTTTATTAAGAAAAGGCCAGAAGATAAATATTAGTTTAGTCCTGTCAAATTAAGATAGTCCATAGACAGTTTAGATGTGATTAAAAACATGGCAACTAAAAATACGTCAGGCGCTGACTAGTTTGACAGGACTAAACTAATATTTGTCTTCTGTCCTTTTCTTAATGAAATAGAAAGAAAAAGATGCACTGAATTTAAATTTAGTTTAGTTTGTGAACAAGGGAATCGGCGCCAGTATTTCTTTTAATAGGTTCTAGGACAGTCTCTGCGTCTCTTTATTTTGTAGCAGTAGGTTTTCGTAGTAAGACGCCAGCCGGTCAAGCTACCCGAAACCGTAAAATTTTCCCAAACAACCTTGAACCTTAATGTTTTAGGGATAAAGTTGAAAATCTATTAAAGAAATTTGACAGATTGTAATAGCTTGATGTGCTGGCGTCTGCACAAGCGTTCCTGGCATGCGGTTGATTGTACATTCACCAAGAGAGATAAGTATCCGGGGTCGTCGGATATTGTCGAAGTTTAGTTAGAAACCGATGGATGTTTTCAAATTAAATTACATTCGAAAACATCCATCGGTTTCTTACTAAACTTCAACTATATCCGACGACCCTGGTTACTAATATCTCCTTTGGTGACCGTACCTACTTTGCCTACTAGGTATCTACTTAGCTTAGGTGAGGCTAAGTACAGTCGCTATCAGTGAAACTCACACTTAATCATCATTGTTCTAATTAAATTCACACTAACCTCAACATTTTCCTTCATAGACCAGAATTAGCTGCCTATGATATTGACGTATGTACTTAGTCACTTAGTATAGTTACACTATGTATTTTTGTATTTGTGTACATTTAATTTTATAAACTTGTAGTTAAATTTTCACAACAAATTTTTACACTTTACTTCTAGGGATGTCATCCATGGCATTTGCCCCAAAACATACAGCCAAGGCGACCTGTGCGCTGCCACCGATAACGCCGTAGAAGTGGCGAAGTTTTGGAACAACCAGCCAGTCTCTTCTGTAAAAATCTCACCGTGAAAACTTAGGTGAAGTGAACTGCTATTCCACCTGCCGATCGATTCTGTAAAAATCACACCGTGAAAAGTTAGGTGAAGTGAGCTTAGAGTGAGCTGTCAATAGTGTCAATCCCTAGCATTGGTTGGAATGACAGCTCACTCCACGCTCACTTCACCTAAGCTTTCACGGTTTTCATGTTTACGGAATAGACCAGCTGATGCTAGGAATGGACACTATCTGTGTTGTGGGTTTGGTTTTCACACCTAATCCTTCAAATGGACCATTGTGCGTGGGTCACGGCGGCCGTCGGTGGTTATTCCAACCAGCCCACCCCAGAAGTTGATAAGGTCTCCTGGTCTGTTGAGACCAGAAAATCATAGGGATTGACACTATTGACAGCTCACTCTAAGCCCACTTCACCGAACTTTTCACGATGAGATTTTTGAATAACTGTCGTCCCAGCGACACGAAAAAATATATTGTACACCATTTCTCCAATGTGATTCTCTTACAAGTATCTCAACTAGGCGTAACACACTATCAATCTCAATCTGAATGAAGAATATTGCTAATTGCATTGCTTCATATGTTCGAAAAATGTGTCTCCTCAACAACGTAAATAACGCAATGAATGTTGTTGAACTGTCAAAATGAAAACATTTCCACTGATAGTGTGTTACGCGATTACCCCACTGTTGTCCATTTCCTAAGACTAGTCGTGATAAGTATCTATTCAATAATATAATTATATGACATTGAAAGAAGAATGGTAAATAAATGAATAATGTATGATTCATAAATTTTCCGATACCTATAGAATTGGATGACGATTGTTGAGGGAGGTCTATTTCAAGTAAAGAGCACTATCGCACATTATGGTAATATTACCTACATTGTTCAACCAAATTCATTCATTTTGGTTGAAAAGCGCAAAAATAAAAGGTAGGTTTAACCGACGTTTATCTACACGAATGTATTTGGTTGCTTCATCAATGAGCCCAGCACAAACGCGCGTAGGATACCTAACGTAAATTAGAACGATTTGAAAGATTTTTGATATCTATGATACATATTGTATTTGTCGCAAAAATGTATTTTCGACTCTAAAACCTCTCGAATTTACGTTACATTTACGTCGTGGTTTCGTGCTAGGGATTCCGCTTTGAAAGGCTAAAGTGAACCATGATATTCTGGCGTTAACTTTTGTAAGGCAACCAGCACCGGCTTCACGTGAACCTTGATAAAAGATTCACGCCTTAGACCACAAAGAAATACTTACTTCATGAATATGTATGGGAAAAGATTATCCTCATTTTCCATCTACTAATAATGGGCAAACGTTAGGAAATATACGGAAGTAGGTACATGCATTCTCTTACAATTTGATTGAAAAGGTCATTGTATTACAGTACAATTGGTAATAATAATGCGGATAATACATTAATGAGTACAAGAGGAAGTCTGAAAGTGGCACTGATAGCTGAAAAGTTGTGGTATGGGCATGTGATACGAAGGAATGAGGAAAATGTCGTGAGGAGAGTTTTATAAGTATGAGTGTCGATGGCTATAAGAATAAGGGAAGACCAAAGAAACGATGGATGGACTGGGTGAATGATGATATGGTTAGAAAGGGGGTGACTGTCGAGATGGCGGCTAATAGAGGAGTACCTATGGAAGAAAAAGACATGTTGCGCCGACCCCAAATAAATTGGGACAAGGGCAGGAGAATGATGAAAGCGGATAAAACATTATTACTGGATTATGTTAATTGAAGTAGGAAGGAAGAAAGGGAAATGGAATTTCTTGATGCTGTAGGTAAAGAAATGAAGACGTTCAGGCCCCTCGCCCACGGCGACTTTCTGTAGCGACGCTGTCGCACGTTTCGTAAACTCGCGACGGCATCGCCACTAACGCGCGTTAATCGCATTTGTAACGCGCTACTAACGCTGCGTGTCAACTCTGGGGGTCTACTCCGAAGTGCAAAGTGCGAACTTTCGGATCGAACCGACACATGCCCGAACCGAATATTATTGAAAAATGCGAAAAAACGTTCGGATCGGCTCAGTTGGGTCGGGACCATAGTCAATATTCGAAAGAGTGTAGGAGTGTAGGATCGGAACCGACCGAACCAAATAGTAAGTTCGTTGCAGGAAACGGCCGAGCATTCGGCCGATACTACTTCGGAGTAGACCCCCAGGTTTTACAATGGAAAGCAATTCACAAAACGTCTGACCGACCCCTTGACAATTCAAAAGTACCTGTAATTGGTTTAATTGAAATAAATACTTTGAGTTTGAGTTTGAGTCGAATATGACATTCTATAACCACTTCTGAGTTTATGCTCATAGTGTTTTAGTATTTTAAACGTCGTAATAATGTCCACCAAGTAATCTCTCTTTACTAAATGGGTGCATCCAATATTGACAGTGCTTTCGTTGCCCATGCTTCGGCTGCTTACGTAAAAGCAGCACCAAAGACAACGTGACCAATGTTGTCTCAACGGAGTCCATCTTGCAACCGTGGCATTTTTGTGCCGTTACTGAATCGCGTTTGCATCGCGACAGAAGCGCGTCAGTATCGCGTTTGCATCGCGACTGAGAATCGTGATGGGGGCGAGGGCAAACAGCTAGCGACCGCATCGCGACTGTGTCGATGCGAACGCGCGACAGCATCGCTAATGCATCGCTACAAAAAGTCGCCGTGGGATTGGGGCCTAAACAGAGTCGCTTACGTAAAGCTGTCACAAGACAAACATTTGTGTTTCCTGTGTGTCCCAAATAAAATATTTTTCTTTCTAGTATTCACATTATTATAACTAGCTCCAACCCGTGACTACGTCCGCCCGCTCTTTTACTTCGTTTTAGCTTATAGCTTTCTATCAAATTTTTTTCTATATTTTTGCTCAGCTCCTAAGGATCGCGGAGTGATGTTAGCCTCAAGAATTGGGCTATCAGATATAAAAATATTTTTTCATATCCGACTTCAGAACAAACTCTTCAGCTTTATTATTAGTATAGATAATAGTTAACGGTTATAATATGGATAAGTAGTATGGATAGTAAGGAAGTCAGGATGAAGTAGGTTAGGTACTTACCTATAACACGTGTACCAAGTCTGCACGTGTCAATACTATATTTTATGGAGCAGTATATAAGGTTTATTAACCAAAGTATTAATGACGGCGAATCAACCACATTCATGCCAAAAACAACGGCACTTACTTTTATTAAGTTCTCAGTAAATCCGTCGAGTCTTTGCCAAATATTACGAACGTTCTCAAACCGAATGTGCATCGCGTTTATTTTGATGGAAAATCCCAATTTGGACATTCACATCCGTCCATTTACGCCATTTTGGATTCGTTGTATTTATGTTATTAATGAAAGAAGTACAAAAAAAAAGGTTTATAATTATTGTCACAGACACGGGAAAAGAGTTCCTAGAAGGACTTGGGGCAGTTTAGTGGGACAGACTAGGATTAAAAAATATATATATCATCACTGAAATCACCATGCCTTTTCCCAACTATGTTGGGGTTGGCTTTCCAGTATTACCAGTTGCAGCTAAATACCAGTATTTTACATAGAGCAATTACTGTCTATCTGACCTCCACGACCCAGTTAGGATATAAGATACCCCTTGGTAAGACTAGTTGTCAGATGTAAAATACTGGGGGTCTACTCCGAAGTAGTATTGGCCGAACGTTCGGCCGTTTCCTGCTACGAAGTTACTATTTGGTTTGGTCGGTCCCGATCGAACACTCCTATACTCTTTCGAATATTGATTATGGTCCCGACCCAACTGAGCCGATCCAAACTTTTTTCGCATTTTTCAATAATATTCGATTCGGCCATGTGTCGGTCCGATCCGAACATTCGCACTTTGCACTTCGGAGTAGACCCCCGGTATTCAGAATACCAGTATTTTACATGGAGCAACTGCCTATCTGACCTCCACAAGCCAGTAACTGGGTAACCCGATGCCCCTTGGTAAGACTGTCACAGAAGCACGTACATATAAAGACAACTTGAATACCTACATAGTGCTTGCTTGTGATCGCGTGTGGCTGAAATATGCACCGGAAGTAGGCGTTTAATATTGATCCAATAACCGAAATGAATGCAGGGGGTCAATGAAATTAGAGTAAGGCAAATTCAAGGCAAGGTACATACTACGTCTTTGTGTATTTTTACTAGTGTATTTTAAGCATAAATATCTTTCCGTAGTATAGAATAAAGTCGCTTTTCGGGTCTGTCTGTGTGACCGCTTATTGTATGGCTAGAAAGTGGGTGACTACCGAGATGACGACTACTCAATAGAGAAGTATGGAAGACACAGACATGTTGCGCCGACCCTGATTAAATTGGAATAGGGGCAAAATAATGATTAAGGTGATTATGATATTGGGGCTGAACCACGTCTGCCGGGTCAGCTAATTATGAATAAAATATACCTAATAATACGAGTAATAATGAAAAAGTGACTAAAGATTAACTTCTAAGACAGTTTCAAACGGCACCCCAATTGCGTAACACACAATCAATCGGAATCTGAATCATTTTGAAGCAAATTGCTAATCCATTGCTTCATAAGTTCGAAAAATTTGTCTGCTCAACACGTAAATAACGCAATGAATGTTGTTGAACTGTCAAAATGAAACCGATTCCGATTAATCGTGTGTTACGCAATTAGGGTGCAGGTTCCATCTACATTAATGTCAACTAATGTTCCTCCAAGCTGTCTATCCTTATGCCCAGCTTCACCAGTTACTTTGTAAGATCTACATACATTCCAAGACTTAGTAAGAAAGCATTTATCATCATCAAGCGCAAGGATACATTCGATTTGTTTGTATATTTACTGCATCTGTCAAAAAAGTCATAAAGGTTAGGTAAGACTGCGAGCGATTAAAGATTGAATAAATAAATAAAATTATGTACGGTCACCAAAGAGATAAGTAACCAGTGTCGTCGGGTATAGTTGAAGTTTAGTAAGAAATCGATGGATGTTTTCGAATGAAATTTAATTTGATAAATGAACTGTTTGTTTTCTATTAATTAATTTTTTTATTCGAAAACATCCATTGGTTTCTGACAAAACTTCAACTATATCCGACGACCCTGGTTACTTATCTCCTTTGGTGAGTGTAGGTGAACTATGTATTTTAATAATTTAATTATTGTGCAAAACATTTTTTTTTATTCCCTAGTTCATCGAGTGCTTATTTTATCTGTCACCTACATTATTTGCAAATAAATTATTCTGATCCTGAAACAGAAAATGAACAATACAATTTGTGCAGTGTGACTTCATTCGGAAAACCTCGACGCAAAATATTTCGCTGAAGTGCCAATTTCAAAGTCCATCCAGTCCGACGTTTTCCTTATAAAACGTCGTCACGTGGTCATTGGCGTTCAGTCCATACACACGTATTCCTCTGTTTTCTACTTGAGTAATGACACGAGGGAAAACATTTTTTTACGAAACAATCTAAGTATACCACGGCCATGTTCGTATCTCTGGATTCTTTTTACATGTTTGTCTAAAATGAATTGTGGTTTGCCAAAAAACAAATTGTAGGGACATGGCAGTGGTAGATATAGATACAGTGTTGTTTTTTTAACCAGGGAGAAAACAGAAATGCGTTTGTATGGAATGAACGTCAACGACCAGCGGGGTAATTGCGTAAAACTCTAGTAGTAATGGCTTTTATTTTGTCAGTTCAACAACATTCATTGCGTTCAGACGCCAGCACATCAAGCTACTACAATCTGTCAAATTTCTTTAATAGATTTTCAACTTTATCGTTAGAGTATTAAGGTTCAAGGTTGATTGGGAATATTTGACAGTTTCGGGTAGCTTGACCTGCTGGCGTCTGTACGTTGTTGAGTAGACAAATTTTTCAAACATATGAAGCAATGGATTAGTAATATCCTTCAAAATTACACAGATTATGATTGATATGGCGCCGATTTCCTTGTTCACAAACTAAACTAAATTTAAGTTCAGTACATCTTTTTCTTTCTATTTCATTAAGAAAAGGACAGAAGATAAATATTAGTTTAGTCCTGTCAAATTAAGATACTCCATAGACAGTTTAGACGTGATTAAAAACATGGCTACTAAAAATACCTACGTCAATTTACGTCAGACGCCGACTAATTTGACAGGACTAAACTAATATTTATCTTCTGTGTCTACAAACACTTCTCTGAATGCGGTGTTTGTTTAAAAACTAAAGACTGTTTTTTGAAACAGCCATTCTTTCGCTCGTCTTTATATCTGAGACACTGTAAACGAGTATTTGGAAAACAAAGACAGTTGTCAATGTATCAACTTCGGAGTATTTTGACGTTTTCGTTTTTGTAAAATGTTTAAATTTCAATGTAGTAGGTAACATCAAATGACGGGATTGTTGGAAACATTCAGTATGCTTGAAAAAAACTTACACTGAATTTAGAGGGCTATAAGTAGGTATTTTCTCTAGCTGTAGGTGCTGCTTAAACTGTAAAATCACAATTTAGCTACGTAGTATGCAATTTTAAGTGAAACCAGTCGATCTAATATAAAAATCTCACCGTGAAAACTTAAGTGAAGTGAGCTGTCATTGTACGTAGGGTACGGGCAGGGCCAACAGCATCCTATCTATGATAGCTAGCAGGCTTGACTGTGAGTTTGTGAACCACGGATGCAAGGTTTCGGCTGGGCCTGTGACCTTGCAGCAGTGATGTCACAATCTCTTTCTGTTGTTTTTTTTTTGTTTTTGTCTTTGTAAGTGTATTCCTAACTTGTTTGTAAGTACATTGTTACTAACACCATAAGTCTTGTTGCTCGAAATAAATGATTATATTAAATTTACGTCAATCTCTAGAGATTGACGTCAATGACAGCTGCTGATCCTAGCATCAGCTGGAATGACAGCTCACTTCACAAAAGTTTTCACTGTGAATTTTTTACAGAATAGACCAGATAAATAAAGGTAACCAAGGTTAACCAGGAGTTCAAATACAAGAAACACACAAAAAATATCACAAAACTGCACACCGCTTTCCGCTACAACACTGACATCGCCCTAAGCTACGCTAACAGCCTACAGGAACGCTATCCAACCTGCAAAACCCGTCACCTGTTCCGTTATACTGACTTATCGAGATCGCCTCCATTTCTATAAATAACCCTCTGATTTATTTAGGTACTACACTACTACGCGAAGCTACGATGTGAACCAATCCCTATAGAGCTCAGGTTATGGTGGTAATCCTACGAAAGGTGGGGAAGACTAGTATAAGTTGGCCTGTTTTGTAGTTGGATTAAATCATGATTCTTGTCAGTATGTTAGGTACTAAGATACATTATAATGGAGAGGAAATACTTCGTGTCAGATGTCATTTGCATTTTGTACTGTTATTCTGTGATTTTAAAGCTTGGTCAGGACTCTGAACAGTAAATTGCTGTCAAGTAGAGAAAAATTGAGTTTTTTTTAGGCTGTAAACATCGTAATCATGCCTGTAATCCCCGAAGGCTTAGGCAGAAGTTACCTTAGTACCGACATTTAATTTCGCCACCGAGCCAAAAACATTAATAAAAAAAAGGTTTCGTTGCTTTGGTTTTACTTTGATAAAAAAAGAAATGCCGTGTATGACCACAAGAAATCTTTTTTTTTTCTCGAACACAAACATCCTGTTACTAATTCACCAAATTATTTTTCTGCATTTTCTGTTATTGCCGAAAACTGAATACGAAATTCGTTCGGACTCTACTGTGAAGTCACTCCGCTGTTGTGATTGGTGGTTCCAAAATAAGAACAAATAAAATTGACGTTTCAAACAACGGAGGTTAGGTTGTAAGACAAATCATAAATAACACTCTTTACTGACCTACGGTCGCTTTCACCTTAATTATTTATAGTAATTATAGTATTGAATGTGTTGGCTAACGGCCAAAAGTGTAATGATCTTGAAATTATAAATACATAATTAGTAAAAATATCACCAAGTTGAAATAAAGGCACTTTTCTTCTTTTCTATAATATCATCATCATCATTCTCCTTCCCACTGCTGGGAAACAGGCCTCCTCTCTGTGAGAGGGAGTGGGCCGTAATCCACCACGCGGCCCAGTACGGGTTGGTGGATGTTACTAAGAAAAATGAAGTCCTACGCACTTCATAACAGTGTTTTTTCAACAAATCACTGGCTAATGCTAATCCAAGAATTCAAGCTATTAAAATTTTAATCGAGTTTTGAATTCATGCTAATCGATTTCCAGTTTATTAGTTGTTTCCATTTACGCAATTTATGATTCCTCACTTCTAGTGAAATTAGTTCACTGTTTGGTACGTCTTTGGTACAAAATTTTGTATAATGTGTATCACGGTCAGTGATGAATAAGTCTTTGATTTCCCCCATATCGTCTTCATCACCTGTTCTTACATTTTCATCTACTGTTTTGTCATGACCCTTGATTGCCTCGTTAGCGTAATATATGCTGAGCATACTATAGTGAGCATGCCCGTATTGGTGACACCGACTCAGCAAACTGTAGGTATCCCCCCGCACTGGCCCTCGTGGTGGATAACGGCCCTCTTATAGAGAGGAGGCCTGTGTCCCAGCAGTGGGAAAGTTATAGGTTGACTATAACTTATATACTTTATACTTATATATTATTATATATATACTTTTGACGGCACGGTTGGCGCAGTGGTTAAGCGATTGACTGCTGCGCTGCGTGTCGCGGGTTCGATTCCCGCACGGAACAAATATTTGTATGACCTACATGTATTTGTTCCGAGTCTGGGTGTTTTTCTATCTATAATATGTATGTATTTACAACAAAAAAAAAATTGTATATAAGTAGTTTATCAGCCATCTTGTTACCATAACACAAGCATTAGGTTGCTTAGCTTGGGACAAATATTTGTATGACCTACATGTATTTGTTCCGAGTCTGGGTGTTTTTCTATCTATAATATGTATGTATTTACAAAAAAAAAATTGTATATAAGTAGTTTATCAGCCATCTTGTTACCATAACACAAGCATTAGGTTGCTTAGCTTGGGACAAATGGTGCTGTGTGAAATGTCCAGGGATATTATTATTATTATTATAACTCAAACTGTTATTGGGTTGTTTGATTATTTAGAAAATTCTTAGTACAGACGCCAGCACATCAAGCTACTACAATCTGTCAAATTTCTTAAATAGATTTTCAAATTTATCACAAAAGCATTAGGTTCAAGGGTTGATTGGGATTTGACAGTTTCGGGTAGCTTGATGTGCTGGCGTCTGTACCAGAGCAGTAGTAGGGTCCGGATTTGTCCCCGGTTACCAAACGGCAAACATCCTTTGAATGGAATTTGTTGTGACTGGTGCTAAACCAGTATTCAATCAACAAGCAACGATATGCAGTCTCTCTATGTTTGTAAACAATGCATAAGCAGTGCATTTTTTGTGTGAATTAAGAAGCAACTCGACGTTACTTTACAGGAAGTATAATTTAAACATAATGTGATCATTAGAGCCCACATCATTATCTGTCTAGCCTTGTCCCAACTATGTTGGGGTCGGCTTCCAGTCTACCCGGATGAAGCTGAGTATCAGCATTTTACATGGAGCGACTGCCTATCTGACCTCTACAACACAGTTACTAGGTAATACATAACCCCTTGGTAAGACCAGTTGTCAGACTTTCGGGCTTCTGACGACCCGTAACGACTGTCAAAGATCCAGGAATGACAGCCGAGACCAACAGCTTAACGTGCTTTCCGAGGCATGGAGGGATCTTGGTATGTAAAGATGGTCACCCATCCACGGAGCAACTGCTGCAAACGTAGCTTAACCTAATTGATAGACCCGTGCGGCTGTTATTTATTGGCCATAAGCCCCTCATTAGAGCCCACATATGAGTGGATTCTAAAGTAGTTATAGCATAATCGCGGTGTCGGTAGTATTAAACGGTTGACCTTCAAAACGTAATGGATTCATTCAACGTTAGTTTCTTCAGCACATTGTATAATTCGGCTTTGTTGATTCTCATTGGCGATTCAGCATAGCTTGGAGTCCAGAACAATATTTGGCCAGAGATTGACCAATTATATTTTTGTTGACCATCATATTTCATATTGATTTTTCAGGATTAACTGAAATGCTATTAGTTAAGAGTAAATGTAAACAATTAACTCGTTTCATGTTTAATTCTGCGGGGTAATTGCGTAGCACATTATCAGTAGTAAAGGTTTCATTTTGACAGTTCAACAACATTCATTGCGTTATTTACGTTGATGAGCGGACAAATTTTTCGAACATATCAAGCAATGTATTAGCAATATCCTTTAAAATGATTCAGATTGCGATGGATAGGCAGATGATGATTGATTTTTCAGTAGACGTCTTAGGTTGTAAATGAGAGGAAACGTAGAAGACGTATGCCTTTAGTTGGGGATTCCATTCCTTAGCGTAACAAAATCCCGGTGCATCTGTATCTCCCATTATAAAAACTTGATTTTACAAGTACCGGACAGTTTTTACATGTCTGGGTCTTGTGCATGTAAGATGCATATATAAGTAAATGCACCAAAGCTACATCAGATTTCCAAGTAAAAAAAAAAACTGCCTAGCCTTTTACTGTGTTGAGATCGGTTTTCAATCTAACCGGTTGCAGCTGAATACCAGTACCAGTATTTTACGTGAAGCGACTGCTAATCTAACCTCCACAACCCAGTTACTGAGTAACACGACAGTCTTGTCTTGGCTACATAAGCTTTCCGAGTACGGGCCAAAAACACTATACGGTTATAACGACTAGCAGAGATATCTACACGCTTAGCAAAAACTACGACAATTTCTATTTTTAGCACACTTCAGGAACATGCATTAGAAAAATCAACATAAATAGTCATTTGTGTCACTAGCCTGTCATCCTATAGCGGTCTTGTACTAATGGAGGGAAGCAGACTATTGTAACACCTACACTAGGATTCCTAGGTGTTCCAGTGAGTATAGGTGACATGCTAGGATAATTATGTAAGATTAGTTTGCCCATTGGTGCAGTAGCTAGGCAATTGATTTTATTGAAGAACTAGCTACGCCACACTGTTACCCGCATAAGTCTCGATCCCGTGGGAATATCGGGATGAAATTACAGGGATATAAAATCCTGTCCTAATCCAGGTCATGGTACCCATGTGATGTGACCCCAAATATGATGAAATTTAATTAACGGCTCGCCAGCACATTTTTAAACCCTGAGAGGGTTTTCGTTGTGTAAAGTTGTCAAAAAATAAAAGGCCCGTTTTGACATTTGAGAATGCGTTCTTGACACCTGTCAGTTTCATACAAACGAATACGTGTTTTGCGAATTTGATCTTTATTAACTACTAGAATTGTCAATGTCAAAACGGGCCTTTTATTTTTTGACAACTTTAACTAAAATCAAAATGTATAAATAATAAATCATAATCAGCCTATAATGTACCGATTGCTGAGACACAGGCCTCTTCTGTTTGAGAGGGTCCAGGAGTGGGCCGTAATCCACCACGCCGGCCCACTCTGGGTTTATAGATGTCACATGTCTTCGATTTTTTGATTCTAGGACATGCCGGTTTCCTCGCGATGTTTTCCTTCACCGTTCTGAGAGCTGTGGTGATGAAATTATTTACACAAAGTAAACGGCCTGCCTGGGTTCGAACCCATTGGGTCACCACTGCTCTCCAATAATAAATACAGATAAGTAAATAAACAATTTCCATAATAAATAGAATTTATCAGATCTGGCTCAAATAGACACAAATCATGCCATTAGCACGTAACACTATGACGTACCTACAAAATAAATTTACATAGATAGACAGACATGTCATAAACAGTACATTTGGCACTGAACTTGTATCGTCACATGTATCGAACAAACGTTTCATATAGACAGAAGCAATGACTTATACTATGAGAAAGACGAATTTAGGAACTACGAATTAGTACTGGCATTAAGGCGTTTGTTATCATTTCAGTTGAAAACCGGCCAAGTGCGAGTCGGACTCGCGCACGAAGGGTTCCGTACCATTATCTATAAAAATTACGTCTGTTGTAAATTAAAATAATATTAATATTTAAGGGGGGCTCCCTTAAATATTAATTTTATTTTAATTTAATTATTTATTATTAAAGTAAAAATACAACTGAGTATTTTGTGAATATTTCAAGTGCCTACCTGTTGCCATTATTGATATCGAGCCCTTAAATATTTATTTTATTTTGTTTTTAGTATTTGTTGTTATAGCGGCAACAGGAATACATAATTTGTGAAAAAAGCAATCAATCAATCAATCATTTATTATTTGTAAAACATGCAAATGTCTAGCTATCACGGTTCTTGAGATACAGCCTGGCGACAGACAGACGGACAGACAGTGAAGTCTTAGTAATAGGGTCCCGTTTTTACCCTTTGGGTACGGAACCCTAAAAAGGTACGCAGCGCGGTGCGTTATTTTTTGTTATGTGTGTTTATGTTTGCTGCAAATGTATTTTCTTTCTTTCTAAAACACTAAATACGCGCATTGACGTGGACTTGCGGACACCAGCCCGTATTACCTATTACAGTAGACATTGATCAATTATTTTGTGTAAGTATAATATTTTTTTTTTTTATTGACCTTGGGCTCACTCTTGACCCCAATCCAGCCCAGAGGCAGGGATGAGATCTACGGTGGAACGAGCTTGCTCAGAAGAAGCCTATTCACTTTCGCCCTGAAGAGATTAGGGTTGTATGAACTCTGGAATCCAGACGCAGGCAGACAATTCCACTCCTTTGCTGTGCGCATCAGAAAAGATGATGAGAAGCGCTTAGTGCGTATATATGGTATATTAACCAAATAGGGGTGGTATCCCGCAGTGCGTCTGGACTCTCGATTGTAAAAAGGTGAAGGCGGGATGAGCTCATGTAGCTCTTGATTCTGATTGATTGATTTATTTTCTTAATAACCTTATTAGTAACTATATTATCGAGCCATTTGGGGTTGAAACCCTCTGGCTGTGGGGTCCGGGTGCTCATGGTCTTTTTAAGGACATTTTGACAGGGCTGGTTGACACTTCCCGTGACCCAGGGGCTGGTTTTACCTTGGCCAGAGGCTAAGCATTGCCATACCACGAATTAATGCCTCCAGTGTCTTAGGTACAGTACCAGTCGAAAGCGATGCGGATGAATTCTCGACGCTATATTTTAGTTTGTAAATAGTTTTAGTTAAGTTGATATAATTTTAATTACTCAATTAATGCAGTGGGTGACGTCGGACCGTGAACGATGACGAATTAAAGTTAATGAATGTCTAATCGTTTTATTGCAGCACGAGTATCGAGTACGAGTCTCTTTTACCCTCTTGCCGACACAAAAAAAGTGACGACCAACACCGTCCATTGTGTACATGGCTCATGACAGTAGTATCGGCACGTTTTGCGTCCGCTTTCATGAAAACACGTGCGATACACGTGAGGTGTTTTGTGTTATAATAATAAATGTACAGACGCCAGCACATCAAGCTACTACAATCTGTCAAAATTCTTTAATAGATTTTCAACTTTATCGTTAAAGCATTAAGGTTCAAGGTTGATTGGGAAAAGTTGACAGTTTCGGGTAGCTTGACCTGCTGGCGTCTGTACCTAAATATGCATTCATTCAGACTTTGATTATAAAATGGAAGCCATTTCCCATTTTTTCTGTGTTTAAATTGCATAATAAGCTAAATAATTATTTCATATAATGAATCAAAGTTTGTTTTTCACATCACCTCTGCAAATAATATCTCGACGTTTCTTATGCTCGGTTCCTATAAACAAAATCGAATCGTTTTGGTTACCATCGGTAGCATTTTTGAATGCCAAACTGCATATAAATAGATTCGTAAGCTAATTTTAACTGTGATAGTTAATTCCCTATGGGAGGAACTACTATGCAAAGCTATGAGGTCCTTGCTTTATTATTGGTAAAGATACAAGAGTCTTGATTTTAACCAATGACGGTCCGTAAATTATAGGAATCGACCATTAGACGTTCAGTACTTAAGTCTTTGAGCTGAAGTGCTAGGCATTATAGAGAAACGGGTGAAATCAGTCTACCTTAAAAAAAAAATCTAGTATACCACCTACCTACAAACCTACCTATAATATCTACCACCTTAATCCTGTTCTACCTATAATCTTCTATTTGGTCAGCTAAGTTTCAGTCATAGTTTTACTCACACCTTGAAATTGTCATGGATATTTCATCGATTGTAGGTACCGCATGACGTGGGGTGGTCTATTTTAGTAACACTTATCGATTAGTCCATCAAGCAGAAGAAAAGTGACTAAAGCCTTAATTTTTTAGGGAAATCTAGGCAGGTACCTACATTCTTTCTATCTGGGACCCTTCGGATGGATGAGGATGTGGCATTAACCTAGGTATACAAGATGTTTTTGAAATAACTGGAAACCTGAAAAGGAGTTGTACTCATTATCAGTAACAGCTTACTTCGGGACCAAGTTTAAAATCGCGACACTAACAATCAGCTGTTTCACAAAAAAAAAAAAAACGTTGCAACTATATTCTTGTGGCTGC
Organism: Apamea crenata; assembly: GCA_949629185.1. Taxonomy (NCBI): domain Eukaryota; kingdom Metazoa; phylum Arthropoda; class Insecta; order Lepidoptera; family Noctuidae; genus Apamea; species Apamea crenata. The sequence continues at coordinate 10,015,770 of OX451375.1, read as the reverse complement.
AACAATTTTTTTTTTAATGAATTCAGTTTTTCAGTTATTTCAACTTGTTTAAAACGTAGTTATGTAAACCATTCGGTATACAATGGAATTTTACATAAATTAAATAAACTGTGTAGGTACATTTAGAAGTAAAAAAAATAATGTACCCAGGACTTTAAAATATCTTGATTTAAAAGAGAGTTTCTACGATTTGAAATGGGCAACTAGCTTCAACTTTCTGACTAACCGACTGACTCTTTGACAATTCAAAAATTCCTGTATATGGTTTAATTAAAATAAATGCTTTCAGTTGAGTTTGAGCATGTATAAAACGGTCATGTTAACAATTCTATTATAGAATAGGTTCCTACCGATAATATAAACAACCATTAATGGGTTATTACTGAACATAATCATTTCAAAGGCCTTTCATACGTAAGTATATTATAAACAAAATAATATAACTCATAATATTTTCGTTTACATTTAGGTAGTGAGAAACTGTGTGAAAATGGATGGACTGTGTGAAAAATTATATGGCTAGAATGGGAGTTACTACCGAGATGACGAATGGAAGAAGAAAACATGTTTGGGATAATGGCAGGAGAATGATGATGATTTTCATTCAATAGGTACCTACGATTCACGAGCAACAGTATGTATACACTCGGCTTTATTCAAAAGCGATTTACTCCTTTATTTTTGAATAAAATTTTATGTTGAATACGAACATAGCATTTTCGAACCCATAGGTTTATCTAATGTGTCGTATTTCAACGTTGCATTCATTATTTCACGGAAAAATCGCAATTGAAAGTTTCCAAGTGTTGACATATTGGTGCTCGTGACTGTACACACTTGACTATATTCAAAAGCAATTTACTTCTTTATTTTTAATGAAAATTAATTTTGATATGAACATAGTATTTTTGAACCCATTGGTTTATGCGATGTGTCGTATTTTATTGTTGTTTTCGTTATTTCACGAAAAAATCTGTATTGAAAGTTTCCAATTGTTAACATATTAGTGCTCGTGACTGTAGCCATAGTTGACCTCCTAATTGATATACCACTTTTGACAATACTTAATTCCCAGTCAATTGAAACTATCTATCTGTCAGATAGACAAATAGACCCTATCGTTTTATGAAGGGCAAGTGACTTTTAATCCTAGGGTGGTAAAGCAAATTACGAGGAGACTATCCTTTAAGGGGTTTGTTTATAAACGACAAGTTTTTGCGTGAAAGAGTAACAAACATCCATCCATCCATACAAACTTTCGCGTTTATAATACTAGCTGCGCCCCGCGGTTTCATCCGCATAAGTTTAGATCCCGTGGGAATATCCGAATAAATCCATCCATATCCAAACAAACTTTCGCGTTTATAATATTAGTAGGAAGTAGGATGGTTAAAGTTAAGTGACGTTTAAACGTCAGAAATGTATGGTTCAACAGTCGCTAATCACTACTTAACTTTAAGTTTAAGTTCAACATCTTGACACTGTTTGAATTTCGAATTGATGTTCACAGAATAACACTATTCGAATAAGCAGCTGATGTGACAATGCCAGCCATATTAGCTGTAGAACCGATTGTCGTTGGGGTTGACGTGTTCTTGAGTAGAGTCCATGTTATATCTAAGCAAACGTAAGGTTAAGACGCCCTTAGGTGAAGCGAAGATATTTGCAAGGTGGTCGGTAGCAGATAGAATGAAAATAGCCGAGGATCGACTAAAAAGACATACGAATGGAGTGGCATATAATAATAATGTATACCATGTCGGTTTCGGATGTCGGCTACGGATCCAGCAGTGGACTGCTATTGGCTATGATGATGATCAAGACTTAAGGTGCTGCCCAAACGTAGGACACTGTAAGGCGCCGTCCTATTGCCATCGCTCGCGCAATGATGCGTCCGTCCGACGAAAATGATCGTGCGACCGTGCGTTCAAACATACGGATATCTACAGAATGTCCCATTAAAGGTCGTGCGATCATGCGATGCGACCAAATTGTTTAATTTTTGTTGCGCGATCATTTTCGATCGATGACGAACGATCGACGATCGTTTTCTCATCGTGCGATCGGTTTCATCGCACGATGAAATCGCATCGCGGACAATAGGATGGCGCCTTAAACATTCAATTTTTTGTCGCACAGTTAGGCGTTTGGGGACATATTACAAGCCGATTTTTTTTTGTGTAATGTCAAGTGTTTAAAAAAAAGACTTATTCCAAAATATTGCATACAAATAAAATCGTAAAACAGAGCTCTAAAAATATACCTACATAATAATGTCGTCGCATAATTCTCAAAACGTTAAGCGTAAACTATCACATTTCTCTGAATATAAATAAAAACCGTTAAATTATTTTTCAATTTAATTAAAACTACAAAATTACTTTTATTTTGGCAGTCATTCGATTCAACTAACATCAAACGCATCGCTGGTTTGACCCTTATTTGTTGCCGCGATACACTATTATAAATTACCCCAAAAATAAACTTCTTACCGCGCCTTAAGGTTGACGCACATAACTTTCGTCATTGTGTATGAGACATCGTACTTTTTGTATTGAAATGCAATGCGCTACGGGCTGAGCGGCCGACCCATTGCGGCTGAAACGTGCGCTTAGCTCTAAAAATCTACACACGTATTTCTCAATAACTTAAAAATATTAATATAAACAAAGCATTATCTTAGAAACTATCGTCGAAAATCAATGCGGATGAACCTTTCAGGGCTTGGCAGACTGCCAAACAACAAATACATGTCTTTAAGTTCAAGGAGTTGAGACGATCTTTCTTCGACCAAGGAGGATTTTGTCTTCAGAAATACGGGCAGTTAACATTGACTGTGTACAGCGACACAATTATAATATAACACTGCGTTTAATTATGACGTTGCAAAAGACATTTGACAGTGATGACAGGACAAATCAGTGCTACACAAGGTGTTTTTTTTTATATCCCATAACTGTAAGGTTATATGAATAAGACCATATCAAAGAAGCAACTGTCATATGAATTATTTTTCAATTATCCTTTTTTTTTGTTGTTTAATAAATAATAATTTTTAAAAATTATAAAAATAATCGACAAAGTCACGATTATTAATGTAAAATAGCCTTACATGAAATATGACCACTTCGGATTTTCTAAGCTTTAAATATGAATGATTGGTTTGAATGAAAAGTAATTACTCGTATTTATCAATGAAATTTAGATACCTACACATATATCTTCTATCTTCGAAACTATGCATTTTTGGAGCACATATTCTACGCAAAAAAAAACTGCTTCGCTGCTGTGCAGAGTGCGGAGTAGTCGCATAGTCGCAATTATATCCTGAGAACTGTGGCGGAAAGCAGACTGCTATACACCAAATATTAGGCATTTTGTGCGGAGGTTGATTAGGTAGGAAACATATTTTCCTATCTGGTCATCCTTTATTTTAATTATTGGTACTACTCGTATTTTTAATATCAATATTACTAACTCTAGAATATAAGCTGCTTGTGATACTGTTGTCCGAAATAAATAAATTTTACTTTAATTTAATTTATTTATTTATTTATTTTATTATTTATGTACACATTAATATTCTAGGACTTTTTGTATTATTTTTACTTATAGAATATAACCCCAGAGCTATAGGATATCAAAAAAAAAAAGTTGTACAAGTATTTGAAATTGGTTCAATATTTCGTCGTCTAAACATACCTACGCATAAAGTGGTAACTTACGTGTTTTGTAAAATTGTATTACGATTTTTTGCCGGTAATAATAAATAATACAATCAATAGCATTTAAAAAAAAAAACAATTACCTATTGAAGAGTTCTATGCTTTTGATAGCAACCGTCCTACACCCAATTGCCAAAAAATTGGGGGTAAGAAAATTATAGTTCCTACTTGTTGTACTACATAAATATGTTGTTCTTGGCTAAAGGCATATCTAATTGAAATAGGTTACTTGGTTACCAAGACAACCAAAGGTGCTGCTTGCTTACATAATATTCACGAGACGACACGGGGAAACGAGAAAATATAATAATATTTCCTCGTTTCGTTTCTGGTCTATTTTTCTGTGCGCTATTAGTAAAAATAAAATATAATTTATATTTTTTCAATGACTTGATATTATTATAATATTTTACTACATTTACTATCTAAGTACCTACTCAACAGTAAAAAAAATATTAATGGACATTTAATAAAAAAATAAATGTCATTGTTTACAGTTTCGAATTTTCCAAACACAGTTTTTCTGAAAACTGTATCATTTTCCTTTCCACGAAAATCTACCACCGCTTTCCACACAAACGATTTCCTCAAACACCGATACATACACAAACAATAACAATACAGGAATCAAACAATACTCACGAAGGTACAAGATCCGAAAATACACAATTATTGGCGTACAGCCACTTTGGTCACACACGGATTGTTGCAACGCGTGCGTTCGTGAGGACGCTCGACGCACGAATGCGTTCGATTCAGACCGTGGACGCAACGGAACTGGTGTGTTGATGCATCTTTGCGTCTTTTTATGTATATAGCAACTGTTGTTTGATATGTAAACATGTCTTGTACACATTTAATGGGTCTCATGTGATAAGTATTAAGGGTGCTAGTGTGGCAGGTCGTGGCTTTGTCGTTCGACAGCATGTATGTATGTAAGGACATGCAAATAAATTGATGAGGTTTAGGTAACATTATAACAACATCAAGCCTGTAACCTTCGAAGGGTTGGGCAGAGGTGCACCTATAGCACACCCACATTTTTTTATTTTTTTTTATTGACAATGGGCTCACTCTTGACCTCAATCCAGCCCAGAGGCAGGGATGAGATCTACGGTGGAACGAGCTTGCCCAGAAGAAGCCTATTCACTCTCGCCCTGAAGAGATTAGGGTTGTATGAACTCGGGAATGCAGACGCAGGCAGACAATTCCACTCCTTTGCTGTGCGCATCAGAAAAGATGATGAGAAGCGCTTAGTGCGTATATAGGGTATATTAACCAAATAGGGGTGGTATCCCGCAGTGCGTCTGGACTCTCGATGGTAAAAAGTTGAAGGCGGGATGAGCTCATGTAGCCCACATTTTGCTTATTACCTAAGTATATGTTCCATGTAACAGGGGACTATCATACAGGGTGAAATCAACCGAGTACAAATCCGGGTAGCTAATTGACAGTTAATTGATTTTTCCAGGCAATATATTGGGCAGCGGAAAACAACTATGGTTATGAAAAACATAGATCTGAAGGCCAATTCCCGTAATTAAAAACGTTCAAAATCTAGTCGCAATCTCATTTCAGCGACAATGAATGTCAAAAACGTCACAAAAATGTAGCGAAATTAGAGGTATTTTTGACAGTTTGAGACTGAGATCAGATTGTGAACGTTCATAAAATTACGAGAAATTCCCCTACTAAATAATGCATTGAGAATGAAATTTTGAGTAGGTTCGGTACTCACCGGAAAACTAGAAATGCATTCAAAAAGTTCGCTGAAATCGCTGAAAAAAAAGGTAGGTACAGTGGGTCCGACGAGCGAAAGCGTTCTTGACACCTGCCAATTTCGTACAGACGCCAGCACATCAAGCTACCACAATCTGTCAAATTTCTTTAATAGATTTTCAACTTTATCTCTAAAGCATTAAGGTTCAAGGTTGATTGGAAAAATTTGACAGTTTCGGGTAGCTTGACCTGCTGGCGTCTGTACAAACGGGTACATGTTTTACGTATTTGAACTTTATTAGCTACTAGAATTGTCGCACTGTCAAGTGTCAGGAACTTATTCTTTTGACAGCCGGACTATAGTTTCAGTAGAGATTCAAGTTAACATTGTGTGAGGCTATGGTCTGAGTTTAATGTCTTGTAATAATGCCGACGCTATTTTTTTGCTCTCTTTCATATTATCGCGTCATTTTCAACTGAAGGGTTGAACAAGATTGTTCTTTTAGAATAGAATAATCATTATCGTAAATAAGAGGTTGTACCTATTTCGTCGTTGTGGCGATGCATGCAGGAGGCCTGTGTTCAATTAGTAATAACTTGTTTATTTACTTTACTTAGATGGTCCTAGTTTATCATTTGAGACTTCAAGTGACAGCTATGTGAACAGATCCCAGCAATGCATAAATATGTAAGCTGTCACGCCCATAATATCCCGGAGGCTTTCATTTAGGTAGTAATTTTGTTTACATTTTTATTTTCTTGCTTTACAAATACAATAGAAACTATACGTACTCAGTATAGTTTTTATTGTATTTGTTGGTATATTGGCGTGTCTAGCTGACATATGGCAAATAATTTAATTTAATGTTCTGTGTCTTGTAATATTAATTACTTTGCATACCGAATATTGAATACAATCAAGTATTTTCTAACTGAACAGACAGCTGTGCTGCTTGGGAGTTTGTTGCACCACTTCTTCTTCCCAGCGAAAGCACTTGAAAGTGGTGAAGGACGGGCGTTTTGGGGGACTGTCTTTTGTAATTTTGACTAATTTGAATAAATGACTTTTGATTTTTCAAGTGTTTATCAGTGGAAGTTTTACAACTGGTAGGTGATGGTGATGTTTTCGTTTTAGTGAATAATAATACTCATATAAGTAATAGTTTTTAATAAAATATTAATCATTTCTATGCCAATATTGGCAAAACAATGCGTACTAACTTGTTTTTAAGATCTTTGTAGTATATTTTACAAATATTATTCTTATTCTTACCGATTTGTTAGCCAAGAATGGTAGTTTTTGAGTTTTTTTTTCATCGACCAGTCTTAATACTTTGTAAAGGTTTGAGTCCACAGGAGCAAAGTTCGCATTCTCAGTCTGACAAAAATAAGAAGTTCTATTTTACCAACATTTTAGAGATTGATTTTCGTTGAGATACGATTGCGACTTGATTTTGAACACCTTCTAAAATGATCATCCTTTTCATATTTATGAGTTAATACTAGCTGCGCACCGCGGTTTCACTTTCAACCGCATAAGTTTCGATTCCGTGGGAATATCGGGAAACACTACAAAGTGAAAAATAACTTTAATTTCGGAAGTCGATGTCTTTGGTTTTTGTATTTCGTTTTTTTCGCCACCGACTTCCGAAATGAAAGTTATTTTCCAATTTGTAGTGTTTTTATGGAAGTCGGTTGTTTTTTTGTTTTGTAAAAAAGTTTTTATTTTTCACTTTGTTGTTGCGACACTTATTTTTTTTATTTTTGTTGATTTTTCAAAAACCAAAATAATTTTTAAACCGACACCGACCGACCTGTTTTTCTTACCGATTTTTCAAATCGGTTTGCAAGCGACGGAATTATGCGCGAACAAACATAACAAAAGAAAAAAAATACAAACATCCGAATTGAGAACCTCCTCCATTTTTTAGAAGTAGGTTAAAAACCAATTACAATATTGCCATTCAATAGATCAAATTATAAATTATCATTACAATTATAATTCGATAGAATAATTAATAAATTATCATTATCATCACAATTATCATTCAATACATCAATTAATAAATTACAATTATTAAATTAAATTACAATGATTATCATACCAAGCCCCTCCGTGCCTCGGAAAGCACGTTAGGCCGTTGGTCCCGGCTGTCATTCGTGGATCTTTGACAGTCGTTATGGGTCGTCAGAAGCCCAAAAGTCTGACAACCAGTCTCACCAAGGGGTATTACCCAGTAACTGGGTTGTGGAGGTCAGATAGGCAGTCGCTCCATGTAAAATACTGGTATTCAGCTGCATCCAGTTAGACTGGAAGCTTACCCCAACATAGTTGGGAAAAGGCTAGGCAGATGATGATTTAGCGTTAATAAATTAAATTAACGTTTTGTTGTTGTTGTTTTTTTACGAATAACTTAATGTTTTGATGACATCAGTTTTTGTTGAAAAAAAAAAGGGTTTGATTGCAGCAACCTTTTGCAGTAGTTAATTACCAAAGATATTTGAGCATCTAAGAGTTATTGTCATATTTAATTTGAATGTCACCCCGAACCAAATAAATTTAAATCAAGGACGACTTGTTAGCTGTTGTGGATCTACCTACTTAAATCTCCAACGCGCTATGAACGTAACGTACGCTTGATCTTGTTGTTCTAACTGCAATCATCTACCTACAGTCTTCTATTATTTGTCGTTGCTTATATATTTAGTATGTATGTATTTATGTATCTATAATTTTGGATATGTTTATATCTGTGTATCTATTTTAGTGTATTGTATACATAATATTTGCACCAACGACAGTCCATTTTATGTCCAGGAAAATCGCTGTCCATTCTAAGGTTGCCTAAAATAGATCGCAAAAAGCGATAAGGCCGTCCATTTTATATTGTGTACTTAATGTATTTTTTTTTGTTATGTATTTTTGTGGTGTACACTAAAGTATATATAAATAAATATAAATAACATAGTGGACGTAGTGTGTACGTGTACGTATAGTAGCCGTGTTATAGCCGTGTCATAAAACTGTTAAAGATAGTCAATTGTGATTTGAGTATACGGACAATTTAAGTTGGCAGGTAGTCAAGTTGATGAGGATCAACCATCAGGTTAAGTTACGCTTGCCACGGTCGAATCGTGGATGGGTACCCACGAACCGACCGTGGCAAGCGTAACTTCCCACGTAGCCCATCTTTACATACCGAGAAGCCTCTGTGCCACGGAAAGCACGTTAAGCCGTTGGTCCCGGCTGTCATTCTTGGATCTTTGACAATCGTTACGGGTCGTCAGAAGCCCGAAAGTCTGACAACCAGTCTTACCAAGGATATCTTGTTACCCAGTAACTGGGTTGTGGATGTCAGATAGGCAATCACTCCATATAAAATACTGGTATTCAGCTGCGTCCAGTTAGAGTGTAAGCTGACCCCAACATAGTTGGTAAGGAGCAAGGCAGATGAAAATATCGAATGCATCATGTGATAACGCAATAAGATTCAAAGATAATTTCATCTATCGTCACAATCTGTTCCGTCGATCATGTGACGATCTCCACGTCACGACGGTTATTCATTCACAAATCAGACCAAACACAGAGTTTATCTAAAATCTGTCTAGTTTGCATGAATGAATCACATTAACGAGTCATAAAGGCACGCACAAGGTTATTGATAGAAGATTCACTTCTTACAACTTTCTATAAAACAAGCCCGAGAGCAGGTGGCCCAGTGGTAACGTGGACTTACGAGTTCGAAACCAGACAAGCGCTTTAAGGGGGTAAAGGGCTAAAGGGTAGGGGATGATTTACTAAAAATCCTGAAATACATATCTTATTATTTATAACAAGGACCCCCTATATAAATTTTCAGACCCCTAGCATCAAAATTTACGGAAGTCTCATACAAACTTTCACCCCCTAGTTTAAGAGGTTGGGGGGGGGGGGTAAAGTTTCAAGTTTTAAGATTTTTTTGTTGTTTGTGTACTATTACTAGCTTACATACCAAATTTCAGCTTTCTAGGACTTCAGGAAGAACCTTAAGAATATGGATGATCATCAGTGAGTCAGTGACGAAATCGGGGTATTTTAGATATCAATAAAATCTAAAGTATATGAGTTATGCAATTGAAACTTTATAGGTTTAATAAGTCAACCACTGACATCATATCCCGAAAATTTTGTTTATCTGGTATAATCCAAACCCAAGTTAAGAAGGTTAAAAAATACGACGAAGTGCTTCGAGAAAAGGTAGGTACCTAATAGTGCCCTTGCGCTTCGCTTGGCTATTCATGTCTTTGGAGGAAGAGTATTGGACAGCAAAAATAATTAAAAAAATGTAGTTTTATAATATATTAATAAAATTATTTCTAAAAAATGTCTCTTATTAATAGATACTCAATACTCAATATTTTTATTGCTTTACCATAATGTGTACTTAGGTGGTATACATAGAATTTCGATCATTATGGACCCTGTAGGGCACAGCAAAAATTGTTAGAAGAATTATTTGTGTGTGACTGCCACGACGTGGCTTTTCTTTAGTTCTGTACTGAACTGGCGTCATAAGATAACACATCGGCACATGGGATAACACATTGAATAATCACTATCTGTGATAAGCTTGTTCACGAACTTATTCTCTTAAAACCTCGTAAGGGTCAGTTTACACCGAGACGCGACGCGACGCGACGCTGCGCGCACACTTTAAAAGAGTGACTTAAAATATACTCTCCTCAACGCGAACTGTCACAATGCAATGTGTACCTTTTCGTGTAAAAAATAAAGTATATTTTGTTTTAAAGTGTGCACCCAGCGTCGCGTCGCGTCGCGTCTCGGTGTGAACTGACCCTAAGCCATATTATTCATAAAACTTTAATCAATCGCTAAGCAACTGATTAGCAAAATTCTTATTTTTATTAGCTATTTAACGCTAAGCATAGCATTGGTGCTACGTGCTAATAGTGGCTTTCATAGCAGCAGTCAAACTTGTGCCTGTAAACAAGTTTAATAATTTTATTGTTATTAAAAGACACTGAAGGGGTTTTTACAGAAGCAGTAGGAAGTAATATAATATTGACACAAGTACCCACTTACATTTCTAAAAGAGTAAATTCATGTTGACAAGCCTTAGGGGCATTAAAATACATAGTTATTATCGGCTACTGCCATAACATTAATTTGGTCAGTTTATACATATTAGTAAGTAGATATAAATTCAGAGATAAATACCTTTTCTCGTTTATTCCAATTATTGGAGCTTATTATGTTCATTGCTACCATCGCAAACACAATGATTTAATCATAATAAATTATTTTATTTATATTCAAATTATCCGATGCAATTTCTGACTTTTATCTGCCAAAGTCACGACAGATAAAAACTCGTAGTTTTGACAAGTTTATTAAAAAAAAAACACCGTTTTTTAGTCAACTATTTTGATTAAAATCTGTGTCGAACGCATAATTTCACCTCTATTTCGTTTCGCTAATAATCACCTGCTAACTAGCGTTTATGAATAAAGAATAAGCTAAACAGTAGCTAATGAGTGATTAGCGAGAGTTTTATAAATACCTAAGGCTGATTATGTATAAGTACCTACTACCATGTTCCTATGTTTTATTTTTGGCGTATTTATATTAGTTTTAGAAAAAAAAATATATACGCGATTGACCACATGTTGTCCTCTCAATCTCTGCGCTCTTTCTACCACGTATCCAGTGTGTGTTAGATCTTCTGTTATTTCTTATTTTGCAACATTAGTGTATGTTCTTTAGGCTTCATCTGATAACGAAGGTATAGTGTGACTGTGCACGCTGTATTTAGATGCTTTTATAAACATGTAGGTAAACAGTGAATTCGTTTCGGCAGTAGGCTGATACTGATATAAGTATGTATAATTACAGGAATAAACAAAACATAGGCACAAATGGTAGTAGATAATAATATAACACGTCAGTTTATTAATAATCTTAATATATTGTTGAACTCACAATAAAAATGATAATTCCGCACTATATAGTATATAGTATGTACCTACCTATAGGCAGGCTATTTGGATGAATGATGATTTTATAAGAATATGTACGACCGTGCATTAATATTAATAAATAAAAAACTTAAACGAAAGGTGAACTAGTCACTAGAATTTGGGGAATATTTTTAGTCTCTTTTTTATTTATATCTGCATAAGTAAAATAAAATAAAACAATTTTTTTACTTTATGGACTTGACTTTTTTTCCAAATTCTTATTGACTAGTTAACCTTTAGTTTAAGTCTTTTTTTTACACGAACCGAATATGTTAATCGAGTTTTTTTGATGACCTTTGCTTGCTCTTTTGTAAAAAAGGACAACATGGATGTACGCAATCCCGTACCATGCTGCATCAAAGTCAAACTTTGTTTTTAATAGACTACACTTATCATAATAACTCCTACAAAAGTAATTTTTGTAAACAAAAATTAATTATTTTCTGTCAAAAGTATTAATAGGTAGGTACTGAGTTTGAGTTAATTGGACCGTGCATTCAACTACTTCCACTCAAACTTCAACACCCCTGTATCCCCCTTTGAGGGGTAGTTTTGAAAAACTTATAATAATAAACTTTAATACTTAGGCGAGTATTCTTGTCAAGTTTCAAGTTTATTAACTAAATGAATAGTGTGTTCCTCTGTGGCCGGACCACAGTTTAGTACTCAGATGCTATAGTTCGAAATAATACCTACCTAAAGTCTACTTTCATCGGAATATATATATATTTTTAGTACCTCAAGAGATATCTTTTTAATTAACAATTTATGTGATCCGGCCGCCAGGCAGTGCTCTCTGGCCGCGCCACCTCAAATTAAATAGAGTATAATGAACTATTAATAAATCAATATCCCGAAAAAAACTACCTAAAGAGTACCTTGCATATGACAAATATGGTCCAATAAACCCCTTTAGTTAAGGAGTTATAGGTCGTAGGGTGTGGTCCGGCTGGAAGGTATACTCTGCAGCAAGTCAATTTTGCAATATTTAATATTAACTATCCATAAATCAATTTATATAATAGTACCTTTTCTCTACTCTTCGTTGATACTTTTTTCTCTCAAGAAACTATTCATTTAGATTAATTAATCTTTAAAGTATGTGGCGCGGCTAGGGAGGATTACTTTTAGCAAATATAACGAAAAACTGCATAATAAGTACTTTATAAAAGGACCTGGACTTCATCTATAAACTTTTATTTTTATTACCAACAATGATTTTGAAAAAGGTGCACTTTTTGGTTTTTGTTTACCTATCTACCTAAGAATAGGTAGTTAATTTGACGAAGTAAGTGAACATTTTGGTTTAAAATAGACAATAAGTATACGAATAACAAATATATTTTCATAATCAAATATTAACAATTGTTAATACAAGGTATTGTAAATCACGGAAAAGTGTTTTATATAACAAACTTAAGTCAATAGATTGAATTTAAGCATTTAACCCTTTATACAAGAAATAACAATGAAAAAAGAGTGTACCAAAACGGCTTATTAAAAATATAGTCAATCAGTATTACAAATAAAGTAGTTTTGAAGTTATTTTCCAACTTTAAAATGCAAGGCCTAAATTAAAAATAAACATTTTGACAAAAATTAGTAATAATTTACAATTTAGCGTATAAAATACAATGAACATGCATTAGCTGGTTTTTAGTCCTTGTAACTTTAGTACTTAAATCATCATATAATTATGTTTCCCAAGTATCATCCAGACAATCAAAAAGAATCAAGAAGATCAAAATGTTTATTTTTAATTTAAGCCTTGCATTTTAAAGTTGGAAAATAACTTCAAAACTCCT